>JAWDJE010000004.1:316826941-318026941 GCA_035047345.1 Bradypodion ventrale
CGTCCTGCTTCCCCGCGGGCCGGGCACCCTCCTTGGTCCTCGGCGAGCGGTCTGACGAGCTTTTCTGGTCCTTGCGCCGCCGTCTGCAGACCTTGGTGATGTGCCCCCGGCGTCCGCAGTTGTGGCACTCGGCCTTCCGGAACGGGCACTTGATGCGGTCGTGGGCCACTCCACAGCCGTCGCAGCATCGGCCTTCCTTCTGAACCCTCCGGACGTCCTCGTCGTCGCTGCTCTCCGTGGGAGATTTCGGCGTTCGTCTGGCTGCATGCACCGAGCCCGCTGCCTTGTCGGGCTGTGCAGGCCTTTCTCTGAACCCCTTGACTCCGGCCCTCGTGGCTTCCACGGCCTGCGCCGCCTTCACGACCTCGCGCAGCGTCAGGGGCGGCTCCTGGTTCATCAACTTTTGCTGAACCTCCTCGTCCCACAGGCCACACAGCATGCGGTCCCTGAGGGCGATTTCCAGATTTTCCCACTTGCATGGGCCGGCGGCCAACCGCAGGGCCGCTGCAAAGTCGGCGATGGACTCACCCGGCGCTTGAACTCTCTTCCAGAACGCGTCTCGAGCCGAAAACATCGACACCGAGGGCTGGAAATGGTCGCGCATCGCCTTCAGGAGCTGTTTGACTGACAGCTCGCTCACCTTCTTCGGTGATACCAGGTCCACCAATACTCTTTTGGCGGCATTCCCGAGCATCCGGGTGAGGATGGCCCTTTTCTTCCCCTCGTCCGTAATGTCGGACACCACCAGCGCATCTTGGAAGTCCATTTCGAAGAGCTCCCAATCTTCCGGCTTGTTGATGTCAAAACCGGCGTGACCAGCGTGTGCCTTGATCTCGTGGGGATCCATATCCCACCTTCGTCGCCAATTTAGTGTATGAGAACCAAGACACGGAACAGCCGAAGGATTGGCTTAACTCATCTTTCAGTTCCAAATGCATGCATTGTAAGAATAGGATCCTTACTCTTGAGTAGGCCCTATTGCCCTTCTGAGTTGCAACTCCCTGGCTGGACAACCCAGGCATCAGATAAGGTAGTGTCAAGCCAAGAACTCACTCCAAGTCTCTTCAGACATTTTATAAGTGTATTGAAACCATAGCAAGATACAGGATACAGTCCATCCAAAGATCAGGAAGCAAATAGATAAAGCAGGCTGCTTGGGTGAGGGAAAGCCAGCCGGGCCCTCCTTTCTCTCAAGCCCTTACATCTTGGCTGCTTGCAAAGCAGGCATTCCCAAGAGTGCCTGAGTAGCTGCTGCTGCTGCTGCTGCTGCTGCTGCTGCTGCTGCTGCGTGTGTGTGTGTGTGTGTGTGTGAGAGAGAGAGAGTGAGTGAGTGAGTGAGTGAGTGATATCTCCTCCCACAGGGTCCACCTTTTGGCCCTCCCCCTTAGGGACTCCAACCAATGATCTTATATCAAGACATGTGTTATGTATGCATGTACAATGTTACTTTAAAGATATGAATGTAACCAGTCCACAATCACAATGTATCTCAGCTGTTAAGGAACGCGAGCAAGCCGCCCATAGAGGGCAGCTGCGAGCGTTCAGTCTCACATGGTCCACATTGCCCAAATCACGAACAGCCGCGGGAATTTCCCCACATGATCAGGAGCTACAGAAAACAACTGCAGAAGAGAAAACAACTGCAGAAGAGAGGCGTGACCTGGGCGAGGCCACGCCGGTAGCAGCCAATAAGCTACCGTGCAACAAGATTCAAATGTATTGTGTTATGGTATATAATGAGATGTATCTCCCCCATTACCACATGTTCGTGCTGAGCATCAATGAATAAACCTGTGTTAGTCCTTCCTGCGACTCCTTCTTTGTCTTCCGTGCAAGACACAAAATTGGCGACGAAGGTGGGATCGATGGCGAATCCCAAGGTCAAGCCGTACCAGTTCGATGTCAGCGAGCCCGAACAATGGGAGCTCTACGAGTGCCAGTTTCGGCACGCCATGGAGGCTGCAGGCGACGACGACGACGCGAAGATGCGCTCCCACTTCCTGTCTCAGGTGGGGCCGGCCACGCTGCGGATCCTGATGACCCTGGTGGCCCCCCGAAAGGTGGACGAGGTGCCCATCGACCGTATCCTGGAGAGGCTGCGTGAGCACTTCCAGCCGCCCGTCTCGATCTTCCCATCCCGGGTCGCGTTCCACAGGCGAGACCAGCGACCGGGTGAATCCGTGTCCGCCTACGCGGCGGCCCTCAGACTTGCAGCGGTGCATTGCCAGTGGGACGACCTGGACCAGGCCCTCCGTGACCGCATGCTGTGCGGCTTGAGGGACGAGGAGCTTCAGAGGAGGCTCATGACCCGCGACCATCGCCTCACGTTCAACGAGGTACTGCGGGAGGCGCAAGCAGCCGAGGAGGCCAGGAGCGGGGTCCGGCTATTCAAGTCTCGAGGGGCCACGTCTGAGAGGGCCAAGTCACCAGTGCAGGCGGCCCGGCGGACACCAGCGAAGACGGCCTGGCGGGCCCCCAAGCCGCCCGCCGCCGCACCAACGTCGTCCGAGGAGTCCTCCACGACAGCGGATCCCTACTCCAGCGAGGACGACGACGTCCAGAGGATCAAGAAGCGAGGTGAGAAACAGCAGACCCGAGAATGGCAGGACCGCCGCTGCGACGGTTGTGGGGCGGCCCACGACCGCATGAGGTGTCCGTTCCGGAAGGCCGAGTGCCACAACTGCGGCCGAAAAGGACACATCGCCCGAGTATGCAGGCGTGGGCGAGGACAAGGGCAGTTCCAGCCATTCCCAGACGCACCAACGAAAGGCGGCCGGCACCAGGAAGGTCTCAGCCGGCCACAGCGAGGAAGGCGTGAACCGCGTGGGCCTGGAGCACCGGCGGTTCTTCATAGAGGTACTGTTGCAGGGGGTCCCAGTGAGGATGGAGATAGACTCGGGGTCTTCTTATTCCATCCTGTCCCAAAAAGAGTTTATGCGCATTCCCCCAGAGAAACGGCCCAAACTGCGGGCCATGAGATCCAATCTACGGGACGTGCAGGGAAATGGGATCCCAGTGTTGGGGGTGGGGAACTTCAAGGTGAAGTTCAAGAACTACTCCGAGAAACTGCCCCTAGTGGTCCTAAAAGGGGGGAGGTGCTGCCTTTTGGGAATGCAGTGGTTTGCTCCCCTGGGGATCGAACTGTCCGGCATTAACGCCATCGAGACTGACCCAATGTGGGACGTGTGCGCCGCACACCCGGACGTTTTCAAGAAGGGGCTCAGGAAATACAAGGGGCCCCCGGTTTCCTTTGAGCTGGACCCAGAAATCCGGCCCATCCGCCTCAAGCCAAGGAGAGTGCCCTTCGCCCTCAAGGACAAGATTGAGGCAGAACTGGACAAATTGGTGGGGCAGGGGATTTTGGTTCCAGTTGACTCGGCGGAGTGGGAAACGCCGATCGTTACAGCCCTCAAGTCAAATGGGGAGGTCAGAATTTGTGTGGACTATAAATGTACGATAAATAAGGCCATTCGGCCAAATGCATACCCGGTGCCCGTGGTCAGCCATTTGCTGGCCACGCTACATGGGGGGAGGTTTTTCGCCAAGTTAGATCTGGCCCAGGCGTATCAGCAGCTCTCTGTAACCCCGGCTGCTGCCGCTGCGCAAACGATCGTAACGCACAAGGGGGCGTTTAAGGTAACGCGCCTTCAGTTTGGCGTGAATTCGGCCCCCGGAATTTTCCAGTCCCTCGTGGAACGCCTTTTAAAGGGGCTTCCAGGCGTCCTCCCATACTTCGACGATGTGTTGATAACAGCAGGGAGCGAATTAGAGTTAGCCAAGAGGCTAGATGGGGTTCTCTCAGTGTTCAAGAGGGCAGGACTTCGATTGAGGAGGGACAAGTGCGTATTCTTCGCGAGGGAGGTAGAGTTTCTAGGGTTTAAGGTAACCCCGGACGGAATCAAACCCTCCGAGTCCAAGGTTGCGGCCGTGAGAGACGCCCCTCGCCCCACCGCGAAACCGGAGCTGCAGTCATTCCTAGGGCTCCTAAATTTCTATCACTCCTTCCTGCCTCGGAAGGCATCGGTCGCGGAGCCACTGCACGCGCTACTTAAGAAGGATGCGGTTTGGCGGTGGGGGGACAAGCAGGAGAGGGCATTCAAAGAGCTTAAGTCACTCCTGTCTTCGGATGCGGTCCTGACCCATTTTGATCCGAAAAAACCAGTGGTGCTAGTCTGTGACGCGTCCCCGGTGGGGGTGGGGGCGGTCCTGTGCCACGTGTTGGAGATCGGGAGGGAAGCCCCGGTGGCGTACTACTCAAGGTCCCTCTCGAAAGCTGAGCGCAATTACACGCAAACAGATAGGGAGGCCCTAGCAATAATCGCGGGAACCAAGAAATTCCACAATTTTTTTATACGGCCGCGAGTTTACGGTAGTGACGGATCACAAGCCGCTGCTGGGGATCTTCACTACCGGCAAACCAACCCCACAAATTCTATCCCCCAGGATGCTGCGTTGGGCCATTTTTCTCAACGCCTACCAATATGAGCTGGTCTATCACCCAGGGAAGGAGATCTCCAATGCCGACGCCCTGTCCCGATCCCCTCTCCCTAGTTTAGGGGACCCCACGTGTGAGGTAGAGCAGGAACACCAAGTCCTGCTGATTGAGTCTCTCGACTCACCCCCAATTGTGCCGGCTGACCTCACCAAGGCCACGGCGGCCGACAAGATCCTGGCCCAAGTTAGTTCCTGGGTTAGAAAAGGGTGGCCCACCTCTCCCCCCGAGGAACATTTCAAGCCGTTTTTCAGGCGCAGAGTAGAGCTTTCTCTGGAAAGGGGCTGCTTACTCTGGGGCCAGCGGGTGGTTATCCCAGAGAAGCTGAGGGCCAAGGTGCTGAGGCTACTGCACACCAGCCACCCCGGGATCGTGCGCTCCAAGGCTCTGGCCAGGAGTTTCTTTTGGTGGCCCCAGATAGATGGGGACATAGAACGCCTAGTGGGCACGTGCGAGAGCTGCCAGAGCTCTCGGCCCGAGGAGTCCCGGTTACCCCATAGGGAATGGGATACGGCCCGCGGGCCATGGTCCCGGATCCATGTCGACTTCGCCGGCCCTTTCTGCGGGTCCATGTTTCTCCTGGTAGTCGACTCCTACTCCAAGTGGTTGGAGGTAATCCCCATGAACAGCACGTCCTCTGCCGCAACCATTAAACAGTTGCAAAAGCTGTTTGCCTGCTTCGGCCTGCCAGACGTCCTTGTGAGCGATAACGCGAGTACCTTCACGTCAGCAGAGTTCAAGACGTTTATGGAGAGGAACGCCGTCAGGCACATAACCGCTGCCCCGTTTCACCCCGCCACAAACGGTCAGGTAGAGCGCCAAGTGCGCACTACGAAAGACGCACTGCGGCGCATGGGTCCCGGTGAGTTGAACCTGCATCTGTGCCAGTTCCTCATCTGCTACAGGACAACCCCTTTAGCGTCAGGTTTTTCCCCAGCCGAACTCCTCATGAGGAGGCGTCCGGTAACACTGTTTGACCGGATGGATCCGTCCAGGGTGGAGGATGAAGGGAGAAACATAAGCATAGGGGGAGAGAGCTCCAAAAGTTTTGCGGTAGGGGACCTGGTTCACTGCAGAAACTACGCGGCCTCGGGGCCAGCGTGGGTGCCAGGGACAATTGTTGAGCAAACAGGGCCGGTATCCTACAGGGTCGAGACTAGTTCAGGTCTACTCTGAAGAAGGCACGCTGACCAACTCCGAAGGCGAGTCACCGGCGAGGGGGAATCAGCGTTAGGGTCCTCCCCCACCCGCATTACCCAAGGGGGAGACACAGAGGAGGATACTTTCAAAGAGAGGGATCAGTTTGATGATGATTATGAGTTGCAGTACCAGGGGGATGTAGCGGAGTGGTCCCCCACCCGTCCTAGCGAGAAGAGGGGTTTCAGTTCAGCCCCTGGTACTTCCAGTCCCCCTAGCCCTTTTGTTTTGGAGTATACAATAGCTCCTGCTCCCCGGAGACCAACACCCCCAAGACAGGCAACAGGGGCGAGTCCGCCCACCACAGTCTCTAGAACGCCCAGACAGGCAGCGGGGGGTGGCGAGCGAGAAGAGGGGTTTTAGTTCAGCCCCTGGTACTTCCAGTCCCCCTAGCCCTTTTGTTTTGGAGTATACAATAGCTCCTGCTCCCCGGAGACCAACACCCCCAAGACAGGCAACAGGTGCGAGTCCGCCCACCACAGTCTCTAGAATGCCCGGACAGGCAGCGGGGATGGAGAGGCCACGAGGGCCTCTTCGTCGGTCCCGAGATTCGTACTGGGGGGGTCCCCAAACTCCTCAAACGGCAGGCAGGGATTCACTTCCCAACTATTCATTCCATTCCCGTCCCCCAATGCAAGGTTACCACAGACGCCACACCGAGCCGCTAATGAGTCCCCCCTTTCCATTGCAGGGCAGGACTCCGCGGAACCAGGAGCCTCTGGCTCCCCTGTGTTAAGTCAAGCGGCCGCACGCCCCAGGCGCACATGCGGCAAGCCACAATGGTTGAGGGACTTCATCCCATCCTAGGGGGGAGGGATGTTATGTATGCATGTACAATGTTACTTTAAAGATATGAATGTAACCAGTCCACAATCACAATGTATCTCAGCTGTTAAGGAACGCGAGCAAGCCGCCCATAGAGGGCAGCTGCGAGCGTTCAGTCTCACATGGTCCACATTGCCCAAATCACGAACAGCCGCGGGAATTTCCCCACATGATCAGGAGCTACAGAAAACAACTGCAGAAGAGAAAACAACTGCAGAAGAGAGGCGTGACCTGGGCGAGGCCACGCCGGTAGCAGCCAATAAGCTACCGTGCAACAAGATTCAAATGTATTGTGTTATGGTATATAATGAGATGTATCTCCCCCATTACCACATGTTCGTGCTGAGCATCAATGAATAAACCTGTGTTAGTCCTTCCTGCGACTCCTTCTTTGTCTTCCGTGCAAGACACAAAAACATGTTAATCACACAATAAGTTTCAGTTCTCCAAAACCACGAGGCAACCAGGAGGCTCACATTGTTTACATATTTCCACTCTCCCCTGGACATGAAATCGCCATTTTGAAGAGGCAACAGAAATCAGGGAAAAGCACCGTTTTTCCTGCCACATGCATCTCCCCATTGAAATAGAAGGCCAATTTCCTGTTTTCAGATATTGAAATTCAGTACTCCCTAGTAGACTGAATTAAGAAAAATTGTTGGATATATGCATCTTCAAAATTCTTGTGTGTCATTCTTCTAGTTCTCAATTAATCTGGAAGAGGTTGGGGCTATTAGGAATTTTGACTTGAAGAGCATTTTGGAGTATCTTGGAGTATCTTAGTGTAGAACCAATAATCTGCTCCTCAACATAAAGAAAACAAAGGAGCTTGTGGTGGATTTTAGGAGGCAGAGAACCGATGCCCAGCCACTTTTGATTGACGGAACCTGTGTGGAGAGGATAGCAATGTTCAGATTTCTGGGCATTGAGATATAGGAGGATCTGTCCTGGAGTGCCAACACAAGGGGGCTTGCGAAGAAGGCGCAGCAGAGACTGTATTTTTTGAGAACTCTAAGGAAAAACCATCTTCCACAAAAGCTGCTGTTTGCCTTCTATCGCTGCGCTATTGAGAGCATGCTCACTTATGGCTTATGTGTGTGGTATGGGAGTAGCACTCATCGGGATAGGATAATGTTGCACAGAATTATTAAAACAGCGGAGAGTTTCATCGGCTCTCCACTTTTCATCCACTCTCCACTTAAGAACAAATTTACACCATCAGGTGCCACAGAAAAGCATTAGATATAGTAGGAGACCCATCGCATCCTGGCCACTGCTTCTTTGAGCTTCTGCCATCAGGATGGAGTTATAGAACAATGAAGGTAAAAATGAGCCATCTCAAAAACAGTTTCTTCTCCAGAGCAATTTTGGCCTTAAATGGAAACTCTGGACTCTGAAGTCATCTTATCTTATTTTCAAATTCTAAATTTTTTAGATTTTGAAATTTTGGGATTTTAGGATTTTGAAATTTTAAGGTTTTAAAGTTTTGAAGTTTTAAAATTTTTAAATTGTACTGTATGGTACTATCTTAATTGGTGTTTCTGTAGCTGTTTCAAATTAAGGGGTATGCCTTATTCGAGTTGATATATAGCAACCAAGAAATTTCATTGTTCCCGTAAGGGGACAATGACAATAAAGATTTATCTATCTAGACTTTCAACTTACTCAAAGACCATATAATGGCCTATTATGGCTCCTACCTTAAAATTAGCAATTTTTTCATTGCAGAATCTCTGATAAACTGTGTTTAGTTCAGTTACCTTTTTCTTTTTTTTTGCAGGGTGTGTGTGAAACTGAACTGTATGAAACTGAACTATAGCCTTCAGGCATTACAGCAGATATATTTAAAAGAAAGGTATTGTTACTACAGTAGCAGATACATTTATTTAGCCAGGGACTGATTCATTCAAAGTCAAAACATGGAGAGAGGGATACCCATTAGCACTGAAGAACTGAGGTCTCTGAATTCTCTCTTCATATTCTCACCTGTAATCAGAGAGGGACAGAATGAAACATCCAGGCTGTTCATGGAAGAGTTAATTCGGGAATGCAGAAAGCATTCAATAGCAGCTTTGTCACAATTGCAGAGAAAGTGCTCACAGGAATCTTCCGACTCTGAAGATGAAAGAAAGCTGGTTTTAAAAAAGAGAAGGGAGCCACTGACAAAGTACTATTAAGAGATCTGTTTCCACACCAGGCTTTCTCTGTGTAAGGGTTTGACCTTATTTCGTAGCTGGAAAATAATATTGTGTTCCTGACACCATTCAGCTCATATAGAAAAAACGAACAATTGAGACCACTTGACAGAGAGACACTGTTCTAGTGTCCTGGAAAACTAAGGTCATTAAAAAAATCTCTTATAAGGGTAAACTCAGGGTTGTCTTCAGGGAATTACAGGTGGAAAATTCAGTTGGATCTTCAAATCTTCTATCTATACCTATAAATCCAAGGGTTAACCGTTGGAACTTGCTATACGTTTCTGCACCCGTCCATCCTATCCTGTACTGAGCCTCCTGCACTCTCCTGAACCCGGTCTGGAGTTTAACGCAGGGTTGAGAAACGTGCCAGTGGGGCAAGAGCCCCACGAACATGAACAAAGGGAAACAACTTCAATTCCCAACATTCTCTGCACCACGCCACAGCCAATCAGGCTGAAAGGCGCGAGCAAAAAGAACATTGGGAAATGCGGTGCGGCCAATTAAAATCGAGCCGCAGGAAAAAACCACCGCATGAACACAAACCACAAATGCAAAACTACAAGTCCCAGCGTCCTGCGTGCCATGAGTGCGCAGAATGCTGAGAAAGCCGGCGCATGAAAAATAAAATTACAAAACGCAACAGAAGCACAAGTCTGCCACAGGCGGACGCAGCTCCTCACAGCCTCGCAAAACAAAAAGCCACAAAACTCCACCTTGAGACACCCACCAGCCTTCTTTCCCAGAGCAACAGGAAGAAGAGGGACTCCCTCTCCTCCATGCTACCCCACCGAAGACATGGCGAGATCACTGCCAGCCTCAAGGAAAGTTGAGCCGGGGTGGGGAAAAACCCCAAAAGCAGGCAGCAGTTCATCAGGGGAAGCACACACCCTGGCGGATGACTGGCTGCTGCCTTTGTACTTCCAACAGTGGTAATACAAAAGCAGCAGCCAGCAATCCGCAAGGAAGAGCACCACCCCTTACGGATCACTGCCTGCCGATCTCCGGTTAGGTAAGCCAGGAGAGAAAGGAGACAGAGAGGAGAGAACCATCATCAGGCAGAGATAGCTCTTCTCTGCCTCCTTTTCCCCCAACCTACCTAACAAACCTTACCAGGCAGTGGAAGAACGGGCTGACTGCCTCCTCCTCCTTTCCCCCATTGCTGCATCGAAACCAAAATTCGAAGCAGCAATGGGGACAAGAGGAACCGACAGGCAGCCCAATCTTCACACAAACCTACACACCAACAACAAACACCTAAATTAATAAAAATTAATAAAACAAAAATAAATAAATAATTTAAAAAATAATTAATAAACAAAAAAGTAAACCACAAAATACACAAACAAAAACATCCACAATACCACAAAAGCACAGACAAAGCACCTAACTACAACACAAAAATACCTAACTCTAACAACACAACAACCACAAATAACACAAATAAACCACAACGAAATAACAAAAATAAACAACACCAGAATTAAAGAAACCAATTACACAAATCTAAAGCCCAACCAAAACAAAAAAGAACAAACAGAAACACCTCCCAGCCCACCACCACAAAAACAAAACAAAGAAAAACCCCAGAAGAAAGAAAACCAAAGAACTCACCAGCATGTCCTCCCTCCACGAGATCTGAACAGAAATGAAGAAACAAAGACTACTTACTGGAAGAAGCCCCACCTAGAGGCCAGGAGAGAAAAAACACGTGAAAACAAAACCACTAACAGCCCCACCTGCAGGGTGGAATAGTAAAAACAACTAAAAAACAATAAAGCTCCACCTAGAGGCCACAAGAGTAAAAACAAGTCAAACAAATAACAATACATCAAAAGTTTACGCAAATAACAAACATATGTTACATAAATAAAATAAAAAATTATAGCATCCTCTGTTGCTTTTTAACTAAAAAAAACAACCACCACCACCCCCCAAAAAAGAGCAAAATACAATTTAAAACAGCCCAGCATCACCGGGCAAACTATGCTAGTATATATATAAAAACAGAGATGAGGTCTTGTATGTTCTTTATACAAATCCACATCCCTGCACTAATCATGCTGTAACTTGGTGCACACCAACCTTGCACATGCAAGATTGCCACCGCGGGGGCCTTGCAGCCCAATTTGGGGTGTGTGCCCCTAAATTGATCTGCAAAGGAAAGTATACTTGACAGGAGGGTGTGTGTGTCCCAGTGATGTCATAGTGATGCTAATGTCATAGCCCCAGGTAGGTCACCCAATTGTGATGTCATCGTGATGTAATTGAGCTGGCTAATGTCACAGTTCCAGGTAGGGACACAAAGGGGACACATGTATGGGAAGGATAAGCGTGGACTGTCGATGGAGAAGTGGGACGGGTGAGGGAAGAGAGAGACGGATGAAGGGATATCACAGTCCCAGGTAGGGATGGGTGAGGGAGGCAGAGAGGGGATGGGTGAGGGAAGAGAGAGACGGAGGCAGGAGTGGCCCACACAACCCCATGAGGTTTCCGTGGGAAAAGCTGGCCTGCGGTTAAAAAACCCGGGCAAGGCCGGGTAATCGACTAGTATTATGTAATCTGTTAGACAATAAATGCTACATTCCCTTAATAGTTCTCCTGTCCCAGTCTTACCACAAGTGATGTTTTTGGAGAGACAACCCACATCCACAGTAATCTTGGCAGGATCCCATGTACACTCCTCCTCCAATGCCTCTTCATAACACTTCCGATGTTGGAAGCAGCAACTTGTTTGTGGTGTAGAAGAAACAACAAGTGAATTAATTCAAGAGGCTATTGGGCACTTCATGTGGACATCAATTAGCCTAGTCCAAAGGCATATTTTCATCACAAGACAACCTCTTAAGCAACTGCTTGTAAAGCATTTTCTTTGTCACAGCTGTAAGCAATCATGAAAAGACCCCATATAACAGGAATAAAAGGGGAGAAGTTAAAGGATCAAAGAAAGTGTGATGTCCTCCTTAGTGGATTGCTAGATGTGAAGAATGCAATATTTATTTTGGTTTTTCCTCCTTTAATTAATCACACAAGAATGGTGAGTGTAAGTGGATGTTCTAGTTCTAATGGAGATGCTATGATATATATTAGGAATTTAATCCCTTTTCTCTGTAGATCTGATGTGAACAAAAAGCCATGGAGTTATCAGACCTAGCTTTTAAAATCAACTCAAAGCAGACGGACCCAGAGTTGGATGGTAGAATGCATACATTAAATGAGTAAGTCTTAGTTTTATACTTCATGATTATCTCCAATCAAATAGATCTCAGATAGTTAGTGAAAGCAAAGATCTTTCACAGCTATATGACAGATAGGTTTCGGCCTGACCCCTGCCTTGGTATCTCCCCGTTCCTTTCAGAGCTTCCTTGTACCAGCCTGCTCTGTGTGGAAACCAAGACTCCAAGCTCAGGTCACCTAAATGCCATCCTGCAAATACTTGCAGCATCCTGGGGCTTGCCTGAATTGAACAGAGCCCAGACAATAATGGTGAGAGTAATATTAATATGTATGTGGTAGCGTGTGGCTTATGGCTTAACTCTTGTCTTACCCCCTCTTCCAATAAACAGAAGTTGTTGATGAAGTAAAAGTTGTTTATTGTTCTCGAAGCATTTCGTAGAAGTAGCAGTTCATTCGTTGGTTCAGGATACAAGAAAATCCAGCAAAACAATACTAATCAAAAAGTACAGGTAGGGAAATCCACACTCAGGCCTTTCCCCATGAAACAAAAGGAACACCTGACTAATCTAGGTAGTCATGACTAAGTTTGGGTTGGAATTAGGACTCGGTGTTAGAGTCCCACTCTCCCTTCTGAGGTGTAACTCTCAGAACACCCCAAACTCGAATTGATTCCCAAACTCATGTGTCTAAAAGAAAGAACATGAGCTTGGCTCTCCTAATTAACATACAGCCAATTAGGGCCCAGGGATGGTATAAACACACCCTTGTTCCCATAACAAATGTCTGGTGTTCCCAGGCTCGGCATGTTGATGCAATCAAACATTCCAGGCCTGGAGAAGAAGACAAAACATAGGCCTGAAGCTCTGAGAAGCTTCTACTAAGCACACCTGCTTGATAAGCGAAGGAGACAGAATTATGAGGCCTTTGCAAAGAAGCAAAGCTAAGACAATTTAAAAACCAAAGAGACTCTATATTGAATAACTTGTGACCCATTCCATCACAAGCTAGTGAGCACAACATTGGTGGGATTGATAAAGAGTGCTGCTTGTAAATGCAGAGTGAAGTAGCTCCATAGCCAATGATCTCATTTGCTTCATTGATCTCCAGTGAGTAATTGAAGAAGCTGGAAACAGCCCTCCTCAACACAAGGGGGCTTTCTACTTGTGCAAAAGGTTTGTGGATTTCCCCTTTGCACAAGCACAACTAGCAGAAAAAGGAAAGCCAAGCAGAACAATGCCCATTGTATTCATTCATTCATTCATTCATTCATTCATTCATTCATTTTCCAAGGAAAGTATAGCTTAGCAGTATGGCATTTCAGGTGGCATGCATAAAGGCTCAGAATCAGCCCTGGTGCAGTTAGAAGAGAATTGTGTCTAATGCTCTTGAAAGCCATTGTTGCCAGTCACAGCAGACAGAACAGAATTAGATGGTGTTCTTCTGGAAATGGTCTGATAGGTTATAGACAATATATTATATTGCAAGATACATGGACCACTGAGGAGGTCTCAGACAGACAGCAAAGCAAGATTAAACACACACACCCTGACTTATTGGGTTGTGCAGCTTGTGTGCAGGCTCAATAAAGGAGATATGTGCGTCACTTGTGCATCCCAGCTTTGAAATGCCAGCGTAATAGCTGGATGGATGGCTCTTCTTTGAGCACTCAGATCTTTCCTGACCAACCCTCCCTTGCTCTAACATTTGAATGACACCGTCAATGCACAAAACTCACCCATCTGTTTCATCAGCAGGATGGCCCTCCATCTCAAATCGGCAGGCACAACCATAGTCTTCGAAATCTTTTGGGCAGATGCCAGTCACACATTTCATTTTGCTCACAAAGTTGAGTAGTGCAGGGAAGTTAGTGAATATAGATTGGAGCCAGGTGAAGTCAGAACCCAGACAGTCTACAGGGACATAGAAGCAAGCATGAAAGCCAAAGTGGCACAGTAGCTAAGAGTGCTTGGCAAGGACCTGGAAGGTCTGGCTTCAGATCTCTGCTTGGCCATGAAGCTCACTGAGTGATCTTGGCCCAGATACTCTAGGTCTCAGCCTGACTTACCTCAAAGGATTGTTGTGAGCAAAAAAAATGATTAGAAGAAAATTCTGTGCATCACCATGCGCATTGAGTCGGTCCTTGGGCTGAGAATTGCGGTATATAAATTAAAATTTCAATTCAATTCAATTCAATTCACTTAAGCAAAGGGAATCTATACAGTACATGTAATGAATAATGGCCAGTACCCTATTAATTACATACATTAGTTTTAAATTGAACAACATGAATCACAGCAGTGAATTGCAACTAGTTAAGAAGTTGAAGCACTTAATCTTCAAAGCATACCAGTTCCCTGATCTGGCATATGATAAGGAATTAGTATTAATTCACTGCTGCAGTTTATGCTGTTCAACTTGCATAAGTAATAGAATTCTGGGCAAATAGGAAGAATGCATAATTAAGGCTATATCAGTTTCCATGAGGCATGAGGTTCATCAGGATTATCCTATCACTCCTATTCTCTGAGATTTCGGCAAGTGTTCACAGGAAAAGCATCAGAAGAAAATATATGCCTCCCAAAAAGAAGACTTTGAAGTTTATGACAATTATCTGTTTTTATAGCAAGTGTACACTTGTAGAAACCAGGCAGACATGGGAGGGAAGACCAGAGAGGACATGTGAATCTTAAACTGTACAACATACACTGAAGAGGATGGTATGCATAGGTTTGGGAGATTGACAAGATCTGTAGATTCGGGGGTGGGGAGGGTTGGATGGAAAACTAGAGATGGAAAATAAACACTGAGAAGAGAACTGAAAATGATCATTGGCTGTACAGACTTGATCCTTTTGGGGGGGGGATTGGAGCAGTTGCCGTCATGAACAGGACAATTTAGCAATGCAGTACTGTATTTTGTTACAGGCAGCAGATGGAATCTTGGTGCATTTGGCATTGCTACATTAAGAAGTGTTTATATGTCATATGCATAAACATAAACTACAGAAACACAAAGGTATTAGGACATTTCTGCTGAATTCTGTAGCAGTCTGGAAAAGTTTTTAAGAAAAAGTTTGCTTACCAAAAAATAGTGCAACATTTTCCATGTTTGCAAAAATTCCATTGAAGAAGGTAATGTTATCTAAATAGAAATCATTTGAGAATGTTAATTATCTACATACAAACTCTTTCATTTTATTTCTAAAGGATTTATATATATTTGATATACAGTGTCTTCATTAAACACTAGAAATACTTCTTTTTAAAATATATTTTAAAAAGGAGCATTTCTGCTCAGAGTTAAGGAGTAGTAATATTAGTATATTAAGATTGACACTATTAATCTTAAAAACTAATTTTACTACTCCTCCACACAATAGGCAGCACTCTAGAGCAGTGTTTCCCAACATTTGGATTTGGGACTTCAGTTCCCAGAAGACTGGGTCCATGTTGGAGACCACTGTTCTAGAGTTTCATAAATTTATATTTTGCACAAAATTTCTGTGGCTGGACAGATCTTGGATAAAGTCTTCTTACTTTTGTCTCCTACCACGCCCTGTGGAAGGCCAATGGGAACAGCTGGGGTCTCTGATTCTTGTCCTCCTGTATCATCATAAGAAACACAAATTGTGACAGAAAAATCAACTGGTCAAAATCATCAAGTCAAGATAGCCAATCATACAGGTATTTATGGGTTCCAGGTCCCATTAGCATGAGCTATCATAATCCAGTGAAGGACACTGGAAGTTGGAGTACAACAATTTCTGGAGGTCCAGGTCACTCATCCCAAAGGTGTAGCCTAGGTTCTTCATCAAGCAATCATTTGTGAAGGAGCTGTAGCTACTCTGAGTTTCATGATGGTGGTACACAAAATGTGATGCATGGAAAGAAACATCCCCTGCATTTTCACTATATACATTTTTAAAAGTGTACTTGTAACATCAGAGGTGTTCACCTTCAGTGTTATATGTCAAAAGATTACATGGCCTTAAACCCACATTTAAGAATTGCACTACATTTTGTTAAGTCACCTCATGTGAGAAAGGTTCTTCTTCTTCCATGTCTAGGCCAGACATGAAATGGCCAAAATAAAGCCACCTTTTGGTGAGTTCATTCTGCAGTTCCTTTTGCCTGACCTAGTGTGAGAAAGATTAGACAGCAACACAAGGTTGTCATTGCCAGGGTACACCTGATTGTGGTTCAAAGATACCACAGTCTTTGATGAGGCTCTTTCTGTGTACCCCTGTGAGAAAGCTGAATGATCAGCTTATATCAAATCAAAGAAACCTTTCCCAAACTGGAAACCCAAATTTGGGTTTCTGACAGTGATGGGAACTTCAATAAACTGATAGAACATTAATGCATTAGAAAGAAAACTCCCTGCCTTCCCACAGAAAAACAAAGTGATTTTTTTCCTTGTAAATCAGAAAGAATACAAATTGTTTTAATGGTTTATACTGTAGAGAAATATTCAGGCATAAACAAACACACACACTAACACACATAAGGGAAGACAATGTGACTTTTTAAAAAATGGTTATATGAAATGATCTAAGAAAGCGTCTGCTTTGCAGTGAACTTTAATGCTTTTGATATGTTGGAAACATAAAATATGGTATGGCTGAATATTCCTGGTAAAGTCAATCAATATGATACATTGCTGTTGGGTAGCAGGAAATATTTATTTTTAATCCATGGGTCATCATTCCTTTGTTAGTCTGAAGCAATATGAAAATGTATCTCTTGTTTGATTTTTCTAATTTATCCCTCCCATGCTAAATACTGCCCCAAGCATAAGAAGTTAGGAAACACACTAGACTAGACATTGCTTGTTGCATTCTAACCTATGTGGCACAGGGCACAGCAGAAAATACATGTGCAGATTTCTTAAGCCAAGCCAAGTTCACATCCAAAAGATACAGGATATGCATTATGCCAGTGTAAAATCTCAATAGGATATTGGTCATCCTTATTCACTAAACAGTGGGAAGTGACCTCAAGCAATCCATATGTTTTTGGTAGTGCTGGTTAGCCCTTCTGGGTACTGGTAGGTGGGGGAAAGAATGTGTGATTTGTCTTCAAACTGGGGTTTGGTTCCAGAAGTGTGGCTATATGTTGTCCATCTCAGAGAGAGGAGAAGGTAGAAAGTAGAAGGTATATATATATATGTCAATACAGTGAATTAAGGATTTTCGATTGAACTTCAAAGGGACTGCAAAAATAGATTGAGAAGATGCTTCTCTGCTGTACAGTCAATAAGAAATTAGCTACATTTAAAGCAAATTATCCATGACAAATTTCAGTTGGAGAAATAGTAACATGATTCCCCACTTACCACAACTAGGCAACAGCATCAATACATTCACTATTAGAATTACCACCATCATTTTGCAGCAATTTTTCCCTAGGGAATCAAGTAAAAGGTTAAGAAAACACAGGGATGATAAAATGTAGCTGATCCCTTCTTGGACAAAAAGTGATTCACCGTCTGTCGTAGTCCTAAATGAATTTTGTTCCATATTACCAAAATAAAAAAAGGACTGTCCTCCAAAGAACCTTCATTTCCCCATGGAAGTCTTTAAACTGTCAGAGATCTTAAATGGGAATCATTTGGGATTGGAGTTTGCAAATATTTGATTTGTTTTGTTCCCAGGATCTTAATGGATCCCTCTTTTCTTAGTGAGCGCAGAAGGCAAATATTTCCCATCTGTAGTAAAGATGTTGTGGCAGATAGCTTGGTTATGAAAATAAGCCAAGTGCAGTGAATATTGGGTTTGGGATGTGGGGGGGGGGGGGGGGGGGGTGGAGAGAGAAAATTAAAAGAGGGCCTCAAAAAAATCTTGTAATTATGAAAGGCATAGGAAGAGAAGAGCAGGAAGTGAATGGATGAAAGTAGGTGTTTCTGTTATTCTCAATGAAATTCATTAATAACAATTAATAAAGTGTCATTTGTAGGCCTACTCATGTACCTAGCATGCAAATGGGTGTGCAACCAGCCATACGAGCAGCACTTTGTTAACCAGTTGCAATTAGATGTGAGTTCAATGTCTCTGGAGTAAAATCCCAAAATGATTCTAGTTATTCACCCAGAAATAGGCCTTCTTCCACTGAAGGGGACTTCATCCTAGGAAAGTGGATATAAAATTACACCTTAAAAAAGTTTTCCAGAAATACTTCACAATCTTATTGGTAAATGAAGTCTACGTTTTCTTCTTGACGACCAATCACAAAACAAATCATTGAAATATAACAGTTAGTCTTTTAAGTGCTACTGCGTTTTTGTTTTGTTTTGTTTATTCTCTGATATGCCTAAAACAAATCAAGTGAATCTATAAACTGTAGAAGGTAGGAAAAGCTCATTTAATGTCAATTAGATGTCAATTAGGCATCTTTCAGCACTTAAGAAATGCCTTCTTATTATATGTGATGTCTCTAACATGTAGCTTGACACTGAGATTAGAATGAGTTTTATGTTTTTCATCCTGCTCAAAGCACTTTGCATTTGTTATCTTGCTTTAAAGTTATTATTATTATTATTATTATTATTATTATTATTATTATTATTATTATTATTATTATTATTATTATTATTAATAATAATAATAATAATAATAATAATAATAATAATAATAATAATAATAATAATAATAATAATAATAATAATAATAATAATAATAATAATCTCCTCTGTATTGCAAGTCAGAGCTGAGACTGAGGGAAAGTGGCTTGCCTAGAATCTTCCAGTCAAGTCTACAGCAGAAGTGAGATATCTACACATCTGTAGCTCAGTCTTTTAGGCACAAGACTTACATCTTGACTGTTAAAAGAAACAGTGTTCCAATTGAGTTTTTTAAAAAATGGATGAAGGTCACATGGTAATTTTCCTGGTTTCCAAACCATTTTAAGAAGCCTCACCTGAACAAGTTTTTTTTAAAAAAAAAACTTGCAGCCACCCTTACAAAGCACCCTCCCAATTTTCCCCTTCCCTTCTAGTCCTGATGGCTATAGTCTTTAACAGAGACCAAGAGTGCAACAAAAGGGAAACTTAGCCAGTATTAAGTCTAGTTAAAATCAGTAGGATTTCTGAGTAAACATTGACCTGTAATTCTCAATGAATACAGGAATGCCTCCTTCTGAGTAAACATGAATGGGTTCCCACGTTCCATGCAGACAGCACTAGCAATCACATGTATATACCACTCCATAGTGTTTAGTGCACTTTCTAGGTGGGTCACAAGGTAATTAGCACTTTGTCCCCAACATGCTGGGTACTCGTTTTACAGTCCTCAGAAGGATGGAAGGTTGAGTTAACCTTGATCCCTGTCAGGATAAAACTCACAAAGTTTTGGCTGTATTATAGCCCTTTACTGCTAGGTGAGAGTCTTGTTGAGGCACGGGGCCTTGAGCAGTCTAACTAGGCAGTGTTGCGCATCACATGTCAATGATGCTAGGCCAGGACTAAGACTCACCAAAGCGTCCGCCACCGGATCCCTTGGGCAAGATGAAAGTGGAGGGCACATGTCATGGCCTGCCTAGTCAGTGGGTCATGTGATATTCAAATGGCTAAAAAAACTTGTACGCAGATGGACTTGGTTTCCAAGGTCCATTTGCATGTGCGGAATGTCTTCATGGAGATGTCTACCATTGCACGGAGTCCTCACTGAATAACTACTCCAAAGTATCCAAGGTGTATCACGTTAACCACTTTACCACCAGGGCTCTTAGTCAATGCTGCTCTCTCAAACAAATTGATAATGTGGTCATGTTTTCCCCCTTTTGGAAGGACATTTGCCAGATTTAAGAGGACTTGCTACCCAGTTGACATCCTAAGCAATGGACAGCCACCCTGTTCTATCTTTTTAATGAGCATGATACCTCCTAATGTCCCCTCCTGAAGAAGAAGAAAAGCACAGGGAGCAAGCACTTACCTTCAGGATTATTACCCCAAATGAGATGGGAAGGAGAAAATTGGCTTTAAGGAGGTCAGGACTATGTGCTTTATACCCACTTGAATGTGCCCCCTTGTCCACGTGAGCATTTTCTTTATCATCGCCACATCAACTTTTCTCAATCAGCCCTTTCATTAAATTCCTGCAGGTCATGCTGTTTGAAGGGTTCAACATTATAGATCATTTATATACTGAAGGCTATACTAAATAGATCTTTTCTCTAGAGCACTCCTAGTTACAGACTCCATTGTAATTAAACAACAATTGTTCCTCTGTTTTCCTTCTCCTGTAAAGTCACTGGAGTGCTGCGGTAAGAACTTAATAAGAGGCAATGTTCCATGTTGAGAGACAGGTGAAAGCTAAAACTGCTTTACAGCCTCTGACTTCTCTGATCATTGAAAAGCCTAGATGATGTTGCGGGGGGAAACCACATTAAAATGCCAGCAAGGACTGTGAAGGATGTGATAGTTTCCTGTATGCCAACAGTGAACTCTCCACATACCATCCTGAACACATTGATCTTGTCTGATTTCAGAAACTAAGCAGACCTGATGAGAGATGACCAAAGCATTCTAATAGCATCTAGCTAAGCTTAGGAAAGATTCCTGCCCTAAAACTCCTAAAGAGACACTCTAAGTCAAGAGTTAGCAATACTGAACCAGATGGAAACATTCTCTGATCTGCTCTAAGGCAACCTCCTGTAACTGAATCTCCAAGTTGTCATGTGTACATACCTGTCAAGAATCCTGTATTGGCCAGGATTTCCCGTTTTTCAGTGCTCATTCCTTTCTTTTCCTGCCACCGTAACGTATTTTAATGGCAGGGAAAGGGCTTTTGTGCGGCCATGGTGCACATGTGCAAATGGGCTACTGCGCATGCATGGCCACGGTGTGCATATGCAAATGGGGTACTGAGCATATGCGTCCACGCATGCACAGTAATTTTCCATATTTTGCCGAGACGCGCTTGATGGGTATGCATGTGTAGCCAAGGTGACACTGTCCCCACCAAAGAGGGAGCAATCTAGCATTTCTCAACTGTGGACCTCCAGGTATTCTTGGACTTAAATTTCCAGAAGCCTATACCTGTTGACTAAGAACATCTGGGGGCCCAAGTTTGAGAAACCATGATAGAGTTTTGGAGGGAAGCAAGACGTTTGCAGAAATAAAATCTATTTATGAGAAGGGGAACCTTTACAAAATGGGGATCCCCAATTGCTGCCCAATAAAGACTAAACACACCCAGGGGACAAAGCATGCCAGTTGATAATTGGGAGAGGGAAGGAAAATTGTGTGGAAGTGGATGACGTGGTATGCCTTAGAGAAGCACGGGCTGGATGGTGTTATACACTTTGTTCAGATCATACATGACATCATTAACGATTCTTGGTATTTATGCATTTATTTTTTAAAAAGACTTAAACAAGCCCAACAATAAAGAAAGATATTGCACACTAAAACTTGGCAGTGGCAGAATTTTCAAAGATTAAAAAAAAAGCCACTGGAAATGTTAAAATTGCAAAGGCCATTGAGACAGAAATGTGTTGAGACAGACAAACAGGAAAGCAAACAGATTTCAGCAGAACTATAAAATTCACAGAATGCTCTACCTCTTGTGCTTACCCAATGGACCTCAGAAGGATGGAATGCTGAGTCAACCTTGGATCTATTAGTATCAAACTCAGATTGTGAGCAGAGTTTTGGCTACAGTACTGCAGCTGAACTACTGCATCACAGGGGCCCATAATGATCTGGCCCCCTTTTAATTATAGGTCCACATCTGCCCTGATTGTAATTTTGCTAATTCTATCTGATAATCAGATAGTGAGCCACTTCCTTACAGAAAAAGAAGAGGAGAAAACTTTATTTAGAACAATCTGTCCTGTCCAAAATGAGTCTTTGAAGGGGTGATATACACACCCAGCCAGTTTACTAACATACCCCTAGAACCTCATCAATGGGCTGCAATCAGCCATGGTGAATTCTGAAAACCTTTTAAAGACAATGTCTGGTCAATGCTTCTGAGTTTGCAAATATAACACTAATCAGTGCGTTTAAATATTATAGAACTCTGTCTTCTCTTTAGTTTCTTTTTCCCCACCTGTCACATAAGCAGCCACCCTACGAATGCCAAGGCTTCAGAATGCGTTTCATGGCTAAGTTGGGATTTGAACCCAGGCCTCCTGAGTTCTAGTCCATCACTCTATCCACTACACCACACTGGGTAGCCCTAGGCATTGTCAACACAGGTACATAAACTGAACTATTTGTCAATATTATATTCTTGATTTAAAATATTGAATAATTTAATTTAATTTAATTTTATAGATTTATATACCGCCTTATCCAAAGGAGTCTGGGCAGTGTACACTAAGACCAATATACAGGTAAAACAATTTTAAAAAAACCCATAAAAACATAACAATATTACAGGAGGGGGGGGAAACCTCAGATGAGCCAAAAAGGGGAGTTTCTTGACAATCCCGGCCCCCAGACCCATTTTGCCAACCACGTCTTCAATTCTTTCCTAAATGGTAGCAACTGGGTCTGGAGGCGTAGTTCTACTGGGAGGAGGTTCCATAGTGTGGGGGCTATGACCGAGAAGGCCCTTTTCCTTGTGCTGGAGAGGCGATCCTCCCCAACAGATGGCACCCGAAGGGTGCCCTCTCGGTTTGCTCTTGTGGGACAGGTCAATGTCCTAGGGATGATACGGTCCCTGAGGTATCCTGGTCCGTTACCATGAAGGGCTTTAAAGGTGACAACCAGCACCTTGAATTGCACCCAGAGACATATAGGTAGCCAGTGCAGCTCCTGCAGAAGTGGCGAGGCGCGGGCAAAACGACTACACCCCAGCCAACCAATGTGGGACTCAGTTATTTCCAAATGTTGGGTAAATATATGCCTCTTTTACATAACAAAGAAACTACAAGACGTTATTGCAGTATATTTCTTACATTTATTCATTTTTAATTCAAATGTCTCTCAACACTGTTGCAAACCTATTTAACAATCCACGGCTTGCTTCCATTAACAAAACTATCAGACATGCTTTGTAAAATGAAACATGCAGAAACAAGATTGTAATCATTTCATCACAATTAAGTGTCTTGCTCAAATTTCCTCTTCTATTAATTATTACACTTTAATCACCATTGGAATAGGAGAATGTTCTACCATACAGAGAAACAAAATCAACCTCCTTCCAGGTTTTTCTAAACAAAACACAACATCGGTGATTTCTTGCAATGGGAGGAAATCTAAGAACTGGTTCAAGCCTCCTTGATAGTAGCATTAATTCCACTTGGGGATTTAAACAGATTCACAAATGCTTGCAAGGCATTTCTGCTTTAAAGCTGTAAAAAAGAAGAAGAAATGTCTTAATAACAACCTAGTTTGCATACAAATTAAGTAATATTCAGCAGCAGTTTGTACGTCCTAAATTGAGGGCTGACTCCTATGTTTACCTCCCTTAACTGTTCACCCTTACAACGTTACCTTTCTCTAAAATGACTACCACCCTATGATGCTCTAAGCATGGATGAAGGGTAATGTGAAATCTGTGGTGGAGCCTTCACTCATCAGATCTATCTAATCATCTGGAAACTATAGAGGAGGCTGGATTTGGCTAAGCTTACTCTGTAGAGGGGACTGTGGTGGCTTAGTGGTTAAGATGATGAACTTGATGACTGGAAGGTCACCAGGTAAGCAGTTTGAGACCTGAGTACTGCACAACGGAGTGAGCTCCCGCCTCTGTCTCAGCACCTGCCAAACTAGCAGTTTGGAAGCAAGAACTTGCAAGTAGATGAATAGGTACCACTTCAGTGGGAAGGTAACAGCATTCTGTGCTCTCTGTTTAGTCACGCCTGCCAGATGTCCACAGAAACATTTGCAGCAACAGACAGTGCTGATTCTTTGGCTATAAGCAGAGATGAGCACTGAACCCTAGATTCAGATATGACAGGCTTTCAAGCCAGGGTGACCTTTACCTTACTCTTTGTAGAACATCAATACATTTATTTCCAACCTTCTAGCCACACTTTGGTGGCAGAAAACTGGGAAGGAGGAAGGGAACATTTGAAACCGGAAGATATAAGGGCAGTTCATAAATCTCACTAACAAGGTTCATCTTTACATTTGGAAAAAGGAAAAGATGAACCAAGGTTGAAGTCCTATGCATGGTCATCTGTGAGTTTGCCATACTGAAAACAGTTACTTTAGCATAAGACTCCACTGATTGTAAGCAATGGTTTAACAGACTCGGTGCTTTCAGGATCAAAGCCTGATAATTTATGAGTAGCAGGGACTACAAATTAAGCTGCTACCTCCTGGGGTTTTCTGTTGTTTGAGAATCACTTCTTTCCTCCTTGCAGCTGAAAGAGATGTGGCTTCCAAGAACTGCAGTCTGTTGTAATATGTGGTATTATGGTATTTGAAGGGCATTTGGTCTTGAATGGGCAATTTAGAAACATTACATTTACAAAACACCTGCTCTTCAACCAATACATCTGTTTCAATTTTTATCTTTCCTCAAGAGGTATGCTAGCAAGGGGAATTGTCATAAAGGGTCTTGCGATATACCATTGTTGCAAATTCAGAACAGTGAAGGAGGAGAGAGTTTATCATATGGAAATGAAAACAATCACAGATTGTACAAATTGTGATTGCCAAGTTTATTATGATGGGGCAGAAAGGAGAGATTAAAGGCTCCAGATAAATCACTGAATGCTAGATCTACATTATTTTGAAGGGTGATAAACCTTTTGACTAGTCTAAGGTCTTTTAGAAGCAACATTGTTATCCATTTCAGACCTTCAGCTCAATCCAATTGTTAGATGCAACCAGAGTAGACCCTTGAAAGAATAGATTACTTACATCAATAAATCCCACCAATTCAATAAATTCACCTTAGTTGACAATTGGATTGAGCCTCAAATCCTGCTAGCTAAATCCTATTGATTTCAGTGGATTTCTCTAGACATTTATTGAACTGGATCACCCTATTTAGAAAACACCATGCAGAACTACTACTTACTTTTGGAATAGGAGGTTCTTTTGGCTTTCTCACAGATGTATGTTGCATTTTTCAAGAACCAGGAATAGCTTTCAATACAGTACCTGCAACATTTCACCAGCATCAAAGATTTTTAAAAGCATTTTTTAAAAAATAATTCACATTCATGTATATAAACTTTAGACTAGTGATTCCATAAGCTTATTACCTCTTCGCTGTGCATCCCATGAAGCCCTGCTAATCGGAGATGAACAGCAACTCTGAACTCCACAATGGTCAACCAGATGTTTCTGGAAATTACCAGGCTGGTCAAGGAGCCAATAGTCTTTTTCCACTTACATTTCCCTAAAACTGATGTGCAGAAGTCTATTGCCTTTGAGACTAGGGGTAATATGGCTACCATTGCCTTTTTGCACACATTCTTCTGTACTGTGGTCTATCTATCTGCCCACCTGTCCATCTGCGATGCAGCAACCAGAAGAATAATCTGTACTCCAACCATCAAGGTTTTATGTCAAACATGAGTCCCAGACATTAGAGGTTTAAATCTCCCATAATCCTTTGCCAACATGGCCAATTGACAGAGATAACAGAACCCATATTTCGAAATCTGAGCATTGAATTTTGAAAACCACTGGTCTATGTGCAGTTAGGATGTTTGGGCCCAATCTTTAATCTTTTATACTGCAGCTATATAAAGCCTTGCCAGATCTACATGAATGTCTGTTTACCCAATGTACAATGATGGGTTTAGAGTTCTTCAGCTTATTACATCAATAGTGCCTAGTATCTATGTGCCAAATTCAGTCCACTCATTATTCCATAATTCCGTGCATTTAAAAAAAATATACACATAACATTTCTCTCTTTTTTTCATTATATTTTGTAATTCATTTGCGCTATTGTATACAGTATCTTTGTTTGGATTTTGCACTGTTTTTTATATATTGTTAATTTTTTCTTCATGTTGTAAGCCTGCCCTGAGTGGTGCTAGCACCAGGAGGGTGGGATATAAACAAAAAATTCCATTCCATTCCATACAAAGCTCAAGAGAATACATCTAACAGACTTCCTTTTCCACCTATTTAGATTTTAAATTAAAATAAAAGTGAAGACTGGTTCTACCTTTTTACCTCATAGCTTCTTGTCTTGAGTAGCTTCTGTTCCTTATACAAAGGCACTGCTGATAAAATTTGCACAGCTCCAACACACAAGGGTTTATCTTTTGAATGGTGATGGACGGTGTCGTGAACGAAGTCCCTTTTCTGATTACCTGTGGGCATCCTAAGGGAAAATATATATATATATAATCCCAAAGTAGCCTCATGAATTTGACCAGTTACATTTCTGGAATGAGCCACTCATAAACACATGGGGGGAGGTGCAGCAATGCTCCAGAGATCCTCCATTGTTCATGGTGGAGATGACAATTTAAACTAGTGGCCTTGTTCCATAGGAGGCACCTTAATTGTCTCCACTGTCCAGTTCAAATTCACCTCCCCTTTCCAGGTCTATGATGTTTGTGGGAAGGATAAAGAAAGTACTAAAAGCAGAAATGCATTGTAGAGTTTTCTACTAACTCTCCTCTCAAACCGCTCCAGGTTTGGTGAAGTTTGGAGTTGGGTTTTCTAGTTACGGCCACCTAAATCACTCATTTAATCTTCCCCTTTTTGCACAGTATTGTATGTTGAATGGATGTCTATTTTGACTATTCTACTTCTGACTGAGATTTTCATAGGAAGCCCAAAAATCCTTGACCACCATAAGAAGAGGGCTAATGCTATACCTACTACCCCACTACCAGTAAAACAGACCTTTGAAGTGATGAGTTATAAGTAACATCTTGTTATATGTTGTAACATTTCTAATGAATCAGGGCAACTTCCACAGGGTTTACAAGATCCAATGAGATGTCCAGGGAGTAGTTTCCCATGTCCAACCCCACATCCATTTCCATGCCAAGCAGGACCTTCAGCTCAGACCTTTATCTATTACATGGCAATGGCTTTCTACAAGTAACATGGTAGGCTGTAAAGGTAACAAGGAGTTAACAATGCTATACTTGGAAAACTACTCTTTATGCTTCTAGTTAACCTTTAGTTTTGAATTATTTTTAAATGATTTCTTCAGTCCAAAGCCCTGATGAGAAAGGGGGAGGGTTAACACAAGGAGCCGTGAAAAACTTTATTGATGAAGAAACAATGAGGAACCTCTTTGCCTGATATGATGAAGTGGCAGAGACAGGCACTGTACATTGCTGATATCTTGAACAGAATTTTTCATTTTTTTCCTTTTGACATTTTCTTATCAATCTTAAGGCTGCCAATGAAAAAAGCCCCATAAAAATGAGGAACATACTAAGTAACATTTGTAAACTACGCTGAATGCACTAGTCTGGGGGTATGTTAGACATCAGTACAAGTCTTTCTCTTCATTGTACAACCTTAAAATTGGTTGGAGGAGTGGCTGCAGAGATATATACCTGTATCGTACAGCGACCTCAGTATGAGCTCTCCCTAGATCCTCAGTAGTTAGAATGCCCAATAAATAAACATATTTATTGGACATTCAGTGTTGAATTTTATTAGGAGGTTCAGCAATTACACACCTACTTGTTTGGTTCCAGGACTTTTCTGTATTACAATTTCTTCTTTCCACAATTCATATCATTTTCTATCTTTGTAACATCAAATAAGAAACAAAGGATGTTTTGTTGCTTTGCATTTGGGGTGAACACTGTTTCTTTGATGCCCTCTATAGTAACCCAAAAACTAATATAATATCTCTAGTTTTATATATACATGGAGAGAGAGAGAGAGAGAGAAACACAAAGATTGGTGCATCATTGGTGCAAAGTTTGGAATTTCTGGTAAAATTCCATTTAGCTCTGCAACAGAAGAGCAGAGAACTACAGAGGAGAATAGATGCTACTAGTAATGCATCATAAACATAACCACTACCAATGGTAGTGCTTCATGACCGTGGGGGCAGTGTCAAGTGAGCACACAGGTGCACAAAGGGTTTTGCCCAGTGTATCTCAAAGAAAGAAAGTGCACAGAAAAGAGTGAATATTCTTAAGAATGTGTAAGGCTAAAACAGTGTATCATTTCAGTCAATTAGGAAAACATCTCCAAATGTATTTCAAATGAGTGCAGATTTCAATGCAGGGATTAAACAGCAAAGTTTGGCTACCCAGTATGGAAGAAAATGCATGTGAGATCTGGAGAAATGAATGAGATCAAGAAAGAGGGATTTTCACATCTCCAGTTAAAACTCATACAGTCTTTCTCACTATTCAGAGGACTACAAACAAGGATTTCAAGTGCAACCTGGCCAGCTCAAAGCCACAACATCACCATGCTTGCTGTGCTAACAGAAAGAACTGATTTTCTATAGGTGATCTTGTTTTAAGGAATACATGCATACACGTCCTCAGAGCCAGCCACATACCCTATGGCAGAGTGAGGCAGTTTGCCTCTGGCAGCCAATGCAGCAGCCAAAACTAGTCAGAAGTCTAGTAGAGCAGGGGTCCCCAACCTTTTTTACACTAAGGACCAGTGGCATGGAGGAGGGGCCCAGCTGCCTGCAAGCCACACCATTCAACTTTGGCAGTGAGGTATCACACTGCACACAGGTTGAGGGCAGAGCCCTGCCATAGTTAATGTGCAGAAGAGGCTCAGCCACCTGCCTATCTGCTGTGTCTGAAGCCCATGCTCTCACCCTGTTCGCCAGGCAGACCTGGCTTAGCATGTTGAGCTGAGGACAGAAGGTTGCCATCAGGGCTCCCAGTGCCACCCATCCCTGCAGCCTGGTACAGGACAGCCTGTAGCCCGGTACCAGTCCACAGCCCTGTGGTTGGGGACCCCTATAGTAGAGGACACCGTTCCACTGCCAGAGTTGAAGAAAAAGTCTATATCCTCTTTGGCTTTTTAAGAGAAATGAGAGGCAGCCATCTTGTTCTTTGCCTCAGGCAGCAAAGTAAATTGGGCCAGCCCTGCAAAACCTATCAACTGAAAGGGAGGGGGGGAACACAACCAACCAAACTGGCTAAATTTGCTTATCACACTGAAGGCCTTCTTTTTGCTGGAGGTAGTCTTGCTGTTTCAAGAGCTGCTTAAGCTTTGCATTTGAAATCGAGACTCCAGGGCGCATTTCTGAAAGTGCTCTTTCAAAATCTCTGAGGTCCTGTTTCCTGGATCCTATTTCCCTGTCTGCTGCCCCGCACATTTTGCATTCTTTATGGCTTGGCATATGTTATATGATAGGAATGGTTAGGGAGGTTACCCTTAGAGTAATGAAGCCTTGTTGACATACACCTGAGTTGTCAGAGGTGGATATGAATTTAATAAAAAAAATAGCATTCAGTAAGGGCAGGGAAATAAAGCTGCAGTCTCTTTACAGAGAGGGAACCAAAATGACTTTAATAATTGGCAAGTGAAGTAGAATCACATTATCCAAAGGCACTCAGGACCCCAGATGGTCCATTTTCCTATTCAGATAAACCCAACTCCTCAAAATGATTTCCATCAGAGACTTGACTGACAAACTGGTTACATTTTATTACTCATTGTAAATAACTCATTGATTTGCATGTCCATCTCCTGAACCAACCAACTTTGGCCAATCACTCTGGATCTCTATACCAAATATATATATATGTATACCACTCTTATGTCTGATGAAGTTGACTAGATCCACGAAAGCTAACATTAAAATACAGGAGCTAGTCTTTAAGGTGCCACAGCTTTTTTTTGGTCTGTTCTTGTTTCGTATGTTTACTCTCTGATATGCTTGCACAGACTAACATGGCTGTCACTTCAAAAAATTCCTGTTCAGAAGTATCCCTCTCATTTTGGACCAAAGATGACTGCATAAACAAACCACTATCATAAAGTTGTTGCAAATCAAGCAACAGCGCAATTTCTTCTGCTGCATGGCTGTAAACTAAATCAACCACAAGGACTACTCAATACAGGTTTCTTATGCCCAAGTCTAATAACTCATCTCAATGAGCAGATTCAATGAGTCACCTGTGGATTTGAAATGTCCCATTTATGTAAACTTCATTGATTCCATAAGTTTGTTCCTGCTAAGTTTAAGCTATAGCCTGAAATGGACTGGGTTTATTATTTTTCTCCCAGCCGTGAAAGAACTTTAAAATTAACATAGTAACCAATGGCTATTTGGTCTCTTACCAAGCCTGCTGCCTTAACAAAAGACAGATCTTTCCACAGCAATGACAGAACAGACTGGTTTAATTTATTTTAATGTAAGTCCACTTAAATATTGCAAATACAATCATATTTTCTCCGCTGGCCATCAAAAGCAAAAAAACTTTGCAATGTTCAGCTCTTAGGGGAAAACTATTTTTGGAACAATATTTCCCATAATGCTTTGGCCAGTATGGCAGTTGCTAGAGGATTCTGGGAGCTGGAGTCCAAAAAGCTATTTTTTTCTAATCCTGGAGAAGATTGCACCTTGTAAAACAGGGATTTATCTCATCTCAGTTCATTATTTGGATCCAGGATGGCCATTTTGGGGAGAAATATTTAACCAGGTGGATTATTTGCTTTCCTTAACTCTTCAAGAGCTTTTCCATTACCAAAAGGAAGAACTTGCAACTTCATTACTTGGAGAACTATAGCCCTAGCCCCACCTCATTATTACACCTACAGAAAGATAATGGATTCCCCCCAAAATCCTGAAGAAGGAAGAGGATGTTCTTAGATGCCAACAATGGTCAGGCATGGCCCGTGCCTTCTTTCAAGGACAACAGCCTTGTTCTTCTGAATCTTCCCAGCCCTTGCCATCTGTTTAGAATGGAAAAATCACAAGGTGGGCATGTTTGATAAAACAAAGCCAAAACTAATGAATAAAAAAGTTGAAAAAGGAATTGATTACCTGTTGCTATCATTTCAGGAGATGTGCAGAAGGCTTTTCAACCCACATTTCCATCCATGAGCTGCCAATATAGTTTTGATATGATTCTGGAAGACTGAAAGCTAGCATCTTCTATGTAGCATTTTGAATCTCTCAACTGATGTCTTGGTCAACCTTTGTTCAAGCATTTGTTTGAATATGTGAGGGTGTCCACACTTTCTTTCACTGTGCTCAAGGAGGTGCTATATTCTTCTCCATTTTATTAACATCACAACAATGTGAGAAAACAACTGGTCTAAAGTCACCTTGTGAATTTGATGATTCAATGAGGACTCTAGCACTTGGCTCCCCCGCGTCCCAATCCGACACAAAGTACTACACAACAAGGATAGTAAGTGGGATCCTGCCGGACATGCAGACCCCCTGCCATCCATTACCTCCTCTGAGTCTAACAGGGAGACATGAAGGGCTGTTCTTCGCTTCTTATTGTGAAACATAGATCAAATGCTTTTCATGATCACATTGAGTATTGTATTCATGTTTTAGTTGTCAGAGTCTTTCAGTTTTATGGCCATATGATCTTGCTACCATACACTAGCTAGAAACTTACCTAATTTATACAACACCAACTGCAGCATCAGCGTACTCTTCAAGGACAGCCCCATGTAATAAGCATGGCAGTAGTCAAAACAAGATATAACTACAGTATGGATAATGCCTCGCCACTGCTTCGGGAGCTGCAATGGTATGCCTCCGGGTGCAATTCAAGGTGCTGGTAATGACCTTTAATGCCCTACATGGTAGTGGGCCAGGATACTTAAGAGACCGCTTCACCCCAAGAACATCTGTCTGTCCCACCAGAGCAGACCGGAGATGCTCATTCATTGTGCGATCTGGTATGGAGGCTCGTCTCTCTAGCACCAGAAGGAGGGCCTTCTCAGTGTCTGCTCCGGCCCTATGGAACCACCCGCCAATTGAGCAGTGTCTCCAGATGGAGTTGCTGTCCTTCAGAAAAGGGCTAAAAACCTGGCTGGCAAAGCAGGTGTGGGGCACCAGCGATATGATGACCCCTGCCTGCTGGCTGATTTAGTAAGAACACTCTCTCCCTCTTTTAATTTATTTTAATCTGCAGGGGTTGGAGTAATTTTTGGTGGCAGTTTTAATGGGTTTTTATTGGTTTTTAAAATGTGGTTGATTTTATCTTCTGTGAGCCGTCCAGAGTCTTCAGAGTTGGGCAGCAATATAAATCAGAAAAATAAATAAACAAATAAATGCTGCCAAGCCATTCTTCAGAGATACACTTTTTAGAAATATAAATAATGCATTTTGTTCCTTACTTTTTCAAAGCAGAAATTGTAGCTCCTTTTGTGCAGGTAAAATAAGAGCCATGCCCATTCCTGCATACTGTCGATCAACCCCAATTTCCCAGTCACATTAAGAGGGGAGTAGAAAGTATGTTTGTGCTCTGTCTTGGGTGGTTTTATTTTCCTTTTATAACCGAGAAGCCCTAAAGCACAAGTTTGCCTGAAAACGGCACAGTTTTCTACCTAAGGAACCTGATGAATTATTAAGTTCAGTGCTGGGTACATTTTTTAGTATTTCCAGAAAGATGTAAGGTGAAGTATATAAAAGCGCATGAGACATTTGAAATTTTAGATACGCAATATTTGATGGTGAGATAATTTGTAGGATATCCACAATACGTGGGTCTGAGGTCACTTGTCTCCCCCTAAAAGGCCATCTTTTCACACTCACTCACTCTCTCACGCACGGAGACACACAGGAACACATAGCTGTCAATGAACCACATTGCATAGAAGTTACTCACATACAAACCTTTTACAGCCAACACTGTTGTATAAAATGGAGGTATTGTACTTACTGGAAGGGACTTTTAGTAGAAAACCAGGCTTTTGTGGAGGTGTAACCATTGCAAGCAAAGGGACATTTCCTGGCAGTGAAAGGAAGAAAGGGACATAAAAGAGTCAGAAGAATTAATAATACTTCATGCTAAGTATACTGTACCACACTGTTCTCAACCAATCACTTATGTAACGATAATAGGACAGAGAAGCTGTCTAGGGTTTCTGCACACAACATTCTGGGGTTACTATTTTGGTTTGGTTTTGACCATGCAAAAAATATCCAGGAGTACTATTGTCCAGTACTCTGTGGCCTAAAAATGATGCAGAGGAGAAATCACATGGACTCAGTTGCACGACCAGTTGTGCAAATGATTCCACAAGCAGTCCAAGAACAAGTACATGATAAGCAGTCTATAGGAGCTGGGTGGGATGCTTATACAATTCCTCTCTTACTCCATATGTAGGCAATATGATACTAGCTACTGAATTTTTATTCTTTATTGTTGTTCAGTCACACAGTTGATTCGGACCCTTTGCGACCCCATGGACCACTGCACGGCAGACACCCCTATCCTCCACCATCCTCCTCAGCCTGTTCAGCTCCACGCCCATTGCGTCAATGATGCCATCTAGCCATCTCATCCTCTGCTGTCCCCTTCTCCTTTTGCCTTCGATCATTCCCAGCATCAAGGCCTTCTCGAGCGAGTCCTCTATTCTCATTTGATGCCCAAAGTACTTTAGCTTCATCTTTAATATTTGTCTTTCCAAGAAGCAGTCAGGGTTAATTTCCTTCAGGATGGACTTATTTGATCTCTTCGTTGTCCAGGGTTCTCTCAAAATTCTGCTCCAGCACCACCTTTCAGAGGCATCTATTCTTCTGCATTCAGCCTTCCTAATGATCCAGCTCTCACAACCATACATTACTACTGGGAATACCATTGCTTTGACTATGTATACTTTTGTTGGCAAGGTGATGTCTCTACTTTTTGTTATGTTCCCTAGGTTTCTCATAGCTTGCCTCCCAAGAATTAGTCAGGGATTGTTGTTGGTTTTTAATTTCATGGCTGCAGTCACCATCTGCCAGTGATCTTGGATCCTAAGAAGGTAAAGTCTGTCACTGCTTCAATTTCTTCCCCTTCTATTTGCCAGGGAGTGAGAGGGCCATATGCCATGATCTTGGGCTTTTTGATGTTGAGTTTCAGGCCAGCTCTTGCACTCTCTTCTTTCACCCTAATCAAGAGGTTCTTTAGTCTTCTTCACTTTCTGCCATTAGGGTAGTGTCATCTGCATATCTCAGGTTGTTGATGTTTCTCTCAGCAATTTTAATTCCATCTTGTAATTCATCTAGCCCTGCATTGCACATTATGTGCTCTATATATAAGTTAAATAAGCAGGATGACAAAATGCAGCCTTGTTGTACTTTTCCTATTCTAAACTGGACAGTTGTTCCGTATCCTGTACTAACTGTTGCTTCTTGATTCATGTACAGATTTCTCATGAGACAGATGAGGTGGTCTAGTATTTCCATTTCTTTAATTACTTGCCACAGTTTATTGTGGTCCATGCAATCAGTAGCCTTGGTGTAGTCAGTGAAACAGAAGTAGACTTCTTTGTGGTACTCCTTTGTTTTCTCCATGATCCAGCAAATGTTGGCAATCTGGTCTCTAGTTCCCCTACTTCTTCAGTACCCAGCCTACACTTCTGGAAGTTCTCAATCCGCATATTGCTGAAGCCTAGCCTGTATTATCTTGAGCATGACCTTGCTAGCGTGTGAAATGAGTGCAATTGTTTGATAGTTTGAACATTCTTTAGCATTCTTTGGGATTGGAACGTATACTGACCTTTTCCAATCCTGTGGCCACTGCTTTGTTTTCCAAATCTTCTGACATATAGAGTGCAACACTTTAATTGCATCATCTTTTAGGGTTTTGAATAGTTCAACTGGGATTCCATCACCTCCATTTGCTTTGTTGTTGGCAATGCTTTCTAGGGCACTCTTGACTTCACACTCCAGAATGTCCAGCTCAAGGTCAATGTTCTTGTCACTGTGGTTATCAGGGATGTTGTGGTCCTTTTCGTAGAGTTCTTCAGTGTATTCTTGCCATCTTTTCCTAATCTCTTCTGCATCTGCGAGGTCCTTACTGCTTTTGTCCCTTATCATGGCCATTTTTGCTTGAATCTTTCCCTTGATTTCCCCAATTTTTATGAAGAGATCTCTAGTCCTTCCCCTTCTGATGTTGTCTTCTATTACATTGCACTGTTCATTTATGAAGGCCTCCTTGTCTCTCCTTGATTTCCTTTGGAATTCTGTATTAAGTTGAGTGAATCTTTCTCTTCGACCTTTGCTTTTTGCGTCTTTTCTTTCTTCAGCTATTTGAAGGGCCTCATTAGACAGCCACTTTGCTTGCTTGCATTTCTTTTCCCTGCAATTACCACAGCAATAAAACTGCAACTGTATTCACTAACAAATATTAATTGTACACTGTCAACTCTCATCACTTCTTCCATCATCCAGGAAACTTACAAAGTTGACAATGCATTGGCCAACATCCTGTGGCTTAGTATATCAAATTGCATTAGATTAGGCCAGTTGAATCAATGGGGATATAGTGAATCAACTCTTCTCTAAGTTCAATTGATTCAAATGGGCCTACTCTAATTGTGACTATGCTAAAGTAAATTATCTTCTTCTTCTGTCATATCTGAATCCAAACATAGGCGCTCATCATAGCAATCAGCCATAAAAACTGTTCCAATAATAGAATGCAGTGGCCTTTCATCTGCTTCCACATCACAGCATGACTGATACAGTTCCACAAGTCACTCTCTGGTCCTGAACTTTTTTGGCACACAAAGTCCTCCTCAGCCCCAGGCCAGTATTGATGAAGCTGCTACCCTCCATCAAGATATATTCAAGTGGGATTTAATCGAGTTGGGGACCATCATCATGCTTCATTGTGGACGTCGGCACCCTAGGCTGTTAGTCCTCAGGGTTGTCAGGTTAGTTAACCACCACCTGACATTTGGCGTTGAGTCACTGGCAGTATGGTCTACTCTATTAGCATAGCAGGATAACCTGGCCAGACTGTTAAAGTAAATTATAGTAAACCAATATGAATCAATGCAACTTACAGAGGAGTTAATTTACCAAATCTACATTGATTTAATGGGCCTACTCTAGTGTGATTTGCCACACTAGGCAACGGGATTTTGACTGTTGGCATATTGTGGTTCTCTCCAACACATGATATGGAATTTGCTCACCTGTCTGCATTTGATGAGGCACTTTGGTTATTTTAGGAGAAGCTGCCTGCGTCCAAAATGTAACGCTTCCAGCTGCCAGATCAGAAACAGAGACATGTCAGTTTCAAGCTACATCTTCTTCAATGTGCAGTGACTAGAACTGTACAAAATACACAAAATACCCTCCGCTTACTGGAAGGAGGATGAGTCTTCGACACATCTAGTTCCGAAGAAGGAGAAGCCAATGGCAAAGGAACACGTACTGCTGAAAAATATTGAATATTAAAATTATCTCTATATTCCCCCAAATATTCTGCTATTCTGAAGCTAACTTAAAGGCTGCACAGTTTATATCTGTTGGAAAGACACAACAACTAAATCTGAGGCGGAGTTCCTGAAAGTTGAGCATTTTAAAGGCTTTTTGGCTTCCCTGGGCAGTGTTGCGCTGCTCCCGGTGCCCACAGGTGCCCGGGCACCGGGAGCGAAAATTCCTAGAGGCCATGTCCACTTGGTTGGCCATGCCCACCTCCCTACCCCAGACCATGGCGTAAGGAGGCCAAGTGGGCATGGCCCACAGAGTTAGCCACACCCACAGAGTTAACCACGCCCATGGTGGGGGTAGTAAATTTTTTTGCAGAGCATCACTGCTAGGAGGAAAAGTTTTTAGAAACATTTCTGTGCACATGAGATTTTTTTAAGGGTCAGAAGCTCTGCTTTGAAGTCATAGCACCATATAACATTTGTACAAAAGGGTGACTCTTAAGTCCCACCTATTGTCTTCGTTTAAATAGTAAAGGTAAAAAGAAAAAGAGGGTCAATAAAAAATCCTCAAAACAGAAACTAGAAAGTTATTTTATTTAAAACAAGGGAAGAAAATTCAACCAACTGCTAAATTGTGCATCCGTATGACTGAACATTTTAAAAAATATATAAAAATAGGTACAGTAGATGGTAGTTTATAGAAATGAAAGGATGCTATTTTGCTTCCAAAGTTAATGAACTTTCATTTAGGGAGATCATTTTTCCTCAGAGATTTTATGTTCATATATATATAGAGAAGGAGAGAGTCTTGTGGCAACTTTATAACTAACACTCGTTTTAGTATAAATGTCCATGGATTATATTGCAAACTCTTTCTTCAGATACATGATGTATAACATTCCAATAAACTCCACAAACAAGGAGTTTAAGAAGGAGTAAAGCTTTTCAACATACTACATCTATTAACAACTTGTTAACAATTTGATTTTCATAATGGTGTCTGATGAAATGGATTTGAACCATGAAAGCTCACATTAAAACTATAGCAGTTAATGTTTAAAGTGCTTCAGTGAATGTTTTAGTAGTAACACAGCTACTATTCCAAAAAATTGTTGGTAATTCTGATGGCTCTGGCTGGGCTTATTTTTAGACTGGTGTAATGTGCCAAGCCTATACAAACTGCTGGGGGGTAAAGGGGGTGAAGTCCACTTCCGTTTCTTTAAGTACATATTATGGGATTTAAAATATTGAAAAAGGAATTTGCAATCTACTTCAATGACAAATACTGCCCTCGGATGTTTCTAGGAATAGAAGGACATTTTTAGTTCTCTCTTTCACCCTTTCTGGGAAAATCCATTTTTCAAAAAAATGGAGAAACTATGGAGTCTCATGGGACCCTGAGTTGTAAAAGCAATGCAATCCAATACCAAACTTTTCTCAGCTTTGCGGGATAATTTCCCCCTGTCCTTTTTAGACAAACCAGCAGAGGACTCTAGCAGTCTCTGGCTGTAACTGTCTTAAAAGAAAGGATTCATTGTTCAAACACAACTCACTATTCAAGGTTTCTAAGGCAATAATTTAAGCAATTTCAGCCCTTATCCCTCCACTACCACCCTACAATTTCAGTTAAATTTTCATCAGTGCTTGTTAAATATTTATTTACTGCTATTTTCCTCCTGTCCACTGAATAATTTGTCTTCAAGGGTGTTCTATCACATAATTTCTAATCTCTGTGTGATCTCTCATTGCTTGAGATCATCTACAATACATCATATATACAATATCCAAGAAGAAACAAGCAGTAAATAGTGCATTGGAAGACGTGTCTATTAACATTCCAGACTAAAGGTTCATCCTCTCTAGCAACCTACTTCTTACAGGAACCAACGTAGGAGATCCTCAAACAGAACTTGAGGATAGTGGCAAAGTCTGGATATAATGATAAAACAGTAATATATCACAATGAGAATCTGTGTAAGTGAGCACTCATCTTCTACACTCACTTTTACCAATCTAGCTTCAGTATGGCATGAAGGACAAATGTGAAAACACATTTTAGTACTGTCCCCAAACCCAGGCACACCTCAAACCATGAACCATAAAGCTAGGTAAAGGTAAAAGTCTCCCTTACTCAAAAGCCATTCATGTCTGACTCTAGGGGGTGGTGCTCATATCCATTTACAGCCAAAAAACCAGTGCTGTCTGCATCTGCATACATTTCTATGGTCATGTTGCAGGCATGACTATTTGCCAGAGTGCACAGAATGCTGTTACCTTCCCTGCTAAAGCTGCAACTATTTACCATATCTACTTGCAATGTCTTGCTTTTTAAGTGCTCAGTTGGCAGGAACTGGGACAGGTGACGGGCACTCACTCTGTTGTGCTGCACCCAGGTATTGAACTGCAGACGTGTTGACTTTTTGGTCATCAAGCTCAGTGTCTTGACCACTAAGCCACCATGGCCACTATGCCATAAAGCTGATTGTGCTAAACTGTGATGAAGTAAAACTGGAAAGAAAAGCTTCTTTCTGCCTGTTGCGATAAATTAATCTGGGCTCAAAGGAGTTTGTATGCTACTTCAACCATACAAATATCATATAACTAACTTTAAAAAAGGATAGAAACTATGGTGAAGATACTATGAATATTGTTTTGAGATACAGTAAAACCTCAACTTATAATTGCCTCGAGTTACATAAAATTCGACTTACATAATGATTTTATGCTAAAACCATGTCCCGATTTACACGATTTCCTATTGGTTTACTTTGAGTTACATAAAGATTCATTTTCTATGGGTTTGCTTCAAGTTACATAAAGATTTTTTCCTATGGGTTTGCTTCGATTTACATAAAAATTTCATTTTTTCCTTGTAGGTTTGCTTCGAGTTACGTAAAAAATAATTTCCCTATGGGTTTGTTTCGATTTATATAAAATTTTCTTTTTTCCTATAGGTTTGCTTCAAGTTATGTAAAAAAAATTCCGATGGGTTTGCTTTTTGAGTTACAAAAAAATTCATTCCTCTATGCGTTTGCTTCGATTTACATAAAAATTTCATTTTTTCCCTGTAGGTTTGCTTCGAGTTACATAAAAAAATAATTTCCCTATGGGTTTGCTTCGATTTATATTTAAAAAAATTCCTATAGGTTTGCTTCAAGTTATGTAAAAAAAAATTCCTATGGGTTTGCTTTGAGTTACAAAAAAATTCTATTTAAGCAAAACCCTATGGAATGGACTTTTTTTGTAAGTAGGAGTTTTACTGTACACATTCTAAATATTCTTTGAATTTAGTAAGTAGAGGACCCTTGGACATCCTGTACATAGACCTTGCTTTGTAAATCTCCATATATCCCCCCTCCCCGCTGTTTTCTAACCTCCCAGTGCTCACTTGGCAGTGGCTGGGTTCCAGATAGGATTTCATAGCTTGTCAAAGGGATTGGGGGAGGATGTATTTTGGTGGAAGAAAGTTTCCATTCCTTTGGAGTATCTGTTGGCAGCCACAATGAAATGTGGGAGGGTGAAACTTTGGAGTCTTTCAAACCATCAGTTCTTTGCAAGATCCAGACCTGCTGTGGAGAAGTCTCATTTCCTTTTGTATCAAAGATCCAAGCTTCTTTGGGTATTTCTGAGACTGGGTGGGGGAAAAAAATTTTGGTGGGCAGAATTAGGCTGGGATCTATCAACAGATATCTGGGAATACCTCTACATAGGAAGAATGCCATCTTGTGTGTTAACTGGAAATAACCCTGTACAACAGGGGTTCCCAACCTAAGGCCTGTGGGCCAAATCTTGCCTGTGATATCATTTCATGTGGCCCCCACTCCTCCAAGGGCATTCAAGAAACAAAATGGCCACCCCTTTGAAGCTGTTGGGTCAAATGGCCATCCCCATCATGCAGGCAGGGCAAAATGGCCATCCGGCCCTCAAAGCTGACTGAGAGAGTGTGACCTGGCCCCTGGCTTGAAAAGGTTGGAAACCCATGCTGTACAACATTGCATTCCCCCCCACCCACCCAAAAAAACCAGAAAACAATTGCCACAACACCTGAGGAAATCCCATGAGGTGGTAAAACCCTACACAAATAAATCTCATCTCATTGTGAAGAGGCAAAAATGATGTGTTGGTTTGTTTTGAAGGGCAAGAGGCTAAGAATTTAACATTGTCCTAACAATATCATTTTGTGATTTGCTTCTTTCTCCATGTTCTGTTTCATTGACAAGGAAACTGAACATACAATAAGATCTTCTCTGTAGCAAGTATGAAACTCCACTACTTACCAGGATATCCTGGTTTTAGTCCTCAATGGTCACACAATTCGAAGTAAGATTCACTGAGTTCATTTTATGCCCATTTTTAAATTGTAACTATATAGTTACTATAATGTTTAAGGTGCCACAATGTTTTTTGTCTTTTTTTTGCTGTTCTGATTTGTTTACTCTCAGAAATGCTTGCACAGACTAACACGGCTACCACTTCAAATATTTTATTATCTATCTTATGCTGCATTCCTGCTTTTTCTGTCATTTGCTTTTTATATATCTATATTTCAAGAAGTGTTAAAGCATTTTGCTTGTACTGTGCTTTTTTTCTCAGTGTGGAAAAGTCTTCCTGAAATTGAATGATGGTGTATAAATCTGGTACAGATTGCATATACAGTAAAACCTTGGTTAACATAATTAATGCATTCCCCAGGATGTTTCTAAAAGTGAAAATTACTTAAACCAAATCATGCAGTTTCCCATAGGAATACATTGAAAACCGAACTATGTTAACTGAAACATGGTTTCCCATAGGAATGCATTGAAAACTAATTAATACATTCTGGGGGGAAATCCTTAAAGTGAACCACCATTTTCCATGGATTTCCTTTTGTTATGCGATTTTTATGTTAACCAAGAAATTTGTTAACCGAGGTTCCACAGTAGATTCAGTTTGTGCAATTTGTACAGTAGATTCAATTTGTGCATAGAGCAATACGTGTACAATGCTAGCTAGGGAATCTTTCTGCGAAAACTGTAGTAAGACTTTCTAGTTACCAAATAGTAGGTTACTACGACTTTTGCAGAAACATGCTATTGATAAATTGGTTAATGACATGTCAAGCACTGGGCATTAGCATCGCTCTGAGTCCTCTTTTAATATTTTTTTTAAAAAAAAACCTTTTGCTATCCTCTTCAAATATTTTATAACATGATGGTGTTGGAGGAGTTTCAGAATGTGCTCTGCCTCTAATGGCAGCCCAATATTTTCATGGAAAACCCCTTTAAGTTATTTTTAGGGAGAATCTCTGGTGAAAAACCTTTTAATTTTCTAATAGATTTTATTTCCTTTTCTTTCTTTCTTTTTAACATTTTATTTTTTGGGTTTATATATATATATATATATATATATATATATATAATATATATATATATATATATATAAACCCAAGGCCTAGGCTTCTGAGGTAAATGTGATGAGGTTGGTACAGAGATTGGAAATATCTTTCTGGACTGCATGTGTATTGTGCAAGTTTGTGAGCCAAAAAAAGTAACCTTTTTATTTCTGGGCTGGTAGATAAGAATTCTGGGCTGGTAGATAAGATAAGCAGTAAGATCCTCTTTGCAGTATTATGGCTTCAGACATTTGTCTCACCTTTCCTGAATATTGCTGAATTACAGCTCTCATTGTTAGTTATGCTATATAAGGCAGGGTTTCTCAACCTTGCCCCCGCCCCTGATGTAATTGTTGTACGCCGCCCAGAGTCGATTGCCAAGTGGGCGGCAATACAAATGTGACAAATAAATAAATAAAACCATTCAAAGTTATGATAGCTCATGACTGAATTCAGCACATCTGCTCTAAACATGATAAGATCCAGACCAGAACCCATATAACCAACCAACCAGTCAACCAACCACTCAATCAATCAACCAACCAATCAACCATATATCAATGTAGCTGTTTCACACAACAAACAGCAAGTAATATTTGAAACCATCATTGCCTGACTCAAATTCTCAAAGATTCACACAATTCAAATATATTTACTGCATAGTAAATGGATTGTTATATTCTACTTATATTGTCTTGCTGTATGGATATATGGATTGTTTATTGTATTTTTATTGTATACTGTACCCTTAATATGTTGTAATGCTGCCCTGAGTCAGCCGTGTGCTGAGTAGGGCAGGGTATAAATTAAAATTGAAAAAAATTGAAATTGAAATAGTCCTTGGTGGAACTCACTAAGTGTTGGCATTGTTTCTGGTGGGCTTCCATAGCTTTCCACAGGAGCAGAAGGTAGACTCATTGTGGCTGCTTCGGTAGATGAAACATCATATCCTTTTGAGGCTTTGGTTGGTAGTTGTAAGGGCAAGGCTACTAAGGGAACTCCAGCACCTTTCCCGTTTGTACTTTTCAGAAACATTGGATGCTGTGTCAAGAGCATTTCTTTCTCTTTCTTCTGTGCCCACACAGGCATCATTGTAGCTTAGATGCAGTAAAAGAAAAGGCAGAATACATTATTGTCTCTGATGCTAGTAAAGTATTTGACAAAACTTGGAAGAAGTTTTACACTATGACACAATGTTGGCTTGTTAAATCCTGAGACTTGGGAAATAACTCTTCCAAGCTTTGACTCATACCCCTCAAAACATAGGAAGTTTCCAAATATTTGGATCAGCCCTTCTAGTGAAATATTGCTATGCTAGTTTTCAAAATCAATGGACTCAAGTATAAGCTGATTTTTTTTTTTAGTACCAAAAATGTGCTGAAAGAAGCAGACTTGGCTTATTCTTGAGCTGGCCTTAATCACTCATACAGTGGCCAAAACACCCTCTAACATGCCCACATCACTTACCAAGCTGCTTATACTCAAATCAATCCGTTTTCCTGGTTTCTCAGGTAAAATTTGGTACTTCGGAATATATTCGGATCGGCTTATACTTGAGTATATGCGGTACTTATTTTAATGCTCTTTTAAAAACTCCACATTAGTTTACCCAATAACCCTAACATCGCTCAATAAAATGAGCTGATTAATCAATCAAATAATCTTTACTTGAATGAGGACTCTAAGCAAAAGTTTAATTGTTTGAACACTGAGGATACTTGCGCACTTTTGAGTGTCCATGTGTTTTTTGCTGGATGACCTAAGCTCTTATCAGCATCTTCCCATAAAGGCATCAGACCAGGGAGGATCAAGCTTAGATCTTTGACAGAAATAAAAGACACACACAAAAATTATTTCACCAGAAAAAAATGTAGTTGTCATCACCAATGAACAGGAGGAGAATTTTAAAAACATACATTATAATGAACAGAACATAATTAAGGGCCAGTTGTCCATTAAATTCTCGGCCACAGTGAACAGGAAGCAATGACAAAAGCAAAATCTGCAAATAGAAATCTTATCACTAACATTTCCTTTTTATAACCTTTATGACAGAAGGAATTCAGCCTACAAAGGAAGGGACAGGAGGAACCTTAGAGAGCTACTGTCATTTGAAACCATCATACCAATTTGGCAGCCAGCTGATTGCAGGAAACAGATGCCTCTGCAGCACTAATGAGCTCTAATGTAATTATCTTCTAAATATTCAAGCACAGCTTTGTCAGGCAACTCAATCACAGTTTTCTTTCTTTTTTTAAATGGCATGCTCTTCTTCACTAATATCCGCACGTCATACTCACCCAGGAGGTCTGACACATTACCAGAAAATGTGTAATTAATAACAGGGGATTTCTCAATTGTTTCCCATAAGTCAGACAAGTTTCTGCCTGGATAGGAGAAGGAATTTAGGTGAGGTTGATCAAAAAGAAAATGCTTTCAGTTAAATGATGACCATGTAACAGGCATTCAGAAAATGGTCTCCCAAACTAATGACTTAAGTGGTTCTCAACCTTGGGTCCCCAGATGTCATTGGACTACATCTCCAAGAAATCTTGGCCAGAACAGTCAATACTGAAGGCTTCTGGGAGCTGTAGTCCAAGAACATATGGAGACCCAAGATTGAGAACCACAGAAAAATTGTTATCCCACTTAGCCATCCTTTATAACCCTCATGAAGCCAGAAGGGAATACTCAGGATGGTCAAACTCAGACCCTCTGCCCAAAGCTAGGTCTTTCAGGATTTCTTCCTAGTGCCCCAAAGTTCTCCCAAAGGTTGTAATGTACATAATATGGGTAGCTATATGCCTCGAAGGAAAAAAAACATAAACAATTTTTAGTCAGGCTGGATGTCATATTCCTTACACTGCACCTGGATGAGGAATAGCCACCAAAATCTGAAAATGGAGGCAAAGGTGAAGTTGGAAGTGGCTAAAAATCAAAACAAGAAGATCACACTTCCATTTTCATTTTGTTATTGTTATTATTTCTTATTGGTCTTTGAAGGTCCATGTAGAGCTTGGGAGTTCAAAAGTGGCCTTTGGGGCCGCATGCAGAACATGGTCTCCAATTTGCCCTTTAAAAATATCTGATGGGAATAAAGAGGGCAGGATTAACAGAGCACATATTTCTGCCTGTTCTACTGTCATAGAGCAACAGATTTGTGTCAGAATTAACATGGGTGAAATTGATTCAAAATTACTGGTGTACACAATGCACATGTAATCTCACGTTAGATGCACCTAATGCTGTTTATCTGAAATGGTCTCGAGGGAGTTGTTCATTTTAAACAGCTACTTGTGTTGTGTTAAATGTTAGTGTGCACACGCGTGCATGCACACACTCTGTTGAATCTGTATATTTCCCTTCAGAATATTTAGAAAATCATTTATTAAGAAACAAGTTCATGTTTTAACACTAGAGGGTGTGAGTTGCAAAGCAAATGTTATGAGGATCAGTATATGTTAATCTATGAAAATAAGGCAATTGACAAGACTTCATTGTGGATGCAAACATCAATTCATATTCCATGCGACTATAAATTAATTTGAAAAAAATACAACTTTTGAAATCACTTTTCTATTTTAGTTTAAGTACTGGAGCTTTGCTCAGGCAACACAGAAAGTTAAGGAATAAGGAATATTACCATAAGGAATATTACCATAGCTGCTCTCTCTTCCTCATTATTTGATTGATGGTTTGATAGATTCCTAACTCTTCTATGGATCCTGCCTATTCTAAGGAAAAGCTGAAATGATTTTCCTAAGATTTTATTTCTGGCAATAAGCAGCTGGAGCTAAAATGAGGTGTTATTTTGGCTCCACTTTCTTGCCATGCACCACTAGATTCCTGCCACTGAGAATGTTCCTGGAATTGAAGTCAGCCTTCAGTTGAAAAGAGAACCCCAACCTTGCCTTAGATCAGTGATGGTGGACCTTTTACAGACCGAGTGCCCAAACTGCAACTCAAAACCCACTCTGTGCTGGGGGAGGGAGGAAGTGCTCACATTGGGCTGCTGGGCAGAGGGGCGGGGTGAACTCTGTGCTGGGGGAGGGAGGAAGCACTCCCATTGGGCTGCTGGACAGAGGGGTGGGGCAAACACTGTGCTGGGGGAGGGAGGAAATGCTCTCATTGGGCTGCTGGGCAGAGGGGTGGGGTGAACTCTGCTGGGCTGATGGCACGCAGGCCCACAGAAAAGTTCGCCACCACTGCCTTAGATTATCTGCAACTTCATTGCCCTTTCGCCTAATGCAATAAATAAATATTTTAATATTGGAGAAAGGAAAATATGGCAGTAGGCTGTTAGGGAGATTCCCAAAAAATGAAGTCTTAGGATATCAGGTATCAAGAGCTTTTCTCTCCCTCATGGCAAAAAAACCTGTACAGTCTGTGCAGACATATCAGACAAGAAACCAAATGAAACAAAAGTAAAAACAAACAAATAAAAATAAATAAAAACACTGTGGCATCTTAAAGATGTTTCTTGCTTTAAATAGATTTCTGTAGGTATGCAAAGAATATAATTAGAAAAGAAAAGGAGAGTTTTCCACTTGCCTGTATGGCCTGACATGACACAAATGTAGATGCAGTCTGTGCCATTACTCTGACTCACTGAAAGAAAGAGGTTCATTTCACTGAGTAGACTGAGATTCGATACATCCAAAATGAAACTAAGAGAGACATTCATTTTCAGCTCCTATCACAAAGAGGGTTTGTGATAGGAGCTGAACATAACTGTGCCAAACAATTACACATCGCAAAACTGAAGACTTACTTTCATTTTGAGGGATACAAAATATAAGAGCAAAGGGTCTTCTGTGAAATTTCTCAACTGCATCATCTTTTTTATTTATTTATTTATTTATTTAAATTTGTATTGCTGTCCCCTTGCCTGGGGCGACTTTGGGTGGCTCACAACCAGATATAAAACACAAAAATGTTCATACTAAAAATCATTTTAAAAACCCCGTTAAAAACACGTTAAAACCCATTAAAAACCCACCCACCCCATCTGCAAAGAGGAAAAGTTCAAATAAGCCAGCGGGCAGACACCACCCCACACCTGCCCACCCAACACCTGCCCAGTCAGCCATGTTTTGAGTTCTTTTCTAAAGGGCAGCAATTCTTTAAGCTGAAACCATAACTCTGTCGGCAGAAGGTTCCATTAGGGCCGGAGCGGACACGGAGAAAGCCTTCCTCCTTGTGCTAGAGAGGCGAGCCCTCTAGCCAATGGTACAGTTAGAGAGCCCCTCCAGTCCGCTGTAGTTGGACGGGCAGACACTCTTGGGGTGATGCGGTCTCTTAGGTATCCTGGCTCACTACCATATAGGGCTTTAAAGGTCAGCACCAGCACCTTGAATTGCACCCAGAGGCAAATTGGTAACCAGTGCAGCTCCCGGAGCAATGGCAGGGCATGGGCATAACGCCCGCACCCCATCACCCGGGCAGCCGCATTCTGGACCAACTGCAGCCTCTGGATGGTCATCAAGGGCAACCCCATGTAGAGCGCATTGCAGTAATCTAGTCTGGAGGTCACCAGAGCATGTGTGACCATGAGCAAGGAGTCCCGGTCCAGGAGCGGGCGCATCTGGCGAATTACACTAGGTTGTGCAAAAGCCCTCCTGACCACAACTGCCACCTGCTCTTTGAGCAGTAGTCGTGAGTCCAGGAGAACCCCCAAGTTGTGCACCGGGTCTGTCTGGGGCAAAATAGCTCCATCCAGGACCAAAAATAGTAGCTCCCAGGATAATGCAGGGCCCCTAATCCATAGCCACTCAGTCTTGCCGGGATTCGGTTGTAGACCCCCACAGCCTCCAGACACTTGGATAGGACTATGACAGCATCGCTTGGATCACCACGGGCCGAGATGTACAGCTGCATATCATCAGCATACTGATGATACCTCACCCCGTGGGAACGGATGATCTCACCCAATGGTGAGATCATTGCACATCATTGCAGGGAGAGAGGACTTGTCAGTGTGGGAAAACAAGGGGGGGGGAATGCCTTTTTCTCCCCTTCTCTATCTTCTTCTCTCTCTCCTTCCTTCTTACTGATCATTTTAAATATTTTAGGGAGCATCATCTTAAAGTTAAAGGTAAAGGTTTCTCCTGCTCAAAAGCCAGTTGTGTCTGACCCTAGGGTGCAATGTTCATCTCTCTTTACAAAAAGCCAGTGCTGTCTGCATCTGCAGACCTTTCTGTGGTCACATGGCAGGCATGACTAGATGTCGGAGCACATGGAACACTGCTACCTTTCCTGCCAAAGTGGTAACCTCTACATACAATTTTTTTCTGTTCCATGAGTTTATTTGTATGTTGAAAAATTTGTATGTTGAAAGCACATTGCATTACCAGGAGGCCACTAGGTGTTACCATATATTTTTGTATGTCAAATTTTCCCTATTAAAATTTGTATGTTGAATTTTTCCTATTAAAAATTTGTAGGTCGATTTTTTTTAGCCAGGATTTCTATTTGTATGTCGAATTTTTTTGTAAGTCAAACAGTTTGTATGTCGGGGTTCCACTGTATCTATTGAATTTCTTGCTTTCAAACTGCTAGGTTGGCCGGGGCTGGGACAGATAACAGGCACTCACTCCATCACACAATATTCGAGTCTCGAATTGCTGACCTGCTACCTCAAGCTCAGTATCTAAATCACTAAGCCACTACAGCCACCCAACTCTTAAGGAAACATAGGGTAATTTCATTCTGCTCCCTTCCAGGCCAGTTTTAGTCCTAGGGCAGTGATGGTGAACATTGGCACACCAGCTGTTCTTGGACTTCAACTCCAAGAAGCCCAAGTCCCTGTGAAGCCGCATGAATTAGTTTACTGCATGTACAGTCCTGGACTTCCAGAAGTTAAAGTCACTCCAAGGTTCACCATCACTGTTCTAGGGGAATCACTTTCAAAATTGTGGTTTTGAAAAATACAAATTCTCTGTTTTGAAGCTAAAATGGCCAAAAAGGGCCAAATCATAGACATGTCTGGAGTGTAGGAAGCAGTTTTCAAAGTTTAATAAAAAGAGAAGCTGCTTACCCCAGTCAATACCAACTTGAGAACTGACAAAAAAAACCAATCCCATTCAATATTTGTCATATGGGGAATTTTTTTGACTTTGTACTACCATAGGTCTCTTTCACACCCTGTGGGTACCTACAGGATATTCCAATTTTTGTGTGCCCTTAGGATTGCATCTCTAAATCTTATCTCTAAATACTGCTGGTAATTGCTATTTAAAACAAATAGAGGTGTTTGATTCTCTCTCTTTATGCACTCCCAATCCCAGAATCCTCCATTCATGGAGTTCCTCCAGCCAAAATCACAATTTGTGCTCACCTAGAAAAAGCCCTGGCTGGAAGATTTCATGGCAACATGTAGGCAGTAAGGGAAAGGTAAAATTAAAGGTCACCCTTGCTCGAAAGCCAGGTGTATCCAACTCTAGGGTTCAGTGATCATCTATGTTTATAGCCAAAGAGCCAGCACTGTCTATGTTTGCAGATGTTTCCATGGACATGTGGCAGCCATGACTAGGGAAGCCATACATACCAGAAAACCGGGAATTTCACGGGTTGAACCTGTCCTGGCCCTGTTGCAAAAATCATTTAAAATTCCCACTTTTCAGACCAAGGGGGTTTGAAGGGGAAAAAATTGCGCTTTTTTCTTGCAATAGAGCAGTGCTTCTATTGAACCACCAGCAGGTGGCACAGCAGTAGCAGCTTGGTGGCCAAGGAAAACAGAAGGAAAAAATCGCGCCATTTTATTGCCTCTGTTGAAGTCGCGGCAGTAACAGCTTGTCCCAGGTCTTGCAAACACAGCAGTTTGAAGGCAAGAAATTGCAAGTAGATAAATAGGGACCACATTGGGGAGAAGGTAAACAGCATTCTGTGCGATCTGGAGTCTAGTCATGCCTGCCACATGACCACGGAATACGTCTGCAGAAGCAGACAGTGCTGGCTCTTCAGCTTTGAAACAGAGATGAGCACTGAACCCTAGAGTCGGATATGACTGGCTTTTTTGCAAAGGCAACCTTTACTTCTGTCCCGTTTTTGTGGGAGGGAATTATGGCATCCCTAGCCATGACTAAACACTGGAGTGCATGGAATGCTTTTTAACTTCCCACCACAGTGTTACCTATTTATTTATTTGCAATTTCTTGCTTTCGAACTGCTAGGTTGGCAGGAGCTAGGACTGAGACAGGAGCTCACTCCATCATGCAGCACCCGGGTCTTGAACTGCTATCTTGCCAACCTTCCATTTAGCATCTTATCCACTAAGCTTTGGCCTAGATTCCTGCTAGAAAAAGTTCTCCCAGTGCTTGCTAAGAACTCCCACAATGGAGATTTCTCTGATTTTGAGTCCACAAAAAAGCAAACCCAAAACCTTACTAACACATCTGTATATAAACATACCAACCTGAAATAGACCAGCCTTCCTCTTAGTTGAGGTTATATGCATCTAAGAACCAAATCTTTCTGGATAATGGATTACTAGTACTACTCCCTGTCCCATTCTAAACCATGATATCATATGCCTGATTCTGGCCCACAAATTCTCAAGCTTGAGCCAGAATTTGGAAAAATAACTTACCCCCAACCACCATAACTGCTGGCTGTGCTGCTTGTGTAATTCTACATGTTGCAATGTAGCAATTCTCAGAGATGAAATCCGAAATAGTTTCCAAACTCAGAACGTAATGAATATCAAGTAGGACAATTGCAAGCTGCAAGTACGCTTACCAGACACAAAGGAAGTAGACTTGAAAATCTCGGTAAGGTAGTTGGTCGTATTTCCAACAATATCAACAAGCAAAGCTGCAAAACCTGACAAAGAAAAAGACAATTTTCTGAAAAATAATGGCTTTCTCACAAATCCATCTTTGTGCTGGGATGCTAAGGACTCTACCTACTCTTCATCTTTCTGACACCCTATTTTCACCTGAGTAGAGTGTAATAGAGCTTAAAAGTGCAGGTAACAACAATCTTGCATGCTACTAATGCTGGTATAACTGCCTCTTTGTCAATATTCAATTAATAAAGCAAATAATAATAATAATAATAATAATCATGATTATATACTGTCCCATAGTATTTAGTGCACTTTCTGGGTGGTTCAAAGTTAATTCACATTTTGCCACCAGCTACCAACATAATAAGGATGGAAGGCTGAGTCAACCTTGATCCCTGGTCAGGATTGAACTCACAACCTTTTGGTTGCAGTACAGCAGCTTTTAACCACTGTGCCACCAGGGCTCCTTAGTAAAGTTCTTCCTACCACTGGAATATGAAGGAAAGTCCTGACCCATCTCATCCTGTTTATTTGGCTGGCTTCCCTTACTTACTCTCTTCTTTCGACCTTCTAACCACGTAGTTGTATGGAGATTGCATTTACATAAAGCATTGTTGTTCTAATTGTAACAGAAGATCCTGACTGTACGTAAGTAAAGAAACATTTTTTTACTTCAAAATCTTTTAGGACTTTTTTAAACTTACAAAGTGCTAGTGAATGAAGGGGGTTGACTAATGAGAACTTGAGTTGCCCCGCCCCCCAATAGCTTTTCTGTGCAATTTCTTTTGATTACTAACTATAGAAAATGCAAGCGCTGCGCCAAAATGGCCGCCGCGCCCTTTGCGGGGCCCCCCCACAGGACAGAGAATCCGGGTAGTTAGGGGCGTGGCCAGCTCCCTTATAAAAGGGGTGGCCACGAGGCAGCCGAGCTGCCATTTTACCTCAGCGACGGAGCGGAGAAGTCTTTTCCCCTGTGTCTCCGTCGCTCTTTAGCTTACCGGGAAGCCTTTTGGTAGCGATTCTTCCTTTTCGGCTTCCCTTTGCTTCGGTGGAGATGCCTTCGAAGAAGAAGGCAGCTTTGAGTGCGGCTCGCGCTGTTAGGAGGCGCAACCCGGGTCGGAGGACCGCGGTGCCGCCTCCCCAGCAGCCGCCTTTGCAGGCCCCTGCCGGGACCGGCGGAATGGGGTCTATCGCCCCTTGGCCCGGAGCGGGCGAACAGTTTGCGGGCGCGGTAGGGGCTCCGGCCCGCGGCCCGCGAGCGGTGGACACCGCTCCTGCACCCGCCCACCAGGTTGGGCCTGCTGCTCTTGGGTCGCAGCCTCTCCCGGGGCCCTCTAGCCTTGGGGGGTGGTGCGGCCCCCTGCCTTGGCAGGTTTCTCCACCGACCCTGCCGGGCTTCGGTGTTGGGCAATGGCCATATTCGGGTCCTGGGGTACAGCGACCTGTACCCACACCTTGGACCGTGCGGGCCGGCCGGCCCTTGGCCCCAGGTCAACGTGGAAGCCTTACTGGCCCGCCTGGCGGCCCTTGAAGCGTCGTTGGCTCGGGCCAGTCAGGCGGGGGCCCTCCCTTTGGGGTTCCTTTTGAGGCGCTGCCGGCAGGAGGACAACAGCCGACAGGGAGGGTTGAGCTGCTGCAGGCGCGTGGCGCGGTTTCGCCCACTGCCTCGCAGCTCCCCAGCCAGCAGCCAGGTGCAGGTCAGGCCCCGGTGATGAGCTCTACGTCGGTCGTGAGCTCCGACGCCCCCAGTGGGCCGGAACCCCCGGTGGGGGCGGCCCGCGGGGGTGCAGCATGTGAGTATACGGTGTAAGCAAGTACATCCACACACATTCCCAATATGGGGGGGGGCCTTTTCAATGGCCTTGGCCTCGCGCGGGTGGTGCGGCGGTGTACCCGCTGACGCCTCACCCGGCGATGACAGCTAACACCCAGGGCCCCGTGGTGGGGGGTGTTCCCTACCCTGAGGGGAATGTTTTGGGTGGCCGGGTTGGTCCAAGCCCCTATTCCTTACCGCTGAGTTACCGCTTGGCACAGGCCGCCAGAGAGTAAATTTGGCGGGGGGAGTGCGTGGATATCTTCGCGCTCCTAAACAAGGTGCCCATCAAGGAGAGAGGGAGGGGCAGAATGAGAAGGATAGTGGCAGGCACGTTTTCGCAAGCCACCAAGTATGTGGGCCAAATGGTTGCCGGCCTGCATCATATGCATGGCGGTGTACCTTAGGGCCCGGCTGGATCTGGCAATTCCGATGGTCCAGTATTTGGACAACGTCTACCGGGCGATGGTTTACTTTCCGGGCCCAGCGTGGTTGGCTTGTGACGAGGAATGCCGTAGGCGGATTTCCCCGCACCCCGAGATTAGGCGGGATTAGCCAGGCCAGAGGCTCCGGCTTTTGTACGTGACGCCCACGCGCCCTGCGCCCGGGGAGATATACCATTATGGGCATGCGGTTCAGCAGGCGGCCCCAGCATAGGTCACCTGCCAGGGGGCGGGGCGGGGGGTTCCAGCCCGCCTGCTGTGCTGGACTTTCTTGTCCAATGGCTCCTCTGAGGGGAAGACTTGCAATACAGACAGAAGTATCCCAACTGTGTTGGCCCCCATGCGGCCTCTGCCTGTCCCAGGCCTAGAAGGATGCGGGGCAGAGGGTGGGGCGGACAGGGGGCTGGCAAGACTGCCGCAGATGGATCTAGTTCACCGAAGGGCTCCCTCCCCAGTTAAGGTGGACATGTTGGAGCGTGGCTCACATGGTACCCGAAGGGAGAGGATGCGGATTCTCTCCCTCAGGGTTCTAGGCAGGGGTTCCGGATCCCTTTCATGGGTAATAGGTCCCCTCAGGATGCCCCCAATCTTTTATCCCTTAAGGGGAGGGAGGAGGTGGCTGCTGCTAGCTTTGACAATAGGGTCTATGCGGGCAGGGTCGATGGCCCTGTCCCTGCACCCCCGTCCCGGGGAGCATATTATTTCAATGATGCCATGCCTCTTGGCTATTCCATTGGGGCTCGGTATTCGAGCGTTTCACCACTTTCCTAGATTGCGCTTTTGTCCGCAGGTCAGGGTCCCGGTCTGTAGCCCATTCCCTGGATGGTTTTATTCGGGGCTGAACGGGGCTGGGACACGTACACACGTCTCCTCAACACATTTCAGACGCTAATGGAGGAACTGGGTGTCCCTTTAGCGCCCGAAAAGACCGAGGGCCCATCTCCACAGCTAGTATTCCTGGGGTGGAGAGTAACACGGTAGCGCAGGATTCTAGGTTGCAGTGGGATAAGGTCCCAAGGCTAGTGGCCCTTGTCTCGGTCTGGCTGGCCGAGCGTATGGCATCACTGAGGGAATTTTTGGTGCTACGTGGTCAACCCAGTTTAGCTGGCAGGGTCGTAGCACCGGGCAGGGCATTTGCTCTGCGCTGGTGCGATGCCATGGCGGGATTCTCCAGGCCCCACCACAGGCTCAGATTTACCCGGGGTATCGGGGCAGACGTGCTTGTCTGGCCATAGATCCAGAGGTGGTTCACCGGGGTGTCATTTTGGGGTCTGATCTCCTGGCTCCCACTTGCTTTCAGATGCAGTCCGATGCCTCAGGATTCCTGGGTTTACGGGATGTACTTCAATGGGAAGAGGGCCTATGGTGGGTGGCCACCATACTGGGCAGGCAAGGGTCGCCTGCATGGTCTCACGTATCTGGAATGTTTCCCTATCCTGGGTGCTTTGATGCTATGGGGCAAGGAGTGGGCCAACTCGATTGTGCAATTTTGGCATGGCAACGCGGCTGTTGTCCGCATCGTCACTGCACAGATTTCCAAATCGCCCGGGGTTATGGGGCTAGTGTGTTGGTTTGTGTTATGCAACCTGTGCCTCAACGTTACCTGCAGGGCCAGGCATGTCCCAAGGGTTGATAATGATATTGCTGCTGCTTTGTCCCGCCTGCAGATCTCCCGGTTCCGTGCCTCGGCTCCCGGATGCGGAGGAATTTCCCTCGCCACTCCTGGACGAGAGATGGAACGTTGGCGAGGAGAGGTGAACCGGGCGATTGGCCTGTCACTAGCGCCATGCATGAGTAAGGCGTATCACCACGCATTTAGTTCCTTCAGAGTATTATGTACCCGATTCCGACTGCAAGGAACCTGGCCGATCCCGGTGGCCCATGTTCTGCGGTTCATGGTTTACCTGTATGCCTAGGGCCTTGCACCACGCACCATAGCATCTCAGCTGTCGGGTTGGCTTTTGTGGCCAAAGTGGGAGGTCGTGTGGATGGCACCAATGACTTCCGGGTGAGACATGTTTGGGAGGGGTGGGTGCGCGTGCGCGGGCGTTTCCCGGCCGACCGCCACCCCATTTACCAGGGTTTTTTTACCCAGTTGGCCCGGGGCTGGCCTGGCCTCTGTTTTGATAGATGAGGCAGCCCACTTCATGCGGCTACAACGGTGGCCTTTTTGGAGCCCTCCGCATCGGCGAGCTTGAGATGCTGAGTAAGGCGGATGCAAGATTTTCCCAAGGTTTTTACCCAATTGGCCCGGGGCTGGCCTGGCCTCAGCTTCGATAAATGAGGCAGCCCACTTCATGCGGCTACAACGGTGGCCTTTTTGGAGCCCTCCGCATCGGCGAGCTTGAGATGCTGAGTAAGGCGGATGCAAGATTTACCCAGGGTTTTACCCAATTGGCCCGGGGCTGGCCTGGCCTCTGTTTTGGAAATGAGGCAGCCCACTTCATGCGGCTACAACGGTGGCCTTTTTTGGAGCGCTCCGCGACAGCGAGCTTGAGATGCTGTATAAGGCGGCTGCAAGTTGTAGGGCACTGGAACTCGAGGATGTCTATGTTGCCAAAGACTGGGCCCAGTTGAGGATACGCTCCTCTAATACAGATCAGCATGGCGTAGGCAGTGGTGTAAGACTGCTACGGTGTTCTTTGGCAGACATCTGTCCGGTTGGTGCCCTACAGGAGTTCCTGGCACTGCGTGGCATGCACCACGGCCCGTTTTTCTGTCACCAAGATGGGTCTCCCCTTACTAAATTTCAGTTTTGGAAGGTGACAGGGAGTGCCCTCACAGGTGCCCGTTATGGCACACATTCATTCCGTAATGGTGCAGCCTCTACAGCAGCTGCTTTTGGGTACTCTGGGGCTGGCATACGCAGCATGGGGAGGTGGGGCTTGCAATGTTTTCAGTTTTATGTGCGCCCACTTCCGCCATGAGTACCAATCCAGTCACCTTCCCGTCTTTTTCTCAATTTTTCTCAATTTTCTTACAGACCCTGGGTGTCGTATTACACCGGTGACAGCATGGCTGGTGGGCCACAGCTATGTGCACAGGGCAGCGCGTTACGCTGCGGCGACAGAGTGGGACCCCGACTGGGACTGGGTGAACACGCCAGTCTCACATGGCATGGTAAGCCTGGGATGTTATGGCGGGAGCTGCGGCCTTTCCTTTTTTCTGGCCTGGGTGCTGACCCGCCTGACATTCTCATCATCCACCTGGGGGGCAATGATTTGGGCCAGGTCATCGGCTTATAGCTTAAGCATGCGATTTGCGAGGACCTCGCCTACTTGCATTATGTCTGGCCTGCCACAACCCTGGTTTTGCGGACATTGTCCCGCGCCATTCCTATAGAGGGGGCGTTAACCTCCTGGCCCTTGACCGCGCTAGGCGCACGGTCAATAGGGCGGTGGCGCGGTTTCTTGCCAACAGGGCTTGGGGACGGGTCAGTCATCACCCCGCTGTTAGCCTACAAAATTATGACTTGTACGCAGGGGATGGGGTCCATCTGTCGCGAGGAGGTATGGACCTCCTGTTGGGTGATTGGCGAGCAGGCCTGTTGACCGAGCTGACGGTCTGGGGGGGGGGCGTCAGGTCTTCTTTGAAGCCCCTCCGTGTGGCGGGTAGCACTGGTAAGGTAAACAGTATGACCCACAAGTATCCAGCAGGTTCGCAATTGACTGGACAACACTAGACAGGAATAAATTAGTTAAACGTTGTCCGGTCAACGACGAACCAGGCGATGGGGTGATGACGATTGCTAACCAGCATGCATCACCCCTGTGATTTCACGGATACGCGTCAGAGGGTGGGGTCATGAGTTAGATATTGACTACGGTCAACAATTTGTTTGTTGTCAACAAACAAATTGATACAAATTGATACATTGTAACCAATTGCCGTTGGCAATTTTGGGGTGGTACCTTACCAGTGTTACTTCGGCCTGCTTGCCTTATGAATTATGATTGGTCGTTTTACCAATACAAATTTATAATTCGGACTAGGGCATTGAATCAATAAATGTGGCCCGATGCTGTTATCCACTTTCAATGTTGTCTGTGTCCGTTATTGGGGGGGTGCGCCTGCAATGAGAATTTATCCCCCCAAAAAATCTATTCCAATTGTTAGTGTCATGGATAGAGAAGTGGATAAGGATGCACTTGGGTTCAAATCCCTGCTCAACCTCAGAAACTCACTGAGAGATAACATTAATAAAGCCATTCCTTGACCATCATATATTTTGAAAACTTTATACAATGGGAATCCCATGTAATGACAATAAAAACTAGAAGACTGTGTCTCTTTCAGAAGTACCTGGAAAAATCATCTCTGCCAAGGGTACCAACCAGGTTCTGACACTTACCTGTTAAGTCATTTGTCTTGTTATTTAGGCAATAGCAGTGTCTCATAGGGAATTTACTGGGGTCAACATTCTTCAAGTTGGATACTGGGGAGACAGAACAGGCCCAATGAGATATAGCAAAACCATGACTAGGAGTGTATCAGCAGATGTCAAGAAAGGCATGTGTCTGATGGCACTAGAAAGGGTTATTTCTTAGGGAACAATCTCCCTTGAAATAATGCTTGCATCTGTTGGAGAATTGCTATAAATCAGCCCACAAAATCAGGATATTCTTCAAAATGGATAGTGGTTTGGCTTCGGCATTGATAAGGGTTGACCTAGAGCACTATTCCCCATACATGGTGTATTACTGAGAAATAGCTCACACCAGACGGCTTTACAAGTAGTCCAAAATGTGATCTATTTCCCTGCGTTATCACACCCTTAAGTGTTGTGAAGAGGCAGAAATCCTCTAATGCCAAAAAAAAAATGCCTTCTGGCTGGCTGAAATATAAATAGCCAGAACCCCCTTGTGCTGGCTGATCTCAGAAGTGAGAATAGCTTTAAATACTGTATTTTCTGGCGTATAAGACTACTTTTTAACCCCGAAAAATCTGTGCCAAAGTCGGGGGTCGTCTTATAGGACAGGTACTTAACTGCAGCTTGTTTCCCCTTGCTTCATATGTCCAGCGCATATGGTGGGGGGGGGGGTGCCGCGGCTGAGTCCCTGCTCTGTGCGGGGAGTATGAAGCAAGGGGAAGCAAGCTGCACACATCTTCCTGTACCTCGAGGAGGAGAACGTGAGCGTGAATTGGCTCTCCACCAGAACCTGCCCATTCGACTCAGAGGGCTGCGCGTCTTGGTTGAGTGTGGGTTAATTTTTATTTGGCATGCATTGGAAGAGAGGTAGTCTATATTTTAACTGGAAAAGTTGGGGGTCGTCTTATACGCCCAGTCGTCTTATACGCCCAGTCGTCTTATACGCCGGAAAATACAGTAGTTCCCAACATCCTAAAATGGAAGCCTGAGAAATGAGATATCTGAGGCAGGTTGGTGGAGTGACTAGAAGGGATAAAATCAGGAATAAGATTTCAAGAGAAAGAACTGAAATAGAACCAGTCTTAAACTACACACAGAGACAACAAATAAAGTGGTTTGCCTATTTGAGTGAATGTCTTGGAATTCCATACCATACAAGGCTTATGTGGAAAGAGGAGAAAGACAAACAGCATGAGGCAGACCCAGAAGAAGGTGGAGAGAGAACATCAAAGTAACATTGCAAGAACATCAAATAATGACGGTGGAGGCCATTAAATGTGCCAGAACAAGAACCTCGTATCCCCCTTGACACTAAAGCAGTAAAAGAGGAAGTAAAGAAGATGATGATGACCCTAAAATGAGTGGGATTAGCCAATTTAGCCAATCCTCGGTCATCTTAGCTAATTAGGGTAGCATTCATAGGTTACTGGGCAGTTCTAAAGAATTGCTTGTGATCCACTTACTGTTGTAGATGGCTATGGAAACCTTATGGAAAGCATAGGAGCTGTACGATGTAATGCTCAGCAAAGAGAAGAACTTACTGGTGCCTGCAAAAGTAATAGATAAAAGTTATGCAATATACCCAAACTGAAGACTATCTTGCTGATGAGTGCAATAAATAAATTTTTGGGAAAATCATATAAAGGTGAAGCAACTACCTCTGAGTGCTGTATTTAACATTCCATTAATGAGCTCAGTTAGGTTAACTGCAGCCAGGTCAAGCGATTTAGCAGGCAGGTCTGTAAAAAAACCAAGATATTTCTAATCAGAGCTGACATGTACACCGACCCTCTGACTTGGTATGCTATCCAGTGAATGCATACATGTCGTGGCCCAAACTTCCCTGTGCCCCTTTGGTGGTGCTGCAATCCGTTCTTTGTCTGCGTCTGTGACATTGTTGGTGCTTTTCTGCACTGTTGTGGGAAAACTCCATCCCTGTGAATGGGGATAAACAAAAAGCTGGCATCTTGTAAAGTGGGCTTCACAATGACACCAATCATGGGAATATGGAAGACTGTGCTTTATTTCAGGTAACGTGTCTTCTCAGGTCAGTGGTCAAGCCTCTCCAAAAGTAATGTTTGTGTTTGGAGCAAGAAAGGGGGGAAATGTTAGTATTTTCTAAGGCCTCTGGTGGAACTTGGATACCCTGTGTAGAGATCTCCACTTTACTCATGAAGGGACAGCTAAGGCTACTTCTTTCATCTCCATGGAGATCTGACTTTATTGCTTATCTCTCTCCCAAGGCAGTCCCCTAGGTGAGGAACTGGGAGGTTGTCTCCACACAGGCACATAGCCCACTGTTTGGGGGCACACTGGGGAAGAGTTGGGATGGGTTGTTTCAACAGCCCACACACGTCAGTCAGGCCAATCTGTCTCCATCCACCACCAACCAACCCAGTGATGCACTGCAAAAATTTTTTTTACTACCTACTATGTGGGTGTGGCCAAATATGTGGGTGTGGCCGAATCTGTGGCCATGGCCAAACATCCTGCACAATGTGTATGGAGGTGGGCGTGGCCAACCAAGTTGGCATGGCCTGAGGGAAATTTCCACTACCGGTTCTGCAGAATCTGACAGAACCTGCAGCAGTGCATAACTGAACCTGCCCCATTTTGAGGCCCTGTCAGGGAGCTCAACATATTTTATCCTATATGGGATGTGGTAGTTTAGTGGTTAAAACACTGAACTCGATTACTGAAAGGCCAGCAGGTCAGCAGTTCAAGGCCTGAGTGGTGTGTGATGGTGAGATCTCCTGTCATCTGTCCCAGCTCCTGCCAACCTAGCAGTTCAAAAGCAAGAAATTGCAAGTAGATGAATAGGTACCACTTCAGCGAAAAAGGTAACAATGTTATTTGCCTAGCCATGCCTGTCACATGACCATGGAAACGCCTGGAAATTTAGACAGAGCTGGCTCTTTGGTGATGAACAGAGATGAGCACCGCCCCCTAGAGTCGGATACATCTGGCTTTCGAATAAGGGAGACCTTACCTGTTTTATCCCATTCCCAGTACATGAGCATGTTACCAATGGGAAATAATAGAGTGAGGTGGTACTGGCAGGGGAAAACCCTTCTTCCATCAGCTGCAATGTGGCTGCTACAAGGTTGATGGACTTTCTGCAGCCCCGTCAGAGATGCAAAATGCTGCCTGGATGCAAGGATTGTGCCAGGCAGTATTTTGCTCTTCCTCCCACCCTAACCTCAAGCAGATTTTTTAAAAACCACTCTCTACACTGGTCCAGGAGATGCCACTGAAGACAAGCCCTGGGACTCCAAAGCAGCACAGCTGAAAATGTACTAAAATCTAGAGATGAATCTCCTACAAGGGTGATTTGTATTTTGGAAAACACAAACTTTCTCTTTCTTCTTGGAAACTACTTCTAGGAATCAGGTGTGGTTGCCCAGTTCCCATTCTTTAACAGATCCTGGGTGTCAAGGGACTTGTCTGTACTTACTAGGCATTCTTGCCCTGCTCCCACCTTTTTGTGGATCTTCCCCAACCATAAATGCCTTGTTTTAGATCCTTTGCAAGGAAAGTTACTAATGCCAGGTCCCATCTCTTCCCCTTTATCGCATATAGTTACTGAGGTGTGTTTGCATATTTTTTTTCAGACAGACACATGTCTATCCATATGTGGGGGGGGGGGGGGGACCACCATACTCAAGGTATTGAGCTTATCTGATTTCTCCAGAAGTCACTTTAAATCTTATGAAGATGCTGATTGTACAGGGAGAGTGTGCTTTGTCTCACACTGAGTCGTGGGAGGAGCAAAATAGATACCTTCCCCAAGAATTATAAACCCAACACAATGCTTTTCCATCCTCCACCACGTTATACCAGAGAGCCAGTTGGAACCTGTTCTCTGGGACTTTAATGAGAGGACACAAATATTTGCAAGAATGCATTTGGAAGACTTTGTGGATTGCCTCACCATGAGTCCCAATGACTCTGTTGGCTAAAGCTATACTCCACAAATTAAAATTTCCAAGTTCTCTCAATTTCTTATGGTACCCTCAACTATGGTAAGGTCCAATCTTCTTCATTCATTCTGTAACTACTGGCTTGGAACGACTCACTCCAAACAGAAGAAGCTTGCTTTATTCACTAAATTTCAGTTCTGAAAGAAAGACTTACCTGCCGTAGCCATCACTTCTACCCGTTCTTCTTTCTTATTTTCTCCTTTTATGGTTGCAGCTAAAAAAATATAGTTAACATCACTCTTCCACAGCACAGTCAACACAAGATTTAAGACTTATTTTTAAATGGATATTAGAAAAAGCACATTGGAGGCTGCTTGCATCAGTAATATAGGTTCTCTTTCTGGCACCTGTAGCCTCAGAACAGATTTAGCATGTATTGCTGAAAACCCCTTCAACATGTTGCACAAAGTTGATTCTAGACACTATACCACTATCTGAATGTTTTTGCTAGTAGTCAGAGTTATCTGGAGGAAAGGAGTCAGTTGGAGAAAAATACAATTAACTCCAGCTTCAAAATACATTTTTGTATTTCATCCTTTTGTTGGTTTTGAACCCTAAAATAACCAAGCTAATATTACATGGGATGAAATACCATGTTTTCCTTAATTGGTTAAATGTCAGCTGGTTGACAAAGTAAAGACTATTGTATTGTATTGTATTGTATTGTATTGTATTGTATTGTATTGTATTGTATTGTATTGTATTGTATTGTATTGTATTGTACTGTATTGTATTAGCCAAATCCTGTTGAATTCCATGCCAGCATAACATAGTCTAAATCTCTGTGGCTGATTGCCACTAATAAAAAAATCAACATAGGCTTTTGCTGTTGCGTAATACAATGAGCAACATCAAATATTCACACTAACATCTTCACATGCTTCAATTCACCAATGAAATGTGCATCAATTTCACTACACTGATGGGCTAGCTAACAGGAATTTGGCTAGCATATTGTTATATCGTATGATGTGATACAGTACAATATGATATTACCTTATTCCTGAGCTTTCTGTCAGTACTGTGTAGAGATAGAAGGTAGCCTATAAAATGATTAGAATTTAGATACAACTAAAAGCAGGATGAATCACAATATAAGTCATTACTTACCCATGCTGGAAACAAGAGGGAGGAACAAAAAGGCCACAGACAAAGTAACAGCACCATTCAGTGGGAAGCCTGGCATCTTGGAATCAGATCTCAGGTTTCAGAAACTGCCTTAGGAGAAAGAATGGGGTGTGTGAGAGAGAGACATGCTACAATTGGAGACATAGCATAAACATGTCAATTACTTTGGCTTTGTTGATTGTTATGTGATTAGCAAAAGGATCATTACAAGCAAGTGTATCTTATGTGTGCAGGAACAATGAATGTGTTCATTGTCAGCATTGTCTGCATCTACATCTGTTTCCATGATCATGTGGCAGGTATGACTAGACACCAGAACACACAGAACACTTACCTTTTCTATCAAAGCAGTACCTATTTATGTACCGTACTTGTAATTTCTTGTTTTTGACCTGCTAGGTCAGCAGGAGCTGAAAGACGATGGGAAATCACTCTGTCAAGCAGCATTTGAGTCTGGAACCACTGACGTGCTGACCTTCCAGTTGTCACGCTCATCATCTTATCCACTAAGTCACCGTGGCCCTAGTTAATATGTTACTATGGCCAAAATCCCATTGTGTAGCTCTGTTTCATGCAATGGGAATGCTCTCATGGTCGGCAGTACATTGCTGGTGGTTAAAGACTTCTTTTCCATTTTAGGATGCACATAGCTCATGTGCAATAAGCTGTGTGCTCTCCAGAAGTAGTAGTCTTTAATCACAGGGCAGAACCTGACCAATGGGATTTTGATCATTATGATTTTAATTTAATGAGCCAGAATTTGGGGTTTTGATTCTCCATTATGTATCCCAAAAGGTCCAGCCTGTGCTGGCCTTGACAAAGTTGCAAAGTCTGAGACTGCCCTCAGAAGAAGGGAAGGACAAACTACTTCTGTGTATTCTCTATCTTGAAAACCCTGGAAAGGTTTGGTTGGTTGGTTGGCTGGCTGGCTGGATGGATGGTTGGTTGGTACTACTGATATTTATGTTCTAACCTAAGGAGGACTAAATCTGGACCCAGCTCGCTCTTTGTCATTCAGAGTTCATAAGAACATAAGAACATAAGAACAGCCTTGTTGGAACAGGCCACAGCCCATCCAGTCCAGCATTCTGTCTCACTGTTCACTGTCCATTGACAACCTTATATCTCACTGGTACACTGGCTGTACATGGTGTCTGAGGGAGTTCCTAGTGAACTGTCTACTGAAAATATCCTGTCCCCTATTGTCTACTAGCACTCCATTATCTGTGTAGTTTCTGGAGACTGAGCAAAGACTCATCCACAGTATCTCCAGGCACAAACTTAAGCTTTACTGAGGGGGGAAATGGAGGTGACCTCATGCTTGCATGATAGCACGTTAGAGACTGGAAGATCTTCACATATAGACCCCCAACTCTCTGTCCACACTGAAATCGATATATGCCTCAGAATTGCTGAGGGAGCATGCTCCACTGTTGAAAAGGAATCAAGAGCTGATTAAAAGGGGGGCATCTAGGAACTACATTAAGATAGGAAAGAGGGTAAGAATCTTACTTCTAGTTAAATATGATGGAGATGATGGGATTCTGCTCACCTCTTAAGATTAAAAGGTGGGTGTCTCTTCTTCAGAGGAAATTGAGGGGGAGTGTGATAATAAGGAAATCTGCAGAAATCTCAAAAAGTATGAGATCAAGGGCACCTTGTTCTGCCTCAGTCACCTCAGAATCACATAAATATCCCTGATTCAATTTGTTTTTGCATATTTATCTGAAGACTAAGCACATTCCAAGTATAGACTAAAATCTGGAGAAGATTCTTAGCTTTCACTCTAAATTAAAGTCACCAGCCACTACTGGTTTACACTTCTAGCAATAGCAAATACACTACAGTTTAACCACTGCACCACAAGGGCTCTTCTAAAGAAACATGGGAGGTATTTATTTGAGGTGGGGGTACCTATGGATGGATCAGCTTGTGAACCACAACTGTAAAGGTCAGAATAGATGCTAATGTGATTTTTTTTCTTAATTATGGCCAGTCGGCGGGGGAATGAGGACAGCTGTGGGAGCCGTTGAGTGCGTTATTACGGCTTATAAGAACTTTTGTCACGGATGCCGCTGTTGTTTTGGAACATGAGCTGGACTCTGTCCATAACATTGAGCTGGGGCTCCGCTGGTAGCGTCAGGCCCGGGCTCTGTGTAGGATTTGGACTTTTGTTACCTGTTGGTCATTGACATTTCAATGCTAAATTGTGTATCATATGTATAAATTGCATGTTTGCTATGATTGATATGTGCTTATTGTTTGAATTTATATTTTGTACACTGTATTCTGTATTTCTTATTCTGTAAACCGCTTTGATGTCCCTTAGGGGAAGTAAAGCGGTATAGAAATTTAAGTATAAATAAATAAAAATAATTAACACAGGTTTTTTCCCACCCACAGTGTCAGCAGCCACACTTAATGTTTACATCAGTGTTTACCTTTCAGTCAGTAATCATAAAAGAAAGCAAACTAAATACAAGATACAAAGATCAACAGAAGCATGCACTATGCTAGGCAAGCATGTATATTCACACAAGAGAGCATGTATTCTAAATACATACTAAGTATATCGTCTGATTTGATCCAGAGATCCTGAATGTTACACACATCTAATGCTCGATATGTTCTTAACTCAACACAAAACTGAAATGATTTTTCACAGATCAGAAAGCTGGTCTAATATAATAAAATAAAGATGATAGTCTGGCTTTGTGACTCTGCAAAATAGCCCATCTGGTTGGGTAATTACCCTCCCCATTATTGCAACATTTTGGAGTGAACAAAAAGATAAAAGATAGACAAAATGCCTTTGATCTCTATTAATATTCCGCAGAAGAATGAACCAGTCTGTCAGCCCAGTGGTTGTCATTAGCATTGTGGCTCAACAAATGGTCACCGATAAAAGATGTTTCTCATATGTCCTGGTAATTTTCCAACCAAGCAGGTGCTGAGAATTCTGATAGCACATCAAAATGGACCGAGAGCTTCACTGAATGGTAATGAAAGACAAGAGAAAGGAATTCACCCAGAGTCTGTTGAAGGGGTGGGCGGTGGATGCCTGGATTCTATAACAAAATACAAGTTCCCATGGAATTCATTTTTCCAATTGGAAAGTTCTTCCCATATGATCCAATTTGCTCCTCATTTACCAGGGACTGGTACAATGATGTTAACTGAGATGATCTTCTTTTGGTCTTTGTGGGATAGGTTTTAACTTTTCTGTTTATTGTGAGATGCTAGATTTCACATTTCTTTTGAGCCAACAACCTCTCTACAATACATGTGAGACCTGTATTGCTGTTGCTGCTACATGCCCTCAAGTCACCTCTGTCTTACAGCGACCCCATGAATGAGAGATCTCCAAACTTCCCTCTCCTCAACAGCCCTGCTCAGCTCTTGCAAACCCAAGCCTGTAGCTTCCCTCAATGAGTCAATCTGTCAAATGTTTGGTCTTCCTCATTTCCCACTGCCTTCCATCTTCCCCAACATTATTGTCTTTTCTAGAGAGTCTTGCTTTCTCATGATATGCCCAAAGTAGGACAGCCTCGGTTTTGTCATTTTTACCTTCAAAGATAGTTTGGGCTTGATTTGTTTGTCTTTCTAGTAGTCCAGGTAAAGGTAAAGGTTTCCCTTGCTCAAAAGCCAGGCATATCCTACTCTAGGGTTCAGTGCTCATCTCTGTTTCGAAGCTGAAGAGCCAACACTGTCTGCTTCTGCAGATGTTTCCGTGGTCATGTGACAGGCATGACTAGACACCAGGGTGCACAGAACTCTGTTACCTTCCCACCAAAGTGGTCCCTATTTATCTACTTGCAATGTCTTGCTTTCAAACTGCTAGGTTGGCAGGAGCTGGGACAAAGACGGGAGCTCATTTTGTTCTGCAGTACTCGGGAATCAAACTGCTGACCTTCTACCTCCCAGTCAGAATATCCCCAAACTCACATGTTTTGAAGACTATGTACATGCCTTATTACACAACAAGAAGGAGTACAATTGAATTTAGAATGAGCAGAAAGCAGTAAAGACAAACTTCTGGCCTTTTTTTTTTTTTGGGTGGGGGAGAAGGGTCTCCCAAGAGTTCTTATTTTTAGCTTGCCCAAACCTGAGGGTCTTCCAGAGCGTGATAATTCTTTATTTTTGTTTTTCAGAGGCCCTGTTTTGGTTTCAAACAATTGGTCTCAACAACTGGAGCTCATTATTAGAGTGAACCAATTGTTTTCATCCCTTTTTTGAAATGATAGGAAATAATACAGAGAAGATGTCTTCCTAATTCATTGAGATTGCAATCCTGCTCAATTTTGCTTAGCCATACATCTTACTGAAACTAGTTAGTCCACATCTAGAGCACTATGTTCAATTCTGGGCACCATACTTTAAGAAAGATGCAAGCAAATTAGACCAGGTACAGTGAAGGTCAACAAGGAGGACCGGAGGACTGGAAACCAAGAGCGACGAGGGCTTCGTGGGCTGGATGAATTGGCATTGGGGGCCGGATCCAGCCCACGAGCTGTAGTTTGGGCACCCCTGATTTACATCTTATCTTTTTTCCTGTTTTGGGGACCCAAGACAGCTTTTTAAATGACTGGGGGATATGTACAGACACATGAACTATAATTTTAAAAAACATTCCAGGAAACATGTGGCAAAACATAGTTAAATACATGTGTGCAAGCATAACTCACAGTTGCTTCTTATTGACAATTAACAATTTCTCATTTGGAACAGGATTGTCTGCAAGATTCAAGGAAATGCAATAACCAGACACTTGATAGTTGTTCTAATCTGTCATCAGTCCTATTTAATATAATGCTTTGTCTTTTTCTAGATTCATAATTCAAGGCCATCGTAAAGTGTGCTGCTCACACTCAACTACTACAAGGTGCAGAGTATCCAGAACTAACCACTCTATTTTGGTGCAAAAGACAGAACATTCCTCTTCCCAAATCTAACTGTACAATTACAATAACAACAAATCAAATAACTTTTTTTTTTGCTTTTTCACCATCTATTGATTAAGACAGTTGTCTTACTCAAAGGTAATGTCAAGGCTGCTCTGCTAACATTATTCTAAAACTTCACATAGAGTGCTTTTTTAAAATAAAAACTGATGACAGACTCATACCTGTCAACCTTCCCGGATTGGCCGGGATTTCACGGTTTCCAGTGCCAATTTGCACCATTTCCCACCCTGCACTGCCGAAACCCCGGAATTTGGCAGCGGGGGAAAGGAGGTACTGCTCAGCCCTTCTGCGCAGGTCGGCTTCTACACATGTGTAGAAGGGTTTTACGCTTGCGTAGAACCCTTCTACACATGCGTAGAAGGCTATGCCGCTTGCATAGAAGGCTACGCATGCGTAGAAGGGGGCTATGCAAGCGTAGAAGGGGGCTATGCAAGCGTAAAACCCTTCTACGCATGCGTAGAAGCCGATCTGCGCAGAACCATTCTGTGCAGGTCCCAGATTGGCCGGAGCTGCAGTTAACAGATATGGACACACTCCAACAGTCAGGTAATAGAATAGGCTTCTTAGAACATCTTCGGCTCCGAGGATTGGGGATCCAGGGCACTGTGTGGTTCTGGTTTTCCTCATTTCTGAGGGGTCGGACCCAGTCGGTGTGGTTGGAGAGTGAGAGGTCCAGTCCTAGGCCCCTCAAATGGGGGGTGCCTCAGGGCTCAGGGCTCTCTCCTCTCCTATTTAACATCTACATGAAGCTGCTGGGTGAGAAAATTTGTTCCCATGGGTTGCAGTAGCATCAGTACGCGGATGACACTCAGTTGTACATCTCGGCCCGTGGGGACCCCAGTGATGTTGTCAAAGTCCTTTCCAGCTGTTGGGGTCTGGATGGGGGCTAACGGGCTACGACTGAATCCCAGCAAGACTGAGTGGCTATGGATAAAGGGTCCTGCGCTATCGCGGGAGCTACCATCTTTGGTTCTGGATGGGGCTATTTTGCCCCAGACAGACCCGGTGTGCAACTTGGGGGTCCTCCTGGATTTGTGGCTACTGCTAGAAGAACAGGTGGCAGCTGTGACCAGGAGGGCTTTCGCCCAGCTTCGGGTGATTTACCAGTTACACCCACTCCTGGACCGGGACTCTTTGCTCATGGTCACTCATGCTCTGGTCACCTCCAGACTAGATTATTGCAATGTGCTCTACATGGGGCTGCCCTTGACGACCATTCGGAGGCTACAGCTGGTCCAGAATGCAGCAGCCCAGGTAGTGATGGGGTGTGGGCGTTATGCCCGTGCTTTGCCACTGCTCCGGGAGCTGCACTGGTTGCCAGTTTGTCTCCGGGTGCAATTCAAGGTGCTGTTTTTGACCTTTAAAGCCCTATATGGTAGTGGGCCGGGTTACCTAAGAGACCGCATCGCCCTGAGGACGTCTGTCCGTCCAACCAGAGCGGACCGGAGGGGCTCTCTAATTGTTCCATCAGCCAGAGGGGCTCGCCTCTCTGGCACAAGGAGGAGAGCCTTCTCCGTGTCTGCACCGGCCCTCTGGAACCTCCTGCCAACAGAGCTATGTCTCTGCCTTTCAAAAAAGAACTTAAAACCTGTCTGGCAGGTCAAGTGTGGGGTGCAGGTGGAAGGGTAATCTCCATTCTGTGGTTGGTGTAGAAGAACTCCTCCCCATGGTGCCTTTGGATCCTGCACCCTTTGTTTTAGGGGGTGAGTAGTTTTAACTGTTTTTAACATGTTTTTAAATTGTGATTGTGAACCACCCTGAGTCGGCTTTGGCCGAGTGGGCAGTATATAAATTTGACAATTAAATTAAAATTAAAAATTAAATTAAATCTTCCACTTCACCCACTTCTTTAGATCCATGATTTTGGAGGCTATCAACTCTTGCCTGTTTGAAATCCAGCCCCAGGAATTGGGACACTTAACTAATAAGGTGGGAGCAAAATTACATCTGTGTCCTCCGATTTGATTCCAGGACTGTGTCCACAAACTACATTTGATCAATAGCTGAACAGCAAACACATCCTTAAAGTAAGTGCTGTTCAACGATGACCTTCGTAAGAATAAGACCAGGGTTTCTCAACCTTGGGCCCCTAGGTGTTCTTGTACTTCAGTTCCCAGAAGCCCATGTCAGTATACCTGTTGATCAAGGCTTCTGGGAATTGAAGTCCAATAACATCTGGGGGGCCAAGGTTGAGAAACCTTGAGATTGAGACCTTCTTCATTGGAGATTTTTAAAGAGAGAGCAGATGATAATCTTTCAAGGATAACTAATTGTAGACTTCTAGCCCAGCAGAGAGTTGAACCAGATGCCTCTCAAGATCCCTTCCAGTTTTTCAGCCTCATGAAATTATGGGCAGTGATTGGACAGAAAGAAATCTGGATCTACATGTAGGTCTCTGCTTCTTTGGGAAGGATTTTTGCCTCCAATTTTTTTGAATGAAATTAGAAGGCTTTAAAAAAAATACTGACACTGGCTGTGGCCACTTCCTCATAAAGTAACACCATCATTCCTTACCTGTAAAATATGAGTGGGTACCCCCAACCCTCGAAGTACTCTCTGTGCAGCTCCTTCTTTTTACCTGTGTGTCATAATTCCAGATTCAGAGTAACTGAGATCTAGATTGTTATTTATTTATAAATAAAGCATATGGCTCATAGGAAGACACAGTTAAGATTGCCCTTGCTCGAAAACCAGTTGTATCCAACTCTAGGGGTCAGTGCTCCTCTCCGTTTATAGCCAAAGAGCCGGTGCTGTCTGTGTCTGAAAATGTTCCCATGGACATGTTGCAGACATGACTGGACACTGGAGCACATGGAATGCTGTTTACCTTCCCTCCGAAGCAGTACCTATTTGTCTACTTGCAATTTCTTGCTTTTGAACTGCTAAGTTGGCAAGGAGTTGGGACAGAAATGGAAGCTCACTCCATTGTGCAGTACTTGGGTCTCAAACTGCTGGCCTGCTGACTTTCCAGTCATCAAGTTCAGCATCTTAACCACTAAGCCACTGCAGTCCCCAAGTCATAGGTAGTTGTCTTCAAAATGTTACCTGTGCTTTGCAGGTGGCTCTGTTTACTGGATCTTAGGGTAACAGTCACAGGAGTTCACAGGAGTCTAAATTTTACCCACCCCTATCACATATCAGTTCATTATGTTTGACCTGATATTTATGATTCCTACATCCATGCATCAACTTCCAAAGCAATTCATTTAAATCCAAGTTTATCAATTTAACAGACTTTTCAGCTTTTTAGGTTAGGATAATGGGGCCATTACATTCAATTGGGGTTACACTGCCTTGTTATGGCTCAGACAAATAAGAGAATTAACCACACATCATTTGAGCCAGTTAGCACAACAAAGTATTGTAGGATACCCTCCTTCTCTTTCCCTGTCTAATTAGATTGCCAGTGTTTACCCCCATTATCTTTAGCAACAAATAAGGATTTGCACTCAATGTAAATATTACATGCCAGTTTTCCTCTTCCAGTTCAGTTACAAGCTTCAAGAGACTAGTGTCTCAGTTTTTAAGGTTATTTTACAAAATAACTCAAAAGAAAAGTTGTAAAATAAAGCAGGAGCTGATCTTTATAAAATTGTATATATATTTTTTGTTCTTGAAAATCCCCCTGCCCCACCTTTCTCTCTCTCTGGATTTTACGTAACTGATACTAGAATTTTAAAAATACAACTTTTAATCTAATTTTGTAACTTTGTTATTCTGCCTGGGCCATAATCAGAGTCAATCACATTTCTGAATGTTCAGAAAAGAGCAAATTTTTTTTTGCCACTATGCCAGTTTCCACTCTCTCTCTCTCTCTCTCACCATATTTATGTATCATTTAATCTCACCTTACCTGGCTTTTGAGGATGGTGTTGATAAATTCCTGCAACTGTAATCATCCAAGGAGGTTGTCACACTCCTGTTGATGAATGGTAACTAGGCTACAGATGGCCAGATTCCAAAACCTTGAGGATTTTTAGATGGGGGGAAAGTAGTAATTGATTAAAAATAAAAAAGAAATTCAAATGTCATAAATACAGAGTTTAAGGGAAAGGCGTGTAGCATGCAAGCAAAAGCACCAAGTGGAGAGAATCTTGCAGTGAGATGGATGATTTAGAGGGATGGGATATGAAACCACATTTGGCAATAATTGCTCTCCCTGAAAAATAGCACTGTATGGGTCTTTTCTCTCTCCCTCTCCAGTGTTTAAAGAGACAGGCCCTTTTAGTGTCATTTCAGAAATAAATGGCTTACTCTGATTATAGTTTCTGGATTATAGTTTCACATGCCTGCCTAATTGCTGCCACACCAAGCCAAGCATAGGCCACTTGCTAGGAAGCATAAACCAGACAGATGTTTTTGGATTCCCAGACATCTGAGAGGACTCCCTCCCAATGGTGAAGAAAGAAAGGTATCCTTTACTTCGGTATGAGATCCACTCTGATGTGGCCAAAGCAACACCCAGAAGAGATTGGTTTCATCAGACAGTTGGGAACCCTGGAGTGGGAGGAGGATTAGGAACAAAAATTAAGGGGCTAAAAAGATTTCAATGACAGGAACCCAGCAGGGATTAACACTGTAGGTGCCTGTGCTTCCTCTGTGAGGCTTGGGAGGGGGGGGGGGCTTATCCACGCTGTTTCCGACGCCTGACGCCTGCCCGCCCGGGCAGTGGGGCAAGGCAAAACGCCGGGGGGGGGGGGGAATTCCTTCTTTGGCTACAGGTTTTGCCTTGCCCCACCACCCAGGCAGATCAGAGGATGTCGCAAACAACCGGCTTTTCTTTTCATTATCCAATCCATGCATCATACAATGTCGGAAATCGTACAACATCCAAACTTATGGAACCAAGTTTTGATGTTGTACAAGGTATTACTTGTATTTTTAAATGGTAACCATTACTTTAATTGACTTTCAGAGATGGTGACCGAGTTATGCTTGGCTTCAGATGCAGTCTTATGATCACTTGTGTAGTTCTTGAAGTGGAGTGGAAGGGGTTTATAGTTGGTAATTTTGTTAGCTTTTTTCAATCCCCCTCCTAGGGGCTGTGGTAGCTCAGTGGTTAAGAAACTTGCCTTGTTAGCTGGTTGGCTGACAAGTCGGCAGTTCGAGACCCAGGTACTTCATGACAGATTGAGTGCCGATCTCTGTCCCAGCTCTTGGGGACAAGAAAGGAGCCTCATTTGGGTGGTCTCTGAGTGGAGTTTCTTCCACAAAAATCCTTTCAACCCAGAATAATTTCTGACACAAAGTGGTTATTATTAACCCCCCTCCTGTTCTTGTCCCTTTGAAAATGCATCTAACACCTGAAATTGTGCGTGTGAAGGTGCTTTCCATGCACAGAAAAGCTTCCCATGTTAACTGCTAAACGCACAGAAAGAAGGCCAGTAAAGTGAGGACAGTTTTGCAGCTATAGCAAGGTTTAAGCCAACCTATCATAGAGGATTATTGAGAATAACTGGTTTAATGTTTGCAATGCATTTTACCTAGCAAGTATGATTTTTACAATTCAGAGCACAGGGGGAGGAAATGACTGCCTTTTTTTGGCCAGATATGAAGATCTATCAGTGATGAGGTCCATTATGCTGTTTTATCTCTTTTCTTCTGTACTGCAACAGTCCATGAGGAAATTCCTTTAACACCAGACATGCTGAGATGGCATTTGCTTATGACTTGTCCCTGCTGATCAGGGCAAAAAACTCCAGCTAGTTATATTTTCTGAAAGAGCAGAGTTTGGAAATATTATTTTCCTTGATTGCACTCTCAGAATTCTTTAGCCATGGGCATCTAAGTGTTGTGCACCATAAATGAGTAGCTTTCTGAAGTGTTGCAACAGAGGACTTAAGAACTGTCATAAAAAAATAGTAGGAAACAATCTTGGTTGCTGTTGATGGTAGCTTAATGTCTGATCTCTTAGGGGTGAAAAAGCCCAGGATAATGATCTATCACAAATCTCTCCAATTCTATATCTATAAAACAGAAATCTATGTTTGTATATGCTCAAAAGGCTCTCGCACCCCAGACCAATCCCACTGAAATTCGGTACATAGTACCTTGGGCCGACGAGATCAGCACTGTGGGGGTCACAAACCCCATGGGAGCATATGCCCCTCCCAAATTGCATCTCAATTGATCTGGACAATGTGTGTGTTTACCAGTGATGTAATTGACTGATATCATAGTCCCAGGTAGGTTGAGATTGTGACATCATCTGACTAGCTCATCTGTAGCCCTCTGAGCTCAGCTGTATTTTTACAGTAGGTGGAAGTCAAATGGGCATGTGAGATCAGCACTGTGGGGGTCAGAAGCCCCATGTGGTGGTGTATGTCATTGGACACAACTGTTGGAGACTTCTGGTCCGCCAGGTGGCCGGACACATGTATGGGAAGGATAAGGGAGGTAAGTGACCATTGGCAGAGAAGCAGGATAGGTGAGGAAAGAGAGAGATGAAGGAAGGGAGGCAGGAGTGAACCACATACACCCCACGAGGCTGGCCTACGTTAAAGAAAAAAAACCGAGTGAAGCCGGGTAATCAGCTAGTGAAGAATAAAGCTAACCTCCAGGGCCCTATCCCAACAGTTTGATGTTTGGTCAGGATGACAATTTGGCTTTCAGCAGGATGCATATCACACAGCCATTTCATTTGGAGCATTGCAATTTCAGCTTCCATCTGCTGCAAAAATAAGGTTCTATCCTAGCCAAGACACACACAAATAAAATTCAGGAAGGGCACTTCTATATTTCTTTCAAAGCACTGGCTTAAAAGAATGATGGGATATGTTTTCTCAGGGCTGCTGTCCATATTATTTTGATTTACTGGGGCTGCATTGTGACATTACAGGCAGATAAAATGTTTTATTTGGACTGCGGTGGCTTAGTGGTTAAGACAGTGAACTTGATGAATGGAAGGTCAGCAGTTCGAGCCCTGAGTGCTGCATGATGGAGTGAGTTTCTGTCTCTCTCCCAGCTCCTACCAACCTAGCAGTTTGAAAGCAAGAAATTGAAAGTAGATAAATAGGAACCAATTCAATGGGGGAAGGTAAACAGCATTCTGTTCACTCTGGTGTCTAGGCATGCTTACCACATGTGCATGGAAATCTCTGCAAATGCAAACAGTGCTTGCACTTTGGCTATAAGCAGAGATGAACACTGAAACCTAGAGTCGGTTACGACTAGCTTTCAAGCAAAGATGACCTTTACCTTTACTAAGCAGAGAGATTTTCAATATCCTAAAGTCACATTTTACTTCAGAATTCACAAAGAATGAGACCTGTGGAAAGGCAGGCATTTAATAGCACTTTCCTGTGAAGATTTACAAATTAACATGACCAAGTTTCTACTTCTTGCCATTTAAAGCTATTTTTATTCTTTTCTTTCACAGGGAAAACATAGCTGTGTTTTTAAAAAATGACCCATGACTTTTATTTTTATTTTTAGAATGTGATGATGCTGAGAAACAGAAGTGGTATATTCTGACTGGCTATAGGTTGACCTCTTGTGGGATGTGGTTTCTTCTTTCATGTCCAGGTCAAACTTTAAACTGACAAAATGAAGCCAGCTTCTTGGCTTTGTTGCCAAATTTAAAATGTTTAGTGGCATGTGGTGTGGCTACGGGATAGCCTGCTAAATTCAGGCAAAAGAAAAGACAATTAAACTGACCCTGAGCTTTCTGCTAACATTGTAATAAATTAGAACTCCTGTAAAGTCTGAAAGTAACTTCGAGTTCACCCCTATGGAGAGGTGTACGTATTTATTCGAGTATAACGCGCACTCGTGTATAACGCGCACCCCTAATTTCCCATGAAACCTCGGTATAAAATTTTCTCGGCTAGCTGCTCGGTTTCCATGCATTTTAGCATGATCAACAACTTTGAGCTTGAACGAAGCGTCATATGCACAACGTTTACGCTTGATACCCTGAGATGCCATCTAAAGGGGAACCAGTTATATCGGTGAAAAAGAGCACGCCTTAAAATATTGAGGGAGGGGGGATAATCAGACCCACCTGTTGCAGAAAATGCAATCCGAAACGAGCACTTCCGACCCCCAGGAGCCTCGCTCGAACTGCGAGCTACCTCCGGGCCACGCCTCGTCTCCCGCGCCACCCAATCAGATCCCGTCAATTTCTTCAAAGCCACCCCCCGCCTCCCCTTCACCCGCCGCAGCAATAGACAGCCGACCCAATTCTAAAAAGGAAGTAAAAGAGGCTCGTTTATAACGCGCACCCAGTCCTCGTGTATAACGCGCACCCAAACTTTGATTTCTTTTTTTGGTATAAAATTTTGCGCGTTATACACGAATAAATACGGTATATATTTGTCCATCATGCTCCTTTCCATCTCAGGAAAAGCTGTAGCAACTGAATTTAACCTAGGAAGAAGGATGCAAATTCTGTCTGTTTTTGTTCTAGAAGAACTTACCAAAATCTCATGTTTGACACTGAAAGAACTTGAAGTTATAAGATGAAATGCAGAAGAAAGCAAAATTAAGATGTTTCCCTTTTCCTGTCGCCCACCTTTAAGTACAATAGTGGTTTTAATGTGAAATGAAATACTTACACCTGGACAGTAATAGAATTTTGTATTTGTTTATTAATAAGTGATGCAGTTCTCTTTTTTAAAAGACAGAACATAAATTAAAAAAACAAGTAAGAAGTATTTGCATAATATATATAGAAATCAACATATTAAAGTTGTTCAAATGTTGGACAGTGCTGGAATAGAAATTACACATACCATTTAAAAATTACATGAAATCATATTAGAAAGAGCACTAAAGGCCACTTGTATAAAAGTTGTGTCATCTTGTCAGCCAGGATCTGAAAAGCATCTTTGTAGCGTAGAGAAATTACTTTTAGAATGAGAGCAAGGCACACACACAAAAAAATACAAGTTAGAAGAACTATAGGCTCTGAGCTAGGAAACGAAATGCAATTTGACCACAGAATCCTGAAGACTCAGACAGCACTGTTGAGCAAAAGGAAAGAAACAAGGACAGAAAATACGTAAGGAATACCTGATCAGAATAGGTTTTTCCCCCTCCCAATGAAGGCAGTTTGAATTTAGCAATCGGTAAAGAGAGAGCAAATCAGCTCTACCGCTAATTCTTTCCCATGGCACTTTATTCAAGGACTAGAAAAAATGCAATACCGCAAGAATGGCCGCTTGGCCATCTAGTTTCTCTCCTACTTTATTCAAGGACAGCAATCTTCAAGTGCTCCCTTATCTGTGTGCCCCCCCTCCAATCTACTACCTTTCAACCAATAATAATAATAAGAATAAGAATTGAGAATATAACAAAATATCACTATCTGCAAATTAAAGCTGAGCGTTTATGGAAATCTGTTGTTTTACCCATAGTGATTGGAGCTCTTGGAGCAATAACTAAAGGACTCCCTAGATATTTGGAAATTTTGGATTTATTGGACTTGAACACCCTAACTCTACAAATAAAAAGAGTTTTACAAGGAACAACCTACCTGTATACACTTAAAGGCTTCCTTAACATTTCTTAGGTCCTTGGTTAGGCCTTAAAATGTTAATCTTATACCAATCCTCAACTGACAATCTAATGATAGATTTTTATTTTATAATACTATAACTTGAAGTTGAGCATTTATGGAGGAAGAAATCTGTTGTTGTATCCATAGTGATTGAAAACTTTGGAACAATACCTAAAGGACTCCCTAGATACTGTATTTGGAAATTTTGGATTTATTGGACTTGAATATCCTAACTTTACGAAAAACAGCTTTACTTGGAACTGCCTATATATTTAGACATTAACCTAACAGTTCTTAGGTCCTTGGTTAGGCCTTGAACTGTTAATTTTATACCTATCTTCAACTGTGAAACTAATGGTAGACTTTTATAATAATAATAATAATAATAATAATAATAATAATAATAATAATAATAATAATAATAATAATAATAATAATAATAATAATAATAATAATAATAATAATAATAATAATAATATGCCCTTGCCTGTGTTCTTGGCTCATCCTGCAAGGGAAATTAGCTGGGCTGCAAAGAAGTGAGAAAGTCCATAGGATTATTTTATCAACCAGGAAATGTCCTCAGACAACTTGCTACCAATCTGTAGCTTTAAGGCCTCCCTTCTAAAACTGCTATCCTTCTCCATTTCTGTGCATGTTTGCTTGGAAGCAAGCTGGATGAATGGGGCATATCCTCACCTACGTATGCAAAGGATTCCATTCTGGCTCAGAAAAAAACATGGCAGAACAGAAAAAGGTAGACACATTATTCTTTTTGGACTGCAGGTTCCAGAATCCTCCAGACACTATAATAATATGTGTGTGCCTTCAAGTTAATTCTGACTTATGGACACACTTTTCCAGGGTAGAGAGTACTCAGAGGTGGTTTTCTATTCCTGTCTTTTGGGGGACATCCTAGGACCCTACCAAAATAACTTCCATGCTGTCCCTGCTATTGTGCCTTATTTCCAGACTGGCAGTGCAGTTTAGTTGTTGTTCTGCCTGATTTACAGAGATGAGCCTGGATCCGCTTTATCGCCGACATAATTTCTTTTTGGAAAAAACAACCACAGTATACAGAGAAACACTTTGAGGCAACTTCTGAAGTGGCAGCTAAAACTTGTAAACTACTTCTCAGCTGACCTGCTAAAATTGATCTGTTGGGTATGCTTTAGCATACAATAACAAGAAAAACAGTGTGGGGGGGACACAACCCCAATGAATCGGCTCATGGTCTCTGGCTAAAAACAGGAGAACAGTCCAGGCTTATGCCCAGGAAAACAGTACTACAATCACTGAATGCTCACAAACCTGACATTGCTTAAATCAATTTTTGTGTGTGTTTCACTAGACTCTGCAAGAGGGGTCTCTGTAGCATTCTGCCATTTGTTCACAACATTCACAAGTGAGGTGTTCGGTGCCACTTGCAAAGTTAACCTTAGACGGCATCCAGATGTCATTAACACACAATAAGGTTGAAATGAAGCATCTTGGGTCCTCCAAATGTTTTATACCAGTGTTATTATGTGCCTTCAAGACAAGACTGACTTATAGTGACCCTAACAAGGTTTTCAAGGTAAGAGAGACAATAAAGGAGTATTTTTGCATCAGTTCCACATCTCTTATGAATTTCCATGGCTGTGTTGGGATTTGCTCCTTGGCTTAAATAAAAAATAAAATAAAAATTTGAACCCAAGCCTCCTGAGTCCTAGTCTATCATGCTATCCAGTACACCAGGGTTTCTCAACCTTGAGCTTCCAGTTGTGTTTGGACTTTAAGTCCCAGGAGCCCATGTCAGCGCACCTGCTGATCAAGGCTTCTGGTAACTGAAGTCCAAGAACACCTGGAGGGTCAAGGTTAAGATACCTCGTAGTACACTACACAGGTTCTACCATGAGGCTGGTGTGATAGCTCAATGAATTAGATATCAGACAGCAGAGCCAGGTTTGGTGTTTGATTCCCCACTGTGCCTTTCAGAAGGGCCAGCCTACATGGCTACAAAGTCCCAGGATGCTCTCAGAAGGAGGGAATGGGAAACCATGCCTGGTACTCTATACTTTTTTAAAAAAAACATGAAAAGGGTCATCCATAGGTCGAAAGTGGCTTGATGGCACACAGTCATTATTTTTAGTTTTATACTACAACTCCCATAATCTTTTAGCCAGGCAGGCTGATGTTTCTGTCAACATGAGAAGGACCCAAACTTCTTTACTTTTGAAGCAATAGGATGGAGTGGAATAAACACCTACCACCATCCTTTCATAAGCCACAAAAGCATTATGATTGCTCAATGAAGTTGCACCACTCCAAGTCATGCTTATCACTGGATGATTTGGATCCAGTGAATGGCTTTGCACTCTTAGGAAATGTCACTCCTACTCTATTATAGTGTAAGAACTGGTGTGGTCCCCAAGAAGAGAGCTAGGCTGTGCATATTAGGTGGCTGCATCGAACATTGCTATGGGAAGACATGGTTCTGTCCAATAAAATCAATCTCTTGTTTCCCATAACTCAATACACAGAGTTGGATCAACAGGATTTAAATTAATCATGATTGCCTTAAAACTCTGGTTTTAATAGGCTGACTTTGACAAAGGCTGAATCAAAGAAAGATCAGATATAATCTCTCTCAGCCACATATTCTAAGAACTTGGCATCATATGTGAATGGTGGCACCAGTATACAAAGCCATTTGAGGGCAGAGGTTAATGATGAGACCATGTAGTTAAATATTACCAGCGTCAAATCCCCGAAATGTCCATATAAGCAAACTTCAACAAGAATCATCATCAACTGCTGAAATGAAAACTTTTCCCATGATAGTTGGTGGAAAAGGCATTGCAAAGAAAACCAGTGGCCCTGTTCAAAATCACACAAGGAAATGTCCCTAAATGAATACTTTTATACCCACATCACTTTAGTTCTTCTTCAGAATCTTACCAGACCATAGTAGCAGTTTTGGAAGCCAAGGAGCAAGGACTCACTGGCCATTTACCAACCTAGAGTAACAAACAACAGAAGTGAGGAAGCCAGAGCAATGTGGTAGAGCAGGGGTTCCCAACCTTTTATGCCGCGGGCCTGACCATGCCCCCAGATAGCTGAGTGGGCCGGACCATGCCCCCGCCCCCAAGAAAGGAAGAATTTATGGCTGTCATAAATGTGCCTACTTCCGTGTTTACGACAGCCACGGGCGTGTTTACGCATGCATGGGCACATTTTAAGGCTGAGATAAACACATCCACTTCCACTTCTGGGTGCAAGATGGAATGGCACCGTGCAGGTATATCAGGCAATCAGGCTTTGTTCCACCCTGCCCTTGCCTCTGGCGCACTGTGGTGCCAATAGCAATGTATGAGATTCTCCCCCACCAGTCCCTGTCCAGCACCTTCCCATGGTGCCCTGCACAGCTCTGCACCACAGGCTGTAGGTTGGGAAGTCCTGTGGTAGGGCATATGTTTTACATAAAGAAGGATCTCGGTTTAAATCAGTGCCATATCTACTCAGGGGGAAGGGATGGCTTCTTCCTGATACACCAAGGAGCTATCTAAGATTCTGATGAGTAGATAGCACAAGGCTTGACAGTACAGAACCACTTCCTGTTTCCCTAGGCTTGCGATATATGATGGTTACAATAATGATTCCTCTCCATAAATTGGTAGGTCATCATAGAACTTAATATATATGTCAACATTTCCAAAGAATGGCTTCCTCACAGATCATCCTACATATACCGTAGTTCACAGTTACTCAACCTTGGGTCCCCAGATTTTCTTGGACTTCAATTCCCAGATGCCCTGATCAACAGGTGTGCTGACTTGGGCTTCTGGTAGTTGAAGTCCAGGAACACCTGGAGGCCCAAGGTTGAGAAACCCTGCTGTAGTTCATCATATATTCATGCCATACCCTATGAATTGCTTCCCTGTCTAGTAGAAGAGTGAATTGAGACTCATGCAAGTACACCAGCACCAAAGTAGAAGAATAACACTAATCCCCATTCCCCTTTGAAATAAAGATGCAAATCAGCTCCATTAGGTACAAGCCAAAGGGGAAAGTTGACTTTCTACTGACTTCAAAGTGCTTTATAGATACAGTATACATAAACTGAACCTCACACATTTCCCCATGGTGAGGTATAGTTAGACCCATTTTGCATGTGGGGAAACTGAGGCACAGGGAAATTAAGTCATTCATTTGTATGCATTGCCTTTAGTGGGGGAATGAACACAAATAGAACCCCAGAAATAAGTGGGATTCTCTATTATTAGTGAAACATATTGGTTTAAATCATGGCGCCACTGATGCCAGAAGCAAAAATAGATGTTGATCTCTGTAGGAGCAGGATACAACATGTGCTGCATTCAAGTGGCATCAGTCCCTGTGAGATTGGGAGAAGGTTGAAAATATGGTTCTGCCATCAATTGGTTAAGGTTCATCAAACTATGACTTAATGGGAGCCCTCTCTTGCAACGTTTAATAAAGAAACTGGCCTGCTCAACAAAATTCCTTGCTCAACGGAAATACAACAGAACCTCCAGAAGGAAAGAAAAAGAAATTCTAATGAACATTCAATGTATTAGAAACTGCAGGACACATACCAGAGAAAATACCCCAGAGAGAGTGCAATGCACATTTGTACGAGATGTGGTTATCCCAGACAAGAAGACAGCAGAGAGCGACTGCTCATACATGATGGAGACACTATATTAAAATCCAATTGAAAGTAATGAAACTTAAGAACAGAGTTGTGTGCTCATGGACTTCAAGATGGCTTACTGTAGATTCTTAGTTCAAGGAGGCAGCCACAGCTGTCTTATCTAAAGTTATGCTGCCTCCAAGGAGCATGCAACGTTTTTAGAAGTGAGCCATATCTTAGGCACATAACAGCTAAAGGCAGGTCCCCAGGACATGTGCGCAGTGTGTCTGCCCCCTCCTGGTAGAGATTCACTTTTGTACTTCCTATATGTGGTAAGTAGCCACGGAGGTGTAAAATACACCTGCCACCATCACATGTGAAAATGTAGCTGCAACCTTACTGTACTATAAGTGAAAAGGGCATCAGGTAGAAATGTCTGCTACCTATCAATCCTTGTTGTGTACAGTGGAGCTAAAGGGTTAAAAATGGCTTCAGACCCATTGAATTCAAAAGGACTGGTAGTCGTAGGGTTGGGGCTGAGATAATCCAGAAAGTGCCTAGTCCAAATCAGAGACATATGAGGAACATGTAAACAAACAGACAGACAAACCCACCCTGGAATAAATAAATAAAAATTTGCATGAACAGACTCAACTGGCACAAATTCAGTGGCAATGAAAGACGCTTAATGAATAACCAAGATTTATACAGCATGATAGGTGGGAGGATTTTACATTAAATGGACATACATTGTCTACAAAGAGTGTTGTTCTGAATTTGCTTTGCTTGCAAAAATGTCACACGTGCTGCCCATGAAGAGTCTGTGGATTATTATTAATTTTTGTGAGTTTTTGTTTGTTTGTTTGATCATTTGTTTTTGGTCCGGCATTGACCTGACCCTTGGTATACCGAAAAATATCTTATTTTTGCTATTTTAATCACAGAAGAAATTATCCATACCATTTATAGTGTAAAGTCATGCAAAACCATGCTCAAAACTAAGCCGCTTAGTTTTGGCAGCATGAACGAAACTGCATTATTAGACTGTATGAAATGGTGTGGAATGACTACCACGAATACCAGCATGCAGCTCAGCCATTGGTGTTTTGTGGATTTTTCTTTCTTTTTTGAAGCTAGGAAGCTTTGGGTGTGTATAAGTGAGATATACAAAGTTTATGTTTACATTAGGAGACGACACCAGCCAGTAAACCTTCCTACCCACCCACCCACCCACCCACCCAGTCCCCACTCCACCCATGGAGAATTTTAAACTGGCTTGCTGGAAGAAGTCCATATGGAATCAGAAATCCCATCTCCTGTTGAAGACAAAGGCATAGAACCGCTGGGAGTGAACGGGTCAGTATCTGTGTCCGTTTCACCCTCAGCTAAGTAGCGTCTTTCTTTCATCCAACTCGACCCCCCATTTGGTCCAAAAAGGAAATCCTCTTTGTCTTGTGAGATGCTGAATCCACTTGGTGAACGTTCAAGCTCCTCGTGGTTGACAGAGAGGAGGGATAATGGCGTGTCGCTGTCTCTCGTCACACTGTGTTTCTGCCTCAAAGGGATTCGGTCAGAGTGGGAGCTTGGGAGGTCTCCTGTCGGGGAGTGGTAGGCAAGGTGGGGCTCCATAAAGGCAAGTATAGGCAAAACGGTAGGCCTTTCTGCATATGAAGTTGCGAATGGCATGCCCTGCCACCGACTAGCGTTCTGACCACCCAAGGGTAAGGAAAAGGGACCGTTGTTGTGGTCCTGGGTTGTGAACCCAAAGGGAGGAACTTTGTTCACTGGAACGTGGTGGAAGCTTTGAGGCATTTCTCGAACAGAAGGCTCAGAATATTTATAAATGATGGATTTCAGTTCAGAATATCTGTTATCTTCAGGAGATGTCATCTCTTTCGAAGGGCACACTTCCGTGACTTGGACTTGGAGATGCTCCATATGCTGCATGTGCATATCAACTAAAAAATCCAGTTTCTTCCCCATGTCATGGACCTGAAAGAGAAGAGCCAAGAGACTGAAAGCAACAAGGAGTTGGGTTGTTCCAAAGCAACAGCAGCTCCTACAAAACTGGGAAACACACCAAGCTGCCTTATGCCAAGCCAGACCACCTGAGCGCCGAGCTCCATATTGGTGATACTGACTGGCAGCAACTGTCCTGGGGTTCAGAGCAGATTCTCTCCCGAGCTCACCTGGAGATGCTGAAAAATGAACATGAATCTAACTGCTAATTCAAGCTAGAGCTCCATACCACCTCCACAGTAGAGTTAAAGGACCTGATAATAATTTGTGGGCCATCAAATTGATTCTAATTATGGCAACACTTTCCAGGGGTTCATAGGTAAACAGTACTCAGGACTGGTTTGCCATTGCCTCCTTCTGGGGGTATTCTAGATTTGTGCAGCTTGTGTAAGGCCACACAAGTTGACTTTTCTCCCATGAGGCTCAGTATGGAACTGGGCTTCAAACTTTAAGCTTTGCAGCCAGGTATTTAAACCACTGAGCTATCTAGCCCGTTAAGTCGCTATGATTTATTCAAGTGTTGACTCCGCTGATAATTCAGCAGGTCTACTCTGGTTGGGGTTAATTACTGGATTGAATCTCCCATTAACACAAAGTTCTTCCCCAATGCTTCTGTGTCAAATTTTTGAGATTGGGTAGGAATTTTCATCTTACAATTCTATATTTTCTCATAGAGGAACCTCACACCAGGAAGTGGTCCAAATAGATTGTCTTATTCTGTGTCCTACTTGCTTTCTCACATTAAAAATGTATCTCTATGCATCACAACATGTCATACAGTAATGACAAGGAAGCTGATGAGCAAGTCATGGTAGAGAGAACTATCTCAAAGTGTATCTCCAGCAGTTGGTTATAAACACAAGAAAATGCATCACTGTTTCCCAATCCAACCTCTTCTTACTGAAGTAAAAAATCAGCTGCTACAGCTTGCCTGATAAAGGAGGTTTTCCATGAAGGCTAATGACGGAGCACCCACTTCCTCCCAAAACAAACTGGCAGTCATGAGAACGTATGAATAACAGCAGAATTGAGATTGGCTATTTGTAAAAGGTGTCTGAAGAGAACAACTTGATCTTTCTGCCTAGTTTCTACCAGTGAAGATATTCAAATCCCTTGGTTAAAGTTTTTGATCTTTCCTGCTCCCGATTTAATATTATTGGCAGATTTACTGGTACATACAGGTGGCCCCGCCTTATCTATGGGGAATATGTACCAAGACCTACTGTATTTTCTGGCGTATAAGACTACTTTTTAACCCCGAAAAATCTGTGCCAAAGTCGGGGGTCGTCTAATAGGACAGGTACTTAACTGCAGCTTGTTTCCCCTTGCTTCATATGTCCGGCGCATATGGTGGTGGATGCTGCGGCTGAGTCCCTGCTCTGTGTGGGGAGTATGAAGCAAGGGGAAGCAAGCTGCACACATCTTCCTGTACCTCGAGGAGGAGAATGTGAGCATGGATTGGCTCTCCACCAGAACCTGCCTATTCGACTCGGAGGGCTGCGCGTCTTGGTTGAGTGTGGGTTAATTTTTATTTGGTGTGCATTGGAAGAGAGGTAGTCTTATACAGCAAGTATATTCCAAACTCTATATTTTAACTGGAAAAGTTGGGGGTCGTCTTATACGCACAGTCGTCTTATACGCCCAGTCGTCTTATACGCCGGAAAATATGGTACCTTGATAATAGTGGATGCTCTACTTTATATTGCAGACAGTAGCCATTAGTGGGCCGCTCTGTTAATGCTATGTAGCAATACATACCAGTATATATTATGTATTTCAGAGTATTTATTAAATATTTTTAGACCCAAAGATAACTGAAACTGTGGCTACTGAACCCATCAATATGGGTGGGTGGGTGATCTGTAAAAGGGTTTATAACATTTATAATTTACCCTCTCTTAATTATGTTTCAATTGCACACATTTTCTTTATCTTAAGGAATATCTGTGTCTTCTGTTTGTTGCAGATCTTTTTCAAAACCATCAGTGCTGCTTGCTTTGACAGTTTTGATACACATGTTCTGCTTCTAGAAAATACCACAGTGTTGACGGTGAAGACTAAAGGGCCAATTACGGACTTAATTTGTGTTTGAAGCATGTTTAGTAAAGGTAAAGGTCGCCCTTGCTCGGAAGCCAGTCATATCTGACTCTAGGGTTCAGTGTTCATCTCTGTTTATAGCCAAAGAGCCAGCGCTGTTTGCATCTGCAGATGTTTCTGTGGACATGTGGCAGGCATGCCTCAACACCAGAGTGCACGGAACACTGTTTACTTTCCCCACAAAGTGGTCCCTATTTATCTACTTGCAATTTCTTGCTTCCAAACTGTGGTGGCTCAAGTACATGTTTAGATTTTCCAACTAAATCTTTTAAACACACACACATCACCAACAGCAGTAAAAAAAAAAGAGAACTTCACAAGCAGAAAAAGTGTACAAAGCACTGAGAATTTCATACCTGTCTTTCAACTCTGACAAATTTGCCCATCATACTTTGGTCGTCAGGATCAACTGTGGCTGCTTTGGCTATGTATGGTTCATTCCTAAAAGAAAACAACAAACCAGTTTAGGAGGATGATAAATCTTGCCTTTAACTCTATAGATATTTCTACACGGAAGCCAGTGCGTTTTCACAGATGCTCAGACAGACGGTTTTCCATAAACAAAACAAAATATTTGCTTCTCTTCCTTGCTATGAAGAGCTGATTGTACAGGAAACCAGTAAAGTCACCTTGGAGACTGTTGTGAAGGGTAAGCAAATGTTCCACCCTTTTGGGATTTCTTATGCTTGGGAGTAGATGGAGGTCCAGGTGCAAAAATCATGTCTATTCTGAAAGAAGATAATAATAGGGCATGGTGAGAGGGCTGTCATTCATACTGTCATTTATTTATTCATTCATCTGCTTTATAACATATTCTTATCTTATTGGCACTGGAAGACATCCTTGTAACAAAAGGTAGGATGTAGATGTCCTGTAAGATTAATTCCCAGTTTTCCTCCCTGTTTTGTTGTATTCCAACAGCTATAGCTACCAGAAGGGGGTACACAGAAAGAGCCTCCATGAAGATACTGGTATTTTTGAACCACAATTGGGCGCACCCTGGTAATGGCAACCTTGTGTTGCCGGCTAATCTTTCTCACACTTGGTCAGGCAAAAGGAACTTCAGAATGAACTCACCAAAACGTGGTCTATCTGGTCTAGGTACAGAAGAAAAAGAAGAAGAAGCTACCAGAGACATGTAACAACAATGATTTAATTCGGCCAATGACAAAGCCAAGATGTTGGCTTCATCTTGGCAGTTTAAAGTTTGATCTGGACACAAAAGAATACTAATAATATATAATATTACTGGTTTCTTTAAGTTTGGACCTGTCCTGATCTAATTTTGCTCTATTTCTCATCCCCCTACCTATCTTTTTAGATTTTGTTCCACTTCTGGATCAATGTGCAATTTATTATTTACAAGAGTCTTCACATTTCCAAACATGTTTCTTTTAATTATGAAGAGAAAAAACACCATATGTTAGGGAGTGTAATATTTTATGCTAGGGGAAATTTGGTACCCACACAGCTCTCTTCTCTGCAATAATGAAAATTAATGTTGTACAATGGCAGAAGGACACATAAAGTAGCTGGTTCAAATCCCACTGGCCAGTATGTGGTTCAGGCTGCTGTAAAATAGTTACTCTGGCACAAATATACTTGAATGACTGACTGCACCATACACTAAAAGCAGTTGGGAGAGCTTCAACACTAGTAAGTGCAGAGTGATGCACGTTGGGGCAAAAAAAACCCAATTACATTTATAAACTGATGGGGTCTGAACTCTGCGACAAACCAGGAAAGGGACCTTGGTGTCCTGGTGGACAACTCAATGAAGGTGTCAACCCAGTGTGCCTCAGCAGTGAAAAAAGCAAACTCAATGCTAGGTATCATTAGGAAGGGTATAGAAAATAAGTCAGCAAGTGTCATTTTGCCTCTTTATAAATCTATGGTGAGGCCCCATCTGGAATACTGTGTACAGTTCTGGTCGCCATACCTCCAGAAGGATATTATGGAGTTGGAGAAAGTGCAGAGGAGGGCAACCAGAATGATTAGGGGACTGGAACACCTTCCTTACCATCTGAGGCTGCAACGGTTGGGCCTCTTCACTCTTGAACGACGACGTCTAAGAGGTGACCTGATTGAAGTTTATAAAATCATGCATGGTGTGGACAAAGTAGATAAGGAAAAACTGTTTTCCCTATCGCACAACACTAGAACTAGGGGACACTCGATGAAACTTTTGGGTACTAGTTCTCAAACAAATAAGAGAAAGTACTTTCTCACCCAGAGGATCACTGGTCTGTGGAAATCCCTGCCAGAAGAAGTGGTGACAGCTGTCAGTCTTGACAGCTTTAAGAAAGGATTAGACAAGTTATTATTATTGTTGTTGTTGTTGTTTAGACTTTTATACCACTTTCCTCCCCATAAAGGGAACTCGAAGCGGTTTACAACAAGAATGCCAAACAATATAAAATATGATACAAATAATACAACAAAATACAGTTACAGTATGAATTATCAAAAACATATTCAATGCAATATCAAAATTACCCTAACAATCATAAGAGTCAAACAAGTTCAATAATGCAAAACAAAATAACAAACCACAAACTCAAAGTCAAAGAAGGACCCCCACCACCACCACCACCACCACATCCAACCCTTCTGCCACCAAACCGCACCTCCCTACAGTCTCGGTCCCAGTGGCTTGGGAGCAAAAGCCTGGGGGTGTGCTGGCTCCACCAACGCTGAAGCTGGTTCATGGAGGACAAGGGTATCAATGGCTATAATTATGGATATCTAAGGACAACCGGGTTGAAGAGATAGGTAGGATAGCTCTCAAAGCCATTTCCAGGGAATCCTAAGCAGGTGAAGGCATCTGCTTGGGAATACCCTGAAGCAAATGGTGAGCCACTGTGTGAGACAGAATGCTGGACTGGATGGGCTGTGGCCTGTTCCAGCAAGGTTGTTCTTATGTTCTTATGAGAGCATTGAGGTGCTATCTTCTAACTGCCCCAGTGCTGGTACAGCTACCACATGCTCAACCTTTACTTTTGTGCAATACAGTTTTGGCCCCTGTAGGCCTAAATCTCATTAGATGACCTAAGTTAGAAACAGTGAAGGTGATGTAGTATCTTTAGTGAGCTGGAAGTGTTTCAAGCAGATGTAGACACATTATCATGGTTTATTGTGCTTAAAACATCTCCAGATCTTTCTGTGAGTTACTTCTGCCTCAGCTGTTTGTAACAAAAATTCTCCTTTGTTTTAGAGGGTTCTCCTTAGATACAGATTCTCGTGGTTATCACCTACTTTGTCTAAACATTGTAGCCCTGCATTCTGCAATATGGATTCTTCCAGATCCATATTGGCTAAAATGACTGGTTGGATATCAGTTCGGGTTGGGGGCAGTAGCCTTAACCTGAAATAAATTATGATTGTGCAAAGATGTCCTTGTTGCATAGCCACATTTTTCTAATTTTCTATAAAAAGCTGAGCAGTGATGCACTCCCAAAAATTTTACTACCACCTCTGTGGGTGAGGCCAAATCTGTGGGTGGGCCAAATCTGTGGGCATGGCCAACACAATGGGCTATGGAGGTGGGCGTGGCCGGCCAGGTGGGCATGGTCTGGGGGTGTCAGAGATTTCATAGTCGGGAAGAATTTGTTTTATTTTTTACTATGTTTATTTAAAGCTGAAGCTGAGCCTTCTGAACCTCTACTGTAGTTGTTAAAGGTTTTTGAGATCCATGAGCCAGCGGTACTATCAAGCTTTCTGATTCATCATGAGAAGTATTTTTGGGTACCCTTGACAACCTAGCAATTATACTGCCAGTGCATTGCTGGTAGCAAAAATCTTACCTCGTCTGAAGATATTTAATTCTGGAAAGCATGTCAAGGTGTCCTGCTGAATATTGCTCTATCACATCCTTTACATCATAAGGCCTCAAAGTCTCCTTGAATCTCTTCTTGTAGAGGCGGAACTGTAGTATTCTGATTCAAGAAAAGAAGATTTTTGGTGGGGTTTCTTTTTACCATTTTCAGCTTTTCCAGTAGGAAAAGGTGTTGACATATGGATGTTTACTGCCATCTTTTCTTATGATACAAACTTGTCACCTTAATCTGTGTAAAGAAGCAGAACTACATTCTCCATGTGTGATTCAGTTTGATCTCATGAGTTTGTAAAACAGGTAATTTCTTCATATGCGTTCCTATGTGTTTGCTTTCTAGTTTTAGTCATTAAGGCTAACAGGAGCTAAAATTAGATAGATTGTAAAGCTCAGAAACTCTAGCCAACCAAAGCACCAGGCAGGGATGTTTTATGTGCTCCCCTACAGCCAGTAATAACTTTTGGAAGGTTGGAGTTACTGAGGCCACTATAACTGTTTGAAGGGTTCTTCCAGTTAGTAGGTATTGTTACACAATGAGGTTGCATTCCAGCTTCTGTCATCATTGACCCACAATCCTGCTAAGAGGGCTGAGCGAGGTTGGAATTCCCAAAAAATAGGAAGGTTAGAGATTCCCCACTGCTGTTATATACTTAATGATCTGTGATTTGGAAGACAAGTTGCAAAGTAGAAGCAAACTACTGGGCAACTTGGCAAACTGATTTATAAGCGTATGTAATATTATATAATTTCTCTCTCTCATTATGTCTTTCTTTCAGGATCCTGAAACATTTATATAAGACAGTGGTGGTGAACGTATGGCACGTGTGCCAGAGGTGGCACTCGGAGCCCTCTCTATGGGCACCCATGCAGTCACCCCAGCACAGAGTTTGCCCCATCCCTCTGTCCAGCAGCCCAATGGGAGCGCTTCCTCCCACCCCCAGCATGGAGTTCACCCCACCCCTCTGCCCAGCAGCCCAAAAGAAGCACTTCCTCCCTCCCCCCAGCAGAGAGTTCGCCCTGCCCCTCTGCCCAGCAGCCCAATGGGAACATTTCCTTCCTCTCCTGTTGCTGTGTTGGCACTTTGCGATAAATAAGTGGGTTTTGGGTTGCAGTTTAGGCACTCAGTCCCTAAAAGGTTCACCATCACTGATATAAGACTATGCAGTGGCTTAGTGGTTAAGATGCTGAACTTGGAGACTGGAAGCTCAGAGTTTGATACCCAAGTACTACTTGCACTTAGAAGCTGATAAATTCTTGCATTCGTGTCACAAACAAGATCACCATGTGACTCAACAAACTAATATTAAAAATTCTGTGATACTGCCCAAAATCCTGCTAGCCTGGTGTAGTAAATTGTTATATAGTAGAATAGATTGGGATTTTGTAAGTCAACTCCATATGTTCCACTGATTCAAATCGGCCTACTTTAATGACAACTCACTTTAGCACAGTAAGTCACAGTTAGAGTAAACCCCTTTGAATCAATTCAACTTACAAAAGAGTTGACTCACTAAATTCTCCATTGATTCAATGGGTCTAGTACAGGTAAAGGGCACCCTTGCTCGAAAGCCAGTCATATCCGACTCCAGTTAGTGCAATTTGCTACATCAAGCAACAGGATTTTGGCCACTGTGTCTTCCTGTCTTTTACAATCAACTAACACAACAAGGTGTTCTTGTATTTGAAAGCTAATAGTGTGCATCAAAGAAAAGAAGTCAGGAAAGAAGCAAAGGATGGAGCACTTTGTGGCTGAAAAAACTTAAGGAATGGTTTTTATGTCATTCAGCCTTTGATAAGAGTAAATCAAGAGGAGAAGGGGGGAGGAGAAAGAGGAAAATGAACATTATTAGGCTTCCAGCAGTGATATTCTTCAGAGCTGGAGATGCCAGGGCTGAACTTGAGTCCTTCTGTGTGCTGAATATATGCCCTGCCACTGAGATATGTTCCTTTTCCACTTATGTCCATATGGGAGATTTTGAGCTATTGTACTCACAAATGACACACTTACTGCTTAGCAATGCAGGTACAGTAGACCCTCGAATAATGACGCTACTTGGTTCCCCAAGTAGTGTCGCTATAGGGGAAATGTCGTTGTGCAGTTTTCAATGGCAGCTGTGCCATCTAGCTGCAAAAAGCTGTCATTATCCGCACAACTTTAAAAAAAGTCATTAATCCGCACACATTTTTTTTTGTCGTTGTGCGGATAGTCACGTGGTGAGTGATGACGCGTCGTTAAGCGGAAATAACGCTATTCGAACACATTGTTAATAAAGGGTTCACTGTATGGCAGAAGTCGGCCATACTTACTTTAACAAGAGCTTAATTGCCTTAAACATTAAGATGTATGAAACAAACACAAGCAGCAACATCTGCAAACTTTACCTGACAGCTCGGATGACTACCTTCAGTGTGGGGATTATGTCTTCCATGAGGACGTCATTGCTGTATCCTCTATCTTCTGTCAGTGGATCCCCTGTTCCAGCATCTAAAAGGCAGAGCAAATCCCCATATGGATAAAGACTAGGAGCAGATGAGACCAGAAAAACTGTGTCATTGCTCTTACAATTTCTGTTAAATTCTTGTTCTTAATGCTAGGGATGTACACCAATGGCAACAGTCCATTCAGGTCCTGTTTTAATGCTTTGGAAGGTAACTGGATCAAATTCAGAGCCAGAGGTTGTTAGACTGTATTTCCCAACAAACATAGTTGGCACCCCTGATGATGAACACTGGGAGTTGCAGTCCAGTAACTTAGGCAGGGTCACAAAAGATTCATCCATTTTCTGACTGGAGACATCCAACAAATGAGAAGAACCCACCACAACTCCAGATAGTTGGCTCCACTGTCAAGCCAACTTGAGCATTTTTTTTTTGTAAACAACAAAGTCAAGATAAAGATTTAATAAACAAATCAGTTACTATGCAGCTGGAAAATTTAAACTAAGGTTTAGATAAAATTGGCCCTCTTAGCCATCTGAGTTAGTAAATAAATGAACGGGCAAGAAAATTTACCTTCTGAGCTTTGCCAGAATGCGTAAGCTTTCATTCGGAATGCAGTGCGAAAACGCTCTCTATTATTCAAGACTGTAACACTCTTAGGCTCTTTAGAAGGGCTTTCTTCAATTGCATCTACATTCAGAGGGGTAAATAGCTTTCCTTTAGTATTGGTACCACGAACTCGATCCAAGAGACCCAGCTTTTGGCTAAAAAAATAAGGAAAAGGGATCATTTTTCTTGCTCATTTATTCCCAAATACATGGTATCGCAAACAAGTTAACAGGGTATGTATGTTGCTGCTATAGATAAAATTACAACTGATGATATTTCTGACTCACAGGCTGAAATCCCATTGCCCTTGACATTCCTTAGTTAGATCTAATGAAGTTCATGGGAAGCTATACACAAGCGGGCCATGTGTCAGATTGTGCAACTAGTTGTGTAACTAATCCCACAATTGGCTGTGCAATTGACTGTGCAACTAAATGTGTACTGATCACATAGCTGACTCTGCAACTGCATCTAGAGACTGACCTCTTGGATGAGACTTCCACCTAGTCATGCCTGCCACATGACCATGGAAACGTCTGCAGAAGCAGACAGCGCTGGCTCTTCAGCTTTGAAACAGAGATGAGCACTGAACCCTAGAGTTGGATACAACTGTCTTTTGAGCAAGGAAAACCTTTACCTTTACCTAGCTGTGCAATAAGATTATAGCAACTGATTAAAAAAACACATCTTTGATTTGCAATTCCAAGAATTTATTTGGTGGCTCTAGACCTGGGAGTTGCAGTAAGGCCACCTTTGCTCAAAAGCCAGTCATATCTGACTCTAGGGTTCAGTGCTCATCTCTGTTTATAGCCAAAGAGCCAGCGCTGCCTGCATCTGCAGACATTTCCATGGTCATGTGGCAGGTACGCCTAGACCCCAGAGTGCACAGAACGCTGTTTACCTTCCCACCAAAGTAGTTCCTATTTATCTACAGTAGAGCCCCGTATAACGAAAAAACTCTGTTCTGCGGAGCTCTTCAGCTAGAAACTTAGGTTTTTCTTTCTTAGAAAAATTTATTTTATTTAGATTAGTTTAGAGAGGATTTTATTCTATATACAACGAAGCCATGATATTTAAAGTGGTACAAATGTAGACATCTTAGTGAGACCATTATTGAGATGAGAAGGCTGAGATGAGATGTTCTGCTTCTCACTTCCACAGCAAACATAGGTCCTGAAAAAAGAAGTTTCTATCAAGTTCTTCTCTTCTGTATTTTATAGTTTTTATGTGTAAGTGCGCCGTCCTGAGTTGCCCTAGGGCAAGAGGGTGGGATATAAATCCAATGAAATAAATAAATAAATGAATGAATTCTGTAAACTGTACTAAAATTAATTCAGGTCTTGAATCATTACAATGTGGATTTGCCTCCAGTCACTAGCAAACAGTGGCTGAAATCCTGTTACACAGGCAGAAGGCCAATGAGCTAACATTTGCTCATTTCCAGCTAACAATTAAAGAGCTGCTGGTTTGACAAAACACTTGAGAAATCCCAGCAAGGACTCATTAATTGCTGGCAAGAACCAAGTGAATGTTATGCCATTTGCTCTCTACTTCCATAACAAGGCAACAGGATTTTAGCCAGTACATAGCAAGAGTTGGAAAATACCCAATATGATGATATCAAAACACAGGTAGTTATTAAACACTATTATTATCTGAACAGGGGAATTAAAATGGTGCTGCTGTTTTGAGGAATTACACTAGATTATATTCTGTACAGCAGTCTGGTTCCTGCCTAGCTATAAAAGATAGTTTGCTGATAAGGCTGAATCTAAGGCTTTGTTCGAGTATTTACTTGTTACATTTCTTCCGATGAGCTCAGGGTGGTGTATCAATGACTGTGATATATACATTTTGCCTTCAGCAATTCATTGCCCAGAAGGGAACCAAATATAGGTTTGTTTAGTCCAATTCTCTTAATTGCTGCACTACATTGCTTTCTACATCTATCCTCTCTTCTACTCATATGCAGCCATGAAAAGATTCAGTTTCTGCTTCCACTGAAGTAACCTTTGCTCTCAATGTGGGGAACTGTGGTTTGTTTGAACTGTGCTTAGTTCAAACCACTAAGGATACCAAACCCATAGCTGTCAAGTATCCCGTATTGGCCGGGAAAACCCCTTATTTTACCCTCTTCCCTGCCATCATCCCGTATTAATTAGACTGCAATGCCCTATTGCTGCCATTGGAGGGCAGCAAAGGATAAGCATAGCTGTCAAGTATCCCGTATTTGCTGGGAAATTTCCCTTATTTCCAAATCCAAAACTTGACAGGTATGACCAAACCACAGATTAAATCTGAGTTCTTTTCAGTACAGATAAAACAATCTTCAGTCTAGTCGGTAAAAGAAGTCTAGTAGGTAAAGGTCTTCCTTGCTTGAAAGCCAGTCACGTGCCACTCTAGGGGTGGTGCTCATCTCTCCACTTACAGCCAAAAAGCCAGTGCTGACTGAATATGCAGATGTTTCCATGGAATGCTGCTACCTTTCCCACTGAAGCGGTATGTATTTAACTATTTGCAATTTATTGCTTTCAAACCACTAGGTTGGCAGGAGGTGGGACAGACGATGAGAGCTCACTCTGTCATGCAGCACTCAGGTCTTGAACTGCTGACCTGCCGACCTTCCGGTCATCAAGCTCAGAGTCTTAACCACTTAGCCACTGTGACCATCTTCAGTCTAGCTTAGTAACATTGGTCATAAAAAGATCCTGTGATTAGAAAAAGTGAAAATGTTTAAACTTTACATCTCTCTCTTTATATGAATGAGGAAGAACATGTATTTTGACCAATTTTTTTCTTAAATCCAAGCCCAGTCCTTTAGTCATAGAATTCTTCTAAAATATGTCCTGTTTCCCACAAAGTATATGAATATTATTGAATATCTGAGAGTTAATAGGTAGAGCAGGGGTGCCCAAATTATGGCCTGTGGGCCGGATCTGGCACCTGATGCCAATTCATCCAGCCCGTGCCACCCTTGCCGCTCCTGGAAGTGGAAGTATGGGCACATTTTACTTCCATTTCCAGGAGCGGCAAGGGTGGCACGGGCTGGATGAATTGGTGTCAGGGGCTGGATCTTGCCCATGGGCCGTAGTTTGTGCACCCCTGAGTTAGAGCATCAGAAGATCAGAAGTCTTCCCTCTCTCCTGCTGGTACATCCAACTTGGAATAAGCTGTTGAGATCACTCATGCAACAGCCAAACATAATTCCATCTCAACATGCAAACCAGGCATTCTCCTCCTCACTTCCGACTCAGATGTTTGCACACAAATGAAGGTTTGGGTAAGAAAAGTAAATAAACAGAATGATCAAGCAACTAAGCCAAGGGGCAGAGCAAAGCATGCCTCTTCTGCCCATTGGTCAGGCTACCTTTCACGGCAGAAGGAAGAGCAGAGGCAAGAGTAAAGGAACAAAAATGAGAGCAGCTTATATTCTTAGCTTTCTTTTGCAGCCTTAAAACTAGAAGCACAAGACAACCATGCTTGCTCTGATTTTTACTACATTAGCAAAATGTTGAGTGTTGCAAAAGGGCTGAGACCAGTGAGCAACATATTTATTTGTGGTAACTTCAGTTTATCAAAATAGATTACGACAGACTTCTGCAAAGCTCTGGAAGCTTTGTACTCCACCCCCACCCACCCCAAAGAGACAAGGCCCCAACATAATGTAAGCCTGGTACCTGAAGTGCTTAGCTAGGATGGGTGGCAGAAGCCCTAAAGAGAAGCCGAGAATTAATGGTAATGGGAATTTTGGGTTTTATTTGACAGATGCTCACCCTCCAACGAGCCCCATCAGACAGCTAAGCAGGCTGGAGGTGTGGTTCCTCCTACCACTTCTGGTGGCAGCGGGTGCATTCATGACAGATCTTTGTCTGTTTTTGCCACTTCTGCCACTTCTTGTGGTGGTGAGAGTGAGGGCAGCACATTTTTGGCTGTTTTCAACATGTTTTTTGGCACATTTTCAGCACATTTGCAGTGCTTCTCACATGTTTTGGGCACTTCCAGTGGCAGCACCGCTGCCAGGGTCCTTACCGCAGGCCGGATCTGGCCCATGGGCCATAGGTTGGCCATCCCTGCTCTAGAGGCACAGAGGAAAGGCTAGACTCATTGGCTAGCCATTTGCTCAGCAAACAGCTGATTTTAGGACCATGATAGTGCTAACCAAAGTAGACCCATTGCACTAGTGAGACTTACATAAGTATGTACTCACCACCCAACAATTGATTAAACAGGTTTTCTCTAGTTGGGACTAGGAATTTCAAGCCTGTGCATTTTAGATACCTCCTTTGGAGGTATCTGGTCAAAGTTTTAGCCTATGTCTAAATCTCATGTATTTCACTGCGAATTGTTGCAGAAGTCATTCCTTGTACATATTACCAAGATGGGTACCTATAGTCCTCTACATGCTGCTAAACTTCAGCTCCCATCATCCTTAAACAGCTTTGCCAATGGTGAGGGTCCTGATGGAGGTGTGATTCAAAAACCTCTGCAGAGATGTGTAGAAAGCATACACAGAGAAGAAATGGGAAATGCTAACTATTTCTGTCCATGCGAACTATAACATTTGAAATCAAAAAGTCAAAGAACACATCAACAACTTCAGGTTATTGTCTTATGTAGTATGCACGATGAGCACCAAATCATGTAAAAGGATGCTACTTACACATACTATATTTGGTAAAGGGAAACCTCTAGACTACAAGTCCTTGACCCATATTTCCAAGCTGTAACTTGACTTGACTGGAAATATGGAGCCATTTAAAGTTTGGGAAGGAGTTGAAATGAAAGCAGTCTGGTTTGTGGCTATGAAAGATTTTCCAGTAAAAAGAGCTCTCATTTACAGACTGAGCATTTTATCCCATAGAACAGGAGCTTGCCTTTCAAGACTAGCAAGGGTTTGCACAGAAGAGGGACTAAACCTTACATACTGGCAACATGTTGCATGGCACAAGTCCTCAGATTCGCAGACTGCCATGGCTCTGTATGGGATAGAAGCTAAAGTTTTCGCACAGGAAAGGTTTTACATGGAACAGAAGCTCGGATTTGCAGACTGGGGTGGTTTTGTATGATTCGGGACATCAGATTTGAAGATCAGCATGGTTTTAGGTCCAATGAAAAAATCAACTCTAAAAAAATGAATGCAACCTTTGTAGAGGAATGTGATATGAAGTCTGATGAAGTCTGGGAAAAGAACAAGTTTGGACATAAACCTTGATAAAAAGAAAAAATTACTAGAGTCCCGGAGCTAAAGCAAATGCAATGAGAGGGAAATATTTTAAAATCAATCAATCAATCACATCTTATTTTCTCTTCAGTAGGGCTTTGGATATATGTAAACATACCAAGATAAAGGTTGGGATTTCCCAGTTACAGTTAAGATCCAGACTTCAGGTATGGAAAACAAGCTTAATAAAGTTAACAACCAGTAATGAATTGAACAAACTAATTAACATTTTCTAAGTATAATGTATGTAGTTGCCTTGCATCAAGTCAGGCTGATCTGTAATGGCTTTCTGTCATGGTTTTCTGAGATTTCAAGTGTAGAGTAATTCACAGTTGCCCTGTTGTGTTGTGGTATTTTATGTTGTGGTATATTATTATATGCTATTTTGGTAGATTGAATTTTGTATATTGTATTACTATGTATATTGTGTATTGTATATTGTATATCTACCATGTGAGCAGCTCTGAGTCGGGTTCCCTGATTGGGCAGCATACAAGTGCAAAAATTAAATTAAATTACATTACATTACATTAGGAGCACATAAACCAAGCATGGTTGAGAACTGGTCTCCTATTGCTATCGCTTTCCAGATGTTTAACATTTATCCTGTTCTTCAGACTCGAGAAGCAACAACCAGAGGTGTGGTGGAGCCTCTTATGACCCGAGGACTGCCTTCAGAGTGGGGTCCACATACTGTACATGCAGGCCTTCCTATGCTATTGACTACAACCCACCCAATCAAGGTTTTGCAAAAAGTGTGTGTCCTAAATCCCTACGTCATCAGCTATACCTATTATAACTGTTCATGAACCTACAAAACCAACTGTCTCAACAGGCTTGGATCTGTTGAAAAAAGGAAGAGGTTTATGTAAAAAGAAGTTCAGCATCTCCAAATGTGGTGTACCTGGGCAACTTCTTCAAGTATCCAAAAAATAGTTGGAATGATTGATCTCCCACTCTTCCCAACCTAAAATCTTTGTTGAAGTGATAGTCCTATGAATGGCTGCTCCCAAAGCAGACACATTCAATAGGTGAAATAGAATTCACCCTGAAAAGTCAGTATATATATGCACTGCTGTGCAAAATGTACTCAGTTGACTATGCTAGACTGCCCTCTTTTAAAACTGCCCAATTCCTCAAAGATGATTGGTGTTCTTCAATACTGCAATACACTATAATACTTGCTCTTCTAAAGAGGACTGCAACTTGAACTCTACCAAGATGTCTGCATCTCACAAACCCCTCTATTATAGCTGACTAACAACTCGTCCTTTTTTTTAGTTCAATGGAAGGAAAAGCCAACACAAATATTGTAAGTTTCCAGAGTTTCTTAAGGTCTATAATTTCTTCTTACCAATGAGAATCCCTCCCCCCCAAAATAAGTGCATGTCTAAACTGTGCAGCTGAACTATGACTCTGTTTTATCTTTAAAAATTAAATTTAAAAATTAATATCATCAGGTGAATCATTTGTATCCTTTCGGTCAGTAAGCCATCCCTTTTGTCCTTGCTACACAAAGATAAAATATTCTGGTTTCACCAAAAAAATCATTGAACAAACTGCAGGAAGGTTTATCACATACTGGAGATCAGAAACCTGATGCTTATGAATAAACCCTGTCTCATTGTGATAGACAAAGTGTTGTCTCATTGAGGGCAAATAATTTCTTCCTATTCCTAGAAAAGGTTTAGCTTGCCTATGAAATCTTCCAATTCCCTTTCTCTTCTCCCACTGAATTGCAATTGATTTTTTCTAGGACTACAAAGAACTCCAGAAAAAAAGCAAGGAGGAGATTTTTCATTCCTACATCTCTCGTGCTCTAGTTTGCTCTGAAGCAAACCTTGTTCAAGAATTTGTAAAGAGCTCACACACAATGAGTGGAGAATGTTAGCCCTTCCCTGCTCAATTATGACTTTCAACTTGTAAAGATAGCAGTCCAAAGAGGGAAAGGGAGATCTAACTGTGGAGACCCTGCTAACGCAGAACAGGTTTCTGATTCATATGGAGAGGCTACACACACACACACACGCACACACTCAATGAATACCTGGAGATATCTATTATAATATAAATCTTAACCCCCTGCTGACAATGAATTTTTAAATCACAACACTCCCCCTCAAATTTTGGGTTCAATGGACTACTGTAGTAAAAATTGCTAAATAAAATAAAGAGAGATTGCAAGCAATAATGGCATGCAGAATAGAAGGAAGCTTCAGTTGTTATTCAGATGCATGTACCTAAGTTTTCTGGTGACGCTTGATCCAAAGAATGCATCCCTACTAAACATGACATTACTGTAAAGTGGAGGAAAATGGCAAAAATGAATGGTTAGTATTCATTTATGCGAATCTATGAGGAATTTGAAAAAAGATGGAAGCAGGTTAATTGGAGGCTCATCATTGTCTTGATCCAATTTCTTTTTTCTGAAAGGAACACTAAAAATACGAATATTTTTACACTGATATTTTACACTTGTTATTTCCTATACCATCATCCATCCGTATCATCCATCCGTATCATCCATCTGTATCAGTATCATCATCCTCATCCTCATCATCCTCATCACTTTGCTAAATACAAGAATATCTCCAACTAGAACATATACATAAAATATCTAACGGTGATGCCATATTGGAGCAACAGGTGCTACAAGAACGTTGAATGGGATGGCCTCCAGATACTGTTGGACTATAAGGAGCAGAAACCTTTGCCATTGGCTATGCTGGCTGAGGTTGGTGGGAATTGTAGTTCAGCCACGTCAGGAGGACTGCAGACTGCCATTTCCAATGGAAAAATAGACATACATAACCGAATTCCTGTACTATACCATGTACTTTTATTATCACCTAGTTTAGCCATCTGGTATTGGAAGTGCACAGTAGCAATTACAACAACATGAAGCTTCACCAGCACTAGTATTCCAGAAACATTATATTCAAATTCAAAAACCTTTATTGGCATTACAACCAACACTACAGTGCCAAAAGTATCACAGATAGTTGATTCAACAAGCTGTGGTACAAATAAAATCACAGGGAACCTGGGATCAACTACTCCCACCTCTATGGTGGTATCTAATGGGAAACACTAAAAAAAAGCAACCATTCTATCCATAAAATCAGTAGAATCATTGTATAAAAGAAACAGCAGACTCTAGATAGATCTGGAAGTCCACTGAAATTTGTCAAAAGGAGGTTTAAGAAATTAAGGTGGATTTCCTCATAAAAAGGACAACAGAAAAGGACATTAATATTACACATTATATTACAATAGTGATGGCAAATCTAGGCACTCCAGCTGTTCTTGGACTTAAATTCCCAGAAACCCAAGTCTCTGTGAATCCACACTAATGAGTTTACTGGCACTCCAGCTATTCTCCGACTTCAATTCCCAGAAGCCCAGTAAACCCCTTCATGTGGATTTACAGGGACTTGGATTGCCAGTAAACCCATTTGTGTGGATTCACAAAGACTTGGGTTTCTGGGAATTAAAGTCCAAGAACAGCTGGAGTGCCGAGGCTCACCAACACTGTATTACAACAAAAATAAATAGCATGGTAGCAGCCTGTGACCCAGCAAGCTGACTCTCATGAACCTTTTCAAAAGTGGCTTGGCAACCCCAGTTTGAGTTATCTTGGTTGATTAACAATGCATTGTGATTGTATCACGTAGAGTCCCAAAAATGGTTCCGTATATTTCTATTCCAAAACAATAAGAAGTAATTTTAAAGACCCTAACTTTTCTATGGTATGGCTAGTTACAGATTGTAGACTCCAGGATGGAGTCATCCAGTGAAAAGAACCTTTTTTCTCCATAGAAGGAGTCTTTAGCTGCATCTCCATGTAACTGATACAAGAAGGAGGCAGTCCCATTCTCAATTCTGAAGGAATTACTTTATATTTAATGGGGTAGAAATCTTAAGCTCATGTATAAGATTGTTTGTGCGAGTGTTTGTTCAGCTGGTATGTGGGCGTACGGAACTACATGAATTAAGTCAGCATAATTCTGTAAAAATGAACTAAAATGCACCAAGCAATTGCCGTAAGTCCATTAGACTTTTTAAAACAAGCAAACATTGGAAAAGCAACCAAGTGAGACCAAATCAAGGAAAGACACTCACATAGGGATGTTTCTCACATCCTGCTAAGGCATAGAAATGTTTGGAAATGTTTTCTTACATAATAGTTATGGCAGGCAGAATCGCCCCCATCATCTTGGATTTTCATTTCAGTATTAGAAATCATGTAACATTCATGAAAATGAAACCACCTTGTCACAAAACTGATCTATGTGATTAGCTGTTTCATGTGTTACAGCCTGGGGTTTCTTTCCATGTTCATTCAGTCAGTCATAAAATCACATGCCTGTGGAAATGATTCCAGAGGGCTTCCACATAGTTATTCTCCTCAGAACATCATCCTTTGGAGCCCCTTGTAAATGTGACTGAAACTAAATCCATACCACTTGCCTGACCTAGAACAATCCTGCATCAAAGGTCTAATTCAGCTTGTGGGCTTCTTCTGAAGGTTTCCCCATAAAAAGCATCATGGCTTCCAATGACAGACCCAACATATCAAAAAAGGAAAACTTGAGTTTCCAGTTGTAATGGAGTGGGGGTAGGGGAGAGATACAAACCCTGTAGTATGCCATCCTACAAGCAAAGCCCCCTTCCCAAGGTGGAGGATCACAATTCAAATTCAGGGGTCAGCAAACTTGGCTCTCTAGATGTTCTTGGACTTCAATTCCCAAAAGCCCTGATCAGCAGGTCTACTGACCTGGGCTTCTGCTAACTGAAGTCCAAGAAAACCTGGAGACCCAAGTTTGAGGAACCCTGTTCAAGATGATAGGAACTACTGTAAACCCCATCATTCCAACCTATTAAGGAAGGCAGCAAATTGGAGATGACTTGAATTTGATTTGTAATCCTTCTGCTTTTCCCTGTTGAAAAAGACCTATTCAGCAGCATAAACCTAGTTAGAGGGAAGGAAGTATCTTGTCTCACCCCTGTCCACTGTTGCTTTTTTCATGTAAGCAGCAAATAAAGAGTGTTGCCTGTGTGTGAGCAAAAATACAGATTTTCCAGCATTCTTGCTTGCCAGTAGAGTTGACCTGTGATCAGGAACCTTTCCTTCTCAGCTCATAATTCAATAGATAAGTTGTTCTAACCACACTTACAATGCTGAATGCATATACAACTGAATAGGTTTATGTATTCATTCTCTCTCTCTCTCTCTCTCTCTCTCTCTCACACACACACACACACACACACACACACAAATACATTCATACAATCTGAAACGGCCATGTTCAAGTACTATATTTTCACTAGATGACAAGCATTTGTTAAGAATGCCTTAGCAGAAAGACATTAAAATGCTTAATTTATACTAATGTATGCCCTTTGCCACACATTTTGCACATTACACATTTCATAAACAATTTTAAAATTCAATTAAACTTTGAATTGTATCACTCATTTTTCAATGTTATTAGCAGGAGCTAATTCATTAAAGCCTAAGTTTGTGGCAAATTAAGTTCACTGTGATATCATCCTTAAAGACATTGCTGTGTCTCTTATTTAAGATACTTGTTATCACACTCTCAGCAAAAAGTCGAATGCTAATCCATGATTATCCTATCAAGGCGGTCAACTCTCTCTCATCATTAAACAGCAACAAGGCAAGAAAAATAAGATCACAGAAAAATAATTTCTCCCTTTTACAAACCACTGCTACCAAGTTTTCATTCGAAGGCTAAACTGGTGTGCCTCCTGAATGCACAATGAATGAATTCATGGCATTAAGAAGTTGAAGATATTCAGAACATACCTGGTACCATCAACTTGTTCCTTCCTTTTGGAGAAGTGAAGAAAATAAAGTGATGGGAGAAAAGCAAGGGAGAAAGGAAGTTGTTGTTAAATTCAGCAGGAAATTGTCAAGCATCAGTATCAAGCAAAGGCTAGCAATAGCATTTTGTCATGCAATAGCATTTTTAGGGCCAATCCACATGTTATCTTCATGGTTTGTTTTGCATCTGGTTTTAGTGTGTCCTGTTTTACCTAGCAATGGGGATCATAATCTTGTAGGATTAGAGATTTTTAGTTCTTCACTCTCATTAAATTAAATTAAATTAAGAATTGTTCTAGATCCATGATGGCGAACCTTGGCACTCCAGATGTTCTTGGACTTCATTTCCCAGAAGCCAAAGCCCCCTGTGAATCCACATGAATGGGTTTACTGCGATTCATCTGGCCCGCACTGCCCTCATCGCTCCTGGAAGCGGAAGTAAAACGCGCCCGCATGGGCGTGTTTTACTTCCACTTCCAGGAGCAACGAGGGTAGTGCGGGCCGGATGAATCACAGTAAACCCATTTGTGTGGATTCACAGGGCCTTTGGCAACTGGGAAGTGAAGTACAAGAACATCTGGAGTGCCAAAGTTCACCATCACGGTTCTAGATTGTCTGCCCCATTCCTGTGTGTTCTGCTGTCAAAAATGGGATCCATTCAGGTCAGCAGAACCTCTTTTTAAGAAAGCAGATTGCTGGCAATTCAGAACAAGATTGGAACAACAGTGGGAGGAATGGCTTAAAGCCTCCCTAACTTTGACAACCTTAATCTTCACACACACTCTCTTTGTCTGTCTACCTGCCTGCCTGCCTGCCTCACTCACTCACTCACATGTGTACACACACAAACTTTATGACAGTCTATGAAAAACATGCTATCACTCTGCATTAGCGCCTATGTATCATTGAAAGTTGTCTCTATCTTACTTTTATAAAATACCCCAATTATTTTAAACTCCAAATTCAGGGAGTGCTTTCTTAAACAATCTATAGTAGGCCCAGAAACAAAACGTGGAAGTGTGCAGAGCACATATTTGGATATCCAATCAGTCAGTCACAATATATTTCGCAATAATATGTATTATCTCGTCTTCCACTGGATCCAGTTTCCTTCTCCCTCTACACACAAATGGTAAGTCAACATTTCACACCCCTGAGCAAGCTCTAGCCTTCCTCAAACCTGCTATTATCTTGCTCTATTTTTGCAAGCAAAATGCAAATTTTGCTAATTAACATAAAATTCCTCTCAGTCTTCTTATAAAGAACTTCCCAAATTCTGATATTGGAAAAAATATACAAACATTGCTTTCTTGTGAACTACAACTACCAGAACCTCCCATCCAGCATAATTAGGCTACTTCGGGAATTCTGGTTGTCTTGTAGTCCAAAAGGTTAATGTTTCTGAGCTCTAACTTGGGCAAATGGGCAAAACAATGCTTAAATATGTCTGTGTAACAAACTGATGACTTATGTAAGGAAGAGACTTGCCTGAAGTATGGGAAGGATACAATGGATTCATAAAATCTCCAGGTGGCAATGAGATCCATCCTATTAGGATTAGTAGCATAGTACCTCCAGGCAGCCTAAGGAACATAGAAGGTGGGACAGGATCAGAAGGAGAAGACAAAGGTATATTGTGAGTGTGTGTGCATGAGAGAGAGAGAGAGAGAGTGAAACAGAGAGCATAATCATACATGCACCAGCAAATAATTGCATTGCTGCTTCAATAGATTTCCAGTCTAAAACTCCAATAAGACAAGATGCCAGGGATGTTTTGGGAAGAAGTAAAGGAGAGAGTGGGAAGCTGCAAGGAATTTTCTATCCTGTATCCTAAGGGCTTAGCAATGATGCAGTGGTAAAATCTGAACTTCCTGTGCTCATTGTGACAAACCCCATGTAGGCAAAGGAAAATTAACAATCCATGCAATTGCCTTGGTCCATACTAGTAAATCAGTTCCAGCAGTTAGCCCTGCCTAGTATTCAACTGATAGTCTGGCCAGGCTATCCTGCTATGGTAATAGAGTAGACCATACTGCCAGTGACTCAATGTTGAGTATCAGGCACTAGTTAACTAACCTGACAACCCTGAGAACTAGCAACCTTGGGTGCCGATGTCCACAGGGAAGGGTAATGGTCCCCAAGTGGATTAAATCTCACTTGAATCCATCTTGATGCAGGGCAGCATCTTCATCAATCCTGGCCTGGGGCCAAAGAGGACTTTGCGTGCCAAAAGGACTCAGGACCAGAAAGTGTCTCGTGGAAATGGATCAATGGAAAGAGTGTCATGCTGTGATGTGGAAGGCAGAAGAAAGGCCAGTGCATTATATTCTCAGGACAGTCTTCATGGCTGATTGCCATGAGGATAACCACTATTTGGACTTGGATATGGAAGAAGAAGAAGTACTAAACTAATGGTTTACTGAGCATGTTCTCCCTTCTTCCTTGGTATCTTTATTCTCAAGTCACCCCTATCATATTTACACATAACTATTCCACATTACTGCTGAGCCTTTTTAAATGCACAATTCAATATTTTCCCTTCAAGAGCAATGCAAAGAAGATTGTTGGGACAACCTTTCTCCAAGAGAGTCTGTCTATGTGACAACACTACCTTGGATACTTTTTCATAAATTCTGTGTTCTTCCCTTTTATGTAACTGCACAAGAGCACTTTATTGAACCTTTATTTCATTTTCTAGAAAATCCATTCTCTGAATACTTTGTTCCTGCACTATGGGAAGATAAGAATCCTTATTCCATTATAGCAGTTGTTAAATTTGTTGCTGATATTCAGTCCTCCAAAATAATTGAATTATCTTGTGGTATTTAGATGGTTTGTTTTCTGCTGCTCGAGAGCATTTCATGAGGGGTGGGAGGGCTATTAAGTAGCAGGTGATGGAGAAGTCCTCTCATAGGTCCTGGCTCTCATTCAAGATCAAGTTGCCCTCAAATACTTTGGATTGCAATTATCATCCAGTTTGTTTGTTGCCTATAATTAGTAAGCTCTTTGCTAGAAAGCTTTATTTGAAGCTTCCAAGTTGGATGGAAGCTGAAAATATTTTGGCTGATGAATAAGCAGGCTTCAGAAAGATCTTTGATCAGGCTCTGGTCCTGCAGTATTTGGTGAGAAGTTAGATAAGTAAATCTGAAGGGTCCCTATTTGCAACCTTTATTGATCTTAAATCTGCTTTCGATTCTATGGTCAGAGACAAACTGTGACATAAACTTATGGCCTCGACAGTAGACCAAATGTTTACCACTGCTCCATGAAAACTTACAGTTGAAATTCATGAAAAAAGTTAGCAGCTGAGAGTCTCAGGCCAGCCCTACTTTTGAAATATATAGCTTCTAAGAGCAAAGCATTTCATAAAGAGGAAATGTCTGAAATGCAAAGAGCTCCTTCACCCCAAGATCTAAAACCAGGCACTTCCTGTGACTTTCAAAGGACTGGAAATAGTGCAAGTTCAAACTGTGTTTGATGACATCCAAACCTGTATGAGTTCTGCCGCTGGCTTTCTTCTTTTTTCAAAGTGCTTCTGGCGATGTTGTTCCTGTACCTTCAGAGCCAAGCCTGAACCCAAAATGCCCTGAAAGCAAAGTTGAGTGGAGGAAAAATGCTTCAAATACTGTGTCTCTGAAATGATCAGAATAAGTGCAGATGGGGAAAACTTTTTTCCAGGGTCCCTAGATTGTGAGAAGACAGGAAGAGGGCAGTCAAGACGGCAGAAGCCAAAGAAAAATCTCATCCATCATAGTGCCATCCCCAACCACCCAGAAATGAATGTAAGGTAAAGGTAAATGTCGCCCTTGCTCTAAAACCAGCCGTATCCGGCTCTAGGGTTCAATGGTCATCTCTGTTTATAGATGATGTACAAAAGAGATTCCATTAACAATAATAAGTTTGGCATCAGCCCTCATTAGGAAAGCAACAATTAGTTTTGAAATGCTTTTCACTGAGTTTCTAGCTATATACATTTGTTTGAAGAATGGCTGGAGTTGTACCAAGTGAGTCAGAGGAAATAATACAGATAACGAATAGACATATAGATTTCCTGAAGAAAGAACGTATGTTCTGAAAAGCCGCATATTAACCAGTATAGGTTTTGAATTTACTTTGTTCGTAATCACTTCGCAATCAATAAGTTTAAACTTCGAAATGATATACAATATAAAGAAGTGAAATTTCGAAATAGAATTGGACTATGTGATTATTTTTATTTACAATTGAATTACAAACACGCAAACAGTTTCTTCTTCTACTTCTGATATTACACCATTTGGCCCTATTGCTGCTGTCTTTGGCATCTCTGTTTATAGCCAAAGACCCAGTGCTGTCTGCATTTGTAGACATTTCCGTAGACATGTGGCAGGCATGACTAGACACCACAGTGCACAGAGCACTGTTTATTTTCCCACAGAAGTGGTACCTATTTATATAATTTTGATTTCTTGTTTTCGAATTGCTAGGTTGGCAGGAGTGTACATGTCCCTAAAAATGCAAGAAGAGCCCTCCTGTCTCAGAAAGATCAAAGGCCTCATCTCATGCAACATTCTGTTGACACATTGGCCACTGAGCTGAGCTACAACTTTGAAGTGTATACTGCATTCAGCTGCTCACCCCAAAAGAGAAGAGAACATAAAAGCAGGTAGATTTGGTCCTGAACCAACATATTTGTCGTACGCTTGGATCCGGGTGTTCCTCTAAATTCTTCCATTTTTCCTTGTGTACTCTAAGCCTATGTGACTCAATGATAAGCAATGGGGACACAAGGCACAGAGCTTCACAAGTGCTAATTATGGCTCTGCAAAACAGCATACTTAAACAGTGTGCTTCGCTGCCATAGAATGTAGTGACGACTGCTAATTTGACAGCTTTAGTAAAGGTAAAGGTCTCTCTTGCTTGAAAGCCGGTCATGTCCAATTCTAGGGGTCGGTGCTCATCTCTGTTTACCTTTCCACTGAAATAGTACCTATTTAAAGGTTTCCCTGGCTCGAAAGCCAGCCGTATCTGACTCTAGGGTTCAGTGCTCATCTCTGTTTCTAAGCCGAAGAGCCAGTGCTGTCTGCTTCTGCAGACGTTTCCGTGGTCATGTGGCTGGCATGACTAGACACCACAGCGCACGGAACGCTGTTACCTTCCCACCGAAGTGGTCCCTATTTATCTACTTGCAATTTCTTGCTTTCGAACTGCTAGGTTGCAATTTCTTGTTTTGAAATGCTAGGTTGGCAGGAGCTGGGACAGACAACAGGAGCACACTCCATCATGCAGCACTCGGGTCTTGACTTGCTGACCTACTGACCTTCCTGTCATCAATCTCAGCATCTTTAACCACTAAGTGACCACAGCCCTGGACAGAGGTGCTTAATAAAATCCCTGGGTCATCAATGCTATGAGTTAGGAAAGCTATATAACACTCCAGTGTCAAAGGTCATATGACTACCTATATGTGTTGCAGGGGAATGCAAGACCAGGGTGCAGATTATATTGATGTCCTGCTGGTGGACTCCCCATCAACCTACGAATAGAATGCTGGACTCAACTGGCCTTTGATTTGATATAGAACAGCTCTTCTTAATCATCTTCCTCAATGGGAAGCCTATGAACAGAATCCAGTGTGGTGTAGTGGATACAGTGACAGACCAGGGCTCCATCGAAGTGGATTTGAATCCTAATTTTGGTCATGGAAACTCACTGATGGAGTTTAAATATCTCTTCGAATCCCTGTTATGGTCACAATAAGTCAGTTCCAATTTGATAGCACATAAGTTTACATTACATCACCCTTCTTCTTGTGTTCTCCAGAAATCTCTATGGGAAGAATTATGCATCTTTCAATCATCCATGTATCTACAAATGACTCCATGAATTTGTATGATTCTTTTTGAAAGTTACATCCCACTATTTGGCTATGTGCAGGCATGCCCTCAGATGTAGGTGTAAGAACAGGAGTGAGTCATCCCTACCGCAGTTGGGGGGAAATCTCATGTAGATGCCCAGGTAGCTGAAAAGGGAGGAAGATTGGAGACGAGAGGAAACCTCTCTGGTCCCAGCCAGTTTATCAGGAGGAGATTCCACTGGGAGGGGGGAAATGGCCTGGAGTAGGAAAACTAGGTGGGGAGGCTGCATGGTGACTCTGGCCACTAATTACTTTTGTGAGAGCCATGATTGGATATCAACTGTGAATGACAGGAGGGAGGTGAAGAATGGGTCTTGGAGTGATGAAATGATATAATTATGATGTACCAATGTTCGCTGTCTTTGCTTGTTCTGAATTATTTTTTTCTTTGGGGAAAAGGACTCGTGTCTAACCAAGCCTGGTGGATGCGCATTGTTGTTTCCCTTAGGGCACAGGCCCTGCAGGCCTAAAGATAAGTTTCTTATTTTGACACTATTTGCTCATGAAAACTCTGTCTGTTTTGCATCTCAATAAAAGCAAACTACTGAGGATGGTGTGGAAATTCCTTCTCTGTTGCTGAGAGGTCCTGACCGATGGGCTGTTTGGGACTGGGGGAAGAGTTGGCGAGTCCATGTAAAGCATTAAGCAAAGCATTAAGCCCCAACTAATCTTACATATCAGAAAACAAAACTAAAAAATAAAAACACTGCAGCACTTTGAAGACTAGTAAAGGTTTCCCTTGCTCGGAAGCCAGTCGTATCCGACTCTAGGGTTCAGTGCTCATCTCTGTTTCAAAACCAAAGAGCCAGTGTTGTCTGCTTTTGCAGACATTACCATGGTCATGTGGCAGGCATGACTAGACACCGGAGCACACGGAATGCTGTTACCTTCCCACCAAAGTGGTCCCTATTTATCTACTTGCAATTTCTTGCTTTTGAACTGCTAGGTTGGCAGGAGCTGGGACACAGACAGGAGCTCATTCCGTCCTGCAGTACTCGGGAATCAAACTGCTGACCTTGCGCCTCCCAGTCAGCATCTTAGCCACTTGAGCCACTGCAGCTTTCTGAAGAAGTGGACTTGATCCACAAAAGCTCATAGTAAAAACATAGCAGTTAGTCTTTAAAGTACTGGTGTTTTTATTTTTATTTTTGTTTTCTGATATGCCTGAACCACAGATTAACACAGCTACTATTCCAAAAAATCCAGTTTTACAGTTGGTGAAGATATCACTTCACATGGGTCAACCTAAGGTCATCAACTGAGATTTGGTGGGAGATCCAAGACAGATAAATGGAAGGAGTTCTTCACACATAGCTGACATACCTAAAATGTGCAACGCACTTCCACAAGACTTTGTGACGATTGCCAGTTTGGGCAGTTTTGAAGAGAATCAGATAAATTCAAATTTTCCGCATAGTGTCATCAGTAGCTGCTGGGAAAAGGAGCTTTCTGGCACATCATGGGCTAAGCCAGAGATGTGGTGTTGTTTCTACTACAGACCAGAAGTGAAGGGAAATGGCATATGCTAATGTTATGACACGCCCACTCATTTCCTTGTTCTTGTGCATTATGTTCCTAAATAAGGTCAGTGTGCTCTCTGAGATGTGAATTTGTTCCTTACTGTACGGATTTTAAAAGGAGCTTAATATCTTTTTGAACACTGAAGATGTATAATTCCCAGTAAGAGCTCGATACCTCTTCCCTTTTCAGCTCAATAAATCTAAAAGACTTCAGTGTGTCTTGAATTTATTTTCTCTCATGTCTGGTGGCAAATTGAGATTAGGTGGCCGAGGCAAATAAACTGCTTTTTTGCAACATCGCTACTGCTCAAGATCATTCTTATGCTCTGAAAAATAATGTCAAGTCATGTCTTGCTCTTGCCTCACAGAACAGAACAGTGTTTTTGCATCAACCTCTGATTTCCCTCTAACTTGAGTGGCTTTTTAGCAAGGGGTCCATCCAAAAATGGAGTGCCAAAGCTGTGAAGCATGAGAGTTCCACAAAATGGCTATGAAAACATAGTCTGTATCTAAGGACTAGGGGGTTGTGGTGGCTTAGTGGTTAATATGCTGAACATGAAGGTTGGCAGGTCAGCAGTTCGAGACCTGAGTGCTGAATGACGGAGTGGGTTCCCATCTCTGTCTCAGCTCCTGCCAACCTAGCAGTTCAAAAGCAAGAAACTGCAAGCAGGTAAATAGGGACCACTTCGGTGGGAAGGTAAACATGCCTGCCACATGTCCATGGAAACGTCTGCAGATGCAAACAGCGCTGGCTCTTTGGCTATAAACAGAGATGAGCACTGAACCCTAGAGTCGGATATGACTGGCTTTCGAGCAAGGGCAACCTTTACCTTTCTGAGGACTTGATGTTTGTGAGTATCATCTTCACTCCCTGCTTGCCAGGTTCGGGGGGGGGGGGGCAGAAAGAGCCATCTTGAAGATTGTGGCATTTCTGAACCACAATCGGGCATACCCTGGTAATGGCAACCTTGTGTTTCTGGCTAATCTTTCTCACACTAGGTCAGGCGAGGGGAACTGCAGAATGAACTCATCAAAAGGTGCCTTCATTTTGGCAGTGTTCACGTCTGGCCTAGACACGGAAGAAGAAGCTTCCAAAGGAACTTCTCTAGTTGGCCTTGAAGGAGTTTAGGTAAGCCCATGTTGGAGAATTGAATCTATCCTGTATTGCAAGAGCATAACCAAGCATCTCTGCTCTATATGCTTTGAAAAAAGATTTCTGCACAGTCTGTGGTGGGACAGAATACAGCAGAGATAGGCAGTCCCTCCCAGAACTGAAGGTTAGGGTGACATATTGTGCCTCTTGCCAGAAATCCACCAGCATCCACACAGCCAATGAGATTCTTAGCCACACCATCAACATTGGAGAACACAGAGTTTCCCATTGCTGCAGCTGCTACCAAAGTCAGTGGTTAAAAGCCGACATCAGAGTGCCTTCCTGCACCAAACAGCTCTGCCAGCCTGCAGGACAACCTGTCCCCTTCCCTCCAAGAAAGGAAATTGTAGAACATTACAATTTTGGCAGCATGGTAGATTTTTTTTTTGAACTTTTATGTGGGATGACAAGAATTTCTTGTGTCTTTAGAAACAAGGTATGAGCAAAGAGCCTTGATGTTAACCAAGGCTATCAGTCACACCACAAAAAAAGTGGAATCTATTTAGATAAATTATCTTATAACAAAATACGTTTTAAATCTGATAAAAATTGATGCCATAAGAGTATAAATACAACTCCACTCTCCCCTTCCATCACTTTTTGTCCCCCACAAATTCGAAATGTACCCTTGGAGAGAGGGAAGCAGCAAGGACAGGTACTTTCAGTCCCTGAGGGAACATGGGTTTCATGCGAGGGATTTTTGTTTCTGTAGCCCCCTTCTCTTTGGCAAAAAAATACTGTCCCAGAGATTGGGGTGATGTAGGGCCAACTCCAAGTTTTGGACAGCAAGGAGAGAACGCCCAAGCGAAATATGTGTTGGCTTTTTGAGGTATCTGATCAGAATATTTGGGAACCCAAGTCTTCTTTTAGAACTAATGGGAGGGTGATTGGCTAATCCTAAAGCAAAACAACCCAATGTGTTTTATGAGGTCATCAGCAAAACTTACAGCTGGAAGGGCAAAAAATGAAACTCCAACGAGAGAGAACGTTGCTGCTATCAGGCGTCCCTCCCATGTTTTGGGTGTCTTGTCGCCATAGCCAATTGTTGCCAGAGTTATCTGCGGAGAGAATGTTTGAAATAGGCTGTAAGAAAGACAAAGAAAATGGGCAAAACATTTTAATGATTCATTGTATTTATCATTACCATGGTTCTACTCTGGATCTATTCCAGATTTCAATTTATATGACAGCCTGTAGAAATAGCCCCATGTCACAATTTTAAGAGAGGGAATTAGACTTATGCAAGCCTTCCTTCCTTCTGCTCCACCTCTATTCACAATGCAACCCAAGGTAGATAACAGCTATTTATCTGCCATTGCATCTTAGAATAAACAATCCTTCAGGAACATGGATATCTAAGAATTGTCAGCAAGCCACCTCAAACCTATCATTGTAGATACTAACCAGTCCCCACCACAGTGCATCTGCATATGTTTCAAACTCTTTCGTCTGTTTTCCATCCTCATCCTCTTGAAACACATCTTTCTCCACCAGGTAAACCAGAAATGAAGAAAGGATTAGTGTCAGGAACCCAATGTACCAGGCAGTGATGAGCTCCTAAAACAGAAGTATACTACTGTCAACAAAATTGAAGAGGCCTTAAGACACCATCCTACTGCCCTGAATATATCATCTGTTCTGATTTTGGAAGCTAAGCATGGTCAGAACTTGGATGAAGGACCAAATGGAAACATAATGAGTCTCCAAGAACAGCCATGAAAATACCCTACCTAAAGTCCTGGACATTCATTGCTGCTAGTCAAGAGCTGTGAATGCTGGACTAGGTGGCCAATGCTATCACTCAGTCTATGACAGCGCCCTACACTCCCTGCTATGAACAGGTCCAGTGTTTGGTCTCTGGGCTTGTAGCTGTTCAATCCTCAAAGTCCCTGACAATCAGAGACACTACAACTCTAGGTAAAGGTAAAGGTCACACTTGCTTGGAAACCAATCATATCCAACTCTACAGTTCACTGCTCATCTCTGTTTTATAGCCAAAGAGCAATCTCAGAGCTTAAACACTTTATGTCTTGCATATGATCTCCTGAAGCCCATCAGGGGTTTTTGCTGATTGGGAGATACGTAGAGTTGTAGTTCAACCCAACCACCCCGGTTTTCCCAAGCTCTGCCATCACTGTTAGCATGCTGTTCTTTTCATTTTGTCCCAGATCCTGCCCAGCAAAGTTGCTTCAGCCTTCGTAGCTGGACTACTCTGCTGCCTGGTTGTCTTTCCCTGGTCTCAACCACCCACCCACCCGTTCTCACTTACTTTGCTGTGTGCACAAATGGCTGATCCCAGGAGTTTCCAGGTGCCCCCCCTCCTGTCCATCCGCAGCATCCGCAGGATCTGAAGGAAACGGAGACTTCTCAGTGAAGTAGCCAGGACGTTGCCTTGGTTGCCAACAGCCACCACTGGCACAGAGGCGATCAGTACGAAGATATCTGTGGAGCCAAAAAGAACCCCAAAGGACAAAGACCTGACAAAAACAGTGGACCATGAAGATTTTGTTTTCTAAAACCATGGAGAGGAATATCCAGCTCCCAGGCTTAATCTGGCCCAATGAGGGTTCGAATTTTTGTGATGTCTCCTGACCCCAAACTCCACCTCTTCCTCATGGAGCGATGACCCTACTGCCTTTTGTATTACCCTCCCAGACACTTCCTTGGAATGCTAGCTGAGAAAGGATCACTACCTTGCCCTCCTCCCTTGGTGGGAAGGAGGAGATATGAGTGTAATTAAGAACTCTCATTTGGTGAAACCAAGGTTGGCCCAAGAACCCAGGAGTAGAACAAAGACCCACACCTTTGGAACCCACAGTTTTCTGCTCTAAAAGATGGGTCATTTCACAAGAAGAACAGACAATTCATGCCTCTAAGTCACCTCCAAAATTCATTTATTCCATCAAACGTATTTCCCTGTACAGAGGATCAGTCACAAATCAAGAACTCATGCAATAACCCCATAGCTCAACACTTTATCTTTTATGGGATCACACCTCTAATTTAATTTCATCTGCTGAAGTTTAACCACTGTGCCACGAGGGCTCATTCCAATGCACAACAAGGGCTCACTGTCTGAGCCTGGAAACTTGGCAGGTTTAGTCCTGGCTAATACAAGTATTATGGATACAGGTGTTGTATTGGGAAAGGGTCATAGTTGAGTTGTATGATTTGGCTCCTGGCAAGTGGGGCTTGGAAAGAATTCTGTCTGAAACCCAATAGAGTTGCAACCCATCAGAGGTGACAATACTGGATAAATGGGCCAATACTTCCTATGCTTTAGACTAGCAGTGTTTTCCCAACATGAGGCCCCCACCCCACAGGGGAACTTCAACTCCCAGAAGCCTACGTCAGTACTTTAGCTGATCAGTGCTTTGGGAAATGGACTTAGGCTTCTGGGATTTGAAGTCCAAAAACCAAAAGTTGGGAAGCACTACTCTAGAGAGAATGGGAGCAGTATGCATAAAAGAATAGAGGGGTACAAGATTTCTGTGTGCATATCAAGGACCTCACTTAGGAACCCGACTTCTACAGAAGGGAACAATGGGTGGATTTCTGCTTACCCAACATGCATAGTGGCTTCCTGGCAAATTTCAGCCTTCCTCGCCATCCTTTGTATCGACAACAGCAACCAGCAGCCCAGATCCTTAAAGCAAACTCTGCTCCAAAGATGAAAATGGCAAACGTTTCCTATGCCAAAAGCGGGGAACAAAATAACAAAACCAGGGAGGGACACATTACCAGAGAGCAACAATGCTAAGGGTTTGAACGTAACTCTTAGAATGAGAAGACAGCTGCTGACAGCAGTGCTTTGTCTAAAGCAGGAGTTCCTAACCTAACACCTGGGGGCCGGACCTGGCCCATTGTGCCATTTCATGTGGCCCCCACCCCTCCAAGGGCATTCGAGAAACAAAATGTCCACACCTTTGAAGTTGTTGGGACAAAAATGCTGACCCCCAACATGCAGGCAAGGCAAAATGGCCACCCGGCCCTCGAAGCTGAATGAGGGAGCATGACCAGGCCCCTGGCTTGAAAAGATTGGGAACCCATGGTCTAAAGCAAAGTTCATCCTCTGGGAACTCCATTTATTAGAGCTTCAGGTGAAGATAAATAATTTCTCCATTGAGGAGGTTATTCAATGTACCAGGATTCATTCTGCAGTGGTAGAGAAATGAATCTCGAGGTACAGTTGCACGTCATAATAGTCCCCATGGCCATGAATCCAAGAATAGTCCAAAAATGCATTCAGTCGCATTGATCCACATCAACAAACCCATTCTAATATTTTCACCTGTCCCAGCTTATACCTGCTTACTCAAGATCACACCATAGTAAGATAGCTCACTGCCCTTCTGTGGTTGCAGTTACACAGACAAGAAAGTGGCAAGGGGGTTATCAATGGCATCATCACCCTTGCTAGGACTGTGGTGGCTCAGTGGTTAAGAAACTCACCTTGTTAGATAGAAGGTTGCCGAGTCGGGAGTTTGAGACCCGAGTACTGCATGACGGAATGAGTGCCCATCTCTGTCCCTGCTCCTGCCAACCTAGGAATTTGAAATCAAGAAACTGCAAGTAGATAAATAGGGACCACTTTGGTGAGAAAAGATCTTGTGGACATGAAAGGAACCTCATTTATAGAGATCTTATCAGCCTGAAGCAGAGCAATTTATAGCCACAGATAAACACAGGAAGAATTAGGAATTCTAATGAAGGCCAGCTCCATTAGGAAGAATAGAGAAGAAACAGAGAAAGATTGAAATACACACATGACAGTCCTTTTGAGCTCAACAAAAGAATAATAATGGTGTTTCTTTATTAAACAGAGTATAAGATACATGAGTCATACACACATCAGCCTATCAGAATCTCAGACCCATATATGGAGGGTGAATCAGCATTTTTCACACTGTCTGCACATGTACCAAAGCAAGCATCATCTCATGTCACACAGTCCATAGACTCAGAAACACACAGAAAGGCAATACAGGCAGGTTAAGGCAGCTTTCAAAATCAGACGAATTCCCACATGTCCTCTTTCTTTACTTTAATGTTGAGAGAGGGACGGCCAATTATACCCCTGCATGTCAGCATACTCCATAACTACTCCTCCATATTCGCCATCGCTGTCCTCCTGGACATTGTACCCCTCCTGACTCCTGGTACCTTGTTCCAGAGGATGATACCTCATCGAGTACAATTGCTGTCGTGCAAAACCAGATGTCTCCCTTCTACGCAGTGGACATGCATTACACATAGAAATAAGATTAGGAATACAATAAATGCAAATACATAAAAATATAAGGCAAATAATAGCAATGACCCCATAAAAGAAAACTTGTCTAAGGACAGACAGATCAGGCAACAAGAAGTCATTCAATCAAAGAGATTAACATCAGTGTGTACATTATTAGTAATGCTCTCCTGTAAAACCTGGAGTTCTTTCTCAATAGTATTATTCAGGTCCTGGAATTTCACCTGACACCCCTGGTTCCTGACCAGTTTACAAAATCCTCTGGATTTTGCTAATAGGTAATCTATGGCCAGTCTGTCCTGCATTTGGTCTTGATGGAGCTCAGTGATTTCCATTTGAAGATCCCATATAACCCTCCCTGTGGCGTTGATTGATTCCTCCAGCCTACAGGTGAGTCCCAAAATGGACCTTCTATTCTCCTGGGAAATGACACCAGGGTACGATCCCAAGGTGAGTGCTCCAGTGATAACACTCCCTATAGCTCTCCCCCAGGAGCTACCATCAGAAAGCTGAACATCGTTTATCACTTCATCATTGCAACCAAAACCCATCGGTCCGGCAACAGCTCTCCGGTGCCGTGCATCAGCCTGAAGCAGCGTCTGCACTTGTACGGATAAGGTCAAATAACCCAATGCTGCACATTGATATTGTCCTGGGTGGAAATTCGTGGCAACTCCATTAAAAAAGAACATGTTGGGATCCTTAATTTGCCATCCATTGCAAATTGAACCACTAGCTATAGCGGAATAATCAGGAGTAAACATAGGAAATACATCATATATATCTTCAATAGTAGTGTTAAACAAGGTATAATTAAGCTTTTAAGAACTGTTATAACTACCCCATAACCAAAAATAATCATCACATCCCGCATAATTGCCTACATTCTGCAAAACCCTTTTTGCTCGAGTCCAGTACTTCCATTTACTATTCCAAACCCCAGAACTATGACAGCAGAAATAAGCCCTTTAGTGTATTTCTTGAACGTCATGCTTCACCAGCGGGTGTTGTTAAATTGTTCTTGGGGGTTTGAAAAGACGGTACACCTGTCAATATGTTGCAAGTGTCCGATAACCAACTCCTCTAAGAAACAGGAACATGCCATGTTTGATGACCAGTGCCATGCTATTACAACCTTCTCCTCAAGAGAAAAGTTCATTTTTTGCACCATGGAACTAGACATGAAACATGCCTGACATATAAACACAATTGCAATATAACAAACCCATTTACATATGTAGGATACTGAAAACTCTTCCATGTACTTCTGGAGATACCTTGAGATATGCAGTTACATAAGGCAAAATATAGCATAAGCAAAGACAGGTCTTGCACCTGCAAGAGAATAAGGAAAACATTTAAGCATGAACAAAACATGAACATTTCTCTTCTTCCTTACATGAAGGAAGTTTCTGTCGCATTCTAGCAAGCATTTCTCACTCCCCAATTACATGAGTAAGGCATTACATTTCTTCTCTCACTAGGTATAAGTGAAAGAGGCATTCAATATCTTCAAACCAGCATAACATGGTAGATCAAATAGGTACAGTACAAATATCATTAGAGCATTTCAAACTCATAGCATGAGCATACAATGGAACATTTAGCCAATGTAAAAAGGTTTTCAGGTTTGATAATGCAAACAAAGCCAATTCACTTTTAGAGTCCACACAAACTTTTTAGTCCAATTAAAATGTCCAAATTAAGAGTCCAAATGTTGATTGAAGATTTCTTCTTCTCAGATTAGATCTTAAACACCATCTTCTCTCCAGCACAGTTCTTGGTATGGCAAGGTTGGAATTAGGCCATGAGTTAATTCACACTGAATTCACAAGACAACCAGGCAACCCTCCACCCTCCAAACAACCACATCTTTCAGCTTTTCAGCCAAACACACTCATTCCTTCATGCTCCAGGCACACCCATCTGTATTGAAGCAGGCAGATGAGGCAGGAGCACAAAGAACAGCTTCTCCAGAATTTGCAGGTAACTTCCACACTGATGGACTTCCCAGTTGCTTTCCCTGCGGTCCTGATGCTTGAAACTTGGAACACCCCACTCTGGATCTCTTTGCTTGAGGGTTGAGCCGTTCAAAATCAGCCAAAAACTGGAGTATGTCCTCTCCCTCCTTGTATTTTTGCAAAAGCCTGCTGTCCATAGAGGAAGGATCCACACCACTTTTCCTCTGGACTTCTTTCATCTGCAGCATCTGAATCTCAACTTGATGACAAACTGCACCTGTTAGGTTGTATTTGCGAGAAGACCTCTTTCTGGGCTTGGGTTTTCTGCATTCCTCCTCTGGCCCATCCTTCCAACTCCTGCCCACACGTGAGGAATCAAGCTTACCACTCAGCTTCTCCTGCTTGGTCCTCCACTCCTTTCGTGATGAGGGTTGCTTCAGGGGCGAGCTGAAGTCTTCTGTGCTGCCCTTGGAATCACAATCCTTGCTTCCTTCCACTCTGCATGCATTAATAACTTCAATCTGCAATGAGGTCCTCACCATTTTTCCCAATCAGCTGGCACTAGTTGTTTTTTAGACCTGGCAGGCAGTGTTGCAGCATTCCCATTTGCCAGAGCCTCTCTGTTCACTGGATATACGGCAACAGGTTCCATATCCAGCACAGCTGCAGTTAAAGCAGCAGAGAACGGTGTTTTTGTAGGGCTAACAGTGCTTGATTGCTGTAAGTTAGGATATAATGTCCCATCTCCATCTCCACCCCCACCTCCATCAGGGGGCTCATGCTGTGGTGGGGGGGCAGTAGGGGACAGAGGCTCTCCCTTGGCTGGTGGCAAAAGCTGTGGCAGTGTGGCAGCAAGCCTCTGAGACAAAAGAATGTTTCTTGGAGTAAGTTTTTGAAGGCAATTTCTAATCATACAACAAGTGAACTGCACTGGAACAGAAACTCCAGCATGTTTCTGCAACTCATTTCCAACCCTGTCCCATGTTTTTAGATCAAGACTGCCCTCTCTCGGAAACCAAGGGGAAACATTTTCTATAGTCTGAAGTAATTCCTGCACCTCTGTGGTGTCTGCTCTTTGTCCATTCTTATGCAAAAGATAAGTCAAATCCTTGCAAAACTTCTGTTGCGGTGAAGTAAAAACACCCCCCATAACGTAAGCTGTCACTCACCCTGTGGGATCCAAGATAGAGCTTGGATGATGTCAGGCGCCTGGAGATCTTTTTCTCTGGTCGGACCTTACTCACTTGGTCGGGGGTGAGAAACAATAAAGCAATTATCCTGTCGTTATGAGGTGTTAAAAGCTTGTCTCAGTTGAAAAGCTTTTTCCGCAGTTCAGAGCCTCACACGGGGCACCACTTATAGAGATCTTATCAGCCTGAAGCAGAGCAATTTATAGCCACAGATAAACACAGGAAGAATTAGGAATTCTAACGAAGGCCAGCTCCATTAGGAAGAATAGAGAAGAAACAGAGAAAGATTGAAATACACACACGACAGTCCTTTTGAGCACAACAAAGGAATAATAATGGCGTCTCTTTATTAAACAGAGTATAAGATACATGAGTCATACACACATCAGCCTATCAGAATCTCAGACCCATATATGGAGGGTGAATCAGCATTTTTCACACTGTCTGCGCATGTACCAAAGCAAGCATCATCTCACGTCACACAGTCCATAGACTCAGAAGCACACAGAAAGGCAATACAGGCAGGTTAAGGCAGCTTTCAAAATCAGACGAGTTCCCACACTCATTCAGGCATCCCATCCCCTGAGCGGAGTTCCTCCCAGCAAAAACCCTTTTGGCCCAGAAAGCACCTTTGTGTGCTTCTGACACAATTTTATAAAAATCACCCCTGCTACTTGAAAAATACATTGAGCTCTAGTTCTGCTGTGCTACGGCTGATCATGCTTTGTCTCCTTTTAGCCAGCCTCTACCAGTCATTGTCTTGCATCTTTGCACAAACTTTTTTGCAGAAGCAGCTCAATCATCTAAGTATATCAGAGAGTCAACAAAACAAAACAGCAAAAAAAGACAAAAATGATGTAGTACATTAAAGGCAAACTCCTGTAGAATAGTTGAATAGGAAGGGGCCTGTACCTAATGATTGAATCCAATGCAGTTATCTCTAATTCCTTTGTTGCAAAGCCCAATCTTCTGGTTGTAGAATTAATTTGCAAACACAAATGTTTGATTATCAAATTGAGCCATTCACTTGTTGTTCCCACCTTTTTTTCCCTCTCCCTTGATTCCTCTTAATCAGGAATGTGGTGCTCGGGGCTTATTTATTTATTTATTTATTTATTTATTTATTCTGATTTGTATTGCTGCTCAACTCCGAAGACTCTGGGCAGCTCACAGAAAATAAAACCAATCACATTTTTAAAAACCAATAAAAACCCCATTAAAACTACCACCAAAAATTACTCCAACCCCTACAAATTAAAAGAGATTAAAAGAGGGTGAGAGTGTCCTTACTAAATCAGCCAGCAGGCAGAGGTCACCATATCGCTGGTTGCCAGACAGGTTTTTAGCCCTTTCCTGAAGGACAGCAACTCCATCTGGAGATGCAACTCAATTGACAGGAGGTTCCATAAGTCCGGAGCAGATACAGAGAAGGCCCTCTTTCTGGTGCTAGAGAGACGAGTCTCCCAAGCAGATCCTCCCAAACAGATGGCACAATGAGAGAGCCTCTCTGGTTTGCTCTGGTGGGACGGATAGATGTTCTCAGGGTGACACGGTCTCTTAAGTATTCTGGCCCACTACCATGTAGGGCTTTAAAGGTCATGACCAGCACCTTGAATTGCACTCAGAGGCATACTCAGTGCAGCTCTCGAAGCAGTGGTGAGGCACGGGCATACCGCCTGCACCCCATCACCACCCAGGAAGCCGCATTCTGGACCAATTACAGCCTCCAAATGGTCATCAAGGGCAGCCCCATGTAGAGTGCATTGCAATAGTCGTCTGGAGGTGACCAGAGCGTGCGTGACCACGAGCATGCAGTCCCGATCTAGGAGTGGGCGTAACTGGCATATAACATGAAGTTGTGTGAAAGCCCTCCTGGCCATGACTACCACCTGCTCATTGAGCAGGAGTCGCAAGTCCAGGAGGATCCCTTATGTGCCCTAATGGTTAGGCTTAGGTGATGTAAGAATGGAATGTGTAAGGAAAGAACAGAAGGACAGAAAGGGACGTCTGGATCTCCAGATGTGATAAATGTCTTGTTTCAAATTGAACTTGCCTGCTTTATATTTTCTTCGGCTCAAGGAGGAATGGCTGGAGGTGTTGTGTGCACTTGGAGAGAATGGATTCTAACAGCAAATATTTGTGCCCTCTAAGTTATATCACCTCATTTATTATTATTATTATTATTATTATTATTATTATTATTATTATTATTATTATTATTATTATTATTATTATTATTATTATTATTATTATTATTAAGTTTATTTCTATACCGCCTTTCTTACCCAGCGGGCAACTCAAGGCAGTTCCCAGCATGACACAAAACAGAAAACAGATCTAAGCAAGCACTGACAACAATAGCAGTAAATACATAGCTATACATCAAAAAAACTATAGAATCAATCTGACAATGATAATATTAAAGTCCCAAGAATAGAATGTTCAAACCCCCCATAATACAATACAATGGCAGAAAACACATTAAACACAACAGAGGACAATGGACAGGGCCGAGAAAGGTCCTTTTGAGCCCGCGCAGGGACAGAGCAGGTGTTATCCATTCCTCCCCAGTTTGCCAGACTGGGCGGGGGCTCCAAGCCCCGGCGTTAGCGGTGAGGCAGCGGCCGTGAAAGGTCCTTTTAAGCCTTCATGGTTAGTTTAGCCTTCAGAGCAGATGGAATGCTGCTGCAAGCCCGTTTGTCAAGAGTTATTATATAGAACACCGTCTGTAATATTATTATATTCCCGCTGTGTCCAAATCTCTGCTCACTCTATTCTATTTATGGCTGTACCCCTTGTCTTCTATTGTATTTTTGAGATGTAAGGAGGTTTATATAAGTAGAAACCTCATAATCGCCACCAAAGTCTCCTTGGGACAAACACATTTTGTGGGAGTGGCCATATTCACCCATTTCCTGGGATGCTGTCAGCTTTCCCCAGCCGGGCAAAGTCTATGTTTACTAAAGCCAGGTTCTCCATCTAGGTACTGGATGTTTAAGCATTCCTACAGCCCGCGCTGGGGGTGGGTGGAATGGTTGCACTTAACACTGGGGAAGACAAGGAAGCCATTAGCCCTTTCTGACTGTCATCTCCAGTTGATGATATGAGATAACAATTGTAACGATTCCCTGCACTGCTGGCCTCTTGAATTAGGACAGTGAATTAAACATCGAGGAATCTCACAGTTATTTCCAGTCAGTGACCAGAGATCACAAGAAGATTCACATGTGGTCCTCTTGCAACACGTGGGGGAATGTCCCTGCTCCAGGGAGTGCACTGGGGTGGGGGGTGGGGAGAGAAGTGGAACTCAGGGGACCTCTTGCAAGTTATTTGAAGGCAAGATATTATTATGACACTTTAATTCTCTGAGCCCTCTGAATCCTTCTGTACTTACCAGGAGCAACAGCCAATTTCCTGAAACTGTTTCATATTCTTTGAATGTCGTCAGGACAGCTAAGATCAAGCACCCCAGAACTATCAGAAACCTAAAAGAAGAGATAAGGGGGGAAAGAAGACTAGAGTAAATGTTTTTTTTCTTCATTTAACTCTCAGAAAGAATTTAGTTCAAACATTCTCTCTGGGTGAACTGCAAGAAAAGAAAGACAGCCATCAACATGCCAAAGAGTCCCCACGAACCCAGCACTTGATACTGTTCCAAAGAAATGGACCACTTCAACCATTATATCATGCTAGGAAATAGGTGCTTCTCAGTTGTCTGTGGTCAGTAAGAAAAATCAGAAAGTACAGGTCTCCCCTTTTAGACTTTCTACAAATATCTGAAACCATAAATAACAGGGAACACCACATTTAACACATAGACCTAAGTCACAAAAGCAAGGGAAGGGTTTCAAATGTTTCCACCATTCAACATGAGAGCTATCAAAGTGTCTGCCTCCATTTCTTATAAACATTACATTGCAGACAATGCAAGCGCGGCGCCAAAATGGCCGCCGCGCTCTTTGCGGGCCCCCCCCCACAGGACAGAGAATCCGGGTAGTTAGGGGCGTGGCCAGCTCCCTTATAAAAGGGGTGGCCACGAGGCAGCCGAGCTGCCATTTTACCTCAGCGACGGAGCGGAGAAGTCTTTTCCCCTGTGTCTCCGTCGCTCTTTAACTTACCGGGAAGCCTTGTGGTAGCGATTCTTCCTTTTTGGCTTCCCTTTGCTTCGGTGGAGATGCCTTCGAAGAAGAAGGCAGCTTCGAGTGCGGCTCGCGCTGTTAGGAGGCGCAACCCGGGTCGGAGGACCGCGGTGCCGCCTCCCCAGCAGCCGCCTTTGCAGGCCCCTGCCGGGACCGGCGGAATGGGGTCTATCGCCCCTTGGCCCGGAGCGGGCGAACAGATTGCGGGCGCGGTAGGGGCTCCGGCCCGCGGCCCGCGAGCGGTGGACACCGCTCCTGCATTTGCCCAACAGGTTGGGCCTGCTGCTCTAGGGTCGCAGCCTCCCCCGGGGCCCTCTAGCCTTGGGGGGTGGTGTGGCCCCCTGCCTTGGCAGGTTTCTCCACCGGCCCTGCCGGGCTTCGGTGTTGGCCAATGGCCATATTCGGGTCCTGGGGTACAGGGACCTGTACCCACGCCTGGACCGTGCGGGCCGGCCGGCCCTTGGCCCCAGGTCAACGTGGAAGCCTTACTGGCCCGCCTTGCGGCCCTTGAAGCGTCGTTGGCTCGGGCCAGTCAGGCGGGGGCCCCCCTTTGGGGTTCCTTTTGAGGCGCTGCCGGCAGGAGGACAACAGCCAACAGGGAGGGTTGAGCTGCTGCAGGCGCGTGGCGCGGTTTCGGCCACTGCCTCGCAGCTCCCCAGCCAGCAGCCAGGTGCAGGTCAGGCCCCGGTGACGAGCTCTACGTCGGTCGTGAGCTCCGACGCCCCCAGTGGGCCGGAACCCCCGGTGGGGGCGGCCCACGGGGGTGCAGCATGTGAGTATACGGTGTAAGCGAGTACATCCACACACATTCCAATATGGGGGGGGGGCTTTTCAATGGCCTTGCCCTCGCGTGGGTGGTGCGGCGGTGCACCCGCTGACGCCTCACCCGGCGATGACAGCTAACACCCAGGGCCCCATGGTGGGGGGTGTTCCCTACCCTGAGGGGAATGTTTTGGGTGGCCGGGTTGGTCCAAGCCCCTATTCCTTACCGCTGAGTGACCACTTGGCACAGGCCGCCAGAGAGTAAATTTGGCGGGGGGAGTGCGTGGATATCTTCGCGCTCCTAAACAGGGTGCCCACCAAGGAGCGAGGGAGGGGCAGAACGAGAAGGATAGTGGCAGGCACGTTGTCGCAAGCCACCAAGTATGTGGGCCAAATGGTTGCCGGCCTGCATCATATGCTGGCGGTGTACCTTAGGGCTCGGCCGGATCTGGCAATTCCGATGGTCCAGTATTTGGACAACGTCTACCGGGCGATGGTTTACTTTCCGGGCCCAGCGTGGTTGGCTTGTGACGAGGAATGCCGTAGGCGGATTTCCCCGCACCCCGAGATTAGGCGGGATGAGCCAGGCCAGAGGCTGCGGCTTTTGTACGTGACGCCCACGCGCCCTGCGCCCGGGGAGATATACCATTGTGGGCATGCGGTTCAGCAGGCGGCCCCAGCATAGGTCACCTGCCAGGGGGCGGGGCGGGGGGTTCCAGCCCGCCTGCTGTGCTGGACTTTCTTGTCCAATGGCTCCTCTAATGGGAAGACTTGCAAATCAGACAGGAGTGTCCCACCTGTGTTGGCCCCCATGCGGCCTCTGCCTGTCCCAGGCCTAGAAGGATGCGGGGCAGAGGGTGGGGCAGACAGGGGGCTGGCAAGATTGCCGCAGATGGATCTAGTTCACCGAAGGGCTCCCTCCCCATTGAAGGTGGACATGTTGGAGGGTTGGCTCACGTGGTACCCGAAGGGAGAGGATGCGGGTTCTCTCCTTCAGGGTTCTAGGCAGGGGTTCCGGATCCCTTTCATGGGTAATAGGTCCCCTCAGGATGCCCCCAACCTTTTATCCCTTAAGGGGAGGGAGGAGGTGGCTACTGCTAGCTTTGACAAGAGGGTCTACGTGGGCAGGGTCGTTGGCCCTGTCCCTGCACCCCCGTCCCGGGGAGCATATTATTTCAATGATGCCATGCCTTTTGGCTATTCCATTGGGGCTCGGTATTCGAGCGTTTCACCACTTTCCTAGATTGCGCTTTTGTTCGCAGGTCAGGGTCCCGGTCTGTAGCCCATTCCCTGGATGGTTTTATTCGGGGCTGAACGGGGCTGGGACACGTACACACGTCTCCTCAACACATTTCAGATGCTAATGGAGGAACTGGGTGTCCCTTTAGCGCCCGAAAAGACCGAGGGCCCATCTCCACAGCTAGTATTCCTGGGGTGGAGAGTAACACGGTAGCGCAGGATTCTAGGTTGCAGCGGGATAAGCTGTCAAGGCTAGTGGCCCTTGTCTCGGTCTTGCTGGCCGAGCGCATGGCATCACTGAGGGAACTTCTGGTGCTACATGGTCACCCCAGTTCGCTGGCAGGGTCGTCGCACCGGGCAGGGCATTTGCTCTGCGCTGGTGCGATGCCATGGCGGGATTCTCCAGGCCACACCACAGGCTTAGATTTACCCGGGGTATCGGGGCAGACGTACTTGTCTGGCCATAGATCCAGAGGTAGTTCAACGGGGTGTCATTTTGGGGTCTGATCTCCTGGCTCCCCCTTGCTTTCAGATGCAGTCCGATGCCTCAGGATTCCTGGGTTTACGGGATGTACTTCAATTGGAAGTGGGCCTATGGTGGGTGGCCACCATCCTGGGCAGGCAAGGGTCGCCTGCATGGTCTCACGTATCTGCAATGTTTCCCTATCATGGGTGCTTTGATGCTATGGGGCAAGGAGTGGGCCAACTCGGTTGTGCAATTTTGACATGGCAACGCGGCTGTTGTCCGCATAGTCACTGCACAGATTTCCAAATCGCCCGGGGTTATGGAGCCAGTGCATTGGTTTGTGTTATGCAACCTGTGCCTCAACGTTCCCTTCAGGGCCAGGCATGTCCCAAGGGTTGATAATGATATTGCTGCTGCTTTGTCCCGCCTGCAGATCTCCCGGTTCCGTGCCTCGGCCCCCGGATGCGGAGGAATTTCCCTCGCCACTCCCGGACGAGAGATGGAACGTTGGCAAGGAGAGGTGAACCGGGCGATTGGCCTGTCACTAGCGCCATGCATGAGTAAGGCGTATCACCACGCATTTAGTTCCTTCAGAGTATTATGTACCCGATTCCGACTGCCAGGGACCTGGCCAATCCCAGTAGCCCATGTTCTGCGGTTCATGGTTTACCTGTATGCCCAGGGCCTTGCACCACGCACCATAGCATCTCAGCTGTCGGGTTGGCTTTTATGGCCAAAGTGGGAGGTCGTGTGGACAGCACCAATGAATTCCGGGTGAGACATGTGTGGGAGGGGTGGGTGCGCATGCCCGGGCGTTTCCCGGGCGACCGCCACCCCATTTACCCAGGGGCTGTTTTTTTTTTTTTACCCAGTTGGCCCGGGGCTGGCCTGGCCTCTGTTTTGATAGATGAGGCAGCCCACTTCATGCGGCTACAACGGTGGCCTTTTTGGAGTCCTCCGCATCGGCGAGCTTGAGATGCTGAGTAAGGCGGATGCAAGATTTTCCCAGGGTTTTTTACCCAATTGGCCCGGGGCTGGCCTGGCCTCAGTTTTGATAAATGAGGCAGCCCACTTCATGCGGCTACAACGGTGGCCTTTTTGGAGCCCTCCGCATCGGCGAGCTTGAGATGCTGAGTAAGGCGGATGCAAGATTTTCCCAGGGTTTTACCCAATTGGCCCGGGGCTGGCCTGGCCTCTGTTTTTGAAATGAGGCAGCCCACTTCATGCGGCTACAACGGTGGCCTTTTTGGAGCGCTCCGCACCAGTGAGCTTGAGATGCTGTAAAAGGCGGATGCAAGTTGTAGGGCACTGGAACTCGAGGATGTCTATGTTGCCAAAGACTGGGCCCAGTTGAGGATACGTTCCTCTAAGACATATCAGCATGGCGTAGGCAGTGGTGTAAGACTGCTACGGTGTTCTTTGGCAGACATCTGTCCGGTTGGTGCCCTACAGGAGTTCCTGGCACTGCGTGGCATTTATTTATTTATTTATTTATTTATTTATTTATTTATTTATCATTCACATTTGTAAATGCCGCCCACTCAGGCAGAACCCGACTCAGGGCGGCATTACAACAACTCCAAAAAATACATAAAAACATTATAAAACCTTATAAAACCCACCCAATAAAAAACCCACCCAATAAAAAATCCGACATCCACCCCCATTTAAAACCCATATCCCACTCACCCGTCCCACCTACCACACAGAGGGAAAGAGAGAGAGTCTTATAAAAGCCAGCCGGCGGGGGCCATAGTCCCGTTCGGGCCCCACACCTGCCCTGCCAGCCAGGTCTTTACTCCTTTCCTGAAGGGCAGCAATTCACTTTGAAGTCTTAGATCTGTTGGTAGGAGGTTCCAGAGGGTTGGTGCGGACACGGAGAAGGCCCTCCTTCGGGTGCTAGACAAATGTGCACCCCTCGTTGATGGCACCATTAGAGAGCCTCTCCGGTCCGCTCTGGTTGGACGGGCAGTCACTCTTGGGACGATGCGGTCTCTAAGGTATCCTGGCCCCATGCCATATAGGGCTTTAAAGGTCAAAACCAGCACCTTAAATTGCACCCGGAGACAAACTGGTAACCAGTGCAGCTCCCGAAGCAGCGGTGAGGCATGGGCATATCGCCCACACCCCATCACCACCCGGGCCGCCGCATTCTGGACCAGCTGCAGCCTCCGAATGGTCGTCAACCACGGCCCGTTTTTCTGTCACCAAGATGGGTCTCCCCTTACTAAATTTCAGTTTTGGAAGGTGACAGGCAGTGCCCTCACCATGGTGGGGCCTACCAGGTGCCCGTTGTGGCACATTCATTTCGTACTGGTGCAGCCTCTACAGCAGCTGCTTTTGGGTACTCTGGGGCTGACATACGCAGCATGGGGAGGTGGGGCTCGCAATGTTTTCAGTTTTATGTGCGCCCACTTCCGCCATGAGTACCAATCCAGTCACCTTACCGTCTTTTTCTCAATTTTTCTCAATTTTCTTACAGACCCTGGGTGTCGTATTACACCGGTGACAGTATGGCTGGTGGGCCACAGCTATGTGCACAGGGCAGCGCGTTACGCTGCGGCGACAGAGTGGGGACCCCGACTGGGACTGGGTGAACACGCCAGTCTCACATGGCATGGTAAGCCTGGGATGTTATGGCGGGAGCTGCGGCCTTTCCTTTTTTCTGGCCTGAGTGCTGACCCGCCTGACATTCTCATCATCCACCTGGGGGGGCAATGATTTGGGCCAGGTCACCGGCTTATCGCTCAAGCAGGCGATTTGCGAGGACCTCGCCTACTTGCATTATGTCTGGCCTGCTACAACCCTGGTTTGGTCGGACATTATCCCGCGCCTTTCCTGGCCCTTGGCCTCGCTAGGCGCACGGTCAACATGGCGGTGGCGCGGTTTCTTGCCGACAGGGCTTGGGGACGGGTCAGTCATCACCCCGCTATTAGCCTACAAAATTACGACTTGTACGCAGGGGATGGGGTCCATCTGTCGCGAGGAGGTATGGACCTCCTGTTGGGTGATTGGCGAGCAGGCCTGTTGACCGAGCTGACGGTCGGGGGGGGGCGTCAGGCCTTCTTTGAAGCCCCTCCGTGTGGCGGGTAGCACTGGTAAGGTAAACAGTATGACCCACAGGTATCCGGCAGGTTCGCAATTGACTGGACAACACTAGACAGGAATAAATTAGTTAAACGTTGTCCGGTCAACGACGAACCAGGCGACGGGGTGATGGCGATAGCTAACCAGCATGCATCACCCCGTGATTTCACGGATACGCGTCAGAGGGTGGGGTCATGAGTTAGATATTGACTACGGTCAACAATTTGTTTGTTGTCAACAAACAAATTGATACATTGTAACCAATTGCCGTTGGCAATTTTGGGGTGGTACCTTACCAGTGTTACTTCGGCCTGCTTGCCTTAAGAATTATGATTGGTCGTTTTACCAATACAAATTTATAATTCGGACTAGGGCATTGAATCAATAAATGTGGCCCGATGCTGTTATCCACTTTCAATGTTGTCTGTGTCCGTTATTGGGGGGTGCGCCTGCAATAGCCTCTGGTAATATGTCATTGAAATAGGTAAAAGTAAAGGTCTCCCTTGCTTGAAACTGGTCACAGCACCGTTTGTGTCTGCGGAGATTTCTGTGGTCATGTGGCAGCCATGATTAGATGCCAGAGTGCACAGAACACTGTTACCTTTCCCACCAAAGCAGTACCTATTTATCTACTTGCTTTCAAACTGCTAGGTTGGTGGGAGCTGGGACAGATGATGGACGCTCACTCTCATGTTTACGATAGCCACGGGCGAGTTTTACGGCAGCATTTACAGTGGGGGGAACCAGCTGTCCGGCCCGTTCAACTGTGTGAGGAAGCATGATCTGGCCCCCCAATTTAAAAAGGTTGGTAACCCCTGCTTTACATCCTTCATGAATATCCCTCAAAAAATGGAAGCCATTTTTCTGAATAGTTATAACGGCTCCAGGATTTCTAGGATCTGTATATCCCACTGTTGTTTATCTTCCCCACCACCACCACCACCACCACCCTAGGTTTTGCCAACGACAAAGCCAGGAAAGTGGCTTCCTTTTGGCAGTCCAGGGTTTGATTGGGGCACAAAAGAAAAAGAATCTTCTCTCCTAAATAACTCAAAGAACCAGCTATTAGAAAATGTAATGGGGGAAAAATACAAATAAAATGCTGTTAGCATCAGATATAGAACTTTGCCAAGAAAAAAATATCAGGAACAATTGAATTCATTTCTATTGCCACCAATACAACTATACGAGTATATACTGGTAAGAAAGCAACCTCCTTCTCTAGTCCTCGAGAGTTGCTTTGCTCCTACCACGAGGAGGCAGCAAATATCTGTGTAGTAAAGGGGGAAAGTGCTTTTTTAAAATTAAAAAAATGGCCATTTTTACTAGTGACAGAAAATAAGCCTAAAGAGAAGTACTGTACTGTATCTTGTTCAAGAATTGAAGGAAACCCTTAGCAAAAGCTCTCCTCTTTTCCTTTCATGCTATTTTTTTTAAAAAAATCATGAACCATAATTGTTTAAAATGCTTCCTCTTTCTTCAGGTAGGCAATTTCTCAGTGTCTGACTGCATAAAATGCTAAAATTTGGACTGCTGCTGTTGTTTGTTGGTTTTAATTTTGGTTTTTAACATTGTTTTAATATTGTAAGGTACCATAAATCCTTTTGAGGCACGATATAAATATTATATACATAATATATAAATAATAACAGAGTTCTGGGAACTGTGGTATGAAAGAAAGAAAGAAAGAAAAAATTGTAGCTCTAGCATTCTTCACATTTGTCTGCCAACCTTTCCCAGCTTGATGACCTTCAATTATTCTGGACTACAAATCTCATCATACCCATGGTTGTCTGATGAGGCTCTTAAAATAGCAGAGGAAAGAAGGAATGCAAAAGGCAAAGGAGAAAGGAAAAAATTCAATCGAATACATAATTTCAAAGAAAAGTAAGGAGAGATAAGGAAACCTACCTAAATGAACAGTGCAAGGAAATAGAAAACAACAACATAAGGGGTAGGACTAGAGATCTTTTTTAAAAAAAAATGGGGAAATCAAGGGAACGTTTAAAGCAAAACTGACTATGATAAGAGACAAAAATGGCAAGGAGTTAGCTGATGCAGAAGAGATTAAGAAAAGATAGCAAGTGTACACAGAGGAACTCTACAAAAAGGACCTCAACACCCCTGATAATCACAATGATGAGAACATTGAACTTGAGCCAAATATCCTAGAGAATGAAGTCAGAAAGGCCCTAAAAAGCACTGCAAACAACAAAGCTAGTGGAGATGATGGTATCCCAGTTGAATTTTTCAAAGCCCTAAAAGTTGATGGAATCAAATTATTGCATTCTATATGCCATCAGATTTGGAAAACAAAACAATGGGCACAGGATTGGAAAAGATCAGTATACATTCCAATCCCAATTAAAGGGTAATGCCAAAGAATGTTCAAATTATCGAACAATTGTGCTCATCCCACATCCTTGCAAGGTTATGCTCAAGATAATACAGGATAGACTTCAGCAGCACGTGGAGAGAAAATTACCAGAAGTGCAGGCGGGATTCAGAAGTGGCAGGGGGACTAGAGACCACATTGCCAACATACATTGGGTCATGGAGAAAACAAAGGAATATCAGAAACAAGTCTACTTCTGTTTCATTGACTACACCATGTGGCAAGTAATTAAAGAGATGGGAATACCAGAACACCTTAAGACAAGTCTGCATTTTGTCACCCTGCTTATTCAACTTATACACAGAGCACATAATGCGCAATGCAGGAATCACAATATGGGATCAAAATTGCTGGGAGAAACATTCAACAATTTGAGATACGCAGATGATACCACCCTAATAGCAAAAAAGTAAGGAAGCTCCTGATTAGGTTGAAAGAAGAGAGTGCAAAAGCTGGCTTGAGACTCAACATCAAGAAAACGAAGATAATGGCAACATAGGGGAGGAAGTAGGATAATGGGGAGGAAGTAGAAGCAGTGACAGATTTTACTTTCTTAGGATCCAAGATCACTGCAGATGGGGATTGCAGCCATGAAATAAAAAGGCGACTGATGCTTGGGAGACAAGCTATGAGAAACCTGGGGAACGTAGTTAAAAGTTGAGACATCTCCTTGCAAACAAAAATTTGCATAGTCAAAGCAATGGTGTATCCAGTGGTAATGTATGGTTGTGAGAGCTAGACCATTAGGAAAGCTGAGTGCAGAAGAATAGATGCCTTTGAAATGTGGTGGTGGAGGATAGTTTTGAGAGTCCCCTGGACAGCGAGGAGAACAAATAGGTCGATCTTAGAAGAAATCAACCCTGACTGCTCCTTAGAAGGTCAAATAGTAAAGATGAAGATGAAGTACTTTGGACATCAAATGAGAAGAGAGGACTCACTTGAGAAAGCTTTGATGCTGGGAAAGGTGGAGGGCAAAAATGACATGGCTAGATGGTATTGTAGATGCAGTGGGCACAGGGGTGGGTTGAGGAGGTTGGTGGAGGACAGAGGTGCCTGGCAGGCGGTGGTCCATGGGGTCGCAAAGGGTCAGAATTTACTGTGCGACTGATCAACAAAAAATGACATTTTAAAAAAGTAGAATAAAAAATAGTTCAAAACTTGAAAAACCTTGTTCGAAATGCCACCCAAAATGCTTTGAAGGTCCCTTAAAAGTAACTAGTAAAGGTAAAGGTTAAGGTTTCCCAACTCTAGCGGGTGGTGCTCATCTTCATTTACATTTGCAGACATTTCCATGGTTATGTGGCATGCATGAATAGGTGCTGGAGTGCATGGAATGTTGTTACCTTAACTTCCAAAAGGATACCTACTTATCTACTTGCAATTTCTTGCTTTTGGACTGCTAGGTTGGCATGAGCTGGAACAGACAATGGGTGCTCATTCCACTGCACAGCACTCAGGTCTCAAAATGCTGACCTGACAACTTTATGGTTGCCAAGCTCAGTGTCTTAACCATTAAGCCAACACAGCTCCTTTAAAAGTAACTAGACAATGTTTTTCAACACCCCTAATTATGCAAGCAGTTTCCCCTATATTGCAGATGTGAAGGAGAGGAGTTTTGAGTATGGGCATGGCTCAAAGGAAGCCCAGTTGTGACCTCATGATGGAGGCAAGCTACAGCTTACTTGGTTACTTGGTTGATCCATACTTCACATATCTAGTTTGACATGGCAGATTGAAGCATCATCTCCCACGAGATTTTAACAGGCTCTCACCATCAGGAGGTATTACTGCTACCATAACAGAGTCTGATGCTGCACAGTGGACTGAGGCCCATGTTTTTTCGATGCTCCTTGAGCCATTTTAACTATGATGACACAGCTGGCTGGGCTCATATCGAAGTTGGACTTATTAGAGCAATACACTGGCAAGGTACATTGACCCGAGTACCCAACCCCATTTAGCTGACCTGCAGTTCCAGAATGAAGAACTGTTTTGAACTGCTAGCTGACACATTTGTGGCATGGTTGAACCTGCCTTGGAAATACAGCTCCGCCACCATAGCTGTCGGATGGCCAGGTTTACTGCTGCACCACATTGAGGCGTGAGGTGGGATTTGCAGGAGTTACAGCAAATGCTCAACTTGTAGCTGTGCACCATACATTCAATGCCATTCCCCTTTCTTTTGCATGTGAATTATGAACAGTGGATATAAAGCAGATGATTCACACCCTTCCTGAAGGTGAACTTTCAATTAGCAACGCACTGGTTTTCACGTCATCCGAACTCTGATTTATACCTTAGCAACATAACATCGTGTATTGTATCTACCTTCAAACATGTTCTCTGCTATGCTTCCCTAATAAATTAATCAGCATCAAAGGAGGTAGAGCAGCTATCCATAAACAAACAATATTTAAAGGAAGCCTGAAGTTGAAATCTTTGGATGGGGCTATCAGCTTCTTCCAGGGCTGCTTTGATTATATGCCCGAAGCACTTTGCCGGGTTTGGCAACAATGATTTTTGACAGAATATATGACAGTTACGTTCACAAAGCTGATGTGTTAATATCTTGGATGGCGTTTTCTCTGTCGAATTTGACATTTGCAAATGCAGACAGTTTTATCAAACTTCCAACAGAGAGTATTATTGCCACACGGTAGGCTGCTTTATTAATTTCAAAGTCTCAATTCTCGCTAAATCAAGTCTGTTAGCTCTCAAGTGACTTGGAGTTTGGAATGTTAAAATGAATACACAGTATATGTTCAGAGGGCCTGTACTCAAGAAGGTCCCTTGCCACATTGAGGCTAAAATCCTACTGGTTTGGTCAACAAGCGCTCCACACTGCAAAAGAAAACTGGTGTGCACAGCTGTTCCCAACTGGTTGTCCGATACATGGACATATCCAAGCTATACACTGGTGCAAGACCGATGGTCCGGAAAGAAAGAAAATGTATTCATGCAGTTTCTGCTATTCACAGAGTATTTCAGCAAAGGGTACTGACCTCCACGCATAATTCCTTGAAAATGAAAGCATCAACAAAACCCTAATAGTGGGCAAAAAAGATTTTATAAGCAGTGTATTGCCCACGATGGGCCATGGTGGAAGACTATTGAAAATCAGAGGAGTTAGTTGATATACCTCCCCCCTCCAAGTTCTGAAGTGGTTAAAAAATCATATAAGCGTGTATTAAAGAAGTAGAATTTGCTTGCTAGCCAGTTTACACATTTAGAAGTTTCTACTGACCAGAAAACTGATGTTTTTCCATCAAACTTGTCAATTAGTAAGATTTAGGAGAGCCATAAGAATAAGTTGGGAGTCTTGGCAAGAGAATACAAAGAGGATAAGGTGGTGCTGAACTCATACAGTACGTGCCCCATCTGGCTTTGTCGCCAATAAGACGATTGACACCTGGGATGTCTTATGATCGATGGAAAATACCTGGCTAAATATGGAAGGGGGAAGACAGGTCACAGTGACCCTTCCCTGTGTCACTAGCCAAGTGCAAGGATGTTGCACCAATTATCCCATTCCAGGTGGCCCCTGTTTAGAGACAACTCATAGAGCCAAGAGGAATAAGGTGGTGCTTTAAGCTTCAGGTATAAAAGAATAGGGGAATTTAGCCCCCAGACTTTGGAGCTCTCTGTAGAAAAGGTACCAGGTGATACGACCCTTTAAGGCCAGGGGCCTCCCTGCCACCAAATCGGCTTCTGGTGGCAAAACAAGGACAAGGACTCCTTGATGGATATGCATTCACATTTGCTGTTTCCCCTGTCTTTTGTCTTTCCCCTGCTTTTTATTCTGTATCAGCTATGCTTTACTTTAAGCAAATGTAGTTACACTTTACTCTAAGATGTATGCAATAAAGCTTTGTTTCATCACCTACTGAGTGTTCATTGTCTCCAGAATCCTAAAGAACCATAACCCATTAGGCTTGACCAGCCTGTTGGCAAGACAAGGACCTTTTGATGTTGCTTGGAATAAGGCATGAAGAGTATTATCTATGCCTGCTCACTGCACCAAAGGAGACCTCCAAGAGCTCACATTGCTTATAGACATTAGCAGTAGGTCTGGAAGCACAGATGTCCCCCAAGATAGTCCCCACAACCATCTCTCCCAATATGAAGACTCAAAAAATGCAGGCAGCTGGATATAATCTTCTATATAAGTGAAGCTTATCTTTGTTAAGGTTAATGGCTCTTAGTTATGATTCAACACCATGCCATCCTCAAATCATACCCGTCAAATCGCAGTTTTGGTAATCCGGGAGCCGGGCATGCATGCACAGTAAGTTTCCAGGCACCAGGCAGGAAATGGGTTACTTTGTATGCGTGGCTGTCAGAGGCAGCGGTGTGCATGCACAGTAGCTACTTTCCCTGCCATTGAAAATACGGGATGGTGGTGGAAAAGGGGCCGAACGAGCACGGAAATATGGGAAATGCCAGCCAATCCAGGATACTTGATAGGTATGCCTCAAATGCCTCACATTACAGCATAGTTTGCAACAGTATCTGATTCCTGAGGAAATCTATTTTTCGGGTACCGTAAGGACCACAACTAAGCACACAGGGGCCTGGAAAGGCTAGGATAGATGGTCGATGATGTCATAAAACTTGATACTTGAAAAGTCCAAGGGCTTCAACCCTAGAAGCCCTGACTCTACTACATTACTGCTTAGGAATACCCTGGACCCATATTGAGTCCACCCAGACCCATACTGAGTCCACCCATTACAATGTCAATGTGGTCTCCAAACATATAAGGTCTTAAAGGTGCATTGGTGCTACACAAAGGGATGAAGTTGATGGCACCTCAAATGCCCTGGTGCTCACACCATGAAAAATGCCATTCAATAGGGCAGCAAGGCTAGACAATCCCCTCTATATGCTCTGTTCATAGTGCCTTGCTGCATAATGCCTGAATGGGACTAAAAGCTCATGAAAAAGCATACACAAGAGGAGTACACCCTTTGTTTCAGTAGCAACTACTCAAAATCTTACTAAAACAGTGCAAATTTCAGTACACCCTCTTGCACTCTCTGAACATAATTTTAATCTCGCTTTAGTATCAACTTTACATATGGTCCATTGAAACACCAAGAATGATCAGGAACAATTTCAAGGAGAGGAATACTCTGGGGGTGAAGGAGAACACACATTTCATAATATTTGCATATAGTAATTAATTGTTTTATTTGCAGCATGTTGCCACATTTGATTGAGGTTAGAGACTTTTTAAATGCCATTTTTCCCTTTATGTTTATTTGCCTGAATTTTGGAGACCACCAAGAGTGGGAATTCCCTCTCAGTGGGGTGGTATACGAATGCCTTAAATAAATATGTATAGAGGCAAATTTAGAAATAACATAATTTTAAAAAGCAACTCTATTTACTTTAATTTTTTCTACAAGATCCGAGGGACCTCATCTCTGGGAGAAAGAGAGCATATAAATTAAAGAAAGAGAAAAGCAGAGAAAGATTTTCCACACCGGGGCAAACAGGAGTTATAAAATACATATGCCTGCCCAGTTAGCTATGCTATCCCGGATTAAGATTCCTTATGTTTAAAAGAGACACAAAATGGGAGGTTTTATTTTAATAGGGAATACCATTAGATACATGTTTGCTAGGAAGTGTCTAAATTAAGCCATCCAATACAGATGCTTTATGTAATGTCAAGTCAGATCACTGGTTCATCAAACTCTGTAGCTAATGATACAGGACATGTTCCCATCCATACACCCTTGAGTTACTGATGGAACACTCATATCATCACAACATCCCTTCGCCAAAGGTAAGGCACAATGACAGATATAGTCAAAACAACATCTGAAGGTTCATAACCCCACCCCTGGTCTTCTCTGTTAAACAGTGGTTTCCCCATGGTTTGGAAAATTTATGTTTTGCCCTAGGGATGTGAAGAATGCCCCCCCCCCCCCATTTCTCAGTTTCCGCAGTTTTCAAAGTATTTTGATGTTGAGAGTTCTCTCATCTCATTCTATATCTAGTTATCCAGTTGTATTTGATATCTGTCATTCTTGGAACTTCAATCAGAAGCAGAAGCAGCAGTAATTGTTGCCATTGCTGTTGTCACCATCTCCAAAACTCTGGAGAGGACATTTGGTAGTCTAACTACCTAAGATTCTAAGAAATGTCATGGGTTGAACAAGGATTGAGCATGTATTCTGATCATGATTGCTAAGAAATCATAAGGATGACAAAATGCAAGGACCTCCACCATGATGAAACATTTAGCTTTGCAGTGCATTCACTGCATTGGACCTGGTCCAATGCCCTTCATGGCATTGAACCAGGATACTTAAGAGACCGCGTCACCCCAAGGTATTCAGTCCGTCCTACAAGGACAGATAGGAGGGGCTCAGTGGTGGTCCCTTCCACAAAAGAAGTCCATCTTATTGGGGCCAGGAAGAAAGCCTTATCCGTGTCTGCCCCATCCCTGTGGAACCTCTTACCACCAGAACTGCGACTCCAGTCGGATCTTCTCCCATTCAGAAAATTTTTGAAGACCTGGCTATGCCAGCGGGTGTGGGGCATGCTTGATTCTACCATGCAAGCCTGCTGGCTCGTTTAGCCTGTCTGAGGGATCCTGTTTGTTTCTGTCTGTTTCTATTTTATCATGGGTAGGTGGGTGGAGGATGAGAGTAGTTTTTAACAATAATCTGATTGGTTCTAACTGTTTTAACTTTTGTTAGTGGGGGGGGGGGAGGGTTAACTACTGTTTTTAGTTGCTGTTGTTTTTAGCTCATTGCTATTTTAAATTGTTAGTAGTATTGTTGCTTTGCCATTGTATGTTGTTAGCCACCCTGAGTGATGTTCCCCATCAGTAGGGCGGGATACAAATCCACAAAATAAATAAATAAAAAAATCATCCAGGCAGAAGGAAATAGCCCACATGTTGTCTATTTGCCACCCTGCGTACAGCGCTGGCTTTGCCATATGGGGTAAATGGCAAAGAAGCCTTGGGGTGTGAGGCTCCTACAAAACAGGAGTAGAAATGATGCCCACAAAATTCCTTGTTTTTGTAAATTTAGTTAGTCAGTCTTGAACTGACAAGAAAAGGTATTTGAGGCATTTTTATGCTACAAAAGAAGACAGAAAGCTTAGACAGATGACTTTAACTGCAAATTGCCATGAACATTGGAGACACATGAAGATTTCCAGACAAAATTTAAAGGAGGAAATGAGTAAGTTGCTCATTCTAATGACCAATGTTCTCCTGAAAAATGCATGATATACAGGTGAAATTCAGAAAATTAGAATATCGTGCAAATGTTCATTCATTTCACTTAAAAGGTGAAACAAATATGATATATGAGATAGACTCACTACATGCAAAGCGAGAGATGTCATGCCTTAATTCATTATAATTGTGATGATCATGGCATACAGTGTACATGAGATTATGTGGTACATGAGACTCGGGGTTGGGGTTTTCATAAGCTGTAAGCCATAATCATCAACATTATAACAAAGTAAGGCTTGAACTATTTCGCTTTGCATGTAATGAGTCTATTTCATATATTTGTTTCACCTTTTAAGTTGCATTACTGGACTGAATGAACATTTGCACGATATTCTAATTTTCTGAGTTTCACCTATATATTGCCCATTGTTTTCCCATAAAAGCTTGCAAAACAAAGATTAGTGCAAGGAGGAAGATTTTCTCTGATAAATACTGGGTGTTTGAACATATGTCACAAAGAATTAGTCTGTGTGACTGCAACATCCCATGGATTCTGCTCTAGATTCTAGGAAAATGCATATGAATTTGGTGATATGAAGTTGAAAAGATTCCATTCAATGCCTACTGGATCTGATTTGAGAATCAACACTAAAATTATTGAGCACGTCTGGAGCTTTTCCTTGTAATTAAAGAAATTGTTGAGCAAGAAAATCATGATACTCAAAGCAGCTCTTAATCAACCTCATATCTCAAGCTATACAGCTCCCAACATCCTCATACAAGATGGCCAAAGGTGTTGTGATCTGCAAGTCCCCTGGGGATAGAAACCTGGGATGGAAAAGCTGCCTTTGAAAAGCATCCAACACAATCTTTGTCCCAACTGAGCTCATGTAGGAGTTGATGGCCCAGTAGCCTCTGCATGCTGGATATCAGATAGAAATGAGTTTTTTTGGAAGAAGCTGACAGATCTTAAGGAAGAACAGGATGTTCTGAGCTCAAGGAGCTGCAGTGGGAGTTTCTCTGATGCTCAGTTTAGCCCAATCTGTCAGGATTTTTTTTTTAAAGACACTTGCTCAACCGGGCTTCTGTCATAACATTTCACACAGCAGTGTCACCTCTAAATGAGGGAGTGTAAATGTTCTCTTTCCCAAGTCACTTAATCAAAGAACGTGATATATTTTTGACCCTGAAAAGAGCAGGCAGGCTTAGGGGGGACAGGTGAATTTCCAAGCATGTACACAAATGGGCATGGGTATATCCAGGAAGGTTCTCTTATATTTGCCTCAAGACTGCATTTAGTCCCTCCCACACAGACACACACACACCAAGTCATTGAGATTGATGACTGGAAAGTTGGAAACACAAGTGCTGTCATCTGCCCCAGCTCCTGCAAACCTACCAGTTTAAAAGCAAGAAATTGCAAGTAGATAAATAGGTACCGCTTTGACAGGAAAGGTAACAGCACTCCGTGCGCTCCGATGTCGAGTCATGCCTGCCACATGACTACATATATGTCTGCAGACACAGACAGCACTGACTCTTTGGCTGTAAAGAGAGATGACCACCGCACCCTAGAGTCAGACACAACTGGCTTTTGAGCAAGGGAAACATTTACTTTTCCCTTTACACCTGCTTGAACTGAAGTTTATGGATATGCCCAAACAGGAATGGTTATTCCTTGAACTTCTAGATGTTTTAGATTTCCGTTCCCATAATTTCTGGTCACTGGTTATGCTGGCTGCTAGAACTTCTAGGAAGTGAAGTCCACAGTAGCAGAAGAGTCAATGGTTAAAATCAATTACTTTGTTAGGAGACCTGCTGTATTAAAACATCACCTTAGTCTTCTAAGTTAGGCCATGTGGAACATTTGGTTCTCGAAGTATTTCCACTGGAGCTCTCAGTTGCCCTGATCAACATGATGAAGATAGTAGATTATGGGCATTGTAACCCAACACATACAAAGTCCCCCGACCTCAGCTCTATGGGATTGGCCAAGTTGCCTCTAAGATATAGAAATTTTCATAACATGTCACTATTTGGCTCAGTTCACAAACTCCCTGAATAACCAGTAGAGCTGTTTCTGAGTCATTAAAGAGAAGACTCTAGGGTAGCCAATTGTGCAATGCCAAAACTGAGGAGAGTGAATCACATTTTTTAAAGGGGGGAGATAGGGGAAAGATTTATAAAGTGCATAAAATTGTATGTGCCCATTTCATCTGGTTGTGCCCTATTTCTATTGTCTGGTGATCAACAATTAATGGCCAGTGTCAAAATCTCTACTTTCCTTGATTCCTCTAGTTATTTATCTATACGTTTCAAGGTCACACTTGAACTTTACAGTTATTCAAAAATGAGTCATGTCCAAACAGCAGGCTGTCCTCATATAAGCTCTACTACATAGAACGACACATGGCCACCCTATATAACTTAACAATATGACTCCCAGCAGATTTTTATAGGAGGCAAATTACCAACACATGGTGGTGGTGGGGGGGACATACATTTTTTAGACAACAGCACCCAAAATTTTCAAGCCAACATGATTAGTGGTCTGGTTGGCAATGGGATCCCGGGGTTGTCATCTGAAAACTTCATTATCTAAGTTCTGACTATTACCATTTTTAGCCCACCTGGAGTGAAAAATGGATTTCTGCAGATACCTGTAGGTAGACATTCTTTTTTAAATTTAATAAATTTGAGATTAAAATACAAGACACCAAATCAGTCATCACTCAAAGTGCCATCCAAAAAGATAGATACAGTCAACCCTCACATTCGTATAGCATTATTTTCACTTAACAACTCGTCGTTATGCCCCATGTGTCCCCCCGCATAACAACGTTTTTAGTGGCATTGTCTGGACAACAATGCTAAAATAGCCGGACAATTATGCTAAAAATGTCGTTTTGCAGGAAACTCCATAGAAACCCACATAAGTCACAGGAGGTGGGAGTGAAGCCCAGCTATTTGACATCATGGCGGGGGCTGTGAAAAAGCTGCCGCTGCCACTCCAAACACTGGCCTCCTGGGAGGTGGGAGTGCGGCTGAGGACTGTTTCATCAAGCCTGGAGTTGTTGGACTTACTGGACACCCACCCTGGTGGGAGCAGGGCAGGGAGAATAAGAAGAAGAAGAAGAAGAAGAAGAATAACAATAACAATAATAACAATAACAACAACAACAAAATTCACTTAGCAACGCTACTTGGGGAACCAAGTAACGTCATTGTGCGAGGGTCTACTGTATAAGGGTAGGAAAGTGAGATGACATTTTAAGGAAGGTGAAAAGAAGTATTTGACCGGGGGGGGGGGCTGTATAAGAAGTAGGATTTTTTAAAAATGTGGAAGCCCTGATAAGCAGGGGTACTGAGTTGGGCTTCTGGGAATTGAAGTCCAAGAACACCTGGAGTGCCAAGGTTGGCCATCACTGGCTTATGCAATTTCACATATGTATTTTGTTACTCAGACAATACCTTTTCAAAAGTGGAAGCAATTTGCAAAACAAAAAAAAATCGCTTCAAGATGCCATCCCGCCAAGCATGTCCTATGAAGTACACCCAGAAATCTTCAAAGAGCAAGTAAAAACACATTAAATCCTTTTTCTCCAACAACTGACGCCATGCATCCTAAAACATCTACTCTTTCTTTCCCCCAGAACCTAAGCAAGAAATGGCATTCAAGCCCATGATTCATGGCGATTACTCATCTCTGTTTATCCAGGCGGTGGGCCACGTTGTGATGTCACCTTTCAGAGGACAAGATAAATTTAATCAGTTTCTCCTTTGGGTCATTGTGATGTGAGGGATAGCAATAATCTTGTATGCCCCCAGAGAGGAAAGACAATCTGATTTGTGTTTATGGGGGTCCAGTATGATTTGTAGAGATGAGATTATCTGCAGTTTAAGACTTCTAACAAAGGAACCAGGGAACATCTCTAATGGCAATGTCTGTGAAAATACACACCATAACAGTCCCACAGCCATGCTCCCAAGGACATCCAAAATAGTAAGTAGCTTTGTTGATTCATGTCAGTAAACCCACTTCTAATAACTTTCACCTCCATTAGCAGTGGGTCTTTTGGAAATCTAACACATCCTAATTGTTCATTTAAAGCCAAACTGCCTCCAAATATTTTGCAAAATATTAGATATTGCACAACAATACAGTAGCCACAATCCTGTTGCCTATTGTAGTAAATCACAGTATAATTGGTGTATTGATTCTGGCTTAAACAAATAATTCTGGTTTAAATAAGTCAACAGGGTCTAACAAATTGTAGGAACTGGTTGAAGCACTCTCAGAACCATTGTCTATTATTTTCTTGAAATCATGGAAGATGGATGAAGTGCCAGAAGACTGAAAGAAGATTGTGAAATGCCCTGAGTTGGCCTTGGCCGAGTGGACGGTGTAGAAATCGAACTAATAAATAAATAAATAAATAAATAAATAAATAAATAAATAAATAAATAAATAAATAAATAAATAAATAAATAAGAAGAAGGCTAATGTTGTACCTAACTTCAAAAAGGTCAAAAGGAACTAATACCCTGGAAAGCAGAAATCAAATTCAAAAAGATCTTGGTAGGCTTGAACACTTTTCTTCTTCTTCCATGTCTAGGCCAGACATGAAACTGCCAAAATGAAGACACCTTTTGGTGAGTTCATTCTGCACTCACACTGAATCTAGTGTGAGAAAGATTAGCCAGCAACACAAGGTTGCCGTTAGCAGGGTATGCCCGATTGTGGTTCAAAAATACCACAGTCTTCGAGGAAGCTCTTTCTGTGTACCCTGGCTTGGAAACTGAAACAACTGAATGAAATACAACAGGCAAAATGGCTAGGTCTACATGGCTAAGTCTACATCTAGGAAAAGAAATCAAACACACAATTACAAGATGTGGTGTTACTTGACTCAGTAATACTACAAAGGAGAAAGACTTGGTATTGTTGTGCATCACAAGCTGAATATCCCCCACAGTGTGATGTGCCCACACACAAAAGGGCAAATGCTATTTTAGGCTAGTGATGGTGAACCTTGGCACTCCAGGTGTTCTTGGACTTCAATTTCCAGAAGCCCAAGTCATAACTTCTGTTGATCAGGGCTTCTGGGAATTGACGTTCAAGAGCACCTGGAGTGCCAAGGTTCGTCACCATTGTTTTAGGATGTATTAACAGAAGTATAGAATAAAACGCAAGCAATTGCTTTGGAAGATGGTGTGCACTCCAATGCTGAAGAAACTGAAGAGAAATTCAGACAACCAGCTATCAGATCTGCTTTGATTTGGATTTCTGAACTTGATGGCCACTGTAAAGGTAAAGGTGGTCTTCATTGCTCAAAAGCCAGCAGTATGTGACTTTACAAGGTGGCCCATGTGTATCCAGTGTATATTTGTGCTGTGTGCATAGGGATTTACAGGCTACCCTATAGGGTGTGGTGTTCATCTCCTTTTACCTTCCAGTTGTCAAATTCAACGTCTTAACCACTAAGCCACCGTTGTCCACAATGGCCGCTTTAGCCCCTTCCAAATCCATTATTATATGATTCTATGAAATTCCAGGGCACTTGCTGTAATTCTGATGTTTGTGCAGAAAGGCTCAGAAGACATCATCATTCTAGGACAGTGGTGGCAAATCTATGGCACGCATCTATGGCATGCATGCTCCCAGTTGGCACGTGTACTGTAGCCCCAACAGAATTCACCCCACAACTTTGCCCAGCAGCCCAATGGAAGTGCTTCTTTCCTCCAGCATAGAGTTCATCCTGCCCCTCTGCCCAGCAGCACAATGGGAGCACTTCCTCCCTCAGATGATGCAATAAAGGAAATTTAATTGCAGTATATGACATATAGTAACGTTCATAGGAACAAAGAAAGGTCATGATGACCCAGAACAGATTGGTGTCTTGGCATTAGTTTAAAACACCCATTATAAAGAATTGGGGAAACTTCCAAACATTAGTAATAACCAGTGGTGGGCATCAGCAGGTTCGCACCAGTTCGCCAGAACCACACCTGTCAACCTTCCCGATTTGGCCGGAATTACCCCGTAAATTGACGTCGATTGATGTCATAACCCGGTCCCCGCTGCCAAAACCCCATAATTTGGCAGCGGGAGAAACGCTTTCCGCGCATGCGCAGGTTTTACCCCTTCCATGCATGCGTGGAAGCGCTATGTCGCTTGCATAAGGGCTGCGCAAGCGGCGTAGCGCTTCCGCGCATGCGTGGAAGGGGTAAAACCTTTCCACACATGCGTGGAATGCAACCTGCACACAAGCAATGTGCGCAGGTCCTGTTTTTCCGGAGCCGCGGGTTGACAGGTATGGCCTGAACCGGTACCAGAAATTCTGGCTGGCCCTGCCCATCCAAGTTTTGAAATAAAGTAGTCCTAATTCAGGTGCAACGCAGGGTTTCCCCCTGGCCACGCCCACCATACCACGGCCACAGTGTGATAGTAAAATTTTTGGAGCCCACTACTGGTAAGAACTGTAGCTGACTTTCTCAATGATATATCAAGTACAGTAGAACCCCACATAACGAAAAAACTCCATTCTATGGAGCTTTTCGCTATGCGGTTCTTTTGTTATGCGGTTCTCTATGGGAGATACCACAAGTAACGAAAAAATGTTCATTAACTGGGGTTCCCATTGAGCGGGTATACCCCAGTTACCAAAAAACTCGCATAACAAACAATTTTTTTCATTATGTGGGGTATAGCTCTTGCATAACGAACGCTTTGCTATGTGAATTTTTCGCTACGCGATGTGTTCGTTATGCGAGGTAGCACTGTATTTGGACCTGTTGATGAAAACCTCTGATAAGTAGACTTCAAGAAGGAACATTAAAGATAAGAGTAGCCTAGATTTGAATGTGCACCTAGGTTACCATATCAGGATAAAGAAGTGATGTCTGTAGCTGGGGGTAAGAATCATGTGACCAGGACTGGGCCAATAGGCATCTCCAAGTAAAATGTAACCTTCTTTAAGGGGGAGGGTTTTTGGTTTTACATTTCCAAGTATAAGAGGATAAAAGGCCAACTTATCTACTGTTTAATTGTGCCTTCTTGATTAGACACCACAAGCTCATTAAAGCAATAAAATGCTGCTTCATTTACCCTCAGAATAAAATACTGACTCCAATTACAGTATTTTAAACAAGTATGTTGGTAACATGCCAGCACAGAGTTTGCCCCGCCCCTCTGTTTGGGCACTTGGCCTTTAAAAGGTTTGCCATCACTGTTCTAGGAGAATTTGAATTAATCTCATTGCAGCATTTGTTTTGCTTTGCTTTTTAAAGACAATGTGTTCACTTTATGTAGAGGAAAATTAGAATCTGCACGTCTCTCTAATGGTGTCAACAGCATTAAACATTTCAGATGAAACACAATGTTGTGCTCTATCAGCAGACATCTCTATAAAGATACAAGCACAGGAAATGCATTTCCCTTAACCCTGAATAGGCTGTTATGCCTGTTAAATTTCATTCCATTGTTTTCATTGTTCAAGCCTTTCAAGATCTATTTGAATTTTGTTTCTGTTCCCCCAGGCCCAGGGTAATAGCTAGTTTATCCAATTTTGTGTCATCTGCAAATTTGATCAATATACCCTGCGCCTCCTCATCAAATCCATTAATAAAAATGTTGACGAGCACTGGGCCCAGGACTGAGCTTTGTGATGCTTCACTTGTTGCATACTGTCAACCTGCCTTTGACTTATAGCAATCATATGAATGAGTTACCTCCAGAATGTCCTGTCCTCAACAGATCTGCTGCACTCTTCTAAACTCAAGACTGTGGGTCCCTTTACAGATTTAATTCATCTCATATTTGATTGTGATGGGATAGAAATGGGTCCTGTGTTTTTTTAAAAAATAGTAATGTAGATTTCTCTGTGTGCTGTTCACTGGAGAGAGGTGGCAGTGTTGCATTATGGGTTGTTACTTGGCTGGAACTGTTGGCGAGATTCAACAATCTAACCTCATGTTCTTGGAGAAATGAAAGCTAATTCGTGATGGACATATAGTACTGTACTGTGTATGGTCATTGGCTGGGACCCTCAGAGGAGGGACCAGAGGGTAGAACTTGTGAGAGGAGATAAAAAGGAAGGGAGAAGGGAGGATGGTCCTTTTGCTTTTGTTGTGTAAGTAGTTCTTTGGGGGTGCTTTTAACTCAAGTAATCATGTAAATTTTTAAGAGAGATGGGGGGCCCTCTGGGCTTCCACACTTAGATAGGTTTTCATTCTTTTAAATGTGCTTTCTGAACTGAAGAAGCTTTATTTGCTTAGAATTGTTTTACTTCCTGAACTTAAGAAATCCATAACCTACTTTTGCTACAATATACTTTTAAAAGACATGAAGATGACGGCAGTTGTTTATTTTTCTACATGCTACCTTACTACCTGCCTGACTTTGGTTGGGACGTGTGAGGCAGCTAGTTAAAATCCTGAATTGCTTAGCTACAGGTTGACAATTCAGGTGTGGTCCCACTTACATTTCGGCAAAGGTCCTACTTGGGAATGACGGGTCAGATATATTGATCTTCTTCTTTTCCTGCTGCCTTCACCTTTTCCCAGCATAATTTTATTTTCTAGTAAATCTTGCATTTTTATGATGTGGCCAAATGAGTAGGAGAGTTGATAATAGAAATCACTGGTGTTAGTTTCCTTTGGCACAGCGAATGTGCTGCAGGTTTTATTCTGGGTTTTAACAGAATGTGTAAGGTATAGATCCTGTTTGAGGAACAGGGTTCAGCATCTTGCAGAGCTCACGTAAAATTTGGACCAAATCCCAAAGGAGATTTGCCATCTCTGTAAAAATAAGACTCACCAGCCTCAACTAATGAAAGCATATGGTTGCAAATAGCTTTGGCTGTGAGTGGCATAAGCAGAGGGAAAAGGCGGCAAGCCATGAGGCTACAGAAAAGCCTTGAGGTTGTTGTGTCAAGTCACATGCATTTGTTACATCTAGAAGAAGTTGGGTATCATTTCACATGGACCATTTCTGCAAGAAAGGCAAATTGCAGCTTCCTCCTGTGGGCTACAGGTAGGTATCTTCTTCAAATGCCATATCTGTTCCAAATATTGGCTATCATCAAATATAGGCTCCATGCCCCTTCCCCCCACCCCCAGCCCGACCAGTCGGCGAGGAAGTGGGAGCATCTGTCAACAGCTCCTGTGGCTTGAAAACACCACCACCATCACTGCCCTGAAGCTCCGTGCACCTTCCCCCGCCCCCCAGGCCCGGCCGGTTGGCAGTGCAATGGGAGCACCTGCGGACAACTCCCGCAGCTTGAAAAGTGCCACTGCCGCCACCACCCTGAGGCTCCGTGCTCCTTCCCCCAGCCTGGCCGGTTGGCGGGGAAGTGGGAGCACCTGTGGATGGCTCCCATGGCTCGAAAAGGACCCAGGCCACTTCTCTTCACCGCCTCCGGTCTTCAGGATGGGGTGGAGAGACCCTGCAATGATGGACACCTTGACCTACCACCATTGCCAACATCCCAGGCCCCGCCCATGGCCAGGACTTAAAAGGCCGTAGAGGCGGTAGGACTTTATAGGACTTTATTTGTCTGGAGCAGGAGTGCAATATGTGAGGTGTTATTTCATTATTAAGATGTTAGTGGGATATTATTTTGTTACTGAAATGTTACTGTATTTCTGAGATGTTACTGTTCCCTATTGTATTTTTGCTGATTGTATCTTTGTTTTTGTATATTCTCTTTTGAAAGCCACCCTGAGTCACATTTTTGTTGAGTACGGCGGGATATAAATCTAATAAATGAAATAAAATGAATGAAAATCATGGTGAAAGTCTTCCTTTTCTTAACTCCTCGGAACAGTTCTTCCAAGGACATTCCACACCATTCTCTCAGGTTCTTCAGCCATGAAATCCATCTACGTCCAGGGCTTCTCTTCCCAGGGATCTTCCCTTTCTCAATGAGTTGGAGTATTCTATGCTTCATGTCATTCCTCACGATATGCCCAAGGTATTAGAGCTTCCTTTGTTTAATGGTCTTAAACAGTTCTTGTTCTTTATCCATCTGGCACAACACTTCTACATTACTCACACGGTCAACTCATGATGTCCTTAGTAGCCATGTGTACATCCACATTTCAAAAGCTTTGATTTTATTTTCAGATGATTTAGTCAGTGTCCTAGCTTTGACTCCATATAGCAACACTGGGAATACATAACATCTCACCATTAGGCATCAGGGAATAGATTTCGCAAGGAATTTTATTTTCCTCCAAGACTGGTTCAGGTTTGCACCAGCCTGTTCAGTTGGCAATAAGAAGGACATTTTCAGAAAGGAACCTTAATCCAGCTGTGGCTTAATGCCAAGCTACACACTATGCAGGAGAGCCTTAAAGGAATCTCCTGATTTCAAAAGTAAAAATTGCAACACAGTCCTATGCATTCTAGTAGTGTCCGGCTTTAGGAGGAGATTCTCCTCTTCATTTACAGCCAAAGAGCCAACGCTGTCTGTTCCTGCAAACATTTATGTAGTCATGTGGAAGGCATGACTAGACACTGGAGCACATGGGATGCTGTTACCTTTCCCATCAAAGTGGTACCTATTTATATACTTGCCATTTCTTGTTTTTGTACTACTAGGAAACTATTACTAGTTAGCAGGAGCTAGGGCAAACAGTGGGAGCTCACTCCATCATGCAGTACTGAGGACTTGAACTGAGGTCAAGCTAAGTGTCTTGGCCACTAAGCCACCATGGCCCTTCCTATGCATTCTACTCAGAAGTAAGCCTTACTGCACTCAGTTATACTAAGTCAAGATAAATGTTTACAGATTACAACCTTAACACCCCAGTGCTAAATTTACCAGTGCTTCTAAATGTGTTAAGTACTGTATGTGTGGAAAAGAGTAAAAAGAAACAAGTACAATCATAAATAAAGCAGCTCAAATAAATTCTTTATCTCACAATCTATATGTCCATTTTTTGGTATTGAAGACCTGCTAAGTTGCAGTAATAGGTTGCATTAGGCTCTTTCTGGCTTTCATTTTACAAATGTCTGCCCAATGGCTGGAGACTTGCATTCCTTCCAGAGGAGCTGCATTACACTGTCTTTCGGCATATTTGTGTCTTCCACTGACCCAAGCTTGCATTTCTGGGCCAATCTTTTCAGGCTTCGTGCCAAGAAACAGCACGATGGAAACATGACACATAGTCGGTGGCACTCTTAACTTGTCTGACAGTTCCCCATAACACCAGGGACAAGAAATGTGTCAGCAGCACTCCATAAGCATTTTTATGATTCCTTAAAGCACAGTTCCAGCAAGTGAGGTCTCTTCTGAGGAAGGGCTGTCATCAAATATTTCTTCTAAGAAGAGTCTCCAAATCCATCTATTTGTAATGAAAAGGAAGAAACAGTAGATCATCTGGTCAGCGGATGCAGCATAATTTCACAGACTGATTATTTGCAATGCCATGACAGGGTTGCAAAAAAAAAATCATTGGAAACTTTGCCTGCAGTTTGGATTTGAATGCAGTAAAAATCACTGGGGACACCAAGAAGATAAAGTTTTAGAAAATCAGAGTTAAGATCCAATGGGACTTTAAAATTCAAACAGATAGATATCTGCCTCACAACACACCTAATATAACTGTTGTGGAAAAGAAGAAGGTCTGGTTTGTTGACATTGATATATCAGGAGATGCAGATGCCTTTGAAATGTGGTGTTGGAGGAGGGTTTTGAGAGTCCCCTGGACAGCGAGGAGAACAAATAGGTCAATCTTAGAAGAAATTAACCCTGACTGCTCATTGGAAGGTCAAATAGTAAAGATGAAGCTAAAATACTTTGGACATCAAATGAGAAGGGAGGATTCACTTGAGAAGGCACTGGTGTTGGGAAAGGTGGAGGGCAAAAGAAGAAGGGGAAGGCCAAGGATGAGATGGCTAGATGGCATTGTAGACACAATGGGCACAGAGCTGGGAGGGCTGAGGGGGATGGTGGAGGACAGAGGCGCCTGGAGGGAAATGGTCCATGTGGTCGCAAAGGGTCGGAGTCGACTGTGCGACTGAACAACAACAACAACAACAACAACAACAAATTGAAGACAAACAAGTGGAGAAAATCACAAAATATTGTGATTTGCAAATTGAAGTCGAGCATCTAAGGAGGACGAAATCTGTTGTTGTACCCATAGTAATCAGAGCCCTTGGAGCAATACATAAAGGAGTCCCTAGAAGATATTTGGAAATTTTGGACTTATCGGACTTGAACATCCTAACTCTCCAAAAAACAACTCTACTGGACAGGGCCGTAGCCAGGGGGCAAAACCCCTCCTGAGCTAACAGCCTGCCCCCCCCACCCCCACCCCACCTGTGATGCCAATGTTATATAATGCCCCTCCTGAAATCCCCCCCCCCCCAATCTAGAATCCTGGCTATGGCCCTGCTACATGGAACTGCATACACACTCAGACGTTACCTTAACAGTTCTTAGATCCTTGGTTACAGCTTGAACTGTTAATTTTATTCCAGTCCTCAACTGTGAATCAAATGGTAGATTTGTGTCTAATAATAATAATCGTGTGTCATCAAGTTGATTGACTTATGATGACCTTTGCCAGGGTTTTGTAGGAATGAAGACACAACAGGGGTTTAACCATTCCCTGCTTCTTCGGTTGTCCTGAGCCCGTGCAAGCCGGCTTCCCCAAAGCCATACAGGCTGACTCTTCTCTCATGAGGTACAGTGGGCAATTGAACTCCCAACCTCTACCTCTGCAGTCAGACACCTAAACTACAGTGCTATCCAGCCAGCTTCTCAGAAACTGAGGTTTAACTCCATCATTGTGGCTGATGGTGTCAGGCCACTCCTACCACGGAGCCATGATTCCTTCACTCTCCCTGCCCCTCTCTTCTCCTGCACTGGTAGCAGTTCCTCCCCCACCCACCCCAATCTATGCCCAATTCGTCTTCCAGAAATTTCAAGCCACCAGGAATCAATTATTGGAGGTTGATTTCATTAAGATATTTTGTAGCCTTGCTGTGTGGTGATGTATGCTAGCAAGACTAAAACACAATCAATCAAATAAATTAGCCTGCAAGCTAGCCCATTAGAAAGAGGGCAAATGTTTCCCCTTGCAATCCCATGGACAACACAAATTTCTGAATGTCTTTTCTCTCATTTTAATTTTTTCTTAAGCTGAACTTCTGCCTCAACAGCCAGATACTTCACAAACTTGAGCTATCTGGTCAGGATATTATTGGATGTCATTGCAAATAGTTAGCTTAAGAACTGCTTCTCCTGGAAGTTGATTATATTGTAGGCAAACACGATTGCCAGCATGATTCAGCTGGAACATAGAACAAGTAAAGCAAACATAAGATCTTGTGTTTGTTGCTCAGCCCTAGAGTACACAATATTTTCCTTCTTCAAATAAACTAAGTTAATGTTCTCCTGTTCTATCGAACTGGAATTTTCTCCATGTGTCTGAGTAGATAACTCCCTTTATCAATGCATCGGCATTCCTGAATTTCCAAGCTGCAAATCTTTTCCCAGTACCAAATTGGCAAGATAGCATAAGACTATAGGGCAGCAAGCTGGCTGGATAACTCAATGGTTTACATATCTGGCTGCAGAGCCAGCGAATGACAGTTATAGGGCAGTGATGGCTAACCTTTTAGAGACCAAGTGCCCAAAGTGCAACCCAAAAACCTGCTTATTTATTGCAAAGTGCCAACATGGCAAAAGGGGAGGAAGGAGATTCTCCCATTGAGCTGCTGGGCAGAGGGGAAGGACAAACTCTGTGCTGGGGGAGGGAGGAAATTCTCCCATTGGGCTACTGGGTGGAGGGGCAGGGCAAACTCTGTGCTGGGGCAACCACATGGGTGCCCAGAGAGAGGGCTGCGAGTGTCACCTCTGGCATGCATGCCATAGGTTCACCACCACTATTATAGGGCAACAACATGTTTGTTTGTTTATTCATTGAATTTATATACACCCCACTAGAAAGTAACTCTTGTAATGTACAAATACGATTAAAACTAAAACCATCAATCACTGAATGAACAGCCACATAAAAAGTACCAAGTCCATAAGATGACAATAGGTAATGTGAGACTGACAAAGATGATACCAGCAAATAACAGCCAGAATTATAAATACTGTAGTAAAGTATGTCTCAGACATGAACTAAACTAATCTGAAAACAATTCCCCTAAACCTTCTCTAAAAATACAATTTTCAGCTGCTTTTTAAAAGCATTTCTTCTTCTTTCATGTCCTGATCAAACCACAGACTGCCAAGATAAAGCCACTTGCTTGGTTTTGTCTTTGGCCAAAGTTAAGACCTCCTCAATGCATGTTTCTGGCATTGAAGGGTTGGGGCCAACAGTAACTCCGCAGAGAGGGTATTTGAAAGAGGAGGAGAAAGTACCACCAAGAAAGCACTGTGGCTTGTTCTAATTTTCTTCACCTCTTCAGGGGATGAACGTTCAGACTGCCCAATAAAGAAGAGCAGGTTATATGAGTAGATGGAAGGAGATCGTCTGAGAGGTATCAAGGTGCTAAACCAAACAGACCTTTTTAGGTCAGCACCAACACCTTGAACTTCACACGTGAACAAAATAGGCAACCACTGTAGATTGGCCAAGATTGGGGAAGGTATGAAAATACCTCCCCATGTTCATGAGCCATCTGGTTGCCACATTCTGCACCCTTTGAAGGTTCCATACCAAGATCAAGAAACGTCACACATAGAGAGCATTGTAGCAATCAACCTTTGAGGTTATCAGTGTGTTTATCAATGTTGTTAAGATCCTGCTATCAAGGTAAAGGCCACAGCTGAGCGATATGCCAGAGATGAAAAAAGGCTGACCACACCCCAGAAGCTACAGTACCAGGGGTGCCAGCTCCAGAATAACACCCAGACTGTGGACATGATCCTTTATATAACACAGTAATATACTGAACAATAATTTAAACATGTAATGTAGAATAATGATAAGGCATCAGGCTGCTACCCTGACATTATCACAATGATATTAAAGAACTCTGCAAAGCTGGCCAAGTTATCCTGCTATAGTAATAGAGTAGACCATACACCAAGTGCCATGTGAAGGTTAATTAACCCAGCCACCCGGAGAACTAATGGCTTTGGGCGGTGAAGTCCACAGGGTAAGGTGATGTGACCAAGTGGATTTAATCCCACTTGAATCCATCTTGATGGAGGGCAGCAGCTTCATCAATAATGGCCTAGGACTGATGAGGACTTTGCATGCTAAAATAGCTCAGGCCCAGAATGTGACATGCGGAACTGGATCAGTATTGTGAGTGTCATGCTGCAATGTGGAAGGCAGATGAAAGGCCACTGCATTATATTGCTCCCAGGACAATCTTCATGGCTGATCACCATGATAATTGCCAATATTCAGAATTGGATATGACAGGAGGAGGAGGAGGAGGATCTGATAGCTTCTCAGCCATTTCAAACATTCCTGGGGGTGGATGAGGCATCAAAAAAGAAGTAACTAGGCTGTCCCTTCAGTTTGTAGGAGGGGGGAGGAAGCAAAATTGATTTTTTCCATCTTCAGCACCAATTATAGCTTTGCTCTACTCTTGTACATACAGTGCAGTAAGGCAAACCAAATATTGGGAGTTAGTTCCACTCTTACAACACAAAGCAATACCGAACAGAGCAAAGAAACAGCTCATACGAGGCATATTCATTCCCACCTTATGTTAACAGTGCCAAACATAGACACTTAGAACAAAACATAAACAAACGTTGGTCTCCACAGAAATGAAGTGTCTGGGGAAGGCTGCTGGAGTGACTAGCAAGGATAAAATCAGAAATGATATTGTAAGGCAGTGATGGCTAACCATTTAGAGACCGAGTGCCCAAACTGCAACCCATTTATCACAAAGTACCAACACGGCAGAGTGAAGTCTGTGCTGGGAATGGCAGAAAGCACTCCCATTGGGCTGCTGGGCAGAGGGATGGGGCTAACTCTGTGCTGGGGCAATGATATGCATGCCCACAGAGATGGCTCTGAGAGCCACCTCTGGCAAGCGTGCCAGAGGTTCACCACTACTGTTATAAGAGAAAGAATCAAAATAGAACCAATCTTAAACTACATACAGGGACAACAAATAAAGTGGTTTGCCCTTTTAGAGAGAATGTCTTGGAATTCCATACCTTACAAGGCATATGTGGAAAAAGGAAAAGGACAAAGACCATGAGGCAGACCCAGAGGAAGGTGTAGAGATAACATCAAATACATATTAGAAGAACACCAAATAATGCTTGTGGAGGCAGCTAGAACAAGAACCTTGTATCTCCCTCAACACCCAAAGAAGACGACTACTCATGTACATTCAGAGCAATCCGAAGCTGCTCTGTGCTTTTTGATCTTTGACAGTTCTTTCATCCCTTGCAAGTGTGTTTGAGTTGGGACAGTTTCGAAGCAGAAAAACCCTCCAAGAATTAGATAGGAATGCATTTGCTATTTTAAAAGCACACCGATAAGAACAAATTCTGTTTAGTCCAAAGTTCTGTTCTTGTTCCCCTCCAAGCGCCTACATGGGTCAGATTCATTTTGATCCCAACAGTTGGACGTATCTTTTAGAACTTCTAGAGAGATTTTGGAACACTGGCCTTCCTTTTTGTCTCTGTGACACATTACCTGATCGATTGCTATCAAACCAGGGAGGAGAGGAATGGATCGCTGTGCCTTGATACTCAATTTCCAGCTAAAACCAACTGGGTAGAATTAATCAAAGCTCAGTGCATGAATTAATGATAGTTATCCACTGCAGTACAAGAATTCAAAAGCTTTTAATGAGAGCTTTCTAAGTTAGCAATATTTTTATCTCAAGGTTCATCTTACACTATTTACATTTGTAGGGAGAGAGGAAAAGGCTGTTGCAATTTCAAAGATCATGAAGTAGGTTCTCCTCCCCACCATTAAAACATGAAATGGTTTCTCCAAAAACTTAAGCAACAAAGATCAAATATAGCAAAAGAACAAACAGATGCTGGGAAGTGTGGGGGGCAAAAGAAGAAGGGGGAGGCCAAAGATGAGATGGCTAGATGGTGTTGTGGGCACAGAACTGGGAGGGCTGAGGAGGATGGTGGAGAACAGAGGCGCTTGGAGGAAAATGGTCCATAGGGTCGCAAAGGGTCGGAATCGACTGTGTGACTGAGCAACAACAACAAAAATCAATCAATTGAAATTAATAAATAAAATTTGTTATTAATAATAAATAAATAAAATTAAGTGGAGAATAATGCTCCTGGATTTCTATGGAGCCTACGCCCCAATTCCTCCCACATTCCAGCCTCCCAAATTTGCTGGTCCATTCACAGACTGTGGATCACACAAGGGCCATAGGTTATTTTCAGGTGGTTTTAAAGTTTTTTAAAACACATTAAATGTTCAAAAATAAACATAAACAATATAATCTCAAAGTAGACACTGAAAAAAGCAGTGTCATTTCCCAAACATTCAGTGCTACTTCAGAAAAATTGCTTTCAATAAATAATAAAGAATTGGTATTGGTCAGCAAAAGTTTGACATTTAAGAAAAATAATTGTTTTTCTGGCACTAGGTAAAATAGTACCAAGAATCCTTTAAAACCAGAAAATTAATTTCTTACTTATTGTATATACTATATCAACATTAATGTAGACAACATTAATGGGACTCCATCGTGGACATTTGAGCCATAAGGCTCCATCATGGACATTTGAGCCATTGGGCTCCGCCGTGGACGTTTGAGCTGTGGAGCTCCATTGTGGACGTTGGGTAGCCGAGGGTATCGTGCAATTTAATTTTGTTATTGCTGTATTTAAATGGTGTGTACTGCAATTTTGTATTTGTTTTGTAAAATCTGTAAGGTGAAAACTGTACATTTTCTGGTAATTTTCGTTAACTTTTTTCTTATTGCAATTGTACTGTATTATGAATTTTTTTTGTACTCTGTATTGTATTATATACCTATGTTGTACACCACCTCGAGTCGCACGTGGGGTCGAGTGAGGTGGGATACAATAATAATAATAATAATAATAATAATAATAATAATAATAATAATAATAATAATAATAATGATAATAATAATAATAATAATAATAATAATAATAATAATAATAATAATAATAATAATAATAATAATAATAATAATAATAATAATAATAATGTACTCAAGCTAGCCTAGAACAGGGCCTCTTAGATGCCTGAAGAGCTTCTGTCCAGCCCCATGAGGAACAGAAGTGATGACATATATTGTGCAAAGCAGTAAAGATTGTAGGATGAGCTACAAAAGCATAAAAAATAATTATTGCTTATCTCAGTGTAATAACTTCCAGTGGGATTGCAGGTTGGGAGAATTGCTAGTCCTTTACAGCAAAAACAAAAACAGATTTGTATCATCAACACACCCAAGGACCTGCTAGTTTGTGCCAACACCTGATAAATTCTCTTCCTAACACCTGCAGATTCTTGCCCATTACATTTTAAGATGGCATGCAGATTATATGACTGTAATAGGAAATCCCACTTAACAACCTTGATTTTCTCCCTGTCCCCTCAAAAGCTTGCACAAAGAATCCTGTGTTTTCCAAGTCTTCCATTGTTAACACAATGTGGATTGGGCTACCTACATTTTGTGTCATCAGTTGCATATGATAATGTGGACTGGGAATGTCCTTGGAAATTTGCACAAAATAAACCTAGTCAGGCTTTTAAGGTGACTCTGAAAACTCTCTTGCTTCTCTAGGCACAGAATTTGGGTCTGCCACAACATAGAACTTGTTTTGTATTCGTTTGGATTCAGGTTTGGAGAAGAATCTGAAAGATCCTTAAGGTCTGAAGTTATAAGCTAATGAGCCAGTAATTCTAGAGCAGGGGTGGCTTACCTTGGGTTCTTGGGCTTCAATTCCCAGAAGACTAAGTCAATTCCCCAAAGCACTTACCAGTCAATGTTCTAACTTAGGCTTTTGGGAATTGAAGTCCAAGAACCAAAGGTTGGCCACCCCTGTTCTGAGTGTCAAAATGCTGACAGGTGAAAGGTTTTTAGGGGTTTCATTTACATGGTGGGTACTATGGAACTAAATCTCCCAGCATATTTTAGCCTAAAGTCTTTAGTTACAGCAAGTAAGCCTTCTTCCTTTCCTGTATTTTTTCAATTCTTTCATCCACTGTTGGATCTCGGCTTTTCTTTTTTTGCTTCCACAAATTTTTGTTTCGTGCTATTCTAATCTATTCTGCTCCTACTGATCTTTTTTAATTAACCATCCAGCTAGTTTGCAATCTTCCGCCACTCTTTCCAGTCCAAGGTCATCTCTGGTGTATTTCTTCATTCCATCACCCATCTATTTAGCTGATGGTGTGTCCTGCCCATCAACATTTTAATTGGTGTGATCAAGCGTGTACTTTTGCAGCTGTTCTGATCACACCCTCAACTACACTTTGATCCCACCTTTCTTTCACTGAGCTCTGTGCAGCATACCTGATTCTCAGGCTCCTTCTCCTCCTCTTAGTTTTTCATTCAACAGGTGAGGCTGAAACAGATTGACAAGCCAAGGTCACAAAGGGAGCCCTGTGGTTTAGAGGGGAATTGAAGACTCTCGAGCCTTAGCTCAACTCCCTAATCACTACACCATATTTGCTCTTTTTAAAACAAAGTCACCTTTGGACAACTCAACATGCATCATTAAAGGTGAGCATGATGAAGAATCAGCATAGATATCACAGGGCTGGGAATATTCTATCAACATTGAGGCAGCTGGCCTGACCATTAAGGTAATGGGCTGCACCTGTCATCATCCCCTGGGAAGAATCATAGTGTAGGAACATAAGAAGCATCTTCATATCAGGTCAGGTTATTTTTTCCATGTTACCTAGCACTGTCTTCTTTATGACATTGGCTCCTGGCTCTTGAGAAATAGCCCTTTCCCTTGGAAATATCAGCTACTGACCTTTGGAACCATGATGATACAAAACAAGTGAAAAGCCTATTAAATGACACTAAGCCCCAGTTCTTCCCATTATTTTGTCCTGGTTATCATTATAAGGTAAAAGGAAAGGTTGCCCTTGCTTGAAAGCCAGTCATATCTGACTCTAGGGTTCAGTGCTAATCTCCGTTTATAGCTAAAGAGCCAGTACTCCTTCTTTTGTGTCCCAATCTAACCCTGGACTGCAAAAATGAATCCACTTTGTTTGCTTTGTCATTGGCCAAACTTAAGTCTTTACTGGTGCATGTTTCTGGTAGAAATCAGCAGACCAGCAAATTAAACAGATTCACACCATGTGTTGTTATCTGTCAGCAGCCCCAACTTGAGCATGTTGGTCTAGCATTTAGGGACTCCAACCCTCAACTTATTCAGGATCCTCCCAGTGAGATAGGGGAGGTTCATATCCCCAGCTATATCCTCCTTTAAAGTTGTTCCTTGTCCAGTGAGCTCCATCCACCATCTTCTAATTTAGTTTTGCTCTTGTGTATCCTCAAGAATGTTTGTTCTTGCCATAAAGCTCTTCCTGGATCTGAGCTGGTGGACTTGAGGCAATATCCATTCAGACAGTGTTGAGGGCCGTTCTCTTGCTTAGTTCTGCCAGTCTCCATTGCTACTACTCTCCTTATCTTAGGGGGACCGATACCAACCAGAGGGTATATTTTCCCAACTGGTGTAAGTTTGAGGCATCTTGTCACTATACACAAGGCTTCATTAACAGCAATGTCAACTTGTTTTGTGTGTGTGGATGGCCTCCATACTGGAGCAACATACTCTGCTACAGAGACTCTCAGGGCCAAAGCTGATGTGCACAGTGTGGATGGTTGAGTTCCCCATTTATAGTTTGTGAGTTTCCATATACTGTATACCAGTTCATACACCAAGTTGTGCTATGGGACCATTCCCTGTGTCTTACTGTTGAGATCCATTCACTTTATAGCATTTCAGGGGGGATATGCCTTCATGAGTTTATGGCACCCTGACTATGAAAGCCTTGCTCTTCTATTCACTTCAGGCCACACATCACGACTTGGTTCTAGTCTTTTCATTCGTGGTTTATATCTTCTGTTTCCTCTGCTTGTTTTGAAATCAATGATGGAAAAACTGCTTCCTAAAGTCCTTATTCTCATTGACTCTTTTTGTTGTTTTGTCGCATTATCCTTCAGGCACCTCTATCTGCCACCATCCTCCTCAACCCGTCCAGCTCTGTGCCCATTGTGTCTACAATACCATCTAGCCATCTCATCTTTAGCCACCCCCTTCTTCTTTTGCCCTCCACCTTTCCCAGCACAAGGCTTTCTCAAGTGAATCCTCTCTTCTCATTTGATGTCCAAAGTATTTTAGCTTCATCTTTACTATTTGACCTTCTAAGGAGCCCTCAGGGTTGATTTCTTCTAAGATTGACCTATTCATTTTGTTGAATACAATGAATGAAAACATTCATTGTTCATTATGTGCTCTGTGTATAAGCTGAATAAGCAGGATGATAAAATGCAGCCTTGTCTTACTCCTATTCCAAACCACTCTGTCATTCTGTATTCTGTCGTTGACTCTACCTGATGAGAAAATTTAACAAGAATTTTTAAAGTCTTGTAAAATTCTTATCCTTCAGTTGAGAGCTTGACAGAGAGAACCTCCTTGTTCCCAATGTCTCAACATTAGAAGAAAACTCAACAAAGAAATGTAACATCCTGCAAGACTCTTTGCTTCACCTCTCAAGATCTCCATAATTTGTATATAAAAATCTCTAGACTTCCTTTTGTTGTGAAAGGCAAAACACATACAGACATGCAGCATGTACTGAAAGGTTGATTGTTAACAAAGATACAAACAATCCATCTAGTGCTTCAGACTCTTAAATCAAGCAGCACTTGGTCTAATTTTGAGCAATTCATGGAACTGCACAGATTGAACAGGTTTTTTTTTTTTTTTTTTAGGAAAATCTGCACAAAACTGCATTCTCACCATGATTCTTGAAAATGTGAGGACTATACTGTGTCACCATTTCATCAAGGTTACTGCTAAGACAAATGTTGGAATTCATTCTATGCGAAGACAACATACTTACCCCGAAAAGCCACTGACCATCAAAACAGAAAAAACTGGGCTACAGTAATGAAACGTAGTCCTGATCTTCTTTCCCTTCCTATTGTAGTACTTTTGTTTTGACTACCCTCACTGTTTCTAGTTTCACACTTCAGATGCTAGGACCGGCTGATTAACTCCGAACAAGTCTTCATCCCAGTGATAGTGAGATAGTTCTTCTAAATGGGAGTCCATGGCTGCTAGTACGTCTTTACAAACACTATGTTTGAAGGTGCTTTGGAATCCTAGGTTCCCCCAAGCTTTGCTCTTCACTATACCACAAATAGTTTAACAAGCTCTCCTGGGTATTGCAGGGCTTTGTTAATTAATGAGAGGTCATTGCTCAGAGAGGCTTAAGCTGAGAGGTGTTCAAAATGTCTTCTTAATATGCAAGAGAAAGGTCTCCAACACATCCCATGCGGCACCTGTAGAGCCGCATGTTAGAGTTAATCAAATCTCTTAATTACAGGTGGGGTGTTCATAATGAGGCTTGCTGATTCTCCTTATTTGTCTTTCCTGTAGATTTTGAGGCCATGAGGCAAGACTCCCCTACATCATCAAGGACACCTCACAGCCAGTGGACCTTTATTAGGAATCTTCTCCTTAGCATCAATCAATGCACTGCTGCCCGGTCCTTCAGACATGCACCCCATGTCAAATATAGGCCTAAAAACCAGGCCTTTTCTGTATTCTTCTCTTTTGTTTTCTGTTCCTCTCCTTCTTCCAGTCAGCTTTGAAAGTTTATTATTTACTTCATACTGTTAGGGCCTCAGACATTTGCCATGTGAGGTAAAACAGTAAGTGGTTGCCCATGAAGATGGACCCAAAACCAGCTAGGCTATTTTGCCCACAACTTAAAGGCTGGCACTTCTCCTTGGCAGCACTGTGAGGAATCAAATTACCAACCTCTAAGGTAAAGGTAAAGGTTGCCCTTGCTCAAAAGCCAGTCATATCTGACTCTAGGGTTCAGTGCTCATCTCTGTTTATAGCCAAAGAACCAGCGCTATCTGTGTCTGCAGATGTTTCCATGGACATGTGGCAGGCATGCCTCAACACTGGAGTGCACGGAACACTGTTTAGCTTCCCACCGAAGTGGTACCTATTTATCTACTTGGAATTTCATGCTTTTGAACTGCTAGGTTGGCAGGAGGTGGGACAGAGATGGGAGCTCATTCCGTCATGCAGTACCCAGAAATCAAACTCCAGCCTTCTAGTCAGTGAGTTCAGCATCTTAACCACTTGAGCCACTGCAGACCCACCAACCTCTAAACCACTGAGCTGTTCTATTCAGCCATCTGATCTTCTGCTACACTCCAACCTATTGCTTGCTATAGAATAGAAGGGAATTTTCTAATTGCAGGGAGGTTTTCCTCTTCCCATCCAGGAAAGGATTTTAGAAATGGCAACTGGAACTTTAAAATGGCATATGGCTATCAATATTTCACTGTCTTTCCCCAAAAAATAATTTAGAGTTGTGCAAAGTGTTACCACATATGTGCCTATAACTGATGTAGAAATATGCTGAGCTGTTACTCCAGAATAGTCCAACAACTTGGATTTAGGAAGAGCTTTATGGCTAGAACAAACATTCCTGAGGGTACACAAGAGGAAAACCAAATTTGAAGATGGAGGAAGGTGATTGATTTGATTGATTTGATTTATTCGATTTGAATGCCGCCCACTCAGCATACGCCGACTCAGGGCGGCTTACAAAAATCACAACATATCAAAAATTACAATACAATAAAATATAACAATATAATAAGATTATAACTATTATTATGTTTACACTTGTATCACATAAACATCAAATACAAAGTATCATATAAAGATCAAACAAAGTATCACATGAACATCAAATACAATAAAGTCCACAAACCACATAAAAACCTCATGAGAAACAACCAGCAAGAAAGTCCAAGGCCCAAGCTGGCCAGGGGGGAATCTCCAGACCCCCAGACCCAATGGCCAAGCCCTGGCATTTTCAACCCCTGGCCGTGGGAGAGGCCTGGCGGAGGATTGTCTTCTGCCATAGGTGGGCCCGACAGGAAAGGGGTGGGCCCCAGAGCAGCTGCGGCATCGGCGATCTTCGGCTGGCCATGGGCCCAGCGGTTCTTATCCCTTCCATGGCAGGGAAGTTGCTCACTGGCCAAGGAACAACATTAAAGGGGAATATAGCTGAGGAACTCAACTTCCCTTATGCCACTTGGAGGGCCCTGAAGGTTGGAGTTCCTAAATGCAAGACCAACATGCTCAAGTGGGAGCTGCTGGCAGACAACAACACACTGTGTGAATGTGGAGAAATACAGAATATGGCTCATTTTGCAGTCTACCAATTACTGCCAGAAACATGTACTGATGAGGATTTAAATTTGGCCATAAACAAAGCTAAGAAAGTGGCATCATTTTGGCAGTTTGAAATTTGACCTGGACATGAAAGAAGAGGAAAAATAGTCAAAACAAGAAATAACCTATTTCTGAGATGAAGAGGCAGCCAAAAGAATAGGTTATAACTTTTGAATGGATTCTTGAATTAGGCTAATATATGGCAACTTAGTTGTAGAGAGTATGGGTTTGTTCCTTGCAAAATCTGGGGAAGGTTGTACAAGTATTTTTAAAGATCTAATTTTTGTTGTTGTTTTTAATCTTATCACCTTGTGCTTGTGTTTTACTGTCCTCTTTTTTTTTGGCTCACAACAAATTTGGCAGTTATTTTTCAAATGCTGACCACTATTTCCTCAAAAGTAAGTGATTCTGACCACTAGCTTTTTTAAACAGTGAAATGGATCAATCATTTTATTCAGAAGAGATGAAACATTAAAAATGCTTACTTTACATAGGACATTTTTTGATAAAGACAGACTGCACATGTCACAGAAATATTCTGTAGCCATTGTCCAATCTTCTTCCCAGTACAGTGGTACCTCATACAATGATTTTAATCCGTTCCACAGGGCTCGTTGTTTTATGAAACAATTGCTATATGATGCATTCATTGTATAGCGATTTTCCCTACGATATATATTTTTTGCTAAGTGGTTTTTCCCATTTAAAAATTGTTGTATGATTTTTTTCCATAGGGAAATCTGTTATGTGGGATGCCATTCTCCCCCCCCAAAAAAAAACAACAACAACACCCCACACCTAATTATTATGTGATTTCTTTGCTATACGGGGTGATTGTTGTATGAGGCTCCACTGTACTTAAGAAAATGTATGAATCTCAACAAAGTAAACACAGCTTATTTCTGGCAAGAGAGTAGTCTGAAATGTTAGCCTTATCACAGGCATGAGTACCTTTGAACAAGCAATCCTGTACAAAGAGTAGCCACAAGATGGAGAGAGGGAGTGAGCAAGAAAGAAGTGCTGGAATAAGGGAGAGGAGGTGTCATGTCCAGGCCTTTGTAAAGAATAGTCCAGCAAACGATGAACAGAACAACAAACAGTGGTTTATTGTAAAGTCTTACAAGGCAATATTACAAAGGTATCCGGACAACAGATGACTACACAAGCTCCCAGTAATCAGTCTCTCCTGAAATCAGCCTTCGAGGCAATCTAAGCTACACCCCGCATGTATGCGTGTTGGAGAGAACCCAGGCTAGCCTGTAGGTCTACCTTGCAGAGACTAGGGAAGTATATATCTGGTCCGGCCACACCCTTGTTTACCCGTGGCGCTTATATACTGTCCTGGCATCGGTTATTCCGTATACAATGTAACAACCCGCTGGACACCCTTAACTAACCAATCATAACATGATACCTACAATTTTAACCAATCAAACAGGATCCAAAGTTGCACCCAATCACAGAACTCTAGTTAACATAAGGAGTGGAGAATACGCACCAAATCTTACCCTTAATTCTGACGGTGGGAAATCATCATTTTGTCTTTGCAAAGCGTTGCTGGTGCAACTTGCAATTTGCTTGAATACACAACAGGAGGCAAAAAGTGACAGAGGTAGAGAAAGGAGAGGAGAGAAACAAAAAGAAAATGTCACACACAGAGAGAAAGAGGGAGGTCTGGTTTTGGTATTTTGTCTTGCTTGATGTCTCTTTGTGAAGGTTAGTGAACACAAGAGGAGATCTTATAGACCATCTTGACTGCTGACAGTGATGCTGTCAATATTGAGGCTGGCATTTGTTATGTAAAGCTTGTCATCTTTTTCCCTGCTGGTAATGTAGGCATGATATCACAAAGAAATGTCACATCAATTTCTGGCATGTAGATTGTAGAAGCATTCCCTACTTTTATGAGACCATTATTTTGTATTTTATTTTTATTTTAAATGGCTGGTTTGGACCAAAGTTGTATAAGGCTTTACAAGGGACAACCAGCAGTTTGAAATAAGATTGTTTAAGGTCATAATACTACCAATGACCAAGTAACTTTGGAAGGGTTGTTTACCGCTGATTTGTACATCATCAGCAGTAGATTAGTGTTAAATCACTCCCAGAGGATGAGCAGGAAAAAAAATACACCAGAAGATTATGACATCTTAAAAATACAGGCCAGAGGAGGGAAATAAGGATCTGTTAAGTCAAGTTCACTGTTTGCACAAAGGGAAGGGAAATCAAAAGGGGAGAATTTTCCCCTTGCTGATATATGCAACATCTTCCAGACTCTTATTTCTCTTCAAATTAATCATGTTTAGACAAGATAATGATCAGCTCCAGGTATTTGTTGATTATAATTTATTACAAATGACTTTTTGTACCACAGTTTATAATAGCAACAAATATGGGTAATATAGGCAGCTACTCCTGGGAGTTCATGTGACTGCCTTGGCTAAAATGCCGAAGTAGCTCTGGGTTCAAATTTTTGTTCAGCCATGAAACACAAACTGTGAATACTGACTATTCTTTTACTCTCTATGTAACCAACCTCAAAAGAGCTATTGTATAGATAAAATCTGAATATTCCCCATGTAACGATGAGAAAACACTGAATGTAAACATGTTGAATTATTGTGCAAAGTAGTTTCAAAGTATGAATAAGCATTTATTGTTATTATTGAGTATGCTGCCCTAAATAGAGGCCAAATGATGGCCCTCCGCTATTAATCTATGTCCTTAAATTCAATTTATCGATTAACGTATTGAAAGCAAATTCCCACATAAATACAAAAAGATGAAAGTACAATAAAAATACAGACATGAAACTACAGAATTAAAATTGGCATTTCCAAAAGCCATTAAATTGATTGAAAATAGCATAGAATCAGTGATAGCCTACTTATAGTTTGTCTCTTTAAAAAAATATTAATGGGAGAGACAGGCCAACTTCACAAAATAAGATAAAATATAACAAAATCAGAAACACGTGGCAAAATAAAACAACAACACGAAGCCTAAAAGCCAGTCTCGGAGATGGTGATTTATTTGAAAAAAGAAAATCCTTGTTTAGACAGAATCCTAAATAGAGGAGAAAACAGTTGGAAAGCAAGAAATTGAAAGTAGATACAGTAAATGAAAAAGGTAACAGCGTTCCATGCACCCTAGCATCAAGCCATGCCTACTGCATGACCATGGAAATGCTGGCTCTGGCTGAAAATTGAGATGAACACTGACTCCTAGAATCGGACACAACTGGCTTTACCCAAAAGTAGGAAGGAAGAGTGGATGGATGGATGGTCAGTCAATCCGTCTGTCTGTCCATCCTTCTATCCATCTATCCATCATTCTATCCATCTGCCTGTCTATCTATCTGTCTGTCTATTTAAAATAAAGAACATCAATTTATTCCTTTTTTACATCCTTGAGGTTTTTTGAGACATTTATGTTCCACCTTCTACTTTAAAAAAAAGGCTGCACAATACAACATATACATTTTAATGTACAGTGGTACCTCATACAATGGTTTAATCCATTCCATGGGGCTCGTTGTTGTATGAAAAATTGCTATACGATACATGCATCGTACAGTGATTTTCCCTATGGGATGCATCGTACAATGATTATTATTTTTGCTAAGTGGTTTTTCCCATTGAAAAATTGTAGTACGATTTTTTCCATATGGAAAATTGTTATGCGGCATGCCATTTCCCCCCAAAACCTAATTGTTATGCAATTTCATTGCTATATGAGGCGATTGTTTTATGAGGCTCCACTGTACCTGCATATCCCTCCTAGTATATACCTGTAATTATTATATGCTGTGTTCCCTATAGGCACAATTTTTTTTACAGTCTTCTTTACTCATATAATCCCCCCCCCCCCCGAAGAATCTTTTCTGCTAAATCGACCCAGCTACATTTCCTGTGAAACCAAGTTCTACATAAATGGCGCCAATTTTGCAAAGGCCCTGCCTTTTGCACCTATTTAACTAGGATGCCAGGTGTCATTGAAATGATGGCTGGCGTCATTTTCCAGTATTGAGTTGGGAACAAAGAGGGGTAGGGGTATTATGGACATAAATATGTGTTGTAGCTTATTTTCCCAAAAAATGTGGTACCCCATAAGGTGAAGGGGCAGGGTTTAGAGGCCATCAGGGGCAAATTACTACAAAAATGCAGTTGAGTAACTATTGCAGCACTTGCTCCCAAAGGACAGCTTAGTAATCAGTACTGTGTGAAAACAAACAACAAAAAGTCCTCCTTTGAATAGAACATAATGATCTCTTGCCTGGAGTACTTTTCCAGGGAGGAATTTGAAATCTCCACTTCCACCAAGGGAGCTTTATGACTTGCTATGCCAGGTTAATTGTTACTTTGATTCTCTTCCAAAATTAGAAGGGATCTTCACAAACCATCCATTGGATAAGAGGACTTTGGCTATTATAGTGTATCTGACCACAGTAGATTAGAGGAAGCTGTCATTGTCTTTAAAAGACAGCTTTATTGGCATATTAAGGGCTCTGGAATCAGGATTTCTGGACTGATTCTTCAGCGTTAAATGTGTATAAGAGGAACAATTGGATAGTTATGTCCTTGTTTCTCTCCTCAGTTTTGCAAATCTTCTTCTTCTTCTGCCATATCCAAATCTGAATATTGGTGATCATCATCTTGATCAGCCATGAAGACTGTCCTGGGAATATAATGCAGTGGCCTTTCATCTTGGTTCCACATCACAGCATGATACCCATAGCATTGATCTGGTCCTGAAACCTTTTGGTACGCAAATCCTTCTCAGCCCCAGGCCAGTATTAATGAAGCTGCTGCTCTCTATCAAGATGGATTCAAGTGGGATTTCATTCATTTGGGGACCATCACCCTTCTCTTTTGGCTTCACCTCCCAAGGATGTTAGTCCTCAGGGTGGTCAGGTTAGTTTACTGCCACCTGACAGTCAGCGTTGAGTTATTGGCAGTATAGTCTACTCTATTGCCATAGCAGGATAACCTGGCCAGACTCTCAAATCACCAGAGAAAGAAAATGCCTTTTCCTGAACCCAAACCTGTATACCTGTAGGTCCTCTGACCTAGAAGGACTTTTGACTTATTTAATTGCTTCCTTTAATTAGTTTCTTTTAAAAGGGGGAGCTGCCATGGTGGAGGTAAAAAAGTCAAAAACCTTCTTGGAGCATTCTGGGAACTGCAGTCCAAAAACACAGTCAGCATATCCCTGGTTCAAAATATATGGAAATTGTCAGGCCGACTGGTTCTTAACTCTAATGTTACAGCCACTAGATAAGCATACTGGTGTGAATCAGCTTGAAGGAGCAAAACTCCCATTGCAATGAAATTTGGGATAAAAATAAAATAGGCTGTTTCTTGAGTTCCTAATAGAAAGTGAGGCTACGTTCTCCCCATGGTTTCATCCTGACACAAAGACAGCATCCGATCATTTGCTCATATCTGACAGCTGGGGAGAACAGCAGGAGCTCAAAAATAATGAGTGTAGTCATAAGGCAAGGTAAAGATGCTGGTTAATATTTGTGCTTTAATTTTTTTTTTTAATTAAGGAAGCCTGTCTCTGTACAGGGACTCCATTAAACCCCTACTGATCTCCCTAGAAGAAATTTAAGACAAAAAAGGTCTGAAACACAGAAGATTGAAAGTCATTCTGCATTGGAGAGTTCAATTTGTAACCTAGGACTTGCTCCTCACAGAAATTAGAATAATCTGATACCATACATATTTTCGCCCGGGAGCCCACGCCATCGGCTCCCAGGAGTGGAGACAGTTGGGAGATGCCGCCGCCGCCGCAGCTGACTTCTCTCTCCGAGATTACATGCCCAGAGAGCAGAAAAGGGAAGCCGCCGACACCGCCGCGAGAGGCTCCCTGTTTCGCCCGGGAACCCACACCATCGGCTCCTGGGAGTGGAGACAGGTGGGAGATGCCGCCGCCACAGCTGACTTCGCTTTCTGGGATTGTCTGCCCGGAGAGCAGAAAAGGGAAGCCATCACTGCCGCGAGATACTCCCTGTCTCGCCCAGGAACCCACGCCATCGGCTCCCGGGAGTGGAGACAGGTGGGAGATTCCTCGGGTTATCCTTGTTGGCACCTCAGGATACCTCACCACCATCATCTTGCTGCTGGCTAGGACTTGGGGCCATGATGGCAATGGGTCCATTTCTCCCACTTTGGGACTTTTCTGGGGGGGCTGGGGTGAGTCATTGTGTTTATAGCACATTGTCTGTATTGTCTGTATTTGTTGCATTGCTGTATTTAGCTTATTGTGTGATTCTTGATGCTTTTGATTCTGTATATTGTTATTGTTATCATTGTTTCTTGCACTTTCCTTGATGTAAACCGCTTAGAGTCACCTCTGGTTGAGTTAAGCGGTATACAAAAATAAAGTGAAATGAAATGAAATGAAATGAAATGAAGTTAGGAGGCATAGCAAGGACACAACATTGTCTTTCATTAGGCCTAGGCTAGGGATATATACAGGACTGCAGTGGCTCAAGTTGCTAAGACGCTGACTGGAAGGCAGCAGGTCAGCAGTTCGATCCCCGAATACTGCAGGATGGAGTGAGCTCCTGTGTTTGTCCCAGCTCCTGCCAACCAAGCAGTTCGAAAGCAAGAAATTGCAAGTAGATAAATAGGGATCACTTTGGTGGGAAGGTAAACAGCATTCTGTGCACTCCGGTATCTAGTCATGCCTGTCACATGACTACAGAAACATCTGCAGAAGTAGACAGCGCTGGCTCTTTGGCTATAAAATAGAGATGAGCACTGAACCCTAGAGTCGGATATGACTGGCTTTCGAGCAATGTTGACCTTTACCTTTAGGGATATATGCAGTCTTCAGAGCTTCACAGAACTATGAGTCCAGAAGAATTTTTAAAAATTATAAGAAATATGTATATATTTGCTCCTTGAGAACCTGAACAGCAACCTGTATCAGGAAAACATATATAAATGCTTGTATACAAATGCCAGAAGCCTCCGGAACAAAATAGGGGAGCTGGAATACTTAGCAATAGATAAGAATATTGATATTATTGGTATCACTGAAACCTGGTGGACGGATGATAACCAATGGGATACAGATATCCCAGGCTACAAACTGTACAGGAAGGATAGGAAGGGGCAAACGGGAGGTGGTGTGGCCTTGTATGTCAAAGAAGTGATAAAATCGTATGAATTGGAATATCTAGGTGATTTGGAGTCACCATTAGAAGCTCTGTGGGTAAGAGTACCAGGCCACAAGGATGGTCTAACAGTAGGCATATACTATCGGCCTCCAACCCAAACTCTTGAGGGAGACTGGCAGTTGGAGAATGTTGTAAAGGAGGCATCCAAGAAGGGAAGCCTGGTTATAATGGGGGACTTCAATTACCCTCACATAGACTGGGTGCACTGTTGTTCAGCACATGATAAAGAGATAAAGTTCCTAGATATGCTAAATGATTGTTCCCTGGGACAGATGGTTGACAAGAATCCTTGACTTGATCCTGAGTAATACTCAGGATCTGGGGCAAGATGTTAATGTGACTGATCCAATAGGGAACAGTGACCACAACTCAATTATGTTTAACTTGATCATAGACCGCAAGTCACTGATAAAATCTAACACAGAGACCTTAAATTTTCAAAAAGGAAATTTCCCAAAGATGAGGAAACTAGTAAAAAAGAAGCTGAAAGGGAAAATTGAGAGAATCCAAACACTCCAAGAGGCATGGAGGCTGTTTACAAAAACAATAACAGAGGCCCAATTGGAATGCATACCCAAAAAGGAAAAAGGGCACTGCCAGGTCCAAGAGGACTCCAATGTGGCTTACAGGAGCTGTTCGGGAAGTGATCAAGAACAAGAAAAGCTCATTTAGAAGATGGAAGGCTTGTCCGAATGAGGAGAGCAGGCAGAAACATAAATTCTGGCAGAACAAATGCAAGGCAACAATCAGGAAAGCAAAGCAAGACTTTGAGGAGCGTATAGCTAAAAATACTCAGAGAAATAACAAAGACTTCTTTAAGTACATTAGAAGTAAGAACCCAACTAGGAAGGCCATTGGACCATTAGATGACAATGGAAGACAAGGGGTTATTAAAGAGGAAACAGAGATTGCAGAGAGACTCAATGAATTCTTTGCTTTAGTATTCACTGAAGAAGACAGAGACCACATGCCCAAAACAGAGCCTATCTTCTTAGGGAGGGAAACTGAAGAATTAAGCCAGATAGAAATAACCAGGGAGGAGGTCCTTGCATGTCTTGTTAAACTAAACACTAACAAATCACCAGGACCAGATGGCATCCATCCACGAGTTCTCAGGGAACTTAAAGATGAAATTGCTGATCTCCTAGCCAAAATATATAATCTTTCCCTCAAATCAGGCTTTGTGCCTGATGACTGGAAGGTAGCGAATCTAACACCAATTTTCAAAATAGGATCCAGGAAATTACCGACCTGTCAGTTTTACATGTGTCCCAGGTAAAGTGTTGGAAACCATCCTAAAAGATAGAATTAATAGGCACATAGAAGAGAAGGCGCTGCTAAAGGAGAGCCAACATGGCTTTTACAAGGGCAAATCATGCCTCACTAATCTGTTGGAATTTTTTGAGAGTGTCAACAAGCATGTGGATAAGGGGGATCCAGTTGACATTGTTTATCTGGACTTTCAGAAGGCTTTTGACAAGGTCCCGCACCAAAGGCTCTTGAATAAACTTACCAGTCATGGAATAAAGGGACAGGTCTTGTCCTGGATCAGCAACTGGCTAAGGGACAGGAAACAGAGGGTAGCACTAAATGGACACTTCTCCAAGTGGAGGGAAGTAAAGAGTGAGGTTCCCCAAGGTTCAGTACTGGGACCCCTGCTTTTCAACCTCTTCAAAAATGATCTAGAGGTAGGAGTAAAAAGCAAGGTAGCCAAATTTGCTGACGACACTAAATTATACAGGGTAGTGAAAACTGTGAGAGATTGTGAGGAGTTCCAGAGGGATCTCTTGACACTGGGGGAGTGGGCAAAACAGTGGCAAATGAGTTTCAACATTAGTAAGTGCAGAGTGATGCATGTTGGGGCAAAAAAACCCAATTACATTTATAAACTGATGGGATCTGAACTCTCTGCGACAAACCAGGAAAGGGACCTTGGTGTCCTGGTGGACAACTCAATGAAGGTGTCAACCCAGTGTGCCTAAGCAGTGAAAAAAGCAAACTCAATGCTAGGGATCATTAGGAAGGGTATAGAAAATAAGTCAGCAAGTGTCATTTTGCCTCTTTATAAATCTATGGTGAGGCCCCATCTGGAATACTGTGTACAGTTCTAGTCGCCATACCTCCAAAAGGATATTATGGAGCTGGAAAAAGTGCAGAGGAGGGCAACCAGAATGATTAGGGGACTGGAACACCTTCCTTACCATCTGAGGCTGCAACGGTTGGGCCTCTTCACTCTTGAACGACAACGTCTAAGAGGTGACCTGATTGAAGTTTATAAAATCATGCACGGTGTGGACAAAGTAGATAAGGAAAAACTGTTTTCCCTATCGCACAACACTAGAACTAGGGGACACTCCATGAAACTTTTGGGTACTAGTTCTCAAACAAATAAGAGAAAGAACTTTTTCACCCAGAGGATTACTGGTCTATGGAACTCCCTGCCAGAAGAAGTGGTGACAGCTGTCAGTCTTGACAGCTTTAAGAAAGGATTAGACAAGTTCATGGAGGACAAGGCTATCAATGGCTATAATTATGGCTACCTAAGGACAACCTCCGGGTTGGAGAGATAGGCAGGATATCTCTCGATGCCATTTCCAGGGAATCCTAAGCAGGTGAAGGCATCTGCTTGGGAATACCCTGATGCAAATGGTGAGCCACTGTGTGAGACAGAATGCTGGACTGGATGGGCTGTGGCCTGTTCCAGCAAGGCTGTTCTTATGTTCTTATGTTCTTAACCTCTGTCTAGGGAACCATTGAGTGAAAGTTGAACAGTCAAGGGTTTGTTTGTTTTTTGGTACAGTCAGCAGTCTCTTTCTGATCAATTAATGGTTCATGCAATCCAATCCCAGTAGAATCTAGCCACCGCCCTTAGATTTCACTTTGCAGGCGCACCCCCCAATAAAGGACTCAGACACAAATGAAAGTGGATAACGGCATTGGGCCACATTTATTGATTCATGCCCTAGTCCGAATTATAAATTTCTATTGGTAATTGACCAATCATAATTCTTAATGCAAGCAGGCCGAAGTAACACTGGTAAGGTACCACCCAAAATTGCCAACGGCAATTGTTACAATGTATCTATTTGTATCAATTTGTTTGTTGACAACAAACAAATTGTTGACTGTAGTCAATATCTAACTAATGACCCCACCCTCTGACGTGTATCCGTAAAATCAGGGGGTGATGCAAGCTGTCTAGCTGTAACCATCACCCCCTCGCCTGGTTCGTCGTTGACCGGACAACGTTTAAACAACTTATGCCTATCTAGTGTTGTCCAGTCAATTGCGAACCTGCCGGATACCTGTGGGTCATAAATGTTTACCTTACCAGTGCTACCCGCCACCCGGAGAGGCTTCAATAAAGGCTCGACGCCCCCCCCCCCAAGACCGTCAGCTCGGTCGACAGGCCTGCTTGCCAATCACCCCGCAGGAGGTCCATACCTCCTCGCGACAGATGGACCCCATCCCCTGCATAAAGCCCATAATTTTGCAAACTAATGGCGGGATGACGACTGACCCGCCCCCAGCCCTTGGTCGAAAGGAATTGGGCCACCGCCCTGTTCACCATGCGCCTAGCGCGGTCCAAGGCCTGAAGGTCAACGCCTCCCCTATAAGCGTGCCGTGGGACCATATCTGACCAAACAAGGGTTGTGGCGGGCCATACGTAATGTAAGTAGGCGAGGTCACTGCAAATCGCATGCTTCAGCGATAAGCCAGTGACCTGTCCCAAATCATTACCCCCAAGGTGTATGATCAGAATGTCGGGCGAGTCAGCATTCCTTGCCGAAAAGAGGAATGGCAAGAGCTCCCGCCACAACATACCGGGCTTACCGTACCATGTGAGACTTGCGTATACACCCAGTCCCAGTCGGGGTCCCCAATCTGTCGCCGCAGCGTAACGCACTGCCCTGTGCACGTAGCTATGGCCCACCAGCCATACTGTCACCGGTGTGATACGACACCCAGGGTCTGTCAAGGAAAAAACAGGGAAGGAAGAAATGCGTGGTGACTAAAACGGTACTCACGGTGGGAGCGGGCAAACATAAAACTGGAAACACTGAGAGTCCCACCTCCCCATGCTGCGTATGTCAGCCCCGGAGTACCCATAAGCAGCCGCAGTAGAGGCCACCCCAAATCTGAATGAATGGGTGCCGTAACGGGCCCCAGGGAGGCCCACGCTAGCCAGTGCCTTCCCAGTCACCTTCCAAAACTGAAATTTAGTGAGGGGAGACCCATCTTGGTAACAGAAAAACGGGCCATGGTGCGTGCCACGCAGTGCAAGGAACTCCTGTAGGGCACCAACCGGACAGATGTCTGCCAAAGAACATCGTAGCAGTCTTACTCCACTGCCTACGCCATGCTGATCTGTTTTAGAGGAGCGTATCCTCAACTGAGCCCAATCATTGCAAACATAGACATCTTCGAGTTCCAGTGCCCTACGACTTGCATCCGCCTTAGACAGCATCACAAGCTCGCTGATGCGGAGCGCTCCAAAAAAGGCCACCGTTGTAGCCGCATGAAACAGGGCTGCCTCATACCTATCGAAACATAGGTCATGCCAGCCCCGTGCCAGTTGGGTAAGGACCCCAGGGGAAATTGGGTGGCGGTCGTCCAGGCTACGCCCACGTTCCCGCACCCACCCCTCCAAAACGTGTCTCACACGGAAATCAGCGGTACTGTCCGCATGACCTCCCACCTTGGCCATGAAAGCCAGCGCTGACAGCCTAGATGCTATGGTGCGGGGTGCAAGGCCCTGGGCATGGAGGTAAACCATGAAATGAAGGACGTGGGCCACTGGGATCGGCCAGGTATCTGGCAGTCGAGATTGGGTACAAAATGTCCGAAAGGAAACCAACGCGTGGTGATACGCCTTACGCGTGCGTGGTGCCAGCGACATGCCGATCCCCCGGTTCACCTCTCCTTGCCAAAGGTCCATATCTCCTCCGGGAGTGGCGAGGGAAATTCCTCCGCATTCGGGGCCAAGGCGCGGAACCGGGAGATCTGCAGGCGGGACAAAGCGTCAGCAATATCGTTATTGACCCCCGGGACATGCCTGGCCCTGAACAGTACATTGAGGCGCAGGCTGCGCAATACAAACTGGCGCACTAGGTCCATGACCCTGGGAGATTTAGAAGTCTGTGAGTTGACAATGTGGACAACGGCCGCATTGTCACACCAGAAATGCACCACAGAGTTGGCCCACTCCTCACCCCATAGCATCAAAGCCCCCAGTATGGGAAAAAATTCCAAATATGTGAGATCCCTCAGGCGACCCATGCCTGACCAGGCTGGTGGCCATCCACCATAGGCCCACTTCCCATTGAAGTACATCCCATAACCCAGGGATCCCGAGGCATCAGACTGTATCTGAAAGTGAGGTGAAGCCAGGAGGTCAGACCTCCAAAATGAGACCCCATTGAACTCCCTCAGGAACTGGAGCCATATGTGCATATCTGCCCTGATGCCCCGTGTCAATCTCACCCTGTGATGGGGCCTGGATAAGCCTGTCATGGCGTCACACAAGCGCCGAGCAAATGCCCTGCCAGGTGCGACCACCCTGCAAGCGAAATTAAGGTGACCATGTAGCACCTGCAGTTCCCGAAGGGATGCCTTGCGCTTAGCCAGCAAGTCCGATATGAGGGCCACTATCCTTGAAACCTTGTCCCCCGGCAACCTAGACGCCTGCGCTACCGTGTCAATCTCCACCCCCAGGAATACTAGCTTAGTGGATGGGCCTTCGGTCTTTTCGGGCGCTAAAGGGACACCGAGTTCCTCCATTAGCGTCTGAAATGTGTTGAGGAGACGTGTGCACGTGTCCCAGCCCCGTTCACCCCCGAACAAAAAGTCATCCAGGTAATGGGCTACAGACCGAGACCCTGACCTACGGACAAATGCCCACTGCAGGAATGTACTGAAACACTCGAAGGCCGAGCAGGATATGGAACAGCCGAAAGGCATGGCTTTGTCAAAATAATATTCACCCCGGAATTTGAAACCCAGCAACTCAAAGTCACCCGGGTGCACCGGCAGGAGACGAAAAGCCGACTTAATGTCACACTTAGCCAACAGTGCACCCGGGCCACATGAGTGCACCATGCGCAATGCCTGGTCGAAGGATGTATACCTGACCGAGCAAAGGTCATCAGGGATAGCATCATTGACCGAGTGACCGGCTGGGTAGGACAAGTGATGAATCAGGCGGAACTCGCCCGGGGACTTCTTGGGCACTAGTCCTAGTGGGGATACTTTAAGGTTGGGGAACGGGGGCACGGGAAAAAGGGCCAGCGACCCTGCCCGCATCAATCTCCTTATTAATGCTGGCAGCAGCCACCTCCTCCCTTCCTCTAAGTGACAAAAGGTTGGGTGCGTCTTGCGGTGACCTATCCCCCGTGAAAGGAATACGAAACCCCAGTTGAAAACCCTGAAGGAGGTACACTGCGTCTGCCCTCCTCGGGTACAATGCGAGCCAACGCTCCAGCATGTCCACATTAATTGGGGAGGGGGCCTTTCGGTGGACCCGCTCCCTCAGCGGCAGTCCTACCTGCCCCTTGTCCACCCCTACCCCTGCCCCTGAATCCTCCCGGCCTGGGACAGGCGGAGGCAGCATGGGGGCCAGAACAAGAGGGGCACTCATGCTTGTACTTGCAATTTTTCTGTTGCAAGAACCATTGGACGAGAAGGTCCAGCACCGCATGTCCACAATGGTATCTCTCCCCAGGCGCCGGGCGCGTGGGGGTCATATACAGAAGCCACAGCTTCTGGCAGGGCTCATCCCACCTCATCTCTGGGTGCAGTGGAATCCTCATGTGGAATTCTTCGTTGTAAGCCAGCCACGACGGACCCAGGAAGTCAACCATAGCCCGGTAAATGTTGTCCAAATACTGGACCATAGGGATGGCCAGATCCGGCCTAGCCCTGAGGTAAACAGCCATGTAAATTAGGTACGCTGGCAACCAATTTGCCCACGTACGTGGCGGCTTACAACGACGTGCCTGCTCCTTATCCTTCTCGTCCTGCCCTTCCCTCTCTTCCTTGGTGGGCTCCCTGTTAAGAAGGGAGAAGATGTCCACATACTTGCCCCTCCAGATCTTTTCCTTGGTGGACTGTGCCAGATGGTCCCCCAGAGGCAAGGAATACCCTGCTGTTGGCAGTGCCGACACCGGCACAGAGGGAACTGCGGGCAAGGCAAAGGGGGCCTGTACCAACCCGGGCACCCCCAACACATTCCCTACCACATAGGGGGCACCACCCAAACCCGGGCCCTGGGTCAGGGATGAAGTAGCCGGGTGGGCCGGGGCAGTTGCACCGCCGGACTACCCGTGCGAGGCCATGGCCACTGAAAAGCCCCCCCCCCAGGGAAGTCAGTTGTGTGGGTGCACTAGCTTGAACTGCATACTCACCCGATGCACCCCCACGGGCCGCCCCCACCGGGGGTTCCGGCCCGCTGTGGGCGTCGGAGCTCACGACTGAAGCTGAGCTCGTCGACGGTGCCCGATCAGCAGAAGTCTGCTGCGCCTGCTGAGTAGGGAGCTGCGAGGCAGTGGCCGCCACCGGCCCGCGCGTCTCAGGCAGCTCTACCCGACCCGTCGCCTGCCGCTGCCCGGCAGCCAAAGGGTCAACCTGGAACCCGAAAGACGCCCCCGCTTGATTGGCCCTTGCCAGGGATGCCGCGGGCCAGAAGGGCCTCCACGTTAACATAGCCCCCAGCCCCGACAGGGGGCAAAGGGGCAGCCGGCCCACAAGTCACGGGCACCTGTCCAGGTCCCTGGGCCCCAGGGGCCAGATGCAACCAAGAGCCCATGCTCGGCCCTTGAGGGGCCGTGGGCACGCCCTGCCAAGGCAGGGAACCCAACCACCCCCCGTGGCTCGCTCCCCCCATGGGGAACTGTGCGCCCAGGAAAGAAGGCCCAGCCGCACGGACCATGCCAGGGGCAGTGGTCACCGTTTGCGGGCCAAGGGCCGAGGCCCCATCCGGGGCAGCCTGCGCGCACCGTGCATTGGGCCAAGGGGCCACCGATCCCATCCCACCGGTCCCGGTGGGCTCCGCCAAAGGTGGCTGCTGGGCGGGCGCAGTCGCGGTCCTCCGACCCGGCTGACGCCTCCGCGCCGATCGAGCCACGTTCGCTGCTGCCTTCTTCTTAGAGGGCATAGCTGGTCTAGCTGGGAAGCCGAAGAAAAGGAAAGCTGCACCGGAAAAGGCTTCCCCTGAAAGGACACGAGCGACGGAGGTAAGAGGGAAAAACTTCTCCGCTCCGTCGCTTCGCCAAAATGGCAGCACGGCTGCCTCATGGCCAGCCCTTTTATTAGGGTGCTGGACATGCCCCTAACTACCCGGATGCCTTCGTCCGGTGGGGGGCCCCCGCAAAGAGCGCGGCGGCCATTTTGGCGCCACACTTGCATTCTATTAATAGCTTTCCTACACATGCCTCATCTTGAAAACTAGAGCCAAGCTATATGAATAGGCACCAATTGGTGGTAAACCATATTCAAGATTGGAAAATGTTGGAGCTTTGTAGTGTTTTCCACTGGACAGAATAGATTGCAATTTCTTCACTCTACCTAGAACCACTTTGCTTTCTTACTCTTCTTTTCTTTTGGTATGATTTTCTTTGCTGCTTCCTGCATGATGTCCCTCATCTCCGTCCATAATTCTTCTGGTACTCTGTCTACCGAGTCTAGGCCATTAAATCTGTTCATCACCTCTACCGCGTATTCTTTAGGGATGCTGTCTAGGTGATATCTTTCTGGTCTCCGTGTTTTCCCTATTTTCTTTAGTCTAAGCCTGAATTTTGCAATCAGTAGGTTGTGATCTGAGCCGCAGTCTGCTCCAGGTCTTGTTTTTGCTGACTGTATGGAGGTTCTCCATCTTTGGCTGCAGAGTATGTAGTCAATCTGGTTTCGGTGTTGGCCATCTGGTGATGTCCATGTGTAAAGTCGCCTCTTGTGTTGCTGGAAGAGAGTGTTTGCTATGACCAGTGCGTTCTCTTGGCAGAACTCTATCAATCTTTGCCCTGCTTCATTCTGTGTTCCAAGACCAAATTTGCCTGTTATTCCCTCCACTTTTTGATTTCCTACTTTGGCATTCCAGTCTCCTAATATAATTTGGACATCATTTCTTGGTGTCTGTTCTATGAGGTGTTGTAAGTCCTCATAGAACTGGTCCATTGTGGCTTCATCTGCACCAGTGGTTGGTGCGTATATTTGGATCACAGTGACATTGAAAGGTTTGCCTTGAAATCTGACTGACATCATTCTGTCATTTTTAAGGTTGTATCCCATTACTGCTTTTCTCACTCTTTTATTGACAATTATGGCTACTCCATTTCTTCTAAGGTTTTCTTGCCCACAGTAGTAGATATGATGGTTTCCAGAGCTGAATTCACCCATCCCCGTCCATTTGAGCTCGCTGATGCCCAAGATGTCAATGCTTATTCTTTCCATCTCATTTTTTACCACTTCCAGTTTACCTTGGTTCATTGATCTCACATTCCATGTCCCTATGCAGTATTGCTCCTTAAAACATTGCATTTCCCCTCCCCCCTTCCTGTCCCTCCCCTTTCTCCCCTCTGAGGTGTTAAGCATCCTGTATCACCTAGCCTGCCCTTTTGTTTTGCCTTTTGTTTTGGTCCATAGGGTTCTCTTGGCAAGCTTTGTGGCGTGGTTTGCCGGTGTCTACGCCATTTTTCCCTCCTCATACATTTTATCACAGTTTTTAAAAGTTTAAAACATTTTAGACAACATATTATCATGCATATTATCACAGTTTATATACAGTCTCTATGTCAATTTCTGTATTTAGTTAGTATAAAGTCTCTATGTCAGTTTCTATGTTAAGTCTTCTACATCTGCATATCAGGTACTTATCCTTTGCCTGGGGCTCTGAGTCTCTCCCCTTGCTTTTCCTTCTCTGCCCTCTTCCCGTCTTTCAGTTGGTCTTCTCTTGGCCTTTCCGCTGCTCAACCGGCTCTCCTCCTCCTCCTCTCCCCCCCCCCGGCTGAGGGTGTTTGCCTGGCGGCGTCCGCGGCTGGCTGGCTCTCCTCCTCACCCCTCGGCTGGGGGTGGTTGCCCGGCAGCGGCGTGGCTGGCCCTTCCGCCGCTCGCTCGCTCGCTCGCCCGGCTGGCTCTCCTCCTCACCCCTCGGCTGGGGGTGGTTGCCCGGCAGCGGCGTGGCTGGCCCTTCCGCCGCTCGCTCGCTCGCTCGCCCGGCTGGCTCTCCTCCTCACCCCTCGGCTGGGGGTGGTTGCCCGGCAGCGGCGTGGCTCGCCCTTCCGCCGCTCGCTCGCTCGCTCGCCCGGCTGGCTCTCCTCCCCACCCCCCGGCTGGGGGTGGTTGACCGTTGGCGGCGTGGCTGGCCCTTCCGCCGCTCGCTCGCTCGCTCGCCCGGCTGGCTCTTCTCCCCACCCCCCGGCTGGGGGTGGTTGCCCGGCAGCGGCGTGGCTGGCCCTTCCGCCGCTCGCTCGCTCGCTCGCCCGGCTGGCTCTCCTCCCCACCCCCCGGCTGGGGGTGGTTGCCCGTCGGCGGCGTGGCTGGCCCTTCCGCCGCTCGCTCGCTCGCTCGCCCGGCTGGCTCTTCTCCCCACCCCCCGGCTGGGGGTGGTTGCCCGGCAGCGGCGTGGCTGGCCCTTCCGCCGCTCGCTCGCTCGCTCGCCCGGCTGGCTCTCCTCCCCACCCCCCGGCTGGGGGTGGTTGCCCGTCGGCGGCGTGGCTGGCCCTTCCGCCGCTCGCTCACTCGCTCGCCCGGCATTTGAACACAGAATCATTTGAACACAATCATTTGAACACAGAATTTCAAAGAAAAGCAAGGAGAGATAAGGAAAACTACCTAAAAGAACAGTGCGGAGAAATGGAGGAAAACAACAAAATAGGCAGAACCAGAGATCTCTTCAAAAAAATCGGCGAAATCAAGGGAACATTTAAAGCAAAAATGACCATGATAAGGGACAAAGACGGAAAGGAGCTAGCTGATGCAGAAGAAATTAAGAAAAGATGGAAAGAGTACACAGAGGAACTTTACAAAAAGGACCTCAACACTCCTGACAATCACAATGATGAAGAAATTGAACTTGAGCCAGACATCCTGGAGAGCGAAGTCATAAAGGCCCTAAAGAGCACTGCAAACAACAAAGCTAGTGGAGATGATGGTATCCCAGTTGAATTCTTCAAAGCGCTAAAAGATGATGGCGTCAAATTACTGCATTCAATATGCCAGCAGATTTGGAAAACAAAACAGTGGCCACAGGATTGGAAAAGATCAGTATACGTCCCAATCCCAAAAAAGGGCAATGCCAAAGAATGTTCAAATTATCGAACAATCGCGCTCATCCCACATGCCAGCAAGGTGATGCTCAAGATAATACAGGATAGACTTCAGCAACATGTGGAGAGAGAATTACCAGAGGTGCAGGCTGGTTTCAGAAGAGGCAGGGGGACTAGAGACCACATTGCCAACATACGCTGGATCATGGAGAAAACAAAGGAATACCAGAAACAAGTTTACTTTTGTTTTATTGACTACACTAAGGCATTTGACTGTGTGGACCACAACAAGATGTGGCAAGTAATTAAAGAGATGGGAATTCCAGAGCACCTCATTTGCCTCCTGAGAAATCTGTACATGAACCAAGAAGCAACAGTTAGGACAGAACATGGAATAACAGAGTGGTTTGGAATAGGAAAAGGAGTAAGACAAGGCTGCATTTTGTCACCATGCTTATTCAACCTATACACAGAGCACATAATGCGCAGTGCAGGGATGGAGGAATCACAATATGGGATTAAAATCGCTGGGAGAAACATCAACAATCTGAGATATGCAGACGATACCACCCTAATGGCAGAAAGTGAGGAAGACCTAAAGAATCTCTTGATTGGGCTGAAGGAGGAGAGTGCAAAAGCTGGTTTGAGACTAAATATCAAGAAAACCAAGATAATGGCAACAGGCCCAATCAGTTCCTGGAAGATAGATGGGGAAGAAGTAGAAGCAGTGACAGATTTTACTTTCTTAGGATCAAAGATCACTGCAGATGGGGATTGTAGCCATGAAATAAAAAGGCGACTGATTCTTGGGAGACAAGCGATGAGAAACCTGGGGAACATAGTGAAAAGCAGAGACATCACATTGAAAACAAAAATTAGAATAGTCAAGGCAATGGTTTTCCCAGTAGTAATGTATGGATGTGAGAGCTGGACAATTAGGAAGGCTGAACGTAGAAGAATAGATGCCTTTGAAATGTGGTGTTGGAGGAGGGTTTTGAGAGTCCCCTGGACAGCGAGGAGAACAAATAGGTCAATCTTAGAAGAAATTAACCCTGACTGCTCATTGGAAGGTCAAATAGTAAAGATGAAGCTAAAGTACTTTGGACATCAAATGAGAAGGGAGGATTCACTTGAGAAGGCATTGATGTTGGGAAAGGTGGAGGGCAAAAGAAGAAGGGGGAGGCCAAGGATGAGATGGCTAGATGGCATTGTGGACGCAGTGGGCACGGGGCTGGGAGGGCTGAGGGGGATGGTGGAGGACAGAGGCGCCTGGAGGAAAATGGTCCATGGGGTCGCAAAGGGTCGGAGTCGACTGTGCGACTAAACAACAACCTAGAAAACCAAAAAGATAATCCAAACCACGATGCCTGACATAATACAAGGAAAAATCTCTGCACAAACATCACTTGACTGAATGTAAAGGGAACAGGAACACAGCCTGGATAAAGCAGAACTTAAGCTGGCTGCACTACTCACTGAGCTGGATATCTGGATGTAGAGCCAGAAGTTGTGGGTTCGATTCCCCACTCTATTTGGAGGGAGAAGAGACAGCAGCCTGTGTGTGTCCTGGAACACTCACAAAAGAATGGAATGGTAAATGACTTCCGATATATGGCAAACCCAGTCACAACTGAAATGGGAACATGTATTATTACTATTGGAACCAGAACATAGAAAATTACTTTTAGAATAAAGCTTCCAGAATCTCTGAGCAAGCATGGCCAACAGCCACACCTCAATGCTTGAACCAAGCAATAGCTGTCACTATTTTGCACACATATTTGCATGGAAGCATTATTTGGACAATTTTGCATATTACACACCCCTCTAAAAAAGCACACCATTCTTATTCTCCTCTTCTCTGGCTGAGAGCACCACAAAATATTTTATCCAGTTGCAGGGCATGGAAACATGTCTGCCCAGGTTATCCTGCTATGGTAATACAGTAGACCATACTGCCAGTGACTCAACGCTGAGTGTCATGCGGAAGTTAACTAATCTGACAACCCTGAGGACTAGCAGCCTTGAGTGCCGAAGTCCACAGGGAAGGGTGATGGTCCCCAAGTGAATTAAATCCCACTTGAATCCATCTTGATGGAGGGCAGCAGAGTAATCAATATTGGCCTGGTGCTGAGGACGTCTTTGTGTGCCAAAAGGGCTTAGGAGCAGAAAGTAACTTGTGGAACTGGATCAGTGGTATGGGGGTCATGCTGCGATGCGGCAGGCAGATGAAAGGCCATTGCATTATATTCTCAGGACAGTCTTCATGGCTGGTTGCAACAAGGATCACAAATATTCAGATTTGGATACTGAAGGAGAAGGAAAATAGTTTTATGATTGCCCATCCCTTCATTGAGTGGACACAAAAGGTGAGGATTCATAATCAGAGTATACTTGGTACTGCAAACTAATTTCAGAGTAAGGCCTGGAAAGCCCAGATCCAAAAGCACTTTACTTAATCCTGGGAATGCAGTGAAGAACTTATCTAGCTTTGACGACCAATTAAAGGTTAATGGCTGTTTTCACAAGGGAAAGTAATAAGCTACAGCTGTCAAGACTAATGACCATCTGCTATTACCAAACCCCAAAGGGATCCCAGAATCAAGAGCTTTGGCAGCCCTTCTGCATTTTGGAACTATTACTGAATCATCTAGAGCAACCCAGCCAGATGTTCTTTGTAAACAAACTCATGCCCAAGCCAGATATTGGGAAAGTAACTTTTTGGGATGCTAGCTCCCACAATCTCTCTGTCAGCAATTCATGCTGGCTGGAAGAATGCTGCGAGCTACAGGCAACAACCAAAAAGTAATTTCCTAGTGTTGTGTATCCTCTTTGCATCATCACAGAGCATCCAGTGGAGAAAAGGCCTAGTAGGATAAGATGCAATCAAACAAAAGGGAAATTAAGATCTAGAGCCCCTTCAAATTACCCCCAATTCAACCCTGGCATTTGAGCTTTTAAAAAACCACAGTCATTGTGTCAAGATCCTGCTCTGAACTAGGCATTGTAATTATCATTTTCAAAGAGCAATTGACAGAGAATGAAATTGAAGGGTATCATGGAATGTCTACATTTCATATATTAAAGATTCATTTATTAAAGAAAGATAATACAGTCTGCATATCCAAGAAAATAAGCATGTAGCAGTGTGTATTTTGCAGTAAAAAATCCATGCACTTTTATGTGGTGCCGGAAAGGGGGGGGGGAGCGCAAACAGCAACAAAAATGAACTCCAAAACAGACTTAGATATAGAAAATGCACATAGAGAATTCACATATTTGGAAAAAAAAGAAACACCAGATTTTCATCAAAAAGAAAAATATATTGTTAACGTCTGCTGGAGAAAAAAGGCTTGCAAAGCAACATGGATCTAGGCTGAAATGAGGTGAGACATTGGAAAATGAGACCTTGAATGAAATTTAGCTTGGCCAGTTTTCCTGTCCTGAGGCTGTAGCATTTCTAGTCATAGTTCTAACTTCTATATATATCCAGCCAAACCCTTCCATTAAGCTGATATGCAGACATGAATAAGGTCTTGTGAAGGCTTATGGGGACTGCAGTGGCTCAAGTGGTTAAGATGCTGAACTCACTAATGGGAAGGTCGGAGTTCAATTCACGGATACTGAACGATGGAGTGAGCTCCCATATTCATCCCAGTTCCTGCCAACCTAGCAGTTTGAAAGCAGAAAATTACAAGTAGAAAAATAGGGATCACTTTGTTGGGAAGGTAAACAGCGTTCCGGGCACTTCGGTGTCTAGTCATGCCTGCCACATGTCCATGGAAATGTCTGCAGACGCAGACAGCACTGGCTGTTTGGCAGAGATATGCACTGAACCCTAGAGTTGGATATGACTGGCTTTTGAGCAAGGGTAACCTTTACCTTTCCCTATGGACAAATATTTGGAGGGTCAAGAAGAAATCGGAAGGTATTTGCCTGACCTGCTACCACATCATCTTACATTCATCCCCTTGACTCAAGAACACTAAGATATGTCTAGGGTAGCAAGCAAGCCAGAACTGGGTTAGAATACCCTACATCTCTCTTTGGTGCAGACATTTTACACTTTGCTGTTATTATCAGAGCACTGGAGATCTAAACCTTTGGTTATTTTCTTCTCATGGGTGAGAAGAAAACATTTCAGAAGTTTTCAAGCCAGTGGGAAAGATTAGAAAACTTTTTTCACATTTTCCATATTCCAATATATATTTTTGTTCATAACAGCATTTTGCACAAGATGATTTTTTTTACACAATTTTCAGTGCAAAACACACTTTTAAAATCAAAATGAGCTCTTCTTCATGTGAAATGTGACTCTCTCTTTTTTGGCTAATGCTACTACTGAACTTATGAAAAAAGTGTACCCTTTTGATCTCATATATCAGCAAAAATTCTCCCAGTGGTTGACTTTCCTTACCTTAATGGTGTTGAGACATCAATTTTTTTCTCAAGGACAAGAAAATCTGCTGATATTTCTTATATCATGAGAAGCCCTGGATTGATGCTCCTCCCCTGGAGTCCCACAACTTTGAAAGTTTCTGTCCTTCAAGAGACGTGTAGGAGGTTTCTTTTAACACCCTTCATAGCAGGGAAATCTCTGGATTAAAAGGCAAAGTAACAATAATCTTTTGCATGGTCAGAGAACGTGTGAAGGGCTTCTTTTGGTTTGTTCACCAGCCAGAAAGCCATCTAAGATCTCCAACGAACGTTAGGCAAAACTCTGTCTTGGGAATCTTTTCAACAGTGTAAAGGTAAAGGTCAACCTTGCTCAAAAGCCAGTCGTATCCAACTCGGGTTCAATGCTCATCTCTGTTTACATCCAAAAAGCCTGCGCTGTCTGCATTTGCAGACGTTTCTGTGGACATGTGGCAAGCATTCCTAGACACCGGAGTCCACAGAATGCTGTTTACCTTCCCACTAAAGTGGTCCTATTTATCTACTTGATATTTCTTGCTTCCAAACTGCTAGGTTGGCAGGAACTGGGACATAGATGGGAGCTCACTCTGTTGTGTTCTACTCAGGTCTTGAACTGCTGACCTGCCAGCCTTCCAGTCAGCATCTTAACCACTTGAGCCACCACAGGCAAGTGAAAGGCCACTGCATTATATTCTCAGGACAGTCTTCATGGCTGATCGCCATGAGGATCACCAATATCTGGATCGGGTATGGCAGCAGAAGAAGACCTTGTTAGAAAGAGCTGTCTCAAACCAAGAGTTATGGAGGTATTGGGCTGCCCTGCCTGGCCAACAGCCACTAAGCTAACAAAAATTCAAAGGAGATGATGATTTAGAAAGTGCTTTTGGCTTTCCAATATCTCTTAGATTTCAGCCAACAGACTCTTTGTAAGAATGCAAGAGTTGTGCTGGATCCAGAGAAGTAAATTAGAAGGAACATAATTCTCTTTCACAAATCCCTGGCCTTGGTAGCAATGAAGTTAACTTTCAGAAGTAGCCCAATGTAGTTAAATTAAATTGGAATGGTGGTGAGATGAGGAAATTTCCTTTTCTCTTTTTCATGGAAAGGTTAAAGTTAGGAATGTTTAGAGTGGATCTTTTTCAAGGTTTGTTGCCATTCTCTTATCAGTCCTAAGAGAGCTGTCCACAAAACAAATCTGTGGTGTAACAAAGTTGTATTTCTTTTCTTAGTGAGGTTGGACATGAATTACTTTTAGAATATTCTATCAAGTACCAGGGATGAATTACATTGGAAAAGTAATTTCCCAGGCCCATGGAAGCTAGGCACTGTGATGTTAGAGGGGTCGACTGAGATGGTTCTCTTTTGCTCTCTAGAAGTGTGGGGAGCAATTTTTCCATACAGTGCAACCTCATACAACCATCGCCCCATATAGCAACTAAATCGCATAACAATTAAGTTTTGGGGGGAAATGGTGTCCCACATAACAATTTTCCCTATGGAAAAAATCCATAGAACAATTTTTCAATGGAAAAATCCACTTAGCGGAAAAATCGTTGTGCGATGCATCCCATAGGGAAAATTGCTATACAATGCATGCATCGTATAGCAATTGTTTGTACAACAATGAGCCCTGTGGAATGGATTAAAATCGTTGTATGAGGTACCACTGTATTTTCATTTTCTCAGCATTCTGCCCCTAAATATATTTGGTGTTTTTTTTAATGACCACTAGAAAGTCTGGGGAGGATTTTTCACTTTTTAAAGCCTTTTTATAAGACATGCAGTATATTTTGGGAACATGGATGGGGACTAGGGAAGACTATTAAAGTCCATGTGTGGGCATCTCTAGACCAAAGTATTTTTTACAGGTTACACTAAACCAGGAGTTCTCAAACTTTTAAAGCAGGGGGCCAGGTCATACTCCCTCAGACAGCTTCTGGGGCTGGACAGCCATTTTGCCCTTCCTCCACCACATGGATGAGGTGGAGGTGGGGGGGCATGAAATGGTGCCGCATGCCGCAGGTTGAGAATCCCTGCACTAAATGTTTAGGAGCACAGATCATTCCCCATTCATGAAGCTAAACCAGTTAGTTGGGATTACAAATAAATAGATCGAGAGTGTGATGGAGAGGGAAAATATGCAGGTTAGGTTTGCTCCCACTCAGTGCCGGCCCAAGGCAAGCTTTAGGATGGAGCGAGATCCAACTATGGCACCCCTAATATATGGGGTTAAATTAAGTTACTTGGCAAAACTTTACAGGGACTTTACCACTGCGGCGGCCCCTGGGAGTGGTCGTCTGGAGCAACTGCTCCGTTCACCTTATGGTAGGGCCGGCTCTAGTCCCACTACTAGCGGTGGCCCCATTTAATGCTGGTTCCTGACAAACTGTGCCTGGAAGAACACAGTCTTATGTTAACAACACCCCTGCATGGTGGACTAGTCTTGTTCTCCAGCTGACTAGTGAGAAGATGTGGGCTGACAAAGATAGTTTGCCTAAGGCTGTGAAAGACTAAACTAAGAACTACTTCGTCCTACTCTGAAAATGATCATTCTCAGACATAAAATAACCCTCTAGAACGTCTGTTTACCCTCTCAAATCCCAAAAGCTCAGTTGCTTTGGGGATTGTAAAAATATTTATATAGGAAAAGCTGCTAGAAATAGTAGCAGACTCCCTAAAGAAAGAAAAATGCTGAACCTTGAGGTCTGCTGGAACATTTTTCAGGTAGCGGTAATTGCTAGTCATAAACTGGGCCTACTTATAAACTCTTCTAGTCAGTTCCCAGACCAGGTTCCTGTGAAATTTTATGTAATGAAATATGCTTCTAACATATATCTTTTCAAAAGCACTCATTCGGTAAAAGCATCGACTATAGGAGGGCGAAATGAAGCAATTTAAATTCTACTTGTGGAGCTTTATAAATGCTTGGATGAGGTCTGGGATCCCAGTTGAATTTTTTTTATGTGTTGTCTGTTGCATGGAGGACAATAAATTTCCACATGACATTTGTGGCCACATTTGTTGATTAGGATTTTCAATCTCATAAAATAAGAAAACAATATTTCGCAAAAGAGTGAAGCTGCATTTTACCATCTGCTGTCTGAATTTCTAGAGAGGTTTCCTGTAGGCTACAGTTTCAAAATAAAGGTATCGGCAAATTAATTCTTCACAAAGACTATAGGCACAGATTTGAAGTAACTAGTAACAAATAATAGAGTTACTGTGAATGTCAGTAAATTACATTTCAATTTAGCAGTAGCTATATTAATTTTTGGTATAATAAGTACTGTTTTCTAGTTAATTTCAAAAGTTAGTGTAACAATAACTTTTCAAGTTTTAGGCTGTTTTTTTTTCCAGTTCTAAAGGTAAGGGGCCAAGATGGCTTAGTGGTTAAGATGCTGAACTTGATGACTGGGAGGTCAGCAGGTCATTAGTTCTAGACCAAGTTTTGCATGACAGAGTGAGCTCCTGTCTCTGTCCCAGCTCCTGCCAATCTAGCAATTCAAAAGCAAGAGATTGCAAGTAGATAAATAGGTAGCATTTCAATGAGAAGGTAAACAATGCTCTGTGTCAAGTCATGCTTGCCACATGTCCATGAAAATGTCTGCAAATGAAGACAGCACTGGCTCTCTGGCTGTAAATGCAGATGAGCACTGAACCTCATAGTCAGATACGACTGGCTTTCAAGCAAGGGTGACCTTTACTTTTAAAGGAAAGAGAAGCAATCTCTTTCACCTGGCATGGTTTTCTGAATATTTTAAGGTACAATATCAGAATTGTGTTTTCTGGCCTGTTAGTAAAAAAAATCCGAGATTGTATACAATCATGAAGAGTTCCTCTTGCACAGAAATCAATCTGCAGTCAAGACAGCAGCAGCTGTATTCCTCGGTCTTTGAATCGATTTCAGATCTGGTGAAACTCACACAAATGTAGTCCTTTTTCCTAATTCCCATGCAATCTAAGCTTCAGTTGCAAAACTCAACCATAGCCTGCAAACACCAACCAAGAGAGTAGAGAAATGATACCAGCCATCACTAGCTGCCATTTGCAAGCACCAACTAAGAACATGTTACATCTCTTTCCCATGTCCCTACGTAAAACTGGGTTCCCAGCCCAAGTGACCAGGTAACAGGTAACCAGGTGACTCAATCATGTTATGGAGCCCAACCTCATTGTGGGACATAATGTGCCCTGCAGGGATCTTCAGGGGTTTTAACCATGCCACCAGCACAATGTGCTCCAAATATTGCTGGCTGTTGACACTAGTTTCACAGAGATGCTGAACCTGCTCCAGGTTCTAGTTTCACTTTTACAAGAGTCACCCAAAGTGCTGGACCTATTTGGGAAATAGGGTTAAGAATCTTGAATAGGTTCTTTGAAATGGTGATTAAAAACTAGAACAGTGGAACCAACTATCTCGGGAGGTGGTGAGCGCTTCAACACTGGAAGCATTCAAGTGAGAATTGGGTCTCCATCTGTCAGATATGCTTCAATTCGGATTCCTGCATTGAGCAGGAGGTTGGACTCGATGAGCTAAAAGGCCCTTTCCAACTCTATGATTATATGATGTATCCTCGAATCAGAATCACAGTTTCATTGGTTCCTCATCCTATTTATATAGTAAGGATGGACAGGTTACTTTCTGAAGAATAATGGTAATTCCCTCATGAGCTCCAGGAGTTTCCAGCCTAGGGGACTAGTATTGGACAGAGTCCTTGTTGGGTCATCCTAAAAAGGCTGCATCATTCCACAGATGTCTTCAAGAGATCCTTGAAATGAGATCTAAAGAAAATAGCACTCTCCTACTTGTGTTTTCAGAGAGTGATATAGAACCACAGCTAAGAAACAATACATCTTTGGACATTTTTAAAGAACTATTTCCAGGCTTTGTGTATCACGAAGGGTTGTTTCTCATTTGACTTATTTGCTACAACAGAAGGGCATTCCTACAGAGCTTGCTGAAGGAGAAAGTTTTCAAAGGATACCATATATATTCGAGCACAAGTTGGGGTTTTCTAGCCCCCAAAATGAGATCCAAAAATGGGACTCAACTTATACTTGGGTCAACATAAACACTCAAAAATATACCCACACAGATGTCTACATTAATTAATTTTAATGTATTTTCATGTATTGAAACTCGCTAGCAGCAGCTGCATTTTCCACCCCCAACTTATACTCGGGTCAATCTATTTTCCTAGTTTTAGAGGTCCAAATTAGGTACCTTGACTTATATTCGAGACAACTTATAGTCAAGTATATACGCTACTTTTCCTGGTCAAGAAACGCAAACACTAATGCATGAACACACGTGCACACACATCAGGGACACCAGTTGTTGCAAGCAACCTACACAGCAGGAAAGAAAAGAAACTAAAACCAGGAAATTGCAGGCTGTACATCATGAACTGGATCAGGAATAGACAGACTCTGTCATTAGATGGTTTTTTAAAATATATTTAGTCTGTGTCTTCCAGAAGGCAGGACAGGAAAACGGCAAGTATAAATGACAAGTGGTAATTAAAAACTTCTTCTTTCTGAAGGGTTGTTCCCTTTCCTTATGTCTTTACAACAGCTCTTTTTTCAAATTCTCTCCCAGAGCTTAGAAAAGCTGCCTTTTTTAACTAAACCAGGAAGCCATATCATTGGGGCATTTCTGGAAACTGTGACTGGAAAAAACCATGTTCCCCATTTTTATTTTTCTCCATCAAGCTATGATTGATTGATGATAGTGTGCCATTAAGTCAATTCTGATTTACAGCAACCCTTTCTCAGGGTTTTCTAGGTAAAGAGTGCCTAGAATGGCTTTACTACATAAAGACCACAATTCAATAATTCAGTTCAAAGGGGTCTGTTCTTCTGTGCTTTGAACTGTGGTATTGGAGAAGACTTTTGAGAGTCCCCTGGACTACAAGGAGATCAAATCAGTCAACTGTAAAGGAAATTAACCCTGACTGCTCCTTGGAAGGACAGATACTGAAGCTGAAACTCAAATACTAGGTATAATAAATACTTTGGCCATCAAATGAGAAGAAAAGACTCACTGGAGATTACCCTGATGCTAGGAAAGATCGAAGACAAAAAGAGAAGGGAGCAACAGAAGATGAGATGGTTCAACAGCATCATTGAGACAGTGGGTGCAGATCTGGGCGGGCTATGGAGGATGACAGATGACAGAAGAGTCTGACATGTGGTCGACCTTGGAGTCACAAATGTTCAGACATGATTGTGCAACTGAACAATATATAAAGACAGTTGGGCATGGGGGATCCTATCCGAATTTCTAGTTTTAAGAAGAAGAATGAATACAGCTGTACATGCACAGAACCTCCTTCTTCACTAATATTGAACAAACACAACTATGATGTATGGTCTGAAATGTGAAACCAACCTTTTTTCTTTCTTTCTTGATTACAAATCCCAGAATCCCACCACATTTGTTGTGGAGTTGGATATGGGAACTGTAATCCCAAATAGTAATCTTTCTCGTCCCTGGATGTAGCTAGGAATTATGCTCTCTCTATTCTTTGTGTTTCTACTATAATATGAACATTTCCTCATTTATAAAGATGCTCAAATAAATCGACCCTTTCAGTTCTAGCAACAATCTGAGACCAGAAACACCCTCTGATAAGTGTGTTCAAATATACTAGCCAGAATCTTGTTCTATAATTGTGCAAAAGGAGTAATTTTAGCAATAAATTGCTTATGTTAAGAAATCTCAGGTATTATCTCATGAACACGAAATCACACAATTCAGCATGGAAAGATAATGTCTGTCGAGATTTCTTAATGTAACCATAAATCACCACTAACATCTATGCCTTGTGTGTAACTCTGCAACTGAATTCCAGCCAATGTATTAAACCATTATTTGTTTTGCTCACAATGATGTCTTTCCCCTACCAGGAAGCTTCTTCTTTACATTTATCATTATAATTTTATTCCCACTCCTCAGTGCCTAGAGATTAGCTAGGCAAAACAAAAAACAAACACACAGCAAAACCATGCATGGTCTAAAAGTCATTCAACAATCCAAAGAGCTGCACAGCTAAATCTGAGATGGACTCATCTTCTTGGTTCAAACCTCCCAAAAGTTGGCCAAAAACTACCCAAACTGTGTGTGTTCTGACTCATTTGGAATGTATCTTGTTAGGGAAGGCTCTTCATGCGCTATAAGACATGGACACATTCTCTCTACAAATTATTCTTATTGATGAAAAAACCCTCGGTAGTAACAATGTGTGGCTGATATGTGCTTGACTGCCAAGTTTACAGGAGATGTTTAGATAATTGGCCTCCTCAATATCCCATTAGCTATAAATCCCTAGCCTTCTCTCTTTGGTGTATTGAAAACTGCAGTTTCTGCTATTTAAAAAATGTTGACCTGTTAAGTAAGGCATTCAGAGTGTTTTATTACAAATCCCATAAAATGGGCAGGCAGGCAGCAGGAGTTTTTCTACTGGAGAAAAAACTCCCATGGATTCTAACTCTCTGATGGAGAGCCATCACCACTAACATGTTCCTTTAAGAGTCAAATGAGGTTTTCTCTGAGTCTTACAGGTTTTTGCATTGTCAGAAAGGTACACAGTTCAAGAAATCCTTTGGGATGGGAGGAGGGAGATGAATAAATCTTACCCCAAATAATGCAATACTGTGAAAAAGATACTAACAACATTCCCTATCTCAGGGGCTCTCAACCTTTTAAAGCCGTGGGTCAGACTGATGGTTCCCCCATATATGCTGCCATAAAACGTGTCCACGGCTGTTGTAAATGTGTTTATGACAGCCGCGAGCGCATTTACAGCTATAGTAAACACGTCTGCTTCAACTTCTGGTGGTGGCGGCGGCCACATGAAATGGTGCTGTAGGCTGTGGCCGGCCCACAAGCCATAGGTTGAGAACCCATGTCCTAGCTGGTCCGTGTTGGTCTTATAGTTGTAACTGTTGTTTTCTTTAATTTACAGCCTGATATTTTACTGTATCTTTGGAGTGAGCACACCCACTTTTCACTATCAATATGCACAAACCCTGTCCTTAGAGTGACTTGGTTTTACTGTGCAGTTAGGAATTCAATGCATAGTAAAACAGGCACATTTCATTTTTCTGCCCAAAGAAATTTCAAGTGCAAATATCTCCCCAGACCAGATTCAAGTGCAAAAAAATCCCTTGCTCCGGATCTAATACATGCTGCCTGTGACATTGTGTCTAACACCTGGGACATTGTGGCAAGTGGTTTTTGTATTGCTGAGTATATTAGTGACCTGACTGCAAAGTACCCATTGGAACACAAGCCACATTGCCAGGAAAAAAAGTTTCATCCCTCAAAGCACAGGTATGACAAAGTTTTCTATTTGAGATGGTATAAACTGTGGCAGCAATATTGCTTTTAACATTGACCACAGGTTTTTGGAGTTGTAGCCTGGATAACTTCCAGAGGTATAGGCGTTCCTAGCAATTCTCAGCATACTGTACAAGTGAAGAATTGAACTCTCTGAGAAGCGCAAATAACAAATAACAGTCTCGCATGTCCCTTGTTTCTCCAAATGGGCCAGAACAGCATGTAGGGCCGTAGCCACAGCATCCTCCATCACCTCATGTTCCCCACACTGGCTGTAAGTGAAGAGATACCAAGCAAAGGCATTTAGCTCTGATCCCACCCTGTGAATAGCACAATTCTCCTCAATCATCTTCTCACCATTCATGCAGGGAAGATGGGTGTACTCTGGTGAGGTATGGCTAGGTCTTCAGCTTGGGACTCATCCCATGAAGCCAGCTCTTGTAGCCACCACTGAATGTGCTTCTCCACCAATCGTCTGCCCCACATGGTGAAGGTAAAGGGAGGAGTGACCTTCCTCACAGCAATGCTGACCAGAATGGTTCCAGCCTGTGTTTTCCCAAAAGACCTAATGATAATAGAACTGTGTCCCTCCCTCAGAGTTTGAAGAATATTCTGTTGGGCCCTGGGCCCCAAGCCTTTTCAAGTTGCTTTTTTCTCCACAGCTCAGATCAGGGAATTAGCTTGCTATGAAAGACAACATTTCTTTATTTCTGGTCTGCAAAACAGCATCATGAGCTTCATGAACTAACCAGCTAATCCTAGTGAAACGTGCTTCATCTAGAACAGTGTTTCTCAGCCTTTGGTTTTTGGACTTCATTTCCCAGAAGCCTAACACAGTTCCCCAAAGCACTGATCAACCAATGTACTGACTTAGGCTTCTGTAAATTTAAGTCCCCCTGTGGGGCTGGGGCCCCACATTGGAGACTACTGGTCTAGAAGAAGAACAGCTTAACAATTTCTCCTTGCATGTGAGCAGACTTTTGACAAGCATGAGAACCATAATTTCTTTTAAAACAAGCCAGAGCTTGCAATGGTTCAAGCAAGTCATTTTGTGAACCAGCCTGGCCATTCACTCATAGAGAATATCCTATTCCCAGAAAGAGAGAGAGAGAAAGAAAGAAAGACTGATGATTCACTGCTGTATAGTGACTTGGCATTTTATGCCTCTCAAATTTATATGGTAGATCTAAAAGGTCAGCAGTGTAATGTTTATTTTACATCTCATAATTCTCCTTCATGTATCCCATCCAAAAGCTATTGCAGGCGCACCCCCCAATAAAGGACTCAGACACTGATGAAAGTGGATAACGGCATTGGGCCACATTTATTGATTCATGCCCTAGTCCGAATTATAAATTTCTATTGGTAATTGACCAATCATAATTCTTAAGGCAAGCAGGCCGAAGTAACACTGGTAAGGTACCACCCAAAATTGCCAACGGCAATTGTTACATTGTATCTATTTGTATCAATTTGTTTGTTGACAACAAACAAATTGTTGACCGTAGTCAATATCTAACTAATGACCCCACCCTCTGACGCGTATCCGTAAAATCACGGGGTGATGCATGCTGTCTAGCTGTAGCCATCACCCCATCGCCTAGTTCGTCGTTGACCGGACAACGTTTAACCAACTTATGCCTGTCTAGTGTTGTCCAGTCAATTGCGAACCTGACGGATACCTGTGGGTCATAAATGTTTACCTTACCAGTGCTACCCGCCACACGGAGGGGCTTCAAAGAAGGCTCGAGCCCCCCCCCAGACCGTCAGCTCGGTCAACAGGCCTGCTCGCCAGTCCACTAACCAGAGGTCCATACCTCCCTGCGACAGATGGGCCCCATCCCCTGAGTAAAGCTTGTAATTTTGCAGACTAATGGCGGGGAGGCTAATGACGCATCCCCCACCCTTGTCGAAAAGGAACCGGGCAATAGCCCCGTTCACGGAGCGTCGGCTCAGTCAAGAGCCCCAAGGCCGAACGCTCCCCTGTAAGCGTACCGCGGTATCGTGTCCGACCAAATGAGGGTTGTCGCAGGCCACACATAATGTGAGTAGGGCAGGTCACTGCAAATCGCAAGGTTGCGCGATAGGCCAGTGACATGTCCCAAACCATCGCCCCCAAGGTACATAACCAGGACATAGGCGAGTCAGCATCCCTGATGTAGAAAAGGAATGGCAACAGTTCCCGCCATAACATGCCGCGCTTACCATGCCACCTGAGACGTGCGGATGCACCCAGTCCCAGTCGGGGTCCCCACTCTGTCGCCGCAGCGTAACGCGCTGCCCTGTGCAGCGTAACGCGCTGCCCTGTGCAGCGTAACGGGCTGCCCCGTGCAGCGTAACGCGCTGCCCCATGTAGCGTAACGCGCTGCCCTGTGCACGTGGCCATGGCCCACCAGCCATACTGTCACCGGTGTAATACGACACCCCGGGTCTGTCAAGGAAAAAAAAGGCGTCGGGGAGAAACAGTGCAGTGACTAAACTGGTACTCACGGTTGAAGAGGGCGAACACAAAACTGAAAACATTGTGATCCCCACCCTCCCATGCGGCGTTTGTCGGCCCCGGAGTACCCAAAAACAGCTGCAGTAGAAGCCACACCTATCCTGAACGAATGGGTGCCGCAACGAGCCCCAGAGAGGCCAACACTGTCTAGTGCCTTCCCGGCACCCTCCAAAATTGAAATTTAGTAAGGGGAGACCCATCTTGGTGACAGAAAAACGGGCTATGGTGGATGCCACGCAGTGCAAGGAACTCCTGTAGGGCACCAACCGGACAGATGTCTGCCAAAGAACACCGTAGCAGTCTTACACCATTGCCTACGCCATGCTGATCTGTTTTAGAGGAGCGTATCCTCAACTGAGCCCAGTCTTTGGCAACATAGACATCCTCGAGTTCCAGTGCCCTACAACTTGCATCCGCCTTAGACAGCATCACAAGCTCGCTGATGCGGAGCGCTCCAAAAAAGGCCACCGTCGTAGCCGCATGAATTGGGCTGCCTCGTACTTATCAAAACAGAGGCCATGCCAGCTCCGGGCCAGTTGGGTAAGAACCCCTGGGGAAATCGGGTGGCGGTCGTCCGGGCAACGCCCACGCTCCCGCACCCACCCCTCCAAAACATGTCTCACACGGAAGTCAGCGGTACTATCCACAGGACCACCCACCTTGGCCATAAAAGCCAACGCTGACAGCCTAGATGCTATGGTGCGAGGTGCAAGGCCCTGGGATGCAGGTAAACCATGAACCGAAGTACATGGGTCACTGGGATCGGCCAGGTCTCTGGCAGCCGGAATTGGGTACAGAAATCTACGAAAGAATTGAATGCGTGGTAATACGCCTTACGCGTGCGTGGCGCCAGTGACAAGCCAATCGCCCGGTTCACCTCTCCTTGCCAATGGTCCATATCTCGTCCGGGAGTGGCGAGGAAAATTCCTCCGCATCCGGGGCCAAGGCACGGAACCGGGAGATCTGCAGGCGGGACAAATCGTCAGCGATATAATTATTGACCCCCGGGACATGCCTGGCCCTGAAGGGGACATTGAGGCGCAGGCAGCGCAACACAAACTGGCGCACTAGGTTCATGACCCTGGGCGATTTGGAAGTCTGTGAGTTGACAATGTGTACAACGGCCGCATTGTCACACCAGAAATGGACAACCGAGTTGGCCCACTCCTTGCTCCATAGCATCAAAGCCCCCAGGATAGAGAAAAATTCCAGGTACGTGAGATCACGCAGGCGACCCGTGCCTGCCCAGGCTGGTGGCCACCCACCATAGGCCCACTTCCCCTTGAAGTACATCCCATAACCCAGGGATCCCGAAGCATCGGACTGTAGCTGAAAGCGAGGGGAAGCCAGGAGGTCAGACCTCCAAAATGATACTCCATTGAACTCCCTCAGGAACTGGAGCCAGATAAGCATATCTGCCCTGATACCCCGGGTGAGTCTAACCCTATGGTGGGGCCTAAATAAGCCTGTCATGGCATCACACAAGCGCCGAGCAGATGCCCTGCCCGGTGCGACGACCCTGCAAGCGAAATTGAGGTGACCATGTAGCACCTGCAGTCCCCTCAGTGATGCCTTGCGTCTAGCAAGCAAGTCCGAGATAAGGGCCACTATCCTTGACACCTTATCCTCCGGTAACCTAGAAGCCTGCGCTACCGTGTAAATCTCCACCCCCAGGAATACTAGCTTAGTAGATGGGCCCTCTGCCTTTTCGGGCGCTAAAGGGACACCGAGTTCCTCCATTAGCGTCTGAAATGTGTTGAGGAGACGTGTGCACGTGTCCCAGCCCCGTTCACCCCCGAATAAAAAATTATCCAGGTACAGACCGGGACCCTGAATGTACTGAAACGCTCGAAGTAATAGTCACCCCGGAACTTAAAAAACCCAGCAACTCAAAGTCGCCCGGGTGCACCGGCAGGAGGCGAAACACCGACTTGATGTCGCACTGAGCCAACAACGCACCCGGGCCACATGAGCGCACCATGCGCAGCGCCCGGCCAAAAGATGCACACCCGACTGAGCAAAGGTCATCAGGGATAGCATCATTGACCGATCGGCCGGCTGGGTGGGACAAGTGATGAATCAGGCGAAACTCGCCCGGTGATTTTTTGGGCACTAAGCCCTAGGGTGAAACCTTAAGATTAGGGAACGCGGGTGTCGGGAAAGGGCCAGCGACCCAGCCCGCATCGACCTCCTTAGTAATGCTGGCAGCAGCTACCCCCTCCCTCCCCCTAGTGACAAAAGGTTGGGGGCATCCTGGGGGGACCTGTCACCCACGAAAGGAATACTGAACCCCCGTCTAAAACCCTGAAGGAGGTAAACCGCATCCTCTTCCCTCGGGTACAATGCGAGCCAACACTCCAACATGTCCACATTAATTGGGGAGGGGGCCCTTCGGTGAACCAGCTCCCTCTGCGGCAGTTTTGCCAGTCCCGTGTCCACCCCTTCCTCTGCCCCGCATCCCTCCAGGCCTGGGACAGGCGGAGGCCGCATGGGGGCCAGCACAGGAGGGACACTCATGCCTGTACTTGCAATTCTTGACTGTTGCAGGAACCATTGGATAGAATGGAAGCGTGGCGCCAAAATGGCCGCCGCGCTCTTTGCGGCCCCCCCCCCCACCGGACGAAGCCATCCGGGTAGTTAGGGGCGTGGCCAGCACCCTAATAAAAGGGCTGGCCACGAGGCAGCCGTGCTGCCATTTTGGCGAAGCGACGGAGCGGAGAAGTTTTTCCCTCTTACCTCCGTCGCTCGTATCCTTGCAGGGGAAGCCTTTTTGGGCAGCTTTTTCTCTTCGTAGGCTTCCTAGATAACTCAGCTATGCCCTCGAAGAAGAAGGCAGCCGCTAACGTGGCTCGATCGGCGCGGAGGCGCCAGCCGGATCGGAGGACCACGACTGCGCCTGCCCAGCAGCCACCTTTAACGGAACCGGTGGGATGGGATCGGTGGCCCCTTGGCCCGATCCGCAGTGCGGGCAGGTTGCCCCGGATGGGGCCTCGGCCCTTGGCCCGCAACCGATGATCAGCGCCCCCGCAGGGGTCCGTGCGGCTGGGCCCTCTTGCTCGGGTGCACAGTTCCCCATGGGGGGAGCGAGCCACGGGGGGTGGTTGGGTTCCCTGCCAGTGCAGGGCGTGCCCACGGCTCCACAGGGGCCGGGCATGGGCTCTTGGCCTTATCTGGCCCCTGGGACTCAGGGGCCTGGACAGGTACCCTTTCACTATGGGCCGATTGCCCATTTGCCCCCCGTTGGGGCTGGGGCATTTGTCAACGTGGAGGCCCTTCTGGCCCGCGTTGCGGCCCTTGAAACATCCTTGGCGAGGGCCAATCAAACTGGGGTGCCTTTAGGATTCCAGGTGCCCCCTTTGGCTGCCGAACAGCGACCGGCGATGGGTCGGGTTGAGCCGCCTGAGGCGTGCGGGCCGGTGGCGGCCACTGCCTCGCAGCTCCCCGCTCAACAGGTGCAGCAGTCTGGTGCGGGTCTGGCCCCGTCGACGAGCTCAGCTTCGGTCGTGAGCTCCGACGCCCCCAGCGGGCCGGAACCCCCGGTGGGGGCGGCCCGCGGGGGTGCATCGGGTGAGTATGCAGTTCAAACTAGTGCACCCACACAACTGACTTCCTTGGGGGGGGCTTTCCAATGGCCATGGCCTCGCACGGGTGGTCCGGCGGTCCAATTGCCTCCGGCCCGCCCGGCGACTTCACCCCTGACACAGGGCCCGGGTCCGGGTGGCGCCCCCTGTGTGGTGGGGAATGTGTTGGGAATCCCCGGGCTGGTACAGGCCCCCTTTGCTTTGCCCGCAGTTCCCTCTGTGCCGGTGTCGGCACTGCCAACGGCAGGGTATTCCTTGCCCCTGGGGGACCATCTGGCCCAGTCTACCAGGGAAAAGATCTGGAGAGGAGAGTATGTAGATATCTTCTCCCTTCTTAATAGGGAACTGACCAAGGAGGAGAGGGAAGGGCTGGACGAGAAGGATAAGGAGCAGGCACGTCGTCGTAAGCTGCCACGCACGTGGGCAAATTGGTTGCCAGCGTACCTGATTTACATGGCCGTTTACCTCAGGGCTAGGCCAGATTTGGCCAGCCCTATGGTCCAGTATCTGGACAACATCTACCGGGCCATGGTTGACTTCCCGGGTCCGTCGTGGCTGGCTTACGATGAAGAATTCCGCATGAGGATTCCACTGCACCCAGAGATGAGGTGGGATGAGCCCTGCCAGAAGCTGTGGCTTCTGTATATGACCCCCACGCGCCCGGCGCCTGGGGATAGATACCATTGTGGACATGCGGTCCAACGTGCGGCCCCGGTACAGGCTCCCCACCAAGTGGCGGGGCAGGGGGTTCCAGCCCGCCTGCTGTGCTGGACCTTCTCGTCCAATGGTTCTTGCAACAGAAAAAATTGCAAGTACAAGCACGAGTGCCCCGCTTGTTCTGGCCCCCATGCTGCCTCAGCCTGTCCCAGGCCGGGAGGATACAGGGGCAGGGGTAGGGGCGGACAAGGGGCAGGTAGGACTGCCACGGAAGGAGTGGGTTCACCGAAAGGCCCCCTCCCCAATTAATGTTGATATGCTGGAGCGTTGGCTCGCATTGTACCCGAAGAAAGCAGACGCTGTGTACCTCCTTCAGGGTTTTCAACTGGGTTTCTGTATTCCTTTCACGGGGGATAGGTCACTGCAGGATGCACCCAACCTTTTGTCACTTAGAGGACGGGAGGAGGTGGCTGCCGCCAGCATTAATAAGGAGGTCGCTGCGGGCAGGGTCGCTGGCCCTTTCCCCGCGCCCCCTTTCCCCAACCTTAAAGTGTCTCCTCTAGGACTAGTGCCCAAGAAGTCCCCGGGCGAGTTCCGCCTGATTCATCACTGGTCCTATCCAGCCGGTCATTCGGTCAATGATGCTATCCCTGAGGACCTTTGTTCTGTCAGGTATACATCATTTGACCAGGCATTGCGCATGGTGCGCTCATGTGGCCCGGGTGCACTGTTGGCTAAGTGTGACATTAAGTTGGCTTTTCGTCTCCTGCCGGTGCACCCGGGTGACTTTGAGTTGCTGGGTTTCAAATTCCGGGGTGAATATTATTTTGACAAAGCCATGCCATTCGGCTGTTCCATATCCTGCTCGGCTTTCGAGCGTTTCAGTTCATTCCTGCAGTGGGCATTTGTCCGTAGGTCAGGGTCTCGGTCTGTAGCCCATTACCTGGATGACTTTTTGATCGGGGGTGAACGGGGCTGGGACACGTGCACACGTCTCCTCAATACATTTCAGACGCTAATGCAGGAACTCGGTGTCTTTAGCGCCCGAAAAGACCGAAGGCCCGTCTAATAAGTTAGTATTCCTGGGGGTGGAGATTGACACGGTAGCGCAGGCGTCTAGGTTACCGGAGGATAAGGTGTCAAGGATAGTGGCGACGCCATGGCAGGCTTATCCAGGTCCCATCATAGGACCAGATTGACACGGGGCATCAGGGCAGATATGCACATATGGCTCCAGTTCTTGAGGGAGTTTAATGGGGTCTCATTTTGGAGGTCAGATCTCCTGGTTTCACCCCAATTTCAGATTCAGTCTGATGCCTCGGGATCCCTTGGTTATGGGATGTACTTCAATGGGAAGTGGGCATATGGTGGATGGCCACCAGCCTGGTCAGGCACGGGTCGCCTGAGGGATCTCACATATTTGGAATTTTTCCCCATAATGGGGGCCTTGATGCTATGGGGTGAGGAGTGGGCCAATTCCGTGGTGCATTTCTGGTGTGACAATGCGGCCGTGGTCCACATTGTCAATTCACAGACCTCTAAATCTCCCAGGGTCATGGACCTCGTGCGCCAGTTTGTATTGCGCAGCCTGTGCCTCAATGTACTGTTCAGGGCCAGGCATGTCCCGGGGGTGAATAATGATATTGCTGATGCTTTGTCCTGCCTGCAGATCTCCCGGTTCCGTGCCTTGGCCCCGGATGCGGAGGAATTTCCCTCACCACTCCCGGAGGAGATATGGACCTTTGGCAAGGAGAGGTGAACCGGGCGATCGGCATGTCTCTGGCGCCACGCACGCGTAAGGCGTATCACCACGCGTGGGTTTCCTTTCGGACATTTTGTACCCAATCTCGGCTGCCAGATACCTGGCCGATCCCAGTGGCCCACCTCCTTCGTTTCATGGTTTACCTGCACGCCCAGGGCCTGGCACCCCGCACCATAGCATCTAGGCTATCAGCGCTGGCTTTTATGGCCAAGGCGGGAGGTCATGCGGACAGTACCGCTGATTTCCGCATGAGACACGTTTTGGAGGGGTGGGTGCGGGAACGTGGGCGTAGCCTGGACGACCGCCACCCAATTTCCCCGGGGGTCCTTACCCAACTGGCACGGGGCTGGCATGACCTATGTTTTAATAGGTATGAGGCAGCCCTGTTTCATGCGGCTACAACGGTGGCCTTTTTTGGAGCGCTCCGCATCAGCGAGCTTGTGATGCTGACTAAGGCGGATGCAAGTCGTAGGGCACTGGAACTCGAAGATGTCTATGTTTGCAATGATTGGGCTCGGTTGAGGATACGCTCCTCTAAAACAGATCAGCACGGCGTAGGCAGTGGTGTAAGACTGCTACGATGTTCCTTGGCAGACATCTGTCCGGTTGGTGCCCTACAGGAGTTCCTGCACTGCGTGGCACGCACCATGGCCCGTTTTTCTGTCACCAAGATGGGTCTCCCCTCACTAAATTTCAATTTTGGAAGGTGACTGGGAAGGCACTGGTTAGGGTGGGCCTCCCTGGGGCCCGTTACGGCACCCATTCGTTTAGAATTGGGGCGGCCTCTACTGCGGCTGCTTATGGGTACTCCGGTGCTGACATACGCAGCATGGGGAGGTGGGGCTCGCAGAGTTTCCAGTTTTATGTTCGCCCACTCCCACCGTGAGTACCGTTTTTTAGTCACCACATGTCTCTTCCTTCCCTGTTTTTCCTTGACAGACCCTGGGTGTCGTATCACACCGGTGACAGTATGGCTGGTGGGCCATAGCTACGTGCACAGGGCAGCGCATTACGCTGCGGCGACAGATTGGGGACCCCGACTGGGACTCGGTGCGTACGCAAGTCTCACATGGTACGGTAAGCCCCGTATGTTGTGGCGGGAGCTCTTGCCATTCCTCTTTTCGGCAAGGAACGCCGACCCGCCCGACATCCTGATCATACATCTTGGGGGTAATGATTTGGGACAGGTCACTGGCTTATCGCTGAAGCATGCGATTTGCAGTGACCTCGCCTACTTACATTACGTATGGCCCGCCACAACCCTTGTTTGGTCAGATATGGTCCCACGGCACGCTTATAGGGGAGGCCTTGACCTCCAGGCCTTGGACCGCGCTAGGCGCATGGTGAACAGGGCAGTGGCCCGATTCCTTTCGACCAAGGCCTGGGGGCGGGTCAGTCCTCATCCGGCCATTAGTCTGCAAAATTATGGGCTTTACGCAGGGGATGGGGTCCATCTGTCGCGAGGAGGTATGGACCTCCTGCTGAGTGATTGGCGAGCAGGCCTGTCGACCGAGCTGACGGTCTTGGGGGGGGCATCGAGCCTTTATTGAAGCCTCTCCGGGTGGCGGGTAGCACTGGTAAGGTAAACATTTATGACCCACAGGTATCCGGCAGGTTCGCAATTGACTGGACAACACTAGATAGGCATAAGTTGTTTAAACGTTGTCCGGTCAACGACGAACCAGGCGAGGGGGTGATGGTTACCACTAGACAGCTGGAATCACCCCCTGATTTTACGGATACACGTCAGAGGGTGGGGTCATTAGTTAGATATTGACTACGGTCAACAATTTGTTTGTTGTCAACAAACAAATTGATACAAATAGATACATTGTAACAATTGCCGTTGGCAATTTTGGGTGGTACCTTACCAGTGTTACTTCGGCCTGCTTGCCTTAAGAATTATGATTGGTCGTTTTACCAATAGAAATTTATAATTCGGACTAGGGCATGAATCAATAAATGTGGCCCAATGCCGTTATCCACTTTCATTTGTGTCTGAGTCCATTATTGGGGGGGTGCGCCTGCAAAGTCCAGCACAGCAGGCGGGCTGTAACCCCCTGCCCCGCAACCTGGCGGGGTGCCTGTGCTGGGGCCGCTCACTGGACCGCATGTCCACAAAGGTATCATTCCCCGGGCGCAGGGCGCGTGGGGGTCATGTACAGAAGCCACAGCCTCTGGCAGGGCTCATCCTACCTCATCTCGGGGTGCAGGGGAATCCGCATACGGAATTCCTCGTCATTAGCCAACCACGACGGGCCCGGTAAGTCAACCATCGCCCGGTAAATATTGTCTAAATACTGGACCATCGAAGTTGCCAAATCCGGCCGAGCCCTGAGGCAGACCGCCATGTATATGAGGTAGGCCGGCAACCAGTTGGCCCACGTACGTGGTGCCATGCGACGACGCGCCTGCTCCTTATCCTTCTCATCTTGCCCCTCCCTCTCCTCCTTGGTGGGCTCTCTGTTAAGGAGGGAGAAGATGTCCACATACTCCCCCCGCTAGATCTTCTCTTTGGGGGTCTGGGCCAAATGGTCCCCCAGTGGCAAGGAATACCCTGCTGTCGGCTAAGCTGACACAGGCACGGTGGAAACTGCGGGCATCTGTAAAGGAGCCTGGACTAACCCGGTCACCCCTAGAAGATTCCCGACTGGGTAAGAAGCACCCCCCACCACGGGGCCCTGGGTGATAATTGAAGTCACCGGGTGGGGCGTAGGCGCCAGGACCGCCGCGCCACCCGTGCGAGGCCAAGGCCATTGGAAAGCCACCCCCCAACGTGGCCATGTGTGTAGGTGCACTAGTTTGGACCGCATACTCACATGCTGCACCCCCATGGGCCGCCCCCACGGGGGTTCCGGCCCACTGGGGGCGTCGGAGCTCACGACCGCCATAGAGCTCGTCGACGGGGCTTGACCAGCACCGGCCTGTTGATTGGGGAGCTGCGAGGCAGTGGCCGAAGCCGGGCCACGCTCCTCAGGCAGCTCAACCCGTCTCGCCGCCTGCTGCTGCCCAGCAGACGATGGATCGACCTGCACCCCAAAAGGGGCCCCAGGGTGACTAACCCGGGCCAGGGATGCCTCAAGGGCCGCAACGCGGGCCAGGAGGGCCTCCACGCTGACATAGCCACCTAAACCAAGGGGGGGCAAAGGGTCAGCCGGCCCACTAACTACAGGCGTCGGTACAGATCCCTGTACCCCGGGGCCTGAATAGGGCCACGATCCTAAGCCCGGGCCCGGTAGGGCCGGGGAAGTACCCTGCCATGGAAGGGGGCCACACCACCCCCCAAGGTTGGAAGCCCCCGCAGTAAGCTGCGCCCCAACGGAGGAAGGCCCAGAGGAATGGGCCACGCCAGGAGCGGTGGCCACCACTTGCGGGCCGAGGGCCGTGGCCCCTACTGGGCCCGCACGCGGACCCCCAGCCTCCGGCCAAGGGGGAATTAACCCCATCCCACCGGTCCCGGTGGGCTCGGGCATAGGAGGCTGCTGGGGAGGCGCAGCCGCGGTCCTCCGACCCGGATTGCGCCTCCGCGCAGAACGAGCCGCGTTCGCAGTCGCCTTCTTCTTTGAGGGCATTGCAGCCAGCCGATGGGAAGCCGAAAAAGGAGAAAATCAGCAGCCAAGAGGCTTCCCGGTGAGGGTAAAAGCGACGGAGGTAAGAGGGAAAAACTTCTCCGCTCCGTCGCTTCGCAAAATGGCAGCTCGGCTGCCTCATGGCCGCCCCTTATATAAGGGTGCTGGCCACGCCCCCTAACTACCTGGATGCCTTCGTCCGATGGGGGGGCCGCAAAGGGCGTGGCGGCCATTTTGGCGCCGCGCTCACATTCTCCATGTCAGTACATTATTTCTGATGCCATATTTTGAAAGCTGTGTAAATGTTTGGTACTCTTAGCATAACACCTGGAATTCTCCAGCCAGCATGGCCAATTTTTTGGATTTGACCATGGAAAGGACCAGTGTTTTGATGGAAGGACTCCCACTAACAATCTAAACAATCTGTAATTCAGTAGATTTGGCAAACACATTACACCATATAAAACAACATCAAATTCATATGCATCTATCAGTCCACCCTCTGATTTGCATCCAGAAGACAAATGGTGCTATGACGTAGGTCACCCTTGCTCTAAAGCCTGTTGTAACCAACTCTAGGGTTCAGTGCTCATCTCTGTTTATAGCCAAAAAGCCAGCGCTATCTGCTTCTGCAGACATTTCTATGGACATGTGGCAGGCATGACTAGACACAGAATGCTGTTTACCTTCCAACCAAAGTGGTCCCTGTTTATCTACTTGCAATTTCTAGCTTTCGAACTGCTAGACTGGCAGGAGCTGGGACAGAGATGGGAGCTCATTCCATTGTGTAGTACAGTGATACCTCATACGTCCAAACTTGGTTCCACAAGTTTGGACTATATACAGATTTGGATTTTGTATGAGGCATGCAAAATCCTAGCTGCGATGCCTCATACAACATCCAAATCCTTGCCGCGATGCCTCGTACAACGTCGTTTCCATAGAGATACATTGTACTGTAGCAGCACAGACTTCAGGGCAAAGTCAAGGAAACAGACAGGAAACTGACAGAACTTTAAGAAATCATTGTCTAAAGGCTAAATACATTACAAAAACATGTCAAACAACCCTGATTTTAGGGGACAAACCAACCTGGGGAAAAAACCCAATGCCTCATACAAAGTCGTAGTGACTTTGTATGAGGCAACTTTTTTCAAGGAATTAGGTGATGTTGTATGAATTCGATATTGTACGAAGTGGATTTTGTATAAGGTATTACTGTGCTTGGGTCTTGAACTGATGACCTGCCGACCTTCCAGTCAGCGTCTTAACTACTTGAGCCACCACAGTCCCTTGTGCTGTGACCTAAAGGGCACCAATCTGCACAGTGGTAACATAAGAAGAATTAAGGGTTGAATTACTGGTAGAAAGCAGCAACAACTAGAAATTACTGCAAAACGTCAAAGAAGAACGTGCAAATGCAAGATTACAGTTGAACTTTAAGAAGACCAAATTATGACTACAGGTCATAATTGATGAACCATGGGTTCACTTTCCCTGATTTCCGTTGTCTCAACAAAAAACTACACAAAAAGCCTTCTAAGGCACTGAGAGGAGGGTAATGCCCCACAAGTTGGTACATTCAGAGATGTTATCTTTCTCATGGACTTTGATGATTGCTCCTTTTTGGCAATCTTCAGAATCAAGGCTGTACAAAAAATTTTTTTAAAGGTCACAGAAATAAATTAAGGAAAAGATCTAAGCATGGTCCATTCACAATGGTCTTGAAATAATCAACTTCCTGATAAATATTTACAGGGGAAAATAGTTCACCCACACTGGACAGCAACTGTCTTTGAATGTCATTCCAAAAGCCATTTACTAAGTTACTGAATAGGTTAAAAGTCAAACAAGAGGTTCTTTTTTCACAAGCACAGGAAAATGCATAATTATAACCAAGCTGGCCTATTTCAGTCAATAATCCATTAATGTACACGAGAAACCACAAAGAACGCATGGCTCTTTATCAGGTTTTATTTTCCCCTCCCCATCCCCAGTCCCCGCAAAGGGATTATTCATTACTTGAGAAGTTAAATGAATCTAACCCAAGAAAGTGATTACCACAAGCTAGGACAACCAGAAAGGTCATTGGCCTCTGAAAGGAATCACACTGAATGCCAAGAATGAACTTTGCTGTGTTCCCTATTGGAGGAGGCTGGTGTGATGGCTTAGCATTCAAACAACATCCCATCTGAACATAACTCTGTTCTTCTCTGGTGGTTGCACATGTAGCTCTTGCGCTATAAAGGGGAATATGATGGCAGGGAATATGAGGGCACTGAAGGTTACCATTCTCCCTTAGCTAGCCAGTGGCCTAAATTTGGAAAATAAAACTGAAGTGAAGAAAGATCAGATAGTCCATATCCAAAACTACATACACTGCCACTAGAACACGCAGGTCCTACAGATGAGATAGAACAAGAGCAGGGATTCCATTGGGACCACTGAGAAAATAGCCCACAGCTTCCAGGTACGAAATGTTGAGGTCTCCCACCAGAAAAAGTGGTGGTGATGGAGACGGAATATGTGGTCAAGGGGAGTGTGAACTGAGACTAAAATGGCTTAATATGACCCAACAGTAGATACTGGGATTTCAGGGAGTGAGGACTGGCTAGCTTGCTTGCTTGGGGGCCATTCAACAATTATGTGATCCATTTTGGGGGGGAATTGACACCACCACCCCCCATGTAATTCGACTGTAATTTTCACTTTGAAACCCCCCCCCCCCTTTAAAATTATGTAATCCAGAGCTTTTGTATTGAAACTCTTATTTTTAGAGCTTTTCTCTATTGGTGAAATAGAAACAGACTGCACAAGCAATTCAATAATCTCAAATCAGATCAAAATTCCCAGAGATCATTTTTGAACATAAAAAGCGGCATGTTTCGAAACCACAATAGCTCCAAATGGATTACGTAATATTTGACCTGGCACACACACACACCCGCCCCATGTAATTTTCCATAATTCAGATGGCAGACCCCCTCCCCACCTCGAGGAACATGTAATTGTTGAATGGCCCATTGCTTGCTTGCTTGCTTGTTTACCTACCTTCCTTTTGGCCAAAAGACCACTCAGAGCAGTAAGCATACAAGTTAAAACAAGCATATACATTAGTGAATTGGGGAAAATATGTTGAAATATTGTTTGTGGGGTGGGGGAATGAGGTTTATGCTGGTCATGAAATATTGCTGGTCAGAGTGTAAGGCAGGGGTTCCCAACCTAAGACTTGTGGGACGGATTTGGCCCACAGTGCCATTTTATGTGCCCCCACCCCCATCTCTCCAAGGGCATTAGAGATACAAAATGACTGCCCCTTTGAAGTTGTTGAGAAAAAATGGCAACCCCCATCATGTAGGCAGGGCAAAATGGCTGTCCGGCCCTCGAAGCGGACTGAGAGAACATGACTAGGCCCCCGGCTTGAAAAGGTTGGGAACCCCTGATGTAAGGTATGGGTATGTCCTTAAAATGAGACTTGTTTATGTCTTTAAAAACGTACAGGCACCACCTGTGTGCAAAGGGTAGAACTTCTCATGGGAAGAAGTCTCTAATAAATACACAGCCTGTCAATAAACGGAGCGAAGGGGGTGCAATTCTGCAACCTGAGAATAAACATATAAATCTGATTGGTTGAGTTTTTGCAAATACTGTATCTCAATTTGACACTAACAGAATAAAAAACAACTCCTGTGATAATATAATTTGAAAAGAGAATATAATCTGATTTAAAAAACCTGATATATATGAAATCCTTGTTTGATATTTGGAGGGGGAGATATACTGTAGATTTCTGGCTTGTTACTGATAAGCTTTATGTATCCTGTGTGGGTAAGGAATACTGGTTTTGCTCTTCATACTTTTCCAACTGATATGCTATTACTGTACATAGTTTGGAAATATGCTTTCTTAAAATATATATTTTTAAGTGACTTGATTTTAAAATACTTTGTAACTTAAAAAAGGTTTACCACTTCAGAAGGAATTATGCAACTCTTCTGAAGCATTGTTTTCAGATCATTTTTAAGGTTATACAGTATCTCCCTTGTGTTTTGTGCATAGACCTTTTTTTCAAAGTGCAGAAACCTGAAGCAGAGGGGCCGGGGTGGAGAAATCAAGAAATTCCATTGAGCTGGCAAACTTTTACCAGGTTGTTTCAATGGGTGGGGAAATAATGATTTTTGAAAGATCTTATTACATCCCCAATTCAAGCATGGGCAACATAAAAACGAGTAGGGAAACCAAGGTATGCCTTGCAGTGTACCATGTGGATAAATGTGGCTGCATGGGATATTTACTGGGAATGTCAACAATAAAAGAAAGTCCACATTTACAAATGCTCAGTTCTGGACATAAGTATGTGCAAAAGGCAACATATTGTCTTTTGAAGTGCTACATCAGGAGTTCTCAACCTTTTTAAGCCAGGGGTCAGGTCACGCTCCCTCAGACAGCTTTGGGGATCAGATGGCCATTTTGTCCTTCCTCCACCACATGGCACTTCCTGGTGTGGTGGAGGCAGTAGGGGGCACATGAAATGGTGCTGTGGGCCGCACCCGGCCCATGGGCCACAGGTTGAGAATCCCTGTGCTAGATTCTGTTTTGGGGGTGGTGCAGAGAAAGATTGTTACCAAAATTGCAACATGCAGTGAAAGTAGGTTTAGATTTTCCTTCACCAGTTGCACTGTCTTGCCTTCACCCTGCCCCACATAGCATCAAGGTTTCCTCCTCTAATGCTCACTGCTTCATTGGGGACACTACAAGTTGGCTGCTAGAGGGTTCCCATTGCTTTTCAGTTTTAAAAAAATCTTAAATTTTGAAAGAAAATAATTTGGGGGCTATGAGGTACAAAAGCTGGTGGTGTCTTCCAAATTCCATGGATGGGTGTATGCAACCCCCTACACCACTGAGCTCACTAGACAAGGAATAGCATAAAAGGAGGATATGGCTGAGGAACCTGACCTCCTCTACATCACTTGGAGGACCTTGAATAAGCTGAGAGTAAGAATCCCTAAATGCAAGACCGACATGCTCAAGTAGGAGCTGCTAGCAGACAGCAACACACTGTGTGAATGTGGAGAGATATAAAATCTGGCTTATTTATTGGCCTGTCAATTGCTACCAGAAACATGTAGTGATAAAGACTTAATTTTGGTCAACAACAAAGCCAAGGAAGTGGCTTCATTTTGCCAGTCCAAAGCTTGATCTGGACAAGTACCACTGGCAACCCTCTCCACCCATTCCCAGCTGGTATCAGGGCTCGCTGATTTGATGGGAAGGACTTTGAACCAAAGGCCCAATGGGTTAAACTGTGTGAATCCACCAGTGCTCTTCCCATTCTTCCCCTCTTGTGGCCAGCATTTTGTCATATCATTGTAGTTCCTGTGGTGCCATTTGGAGCAAGGCAGGGAGTGAAGCACCAGGGTCATAATAACTCACCAACTTTCTTGATACATCAGCCCTGGTAACAATAACAGCAACAGCCTTAAACCTGGAAAAAGTTTTTTCCCCTTCCCAATATTTGCCAGTCTTGTCCAAATGATATTGCAAGGTCCTTCCTCCTGATCTCATGTTCTGACCCAGAAATCAGCAAATAGGGCAGTATATCCATGGACATGTGGCAGGCATGACTAAACACCAGAGTGCACAGAATGCTGTTTACCTTCCCACAGAAGCGGTACCTATTTATCTACTTGCAATTTCTTGCTTTCCAACGGCTAGGTTGGCAGGAGCTGAGACAGAGATAGCATCTCTGTCATGCAGCACTCGGGTCTCAAACTGCTGACCTTCCAGTCATCAAGTTCAGCTCTTTATCCACTAAGCCAAAGAATGGGAGGCTGTTGAACTGACAACTCTGGTAAGGGGTAGAGGAAAATGTATCTGCCCAAGCATAGCTTAACCTTCCTCTTCCTTTCTCAGTGAACTTGCAAACAACCTTCTTCTCCCCCTCTCATCATGCCTGATGCTGAACGTTTAAAAATATCAAAAGTGATTCAAACCCTTGTCATCAATATCATGTCTAGTTCAGCCCTCCAACATCAGCTCCACCTCTCTGGGACAGAGAATCATTGTGCAGATATCCAGCTGAAAAATTAGTAGCAGCGGCTGCCTTGGAAACTGTCTTACCAAGATGACTGTAACGCTCTGTATTTTTGCTCTTCACAGTCACGCTTCTTCTCTCTTGGGAACAATGCAGTATCAAAGCATGTGTGGATCAGGTGAAGGCAGCCTTCCCAAAGAGCGAAGGAAGCCCTCATTTTCATGAATTTGTTGTTGTTCAGTCGCATAGTCGACTCTAATCCTTTGCGACCCCATGGACCACTACACACCAGGCACCCTAGCCTCCAACATCTTCCGCAGCCCGTTCAGCTCTACACCCATTGTGTCAACAATGCCATCTAGCCATCTCATCCTCTGCTGCCCCCTTCTCCTTTTGCCTTCGATCTTTCCCAACATCAAGGGCCTTCTTGACTCCTCTCTTCTCATTAGGTGTCCAAAGTACTTTAGCTTCATCTTCAATATTTGTCCTTCCAAGGAGCAGTCAGGGTTGATTTCCTTCTGGATCGACTTATTTCTTCTCTTTGCTGCCCAGGGTACTCTCAAAATTCTCCTCCAGCACCATAGTCCAAAGGCATCTATTCTTCAGTGCTCAGCCTTCCTTATGGTCCAGATCTCATAACCATACATTACTACTGGGAATACCATTGCTTTGACTATGCAGACTTTTGTTAGCAGGGTGATGTATCTGCTTTTTATTCTGTTCCCTAGGTTTCTCATAGCTTTTATTTCATGGCTGCAGTCACCATCTGCGGTGATCTAGGATCATAAGAAGGTAAAGTCTGTCACTGCTTTCATATAACCTTCCTGAGGGATCTTGTGTATTTCGGTCTTGCTATTTTACTGGGGGGGGGGAGGTAGGATGAGGGTAGTTTTTAAGGTTTTACTGTTTAGGTTATTGAGCTTTTATACATTGTTTTTAGTGGGGTTCACTGTTTTTATCTATTGTTGTTCGTAACTGTTTTTGGTATCCATCTGTATGTTGCTAGCCGCCCTGAGTGGTGTTCCCCACCAGGAGGGCGAGATATAAATCCATAAATAAATAAATAAATAAAAAAATAAAAAAATAAAAAAAAATTCCATCTATTTGCCATGGAGTGATAGGGCCTGTATTTTCATGAATAAGAAGTACAAAACAGATAACTCTCCTGGTTTAGACCAGGGTTTCTCAACTGTGGGCCCCCAGATGTTCTTGGACTTTAATTCCCAGAAGCTCTGATCAGCAGGTGTACTGACTTGGACTACTGATAATTCAAATGCAGGAACACCTGGAGGCCCAAGGCTGAGAAACCCTGGTAGACTATCTCTCATGACACAGTACTTACAGGTACATTGCAACCAAAACTCTACTCACAATCTGGGTTTGATTCTGACAGGCTCAATGTTGACCGAGCCTTCCATCATTCTGAGGTTGGTAAAATGAGTATCCCGTATGTTTGGGGCAAAATGCTAATTATCTTGTGAACTGCCCACAGAACGCTCTATGTGCTGTGGGATTCTGCATAAGTGTGATTACTATTGCTGTTGTTATGATCACTGATAGTAGTAGTGCCCAACTTTATGCCTTGCTCCAAATGGCATGATGGACACAAAGATGGTGTGCCAAAAACCCAGGAGCAAGAGAAGGAGTAAATTATGTAAATTATGTTCTGCAGAACACTGGTGGACTTCAATTCCCAGAATTCCCTAAGTCACAGTACATTGGCTGATCAGTGCTTTGGGGAATTGACTTAGGCTTCTGGGAATTGAAGTCCAAAAAAAACAAAGATTGGGAAACACTGGTCTATGCTCTCATGCTGTCAGAAGCAGAATATAGACAGTTGGCTTCACATGAAGTTGGAGATGGATGTCCAGGTTTAGAAGCCATCTGATATGCCTAAAGGAAGCAGGTCTCCTCCTTTAGATGAGCTTTTTACCCTTCAATCTTTTCCTCCAGCCTGTGGACCCAGAGAAGCATAGCTATCCCTGAGACTTTGGGGGGGGGGGGGATTTTTGCATCCACGCTAAAAACCTGCTGCTTAGTATAAGCCAAGCCATAACTTTCTGTCTGTTCCTGCCTGTCAAATGAAGTGTTCTTGCTATGATTCTCGAGGCATATGTGTGCATGTACTGGAAAATTATGTTTCTCTTTGTTTACCAAAGAGAATGAACTGAAAGATACAATTTGCATATTCTAAACAACAGTATTTTGACCACTGTATCACCAACTGCTCTGCTCCAGAGTTTTACCATGGCCATTAGTTGAAATATCTTCAGTAGTGGGACTTACGTTCTCCTTCTAGCTCTGAAAGGAAAGAGGGACAGACTGCTGTCCATTTGATCTTTGAACAGCAAATCTTACTTCTAACATAACTTTGCAGGATTCTGAAATCTGACAGATCAATTCCAATGTAAGCTTTCATGCAATAAAATCCCCTTCTTCAGACACAAGGTCACAGTAATATTTCACCCTTGTTTATTCCCTCCCTGCTTTCCCTCTTTTGGATAACCTGCTGACATGGCCATTTTGCTGTTTTCAAAAGCTCATCTATCAATAGTAGTAAATCCACGCTTGGAATGTTACATTTGAAAAGGAACTCGTTGCCCTTCACTTCTCAACAGCCACATTGCTGCAAACATTGACAACATTGCTTTGGTTACTTAAGTGGCTCATTGTTTTGCACCTCACTAACACATACTGTTGTCATTACAAAAGTAAACAGTGAGAAACACTACCTGGTTCCCCCCTTGTGGCCAGCTCCGTTATTTTAATCTTGAAAATATTCAGAAAAAATACAAATGACAAAGATAAGGAACACTTCTCTTGCCATTTATGATTAACAGTATGATACCGTAAGATTTCTGGAAGATTTTGGGCAAAATGTCTCAAAAATGTCTTAAATTATTATTTGGAAGTAACTTTCAAAAGTAACAAGAGCCAAAATCCTGTTACGTAGTTATGTCTACAAAGGGCAAACAGCTTATCTCATTGTGGCTTCTTGTAGGACACTAACACATTTGCACTTGAAATTCTGGGCATGTGCCAAACCATGCCCAAAAATCCAAGCAGGGTTTGATTAACTATAATCAAGAAGCTGCTACAAATCACAGCATTTACATTGTGCAGGTGTTATCAGATTTTGGCTGAGGTGTTAATTGTAAATTAAGTGTTACTTGCAACACCAGTAAAAAATAAATATGCAACTACTAATCGCTTTATTTATTATGGGAGGAACAGAAGGAACCTCCTTGAGGAATGTGAGAACTTTGAGCACTGTTGGCATCCCCTGGCCTGATATTTCCACTCAGAAATACTATTATATTGCTTTAGCACTGTGATGGCTTAGTGGTTAAGATGCTAAGCTTGAAGACTGGAAGATCGGGGTTCGATACCCAAGTGGTGCATGATGGATCTAGGGGACATGAAAGGAGCCTCATTCGGGTGTCCCCTGAGCGGAGTTTCTCCAGCAAAAATCTTTTCAAACCAGAGTAATTTCTGACACAAAATATATTTTACATGAAGAATGCCTACTCCTTATACAGAAAAGAACTAGTTACAAGTGATTATACCACATGGATAGAAGGCTTATGACTGGGGCAGAGGTGGTCACCAAAATTTCAGGTTGAGGCAGTCAGCCTGGTCTGTGAGCTACCTCAGTTACTCTGACTAAAACAAACAGACTCGTGAACAATATTGTTTTTTGAGGAGGTACACAATAAAGATTAATAAAGCTAAATAATACTTTATTCATTTTATACAACAATATTGTATTGTATACTGTTTATAAAAAACATCAACAATTGGATTACAAATAATCTTTAGCGACTCGTGTCAGAGAAGCACGAATCAAATCATGGTACTTCATTCAACAAATGTTAAGCACACATTCATGGTGCAAAGCACAGTGTTCAAATGTTGGAGCCTTCCTTTAAAATGTTTGTCTAATCTGCTTAACAGAAGAGAGTCAAACAATAACACTTGATGCATGCAAATGAGAGAGGCGAGCATGGAAAGTAAAATGACTCATTGGTTTGCTACTGAGGTCACAGTAACAAGACATGCATAAAATTGGCTCTGAGTCTGCGATTTTCCACCTCCTTACAACCTGGCATTTATAGGTTTTAAATATTTAGCCACAAAATGCAGATCCATCATTTCTTGCCCATTCCCCCCCCCCCTTTCCTTAAAAAAAAACACAGCTCACGTCATGGTATCACATTCATTCAACATTATGTACAACTGTGTATTATTTCCTTCACTCCAAAACAAAGACAACTCCAGTACATCTGACTGCAGAATATTTGACATTGGCTTCATTGTAAGTAATGTGCACCATTAAAAAAAAATGGATAACAAACCAGAGAAGGGCCTTGGCAGATATAAAGGTATAGTAATCTCCAGAATCGATTACACTGCACAACGATTTTGCTACTGGGAATAACACATGTGGTTTACATGATATCGAGTGTGCTGATTCCAAATCTGAACTCAGAATCTGCCTATCAGGTAGATTTTAAGTTATAGGCGTGCTAGAAAAGGTAAAGGTTTCCCTTGCTCGAAAGCCAGTTGTATCCGACTCTAGGGTTCAGTGCTCATCTCTGTTTCAAAGCTGAAGAGCCAGCGCTGTCTGCTTCTGCAGATGTTTCCGTGGTCATGTGGCAGGCATGACTAGACACCAGAGCGCACGGAACACTGTTTACCTTCCCACCGAAGTGGTCCCTATTTATCTACTTGCAATTTCTTGCTTTCAAACTGCTAGGTTGGCAGGAGCTGGGACAAAGACGGGAGCTCATTCCGTCCTGCAGTACTCAGGAATTGAACTGCTGACCTTCCGCCTCCCAGTCAGCGTCTTAGCCTATAGCTGTTCAAATGGTTGGTAATTGGGTAATGTGTTTTTACATGGGAACATTACAACAGTTACAGCTGCCACTATGCCTGCTGCCACTTCAACTGAAATACGTCCCTTGGTGGCATGCATGTTCCAGCAGCGGCCAGGCATGTATGAGCAAGTCAATGAGCTGTCACAAATAGGTATACAAGGCGAGATGGACCACAACTTGTCACTAGTGTGAAACCATATTATTGGATAGTACAGCTAGGCCATAGTGAGTCTGTTTTTAGCCAAAGATGAGTAGGCACAACTGTGTTAATAAACCCGACAATCGCATCTATACACGTAATTGACTTAAGATCCTGATGTCCTAGGCAGAATCGGGCTTCAGAATTGGATTCAGTGCACTTGATTTAGTATAGGACACATGGATTAGACCAAGTAGCTGTGTGTGCGTGTGTGTTTGACCATATAACTCCAGTTCTGGCAAAGCTGTATTGGCTGCCCGTGCCAGACTCAAGGTGTTGGTGTTGACTTATAAAGCCTTGAATGGTTTGGGACCTAAGCTATCTGAGATAATGCCTCTTCCTCAGAAGTTATACTCAAAGCACCCAGGCATGAAAGCTCCAAGTGGTTACACCTAGAGAGGCAAAGAAGAAGAAGAAACAGCTGTAACTACATTGAGAGATTTCTCTGCCATAGCTCCCCCCCCCCTTCTGGAATGAATTGCCAATGGAGATTAGAACTGCTCCTACTTTATTAATATTTTGTAAATTACTTAAGACCTACCAATGTCAGCAAGCTTTTTAAGGCCTATAAGATTACTGTATTAGAGTTATGCAATGTTGACCCTGGACTCTTTTTAATTGATATTACCCAATTTTACTGATACTGATAGTTTAAATTTGAATATTGTTTATGGTTTCAAGATTTTTTTTATGCCATGTGGCTGTTTCCTATGTTTTTTTCTTGTATTTTTATCACAAGATGATTTTTAAATATTTTAATCTGCACACGAGCGCGCGCACACACACACACGCACGCACACATGCACAAACATAAGAACAGCCTTGCTGGAACAGGCCACAGCCCATCCAGTCCAGCATTCTGTCTCACAAATTGGCTCACCATTTCCTTCAGGGTATTATTCCCAAGGAGATGCCTTCACCTGCTTAGGATTCCCTGGAAATGGCATTGAGAGATACCCTGCCTATCTCTCCAACCCGGAGGTTGTCCTTAGGTATCTATAATTATAGCCATTGATACCCTTGTCCTCCATGAACTTGTCTAATCCTTTCTTAAAGCTGTCAAGACTGACAGCTGTCACCACTTCTTCTGCAAAAGGGTGGAGTATAAATGTAAATAAATAAAGGCTAGAAATGTAACTTAAACATACATAATAAATGAATGGATTGCTGAAATTGAAATTCCACTCTGCCCCTATTTAGAACTAGTTCAGTTTGATCTTTGAGTTGGGATTGACTTAAAAGCTGTTTTTATTATCGGTTTACTAGAGTTGTAGCTCAGTGGTTTAGGTACGACCACATTTTACTTCCACTTCCGGGAGCGACGAGGCTTGTGTGGGCCAGATGAATTGGTGTTGGGTGCCGAACACGGCCCATGGGCCATAGTTTGGACACCCCTTAGTTACACAGACCGAGAATGTCCCCAGAAGAAGGGAACAAGAAGCTACTTCTTTCTATTCTGTACCTAGAAAAGTCTGGAAAGGGTTGCCGTAATTCAGAATTGACTTGACAACATGCAATTATTATTATTGGAGGTGTGGCTGTTGTTCTTTTGCTTTGTGCCTTCCCTGTATGGCCATCTCATTGTGAAAGTTTGTATTCTGATTCTTCTCAGATACAGAATGCCAGTATAGAGGATATTTCCTCTGCACAATTCACCTCTTGTGTGTCTATTCACAACAGAGCAATGTGGCATTTCTCCCAAATGATCTCTCACACTGCATATTTCTCACATTCTGTAACCAAAATGAATTAATCTGCCTGGAAAAGTAGTTTTTGGCCTATTAAAAGCACTCAAAATGTGTTTTCATCTCAAAAGTGTGTTGGGAGACTTCAGCCCTTTTACAAGTTCTCATTACCATGTTAGCAACAGCAAAACTTGGCACTAAAGATTTTTCTTATATACTTTTTTTCCTGAATATAAGTTTCAACTTCAGTTGGTATGCCTCTAAATTTCTCATTTGCTTTAGATCACAGCTAAGAAAAGGATTTGTGTGTGTGTGTATATGTGGGTGTGTTTGGTTGGATTCCTGGGCTACAAATCTTAGAATCTTTTAGTTAGCTTGGCCACAAATCTGCTGTAGATTATGCATCTATAATAACTATGAAAGCCATGCAACAAATAGAAAAAGAATTACAGTAATAGGGCAATGATTAATATAGATTCTGTCTTGCTGGTGAATGTGAGATGTTTTGTCCTGGCATGGTCAACAGACATACTCTCTGCTGATAACGTGTGCTGTAGACCAACAAGGGAAATGAAGAATACTTGGGAAACAGCCAATTCTCTGTCACTTCTCAATGAACTTTTAATCACAGTAAGACTCCTCAACCCTCCAAAAAAGAGTGGTATATAAAATTAAGTGACTTTTGTTGAGAGTTCTACAAATTGCACAAGTATACTTACCCTTATTGAAGTGCCCACACAGCAGACGTGATAGAATTGATCAATGGCTCAAAAGGACTTAAGCAACCTATCACATGCTTTTGATTTTAAATGTTAATTCAACAAGGCAGCAGCTTATGTAGATTTGAGCAACTGGCAAGTATTTTGCAAGAAGAATGTGCTCAAACATGACAAAACCCTCATGAAGGCTTGCAAAATGAACTTGGCATTTCTCAAGCAAGAATGTCTTTACTTTGTCATGTTCTCATACCAAGAATGTGGAAAACAAGCATAAACCTGTAGGTTTAACAAATCTGGAAAACTTCAGATTGTGTAGAGCAGTTACACATGTAACAGTAGCAATAGCAATTACATGTCTGCACAGTATGGAAGAAAGAAAAAACAAAAGGGAAATCTCAAAAAATCTGTCATTGTCCTAGATCCTGAATTTTTCAACCTTTTCATTGAATTCCATAAAAGCATGTCAGTTAGGATTTCTGATTGGTTCTACTGTCATCACTGGGGTTTATTTTAATGTTTTTAAATTGTTTATTGTATCTTTATCTTTTCTTTCTTTGTACTAAATGTTTTGTTCTTTATATTATTCACTGCCATGTGTGGTGTTGTAACCCTAGATTTGGTTGTATGCAAATAAGACACTGTCTATGTCTACGGATGTTTCCATGGTTATGTGGCAAACATATCTAGACATCGGAGTGCACAGAACACTGTAACCTTAACTGCCAAAGTGGTATCTATTTATCTACAGTACTTCTAATTTCTTGCTTTCAAACTACTAGGTTGGCACGAGCTGGGACAGAGATGGGCACTCAAACCATCATGCAGCACTCAGGTCTTGAACTGCTGACCTTCTGGTCATCATGTTCAGTGCCTTAACCACTAAAGCTACTGCAGCCCCAAACAATAAAGAGATAGGCAAATAATATAGATACTGGCATAGCAAACACAGTTTTCAGACATAATAATAATTTTGTGTCAGAGATTACTCCGGGTTGAAAGGATTTTTGCTGGTGAAACTGAAGAGACCATGTTGGCAATGCTTGTCGTAGTCGGCTGCAACTCGTTTCCAAGAAGACATTTTTTTTTCCTGAAGCAGGAAAAATTCCATTGGGATGAATTTTTTAAGGTGGATCCTACCTTGCCATGAAGTGACCTGCACACTATGATCACGGAGCCATCTCCTGGTGCACATATGAAATGAAACATGCAGGATTTGAAACCGGGACTGCAATGGGCTGCCACAGCCTTGAGGATATGAACAAGTTGTGCCTTCACAGCCAGTCCATCTGGCATGGCTTCTTCCGCCTCCATGACCATTGGGAATCAGAATAGGGAGATAGTTCCTCCTCTGCTCATTTTGCCGTTGACCCCAATATGATGTTTTCCAGTGGCATTTCCTCCACTGAGGGGGACCAACATCCCACCTAAAGGGGCTCATCTGCCTGTAGCCATTGGCCCTTTTAGAGAGTAAGGTTATTTACCGCCGAGTGGGCGGCAATATAAATCTAAACAAACTTGGTGTTGAGTCACTGGCTGTATAGTCTACTCCATTACTGTAGCGGGATGGCAATGATAATCCCTTCCCTTTTCTCCTTTTTAAATACACTTTGACACCATCACATCAATTTTCTTATTTTTAGTATATTATATGTCACCTTTCCCTTAGTTTTTTACATCTTCTGACCTTAGTTGTCGTTTTCAGTTGCAGTTCCTCTTTCTTTCACAGCTGTGTGGTACAGCTTTTGATTTTTACCACTTACAGCAATTCTTAATATTCACTGAAATTGATGAATACAGATCTATAGTTAAATTTACTTTCTCACAGTGCTAAGCCCTGGTTCTGCTGCTTGCCATTTCCACCTTTCCCCTCAGTCCATTTTTTTCTAAAAGCTGCTCGTTTTCTTTCTGTCAGATCTCTGAATTCGGGTAGCAGTCTCATTTGTGCCTCAGTACATGCAATGACATCTACCTGAAGTTCCCTTATTCCAAGTGAGTTGACAGGAGTGCACTGCCAAAGGGGATCATCTCACCTTTCTTTTGAAGCTGCATGGTCCCTTTCTTCTTTTACTGCTTCGGAGGGTGAGATTGTGGGGCAGGGGCGGGCTGGCTAGAGAATTTCACCCTCACAAAGATGTGTTGTATTATAATGTTGACATTAATGGGAATTTAATATTCCAGAAGCAGGAATAAATGTTTTTAAATACTTTAGGCTGTCTGTGATTTTCTGCGCAAATTTACAGAGGATAAGAACTAAGAGTGTACCAATAACTCATCATTGCTGCCGTACACTCTTTTCCCCAGGGCAATTCTATACATGATATTCTGGCCAGGTCATTCTGCTATGGTAACAGAGTAGACCATACTGCCAGTGGCTCAATGCCAATTGTAAGGCAGCGGTTAACTAACCTGACAACCTGGAGGACTAACAGCCTTAGATGGCGAAGTTCACGGGGAAGGGTGATGGTCCCCAAGTGGATTAAATCCCACTTGAACCCATCTTGATGGAGAGCAGCAGCTTCATCCAGACTAGCCTGGGGCTGATGAGGATTATGCTTGTCAAAAGGGCTCAGGACCAGAAAGTGACTTGCGGAACTGGATCAGTGATACGGGGGTCACACCACAATGTGAAAGGCAAATGAAAGGGCCACCGCATTATATTCTCAGGACAATCTTCATGGCTGATCGCCTTGAGGATCGCAAATATTTGGGATTGGATATGGCACAAGAAGAAGAACAATACGATACCTGGCTATTAAGCAGAAAAAGGTTTGTGTCTGTGTGAACATGACCTCTCATTGGATAGAATTCCTTTAGCTGGATAATAAATGGTGCACTGGCATCCCAATTTGGTCTGTATCCAAATAACGGCACATAGACTGGAACACAAGCCACTTTGTATCTTTTGGGGGATACATCTAACCAAACTACAGGGTGGCCCGTAAGTCCCTACCTGGCCCATAAGTCCCTACCCATCCATGTAGCTTATGTATCCAGTGTATCTTTGTGCTGTCGCTCATTCTCACTGTATAATATTATGCGACACCATGTTCTATGACACATTTCCCTCAACATAGCAGGGGTTATTGTTCGAAATGCCACGGTAACAGGACACAAAGAGAGTAGGGCTCTGCTGGGGGAGGGAGTAAGTGCCATACCTGTCAAGTGCGGCTCCTGGAAATACGGGAACTGCTCCGGCTTGGGTACGCATGCGCCACAACAACTCACCTGCACATGCGCAGGACCCCTCTGTGCATGTGCAGAGCCCATTTGTGATGGGGGTGCGTGCGCAGTAACCCCTTTCCCTGCCGTTCAAATACAGGATGGCGGTGGGAAAGGGGAGGAATGAGCGGAGAAATACAGGAAATCCTGGCCAATCCGGGATACTTGACAGGTATGGTAAGTGCTCCCATTGGGCTGCTGGGCAGAGTGGCAGGGTGAATCCTGGGGAAATGGCATGCATGCCAACAGAGAGGATAGGTTGGGTATGGGATGGGTAGCACACACACACACACCCGGCCACTGGCTTATATGAAGGTCGTTCGGGTGTTTAGTTTCAGTTTTTAACTTATTGTAGCTGGGAGGGTATTTTAATGGTTTTTAAATGTTGGGTGTTTTTGTGTTTTTATTGTCACAGAGATGTTTTATATTGAATGCTTTTTATGGTGATTGTGAGCTGCCCGGAGTCGCTTTGGCAAGGGGATGGCAATAGAAATCTAATTAAATAAATAAATACAGGCCGGTTAAGGGCTTACAAGCCAACTTGTATGTCTGATGGTTACAGCATGATTGCAATCCTCTGGACAGTTAATAAAGGTAGATGTTTCCCTTGCTCAAAAGCCAGTTGTATCTGACTCTAGGGGGTGGTGCTCATCTCTGTTTATAGCCAAAGAGCCAGCACTGTCTGAATCTACAGATATTTCCGTGGTCATGTGGCAGACATGACTAGACACTGGAGTTCACAGAAAGTTGTTACCTTTCCTGCTGAAGTGGTACCTATTGATCTACTTGCAATTTCTTGCTTCTGAACTGCTAAGTTGGCAGGAACTAGGACATTCTGTCACACACCACACTGGTCTTGATGTGCCGACCTGTCGATTGTCAAGTTCAGCATCTTAAACATTAAGCCACAGCAGTTTAATGTCAATACCCAACCATAAATCCTTCTTTCCTAAGTATTTTTGCAACATGATCCCATCCTTATTTACACTTTATATGGGTTATTTATTGGGGTTGCCTAGCCATTTCTACAGATAGTTTGTTTCTAATTCCAAGATGCATTTGCATTTTAATGTTTATTACCTACTGTGTCTGTTTGCTCTTTACACAGTAGGTTTTAGTGAGCAAACACCACATCTATGTGTCATTCATCAAGAACAATGAACTTTTAAAGGCCTATAGCACCAACAAATAGCAAGTACAGTACTCCAGTGATAAAGCAAAATTAAAAATGGAATTTGAAAGGAAATAATTTGAAAATTTCTAGCACAAAAGCCCCTAAAGCAGTAGTGGTGAACCTATGGCATGCGTGCCACAGAGGGCATGCAGAGTCCTTTCTGTTGGCATGCCAGCACAGAGTTAGCCCTGCCCATCTGCCCAGCAGCCCAATGGGAGTGCTTCCTCCCTTCCCCAGCACAGAGTTCACTCTGCCCAGCAGCCCAATAGGAGCGCTTCCTTCCCCCAGCACAGAGTTCTCTCCACCCCCTATGCCTGCAGCCCAATGGGAGTCCTTCCTCCCTCCCCCAGCAAAAAGTTCACCCTACCCCTTTAGTGTATGGGACCAAAGACACCAGGACAGCCGAAGAGCTGGCTTAACACAACTTTATTACATGCTGGTCAGAGGGAACATGTGGTAATGGCGGACGAACAGCTCAATATATACAGTGGCTATACATTTGAATGTGGCTCCTTGACAGTCCATTGGCTACTGTCCGCGTGACGTCATTTCAGGTCACGCCCTTCTTGTCCAGGTGAAGGTGGTGGCGGGAATCCTCTCGCGCTGTTGCTCTTAGGTGACTTTGGACCAATGAGCTGGGACGCTCGCTATTGCCATCTAATGGTCACTAGCTCGCGTCCTATTAAGGTTACAGTGATGCAGCAGAGGTTACAATGTTACACATGGAATAGGTTGCATTGGATACACATGGATAGATACATTGTTTAAAGGCACATGCTTTAGAACACAACATCCCTCCCCCCTAGGATGAGACGAAGTCTCTTAACCAAGATGGTTTCTTGCACTCGCGTTTGGGCCGCGTTGTGGGTTGCCCCCCCCCGGGGGCCGCTCCCGCTTCCTTGTTCCCTGGACCCTTGTCCTGTAGTGGGAGAGGGAGACTCGTTAGTGGCTTGCCGCGGTTTTGCGGCTTTAGAGGAAATGGTAGATTCCGTTGAGGGCGAACCGGGGGCACCAGGGGCTAACGTAAAACCCCTCTTCTCGCTTGGATGGGTGGGGGACCACTCCGAAACCCCCCCCCAGTTCTGTAACTCAAAATTAAACTCTGCTGGGGGATCCCGCGGGATATCTACGAGGACAAATTCCTTCTCCTCCCCCCTTGGTGGGGACTCTGGGCCCCCCTCTCCTCCCCCTTGGGCTAAACGGGTGGGGGAGAACCCTAACGCTGAAGTTTGCTCTGCGTGCCGCCGCCAGAGTAGACCTGTGTTGGTCTCCACGCGGTACGACACGGGACCGGTCTGCTCCACGACCACCCCCGGTACCCAGGCTGGCCCCGCGCTGGCGTAGTTCCTGCAGTGCACGGGGGCGCCTACGCTAAAACTCTTTGTGGCCTCTAGCCCGATGTTCCTCCCCTTGTCTTCTACTCTCGTGGGGTCTAGCCTAGTGAGAATGGTGGCCAGTTTCCTGCGCATTAAGAGCTCCGCGGGGGAGTACCCTGACGCCAACGGGGTCACCCTGTACCCTAACAGAAACTGACACACTTGCAGGTTGAGGTCCCCGGGGCCCATGCGCCGCAGCGCGTCCTTCGTGGTGCGGACGAGGCGCTCCACTTGGCCGTTGGTGGCCGGATGGAAAGGGGCGGAGGTGATGTGCCGGATGGCGTTAATCTCTGTGAATGCGCTGAACTCAGCGGACGTGAAACAACTAGCGTTATCGCTAATTAGGGTGTCGGGTATGCCGAACGTGGAAAAAATTCTCCGCAAGTGCTTTATTGTCGCGGACGAGGAGGTGCTCGTGACTGGGATGACCTCCAACCACTTAGAGAAAGCGTCCACAACAAGGAGAAATAGAGTTCCTCGGAACGGGCCCGCGAAATCTATGTGTATCCGGGACCACGGCCCCTTAGCCGCGTCCCACTCCCTGTGGGGAAGACGGGCCTCCTCCGGTCTTGAGCATTGGCAACTCTCGCAAGTGCCGACCATGTGCTCGATGTCGGCGTCTAACTGGGGCCACCAAAAATAACTACGGGCCAGCGCTTTGGAGCGCACAATTCCGGGGTGGCTGACGTGCAGCAGTTTAAGCACCCGCGGCCGAAGGGATGTGGGGATCACTACCCGCTGCCCCCACAAGAGACACCCCCTCTCTAGGGACAGTTCCAGTTTCTTCCTGAAAAATGGGGCGAATTCTTCTGCTGGGGACGACGCCGGCCACCCTTTCTGCACCCAGGAGCTAACCGCCGCCAACGTCTTGTCCTTGCCTGTCGCCTTAGCGATGTCGGCGGGTAGTATGGGGGGATTATCCAAAACCTCAATCATGAGCACCTGGCGGTCTCGCCCCTCCCCGCCCACGTGGTTGTGCTCCTGGGGGAGGGGGGACCTCGACAGAGCGTCCGCATGGCTAATCTCTTTCCCGGGCTGGTACACCAACGCATGCTGGTAGGCATTGAGAAAAATGGCCCACCTAAGCATCCTCGGGGACAGGATCTGCGGCGTGGGCTTATCTGCGGTGAAAATGCCTAGTAGGGGCTTGTGGTCGGTCACGATGGTGAAGGGGCGGCCATAAAGAAAATCGTGAAATTTTTTGGTCCCTGCAATTATCGCCAGCGCTTCCCTGTCTGTCTGGGCGTAATTCCTCTCCGCTTGGGACAGGGACCTGGAGTAAAACGCTATTGGGGCCTCCCTCCCGTTTTCCAACACGTGGCATAACACTGCCCCCACCCCCATCGGGGATGCATCACAGATCAGTACCACCGGCCGTTTGGGGTCGAAATGGGTCAGAATGGCGTCAGACGCCAGGAGTTGTTTCAGTTCCGTGAATGCCCTTTCCTGGTCATCGCCCCACTTCCATGCCGCATCTTTCTTGAGCAACTTGTGAAGCGGCTCAGCCACTGCAGCCTTCCGTGGAAGGAAGGAGTGGTAGAAATTTAAGAGCCCTAGGAACGACTGCAACTCGGGCTTGGATGTGGGGCGAGGGGCTTTCTTGATGGCGGCCACCTTGGATTTGGACGGTTTGATCCCCTCGGGTGTTACTCGGAACCCTAAGAACTCAACCTCCTTCGCGAAGAAGACGCATTTGTCTTTTCGCAACCTCAACCCCGCCTGTTCGAATGCCGCCAGGACCTTGTTTAGCCTTTCAGCCAACTCAACCTCGCTCCCCCCCGTTATCAAAACATCATCAAAATATGGCAAAACGCCGTCCAGCCCTTTGAGGAGGCGTTCCACGAGGGACTGGAAAATTCCAGGCGCCGAGTTCACGCCGAATTGGAGGCGCGTCACCTGGAACGCCCCCTTATGCGTGACTATGGTCTGTGCAGCAGCTGCGGCAGGGGTTACCATGAGTTGCTGATAGGCCTGTGCCAGGTCGAGTTTAGCGAAACACTTTCCCCCATGTAACCTGGCTAGCAAATGGCTGACCACCGGCACCGGATATGCATTAGGGCGGATAGCCTTATTAATGGTGCACTTATAATCGGCGCAAATGCGAACCTCCCCATTGGCCTTCAATGCCGTGACAATTGGAGTTTCCCACTCCGCAGAATCAACAGGAACAAGAATCCCCTGGCCCACTAATTTGTCCAGTTCCGCCTCTATTTTGTCCTTAAGTGCAAAAGGCACTCTGCGCGGTTTGAGTCTTATTGGGCGGACCTCCGGGTCCAGGTCGAAAGTTACTGGGGGTCCATTGAATTTCCCAAGTCCCTTTTTGAAAACTTCGGGGTGCGCGTCGCACACCTCCTGTATTGGGTCAGACCCAACGGCGTGCACCCCCCCCCCAATGAACAGACCCAGGGGCTGAAACCATTGAGTCCCGAGGAGGCTGCAATTAACCCCCTTAAGAACGACTAGGGGGAGTTCCGCGGCATGCCGCTTATACTGGACCTGGAATTTCCCAACCCCCAACACCGGGATACTGTTCCCTTGCACGTCCCGAAGCGTGGACCTCAACGCTTTGAGCTTGGGCCGTACGCGGGGGGCAATTCTCAAGAACTCCCTCTGGGAAATGATAGAATATGAGGAGCCAGAGTCAATCTCCATCCTAACAGGGGCCCCTTGCACCAGTACCTCAACAAAGTAACGGGGGTGTCCCATGGACACGCTGAAAACTGGGGCGTCGGCGTCGCTGTCGTCGGAGATGCGGCCCACGCCGTCCTGCTTCCTCGTGGGCCGGGCGCCATCCTTGAGTCTCGTCGAGCGTTCTGGCCTCGCTGCGCGGTCGGGCGAACTCCTCCGGTCCTTGCGCCGTTGTCTGCAGACTTTGGCGATGTGCCCGCGTCGTCCACAGTTGTGGCACTCGGCTTTTCTGAAGGGACACCTGGCGCGGTTGTGAGCCGCCCCGCAGCCGTCGCAACGCCGGCCCTCCTTCCGGACCCTCCGGACGTCCTCGTCGTCGCTGCTTTTGGCGGACGATTTCGAAATTCGCCGGGCTGCGTGCACCGAACTCTCTGTTTTGTCGGCCTTCGGACGCCAGTCCTGGAGCTCTTGTACCCCGGCCTTCGTGGCTTCCGCGGCCTGTGCCGCTTTCAGGACCTCTTGCAATGTGGGGGGCGGCTCCTGATTCATCAGCGTGCGCTGGATCTCGGCATCCTGCATAGCACGCAGTCCCTGAGGGTGACTTCCAAATTATCCCATTTGCATGGGCCGGCAGCCAGACGCAGGGCCGCTACGAAGGCGGCGACCGACTCACCAGGCGCTTGTACTCGCCTCCAAAATGCGCTCCGAGCGGGAAACATCGCTACCGAGGGCCGGAAATGGTCTCGCAACAACGTCAGGAGCTCTTTTGCCTTGAATTCAGCCACCTTTTTGGGTGCGATGAGGTCAATCAACACCCTCTTGCCGTCGTGCCCGAGCATTCTGGTGAGGATGGCTCTCTTCTTTGCCTCGTCCTCGACCTCGAACTCCACCAGCGCGCCTTGGAAGTCCATTTCGAAAAGTTCCCAGTCTTGCGGTTTCTTGATGTCGAAACCAGCGTATGTCTTGGTCCCGTGGGCAGCCATGATCCCACCTTCGTCGCCAATTTAGTGTATGGGACCAAAGACACCAGGACAGCCGAAGAGCTGGCTTAACACAACTTTATTACATGCTGGTCAGAGGGAACATGTGGTAATGGCGGACGAACAGCTCAATATATACAGTGGCTATACATTTGAATGTGGCTCCTTGACAGTCCATTGGCTACTGTCCGCGTGAGGTCATTTCAGGTCACGCCCTTCTTGTCCAGGTGAAGGTGGTGGCGGGAATCCTCCCACGCTGTTGCTCTTAGGTGAGTTTGGACCAATGAGCTGGAAAGCTCGCTATTGCCATCTAATGGTCACTAGCTCGCGTCCTATTAAGGTTACAGTGATGCAGCTGAGGTTACAATGTTACACATGGAATAGGTTGCATTGGATACACATGGATAGATACATTGTTTAAAGGCACATGCTTTAGAACACAACAACCCCTCTGCCCAACAGCCCAATGGGAGCACTTCCTCCCTCCCCCCAGCACAAAGTTCACCCCATCCCTCTGTTTGGGGATTCGGTCTCTAAAAGGTTTGCCATCACTGCCCTAGACCTATTTGGCTCCCAATTGGCAGGATTAATCTTCTTTGTGATGGGTACCATATTTCCACACTTCACATTCATTTGAAAAATAGCCTTTTAAAAAAAAAATCCCAGCTCAGTTCAGTAGGATGTGTGAAGATTCAACCATCCAAATGTTGATTCTGTTTCAGGTGTAAACTTGACCAGATCAGTTCCAGACAAGTCTGAATCCAAATCCCCAAATCAGGTCCTTAAATGAATCAGCAGATTTGTACAGAGATCTCCTGAAGAGCATGGAGGGATGGAGACTTAACCCAGTCCTCACCATGATCTCTACTGATCATGTCTAAACCACAGAGAGATAACAAACAATATTTTTGGAATTCTTTTAAAAATAAAAGCGGAGCAGAGTGAAAATTAGCATGCAGAAACAGTTGGTGCCATGTCTCAGCTTCACAGTCAGCTGATTTCAAAGTTGCTTTTTCTGGGGGAAAGGTGGGCAGACTTATATATATTAGTAGATATGGACAAATATATAACTAGCAAGGGTATCCGGACTTCGTCCCAGGCAGTCTGGGGTGTGTGTGCTAAGTGAGCTACAGGGGTGTTTGTGGCCTCCCCCTGCTCTGTTCCTGGTGTCCTGTGTGCCTTTCGCTGTTGCTGTGGCCAGGTGTGAGTGGTTTCCTGCAGGCCAGAACATAGTTGCGGCCAGTGTGGTTTGGACTGGAGCTGGGGCGACGCATGCATCCCTTCCTCTCTGTGTGTCTCTGTCTGTCTCTCTCTTTCTGTCTCACTCTATCTGTGTTTCTCTCTGTGTGTCAGTCACACACACACACACACACACACACACACACACACACACACACACACACACACACACACACACACAGGCGAGGAGGGAGTGAGACTTACAGGACCAGCTCCAGGGGTGTTTGAAGGCCTGCCGGACACGTACGTTACATCCCTCAGGAATTCCAGGACCTTTCCCTATCAGTCATTCACTCTCAACCAATCACAGTCCAAAATGTAAATCAGCTCATTCCAACATTCTGTTTCCAGGCCTTGTTGTTAAACTGCCATTTTTTTCTCCCAAGGCGCCTTGGGAGTTGTAGTTCCCATTCCTTTTCCCATTTTGTGGGGTGCAGGCCCCACTCTCGGCCTCTGGACCCTCGCGGGGCTGATCTCAGTGGCATTAGGTAGGTGTGTATGAAGCATTACAGGATAGGCTCCAGGGGTGTGGGAGCCTTTCCTGGGCACGTACCTTACATCTCTTCCTTATAGGTTAATATCTGTGTCATTTGGCACTATGCATGAAGGGGACCTTCAGGGATACTGACCCCACCAGAAAAAAGCATTGCTTCAGTTGCATGGGTCTTTTGTTTATTTGTATGTCTGTTTTGAGTAGGCATGAGAGCCGTAGTAGCTTAGTGGTTAAGATGCTGCACTTGATGACTGGAAAGTTCGCAGGTGAGCAGTTCAAGGCCCATGTATTGCACGACAGACACCTGTCATCTCTCCCAGCTCCTGCCAACCTAACAGTTTGAAAGCCAGAAATTGCAAGTAGATAATTACATACTGCTTTGACTGGAAACGTAACAGCATTCCATGTGCTTCAGCATCTGGTCATACTTGCCACATAACTACGGAAAAGTCTGCAGACTCTGGGCGCATTTTACTTCTGCTTCCAGCTTCCAGGAGCAACGCGGGCAGTGCGAGCTGGATGAATTGCAGTAAACCAATTCGTGCGGATTCATGGGGACTTGGGCTTCTGGGAATTGAAGTCCAAGGACATCTGGAGTGCCAAGGATCACCATCACAGTCCTAGAGTCAGACATGACTGGCTTTCAAGCAAGGAAGACCTTTGAATGAGCACACGCTAAAGCATGTACATCAGAGCTAGCTTTAAAGCAAGCAATAGACCAACGCTCAAATCCTGAAGCACCTTCCAAATCAACGTGGTTTAAAGCAGCTGCTTCCCAGCCTTTTCCATCCTACAAGAGAAATCAGCTTAAGGTTAAATCTTATGCACAGTTGGGAGTACACTGAATATAGTGATCCTAATTACCAAGCTAATTCCCCCATCTGGCTGCAGGCAGGCAGAGCATTTTGCTGCCTGAGGCAAAGAACAAAAAGTTTATTCCCTCCGTGCACTTTAAATAAAGAAGCTCATGGGCATAGCAGTTGAATATTTCTTCAACAGGGTTGACAAGATATTGCATCTGAGGGGAATTGGAAAGCTTCTATTTGGCAGGGGAGACAGCACAGTACACAGAGCTCTCTCCTCCCATAGTCCGCTGCTGCTGTATATCATTCCCTAGCACAGTGGTGCCAAACCTATGGCACATGTGCCAGTAGTAGTATTTGGAGCCCTCTCTGTGGGCACCTGTGCAGTCACCCCAGCACAGAGTTCACCCCGCCCCTCTGCTCAGCAGTCCAATGGGAGCACTTTCTCTCTCCCCCAGCACAGAGTTCACCCCGCCCCTCCACCCAACAGCCCAATGGGAGCATTTCTCTCCCCGCCCCCTGTTGCTGTGTTGGCACTTTGCCATAAATAAGTGGGTTTTGGGTTGCAGTTTGGGCACTCAGTCTCTAAAAGGTTTGCCATCACTACCCTAGCAGGTACCACCTGTAGAGTCTGCCCTTCAGGCATTGAGGCAGATACAAGTGGCCTCCACTGGTGTTATTTGGTGTTATTGTAATATTTCTTTCTTCTTCTTCCTTGTCTAGGCCAGATGTGAAACTGCCAAAATGAAGGCGCCTTTTGGTGAATTCATTCCATAGTTCTTTTCACCTGACCTAGTGTGAGAAATATTAGCCAACACTAGGTTGCCATTGCCCTGGGTACACCCAAATATGGTTCAAAATTACCACAATCTTCAAGGAGGCTGTCTGTATACTCCGTAATATTTCTTTGATGTTATCTCTCCACCTTCCTCTGAGTCATGTTCTTTGTGACTCATAATAATTGTGTGCCATCAAGTCAATTCAGACCTATAGTGACCCTTTTCAGGGTTTTCTAAGTAGAGAATACACATAAATAATTTTTCATTCCCTTCTTCTAGGGTCATCTTGGGACTATGCAGCTTGACCAAGGATACAATCTGTCTTTCCTCCTGGAAGGTACAATGGGGAATCGAACTCCCAACCACTGGCTCTGCAACCAGATACTAAAGCACTGAGCTATCTAGAAATGATTAATGGTCAAACATAAATAACATACCAAGATTGCATATGAATAATATATATAAACACACTGGATCCCTTTATCATTGAGTTATGGCCATGCCATTTCAAAGCTAGAGCGGGCAACATCTCTCCACTTTGTTCAACACAACTGTATGACTTGTGAGAATAAAAACCATTGTTTACAACATAATGAAATATCATGTTACATGCCCAGAACATCAAAGGTGATTTGCCTCTTAAACCACAACCTAGACAGTGGGAAGAGTTGTCGCTTTTTGATGTATTTGTCTGATTTTTCTCTATCCATCTTCAGAGGATGTTTATTGAATGGTCACAGAGCTTGATTTCATCTTATTCAGAATTAATACCATAAAATTCAATTAAGATGCTTTGAGCTGGAACATGGAAGTAGCAAGCCCATCGCCCAATTTGTCATAAAGTTTCCCAGATTTTATCATGTGGGAGCTCGATAGAGCGTCTGCATCACAGGATCAGCTATAAGCAAAGGAAGACAAAAAAAGGTTTAGCATCCCAAAAAGGTGGGAAGAAGTCTGTTGATTGGCTGGTTTAGAAGAAGCAAAACAAGTTAGTTTTTTCCCCTCACAGATGTCCTTTTTCTTCTAAGAGGGCCACGTGACCAACTGTGTTAGTAATATAGTTCATGTGTAGCATGCTGGGCCACGCCGCCCTCGTCGCTCCTGGAAGCGGAAGTAAAACGCGCCCTTACAGTTAAGATTATTTCGGGTTAACCCTTCCTCCATACGGAGTGCCAAGGTTCACCATCATGGTTCTGGATGTATTGGACTGTAACACATTTGGCCAGAAACGCCAGGTGAAAAATAATAGGTGTTATGGTGCAAAGCATCTGGAGAGCCAAAAGCTGCTAACCCCAGCCCCCATGGTCTAGTAACGAGCTTTTCATGATGTCTAATTAGATAGAAGGATATTAGAATTATGAGCTGGAAGGGATGCCAAGGCCTGAGGCAAACCATGCCAAAGCAGAAAACACGCCAGACAGATGGCCACTCAACCTGTCTTTAGCAAACTTCAAATAAAGGTCCACCGCTTTCCTATGTAATCCATTCCAACCTCCCTAAAGCTCCCGCAACCAGGAAACTCTTCCTAATGTTTAACTGGAGTTTCTTTTCTTGTTATTATTCAGACAGGGAAACTGCTTCTGATTCTAGAGGAAGTATGAAAGCCACTATCAGAGTAAAAGGTGGAATTCAGAAAATTAGAATATTGTGCAAATGTTCATTCAGTTCAGTAATGCAACTTAAAAGGTGAAACAAATATATGAGATAGACTCATTACATGCAAAGTGAGAAAGTCCAAGCCTTACTTTGTTATAATATTGATGCTTATGGCTTACAGTTTCTGAAAACCCCAGCCCCCCCAATCTTATGTACCCCATAATCATCACACAATCTCATGTACACTGTACGCCATGATCATCACAATTATGACGAATTAAGACATGACATCTCTCGCTTTGCATGTAGTGAGTCTATCTCATATATTTGTTTCACCTTTTAAGTCAAATGAATGAACACTTGCACGATATTCTAATTTTCCGAGTTTCACCTGTAAAGGTTAGCAAGAGCTGGGACAAAGAGGGGTTGAAATTAGGGGGCAGAAGCAGTTGGTGCCATTTCTCAGCTTTACAGTCAGCTGATTTCAAAATTGCTTTTCCAGTAAAAAGGTGGGCAGGCTTTCGTATATTGGTAAAGGTAAAGGTCACCCTTGCTTGAAAGCCAGTCGGATCCAACTCTAGGGTTCAGTGTTCATCTCTGTTTATAGCCAAAGAACCAGCACTATCTGCATTTGCAGGCATTTCCGTGGACATGTGGCAGGCATGACTAGATGCCAGAGTGCACGAAACACTGCTTACTTTCCTACCGAAGTGGTCCCTATTTATCTACTTGCAATTTCTTGCTTTCGTACTGCTAGGTTGGCAGGAGCTGGGACAGAGATGGAGACTCACTCCGTCATGCAGCACTCAGGTCTCAAACTGCTGACCTGCTGACCTTCCAGTCATCAAGTTCAGCATCTTAACCACTAAGCAACCACTTATAGGTTCATTTGCCATGATTTTGACTAATCCTCTTTTAGACAAAGAGAAGACCATCTGTTCAGTCCTCATTCATATGGGAACTCCTGTTTTAAGTCTCTTAATCTTTTTGCATGGCTGTGATATAGGAACCCCACCCATCCTGTACTGGGTCTCAATTGTGTGAATGCTACAAGCCTGTGTAGGAATACAAGACCTCACACAGAATTAATTGTTTGGACTCAAAGGCTCTGACTTCTAGATTTTCAGCTTTTATGGAAACTCCTGTAGTTTAGCAAAACTTATGCAGCATAATTCATCCCATGGTCACCCTTCGTCCCTGGGCTCTTGTGTGTGAGCTACTTGATACAAATAGCCTGTGTATCCAATCTCTGAATAACCTAAAATATGTGGGTCTAAAAAGGCCTCGTGTTGTGAATAACAGTCAGGTAGGTGGCATTAATAATAGGAAGAGAATAACTGCAGCGTTTTGCTCAGGATCTGAATCTTGCACAGGTGGGGTTGTCAAATGAAGAGTTATTGGCCTCCACGGTGCACCCAGTATAACCGAGCACATGGAAGAATCCAAAACAGCACAAGCCGCCACATCTCAGAGACTTCACATGCGGTCAACCCAAGCATTGCTTGGAGTCCGGTGTCTCTTCTTTTTGCATACTAAATCTCAAGAGTAAAAGGGGCCAGTGAAACTCAAGGGGTGACTATACAGGCAACACAGGTGCTAACACAAGCCCGCCCATCCCCAGAATGTTCCTATCCACTGTTTTCCAGCTCCTTGTTACGTAAAGGTCACCCTTGGTTGAAAGCCAGTTGGATACAACTCTAGGGTTCAGTGCTCATCTCTGTTTATAGCCAAAGAGCCAGCGCTGTCTGCATCTGCAGATGTTTCTGTGGACATGTGGCAGGCATGACTAAACACCAGAGCGCACGAAACAATTACCTTCCCACCGAAGTGGTGCCTATTTATCTACTTGCCATTTCTTGCTTTTGAACTGCTAGGTTGGCAGGACTGGGACAGATGATGGGAACACACTCTGCCATGCAGCACTCGGGTCATGAACTACCGACCTGCCAACTTTCCAGCAATTGCTGGGATTGAACCAAAGCAAAATGGAGAAACGACGTCAAAGAAATATTACAAGAACACGAAAGAACACCAGTGGAGGCCATTTGAAGTGCCAGAACAAGAACCTTACATCTCCCTCGACACCCAATGGGGTAAAAGAGGAAGCATAGAAGGAGGAGGACCAAATCAGCTTGCTTCTCTCAAATTCCCATCCAGTTTCAATTTCCAAATATTGTGAAACTGGTTTAAAGAGACAAGTTAACCACTTAATGAAGAGCCCCAGTGGTTAAACTGCTGTACTGCAGCCAAAACATTGTAAGTTCGATCCTGATGGGACTCAAGGTTGACTCAACCTTACATCCTTCCATGGTTGGTAAAATGAGTACCCCAACATGTTTTGGGGCAAAATGCTAATTACTTTGGGAACCTTCCAGAGAGTGCACTAAGCACGATGGGGCTCTACACTATATAAGTGTAATTACACTATATAAGTGTAATTGCTATTGATAAAAATTATGCTTTTAAAATATAGTCCTCTTCTGCCTCACAAGAACTGGTGGCTCAAAAAGTGGGTATTCTCGTTCAAAAAGAAGGATCATGCCTGATCACTTTTTAAATACCTTTGCTTCTTTTAATTTGTTTTAAAGACTGCCCTTGGTTATTCTAGGTATGAAGACAACATAAAATTTTCTGGCGTTCCTCTGCCTTTCTTCCATTCCCAGTGCTAAAGATTAATGATATAAACCTAATCTAGAGAAAGCCAGTGAAGCCTATCACATCAAATAATGGTATAAGTAACTCCAAATAAATTAGGCTATCCCTCATTGCAAACATTATAGAACTTAGTTAAACTTTGCTGTTGGAAAAAGACAAAAATATGCTACTCCTATTTTTAACTAGTCTCTTCCAAGGCGTACCTGTGATACTCTACTACAGCAAAAAAAGAGAACAGTCAAAGAATAATAAGTTTTATTTGCCACACATATTAAAGCTCACTTTGTCTAGATGTGCAGAATGTAACCTCCGTTCTTATTATTGGTCACAAAGTCATCTCTAGCTTTCAATGACCTTCCGAATTAGTAATTTTGAAAAGGTTCTATCATTAACAGCCCTGCTTTGGTCTTGAAAATTTAAAGCTGTGGGTTCCTTTATTGAGCCAATCCAGCTTACATTTGGTCTTCCTCCTTTCCTACTATCTACAACTTTTCTTACCATTATTATCCTTTGCAGTGAGATCTGCTTTCTCCTAATGAGCCTAAAGTATAATGTGCTTCACTTTAATCACATTTTATTCTAGAAAGAGCTTGTGCTAAATTTGATTAGTGTCCATTTGTTTTGTCTTTCTGGAAGTATGTGGTATTAGTAAAGCATCTCTACAACATCATATTTCAAATGAATTGACTTTTTTTCACCTGTCAGTTTTCTTTACTGTCCAGCTTTCACATCCATATAAGCAATTATGACCAACCTTGGCACTCCAAGTCTTCTTAGACTTCAATTCCCAGAAGCCCTGATCAGCAGGAGTGTTGACTTGGGTTTCTGGTAACTGAAGTCCAAGAAGACATGGAGTGCCAAGGCTAGCCATCACTGATTGGTATATGAAAGCATATACCAACTAAACAAAACTTATCCATCTTCAAGATGCCATAAGATTCTTAGTTGCTTTAACTCAGGGATTCTCAATCTGCGGCCCATCGGCTGGATGCAGCCCGCAGTGCCATTTCATGTGGCCACCCATCGCCTCCACCACACCAGGAAGTGCCATGTAGTGGAGGAAGGGCAAAATGGCTGTCCGGCCCCTGAAGCTGTCTGAGGGAGCATAACCCAGCCCCCAGCTTTAAAAGATTGAGAACTCCTGCTTTAACTGCTTCTAGAAATCTCCATGTCTAGCCATGTCACCAAGAATGGCTTAGAAGACTTTGGCAAGAAGCTGTACTAGTGATTTCCAAACTTTGGCTTTTGGTTTTTGGACTTCAATTCCCTAAAGCACTGATCAGCCAATGTACTGACATAGGTTTCTGGGAATTGAAGACCCCTGTGGGGTGTGAGCCCCACATTGGGGGAAACTAAACTATACCTTCTCGGAGGCAACATCCACATGGTGGAATACTTTGACAGTGGAGTTGCACGAGTCCCCATCCTTCGATGTATTTATGAAAGATCTTAAAACGGTGCTGTTTCAAGAACGTTTCCCCTCCCCCAACCAACTAAGGCAATCTTCAGTTCAATTTATTAGAATTAAAATTGTACATATTTTGCTATTTTGCACATCCTGTTTTTCTTAATTTATATGTTTAAAGTGGTAGTCGCGATAGTCTGCGCTGCTGGGCAGAGGGGTGGGGGTGAACTCTGGATCAAATCTACTTCATCAGACATTTTAGATGGTTTTCTTTTTTACTTACGTGGCTGTGTTACAATATTGCTGCCAGGATTGTGAAATCCTATATGGGCAGTATATAAATTCCTTTAGTCAGTCAGTCAGTCAGTCAATCTCTTGTGGTACCTTAAATGCTAACAGTGCTTTCCTGGATTGCAGTCTACATTTTTGGGTCTCAAAGATATGTTGCTGTTCTAGTCCCCTTGCATGCTCTGGAATACACTGATTCTTTCCAAAACATAAGTAAGATGTATTTTACAAAGCATGCATTTCACCAGTCACAGAGAGGGAAAAACTCATTAATCCTCTTGGCATCACAGTTGCAAGGACATCTGTTCATTTCAACTGTCTGGACCAGGGGTTCCCAACCTTTTCAAGCCGAGGGCCAGGCCATGTTCTCTCAGTCAGCTTCAAGGGCTGGACAGCCATTTTGCCATGTCTGCATGATGGGAGTGGCCATTTTGGCCCAATAGCTTCAAAGCTGTGGCCATTTTGTTTCTCAATACCCTTGGAGGCATGGGGGCCACATGAAATGGTGCCACAGGCTATATCTGGCTCACAGGCCTTAGGTTGGGAACCCCCTGGTCTGGACTGTCATCATGAGGAACTGCATTTCACTCAGGAAGGAGACTTCTACCTACCAAGTCATTAGCTCTAATTACTTATAAAACCATCTGGGAATGATCCCCTGAGATTCCTGAGAGAGGCAATGAAATCACAGCAAGAAACAAATACTTGTCTGTTTTCCATGCCGTAATTCAGATGTTCCTATTTATATATTAACAGAGGAGTAATAGTAACACTGGGCCAAAGAGCTCACCTTACACCTCGCTGCAAGGATGCTGTTGGAAATGGTTTATCCATAATTAGCAGACTTGGCCTGGCCTGAAATGTGCAGACAATTATCCGCATGTTGCTTATTTATCCGTCGTCTCCACTTTCCTCACAGCCAGCAGGAGAAAGCCATGACAGAACAAACTCAATCAAGCAACTTTGCACGCAGTTTATGCAAATCCAGCCAAACAGTTTGCCAAGTGAGGCAGTTGCCAAAGGTGGTAAACCAAAGCTATCCAAAAGGCACCACATGCTCTTGCTGTCAAAAATAAGGAGACAGGTATTTCTGGTATTCCCCTGCCTTGTGCATCAAAATAACATGGCTGGTTCTGAGTATTATGAAATTTGAATTGGGGGCAATGCTGTTCTATCTCTGGCAAAACATCTTAGCTCATCTCTGATTAAGCACTCTGAAGTGTTAAAGAACGGGTTGGACAATGTGCTTCTTTCAAAAACTACAAGGGATGTGGAGATAACAGAGGAGTTCCATGCAACAGCTCTGACTTTTATGATCAAACTATGTATAGTGCTAAAGTTCACGACAGGTGTGTTCTAATTTAATAATAAAAAAATCCAGAAGACAGTAACTTGATCAGGGGTGAAGTGTCCTGTGACCAGACATGCACCAAACGGAACCATCGAAAGCTGATAGATGCCATGGAAGGAAGCTTATGGACTCAAACCCAGGAGGATGTCCCATCATAATTCATAGTTGGGCTGGTCTCAAGGAGCCAACATATGGATCTTCTTCTACTTCTCTTCTTTGCTTCCTCTTTTACCCCACCGGGCTTCAAGGGAGATGCAAGGTTCTTGTTCTTGTACTTCTAGCTGCCGCCATCAAAGTTATTTGGTGTTCTTGTAATATTTCTTTGATGTTATCTCTCCACCTTCCTCCGGGTCTGCCTCATGGTCTTCGTCCTTCTCCTCTTTCCACACATGCCTTGTAAGGTATGGAATTCCAAGACATTCTCTCCAAATGGGAAAACCACTTTATTTGTTGTAAGATTTTCTCAATAAACATGTTGAACCAACATGGAGAAGAACTGCCAAGGACAGATCGCTATGGACAGAAGTTGTGCGGAACATCATCATGGAGTCCTCTACTCATACAAAGACTCCTCACCATTGCTAATGTTTTGTTGTAACTATCCATGTTTGATGCTGGTAACATAAGGTGGGAATGAATATGCTTTGTATGACATGTATTCCTCATAGTCCTCACAGCCTCCCAAAGTCCAACATCATGAGAGGTGGTACAGGTCCAATTAAGGGATTGCTACAACTGGGCGAAGTATGGTGTGGCCTTGCACCATAGGACTACTGCGGTAGCCATGAAGGCCATCCTGGATACCCATGAAACAACCTGGCTAAAGTGGTTCTGGTGATGTTGTGACAGGCCCAGCAAGCTGGCAACAGATAACCCATTGCTAAAAAGCTACAAAAGAGATATAAACACAGAGATGAAGAGTGACATTGTTTCTTTATCTGGACCTGTGGCTGCTGCTTGGTAAACATGTCAGTAGTTCCAGCCACATAGCTCTGCAGCATTTCCGTTAGAAGGTTGATGAAAATAAGGCAAATTGGCAGTCTGATTGCCACTTCAAAACCACTGCACAGTTACCTTGTGGTGCTCTGCCATCACATTTCAAGTGCTTCTGTCTATAATACAGATTTCTAGTAGCAGAAGGAATGTTGAGGAGCATAACACAGTGGTCTGCATACTGAAAAGATTTATTGTATCTACAGTAGAAGGATCAGTTATTTTCTGTTATTTTCCATGGCAGCCATAACATATCGAGAAGTTTTTCCTTAGCTAACTTACAGATGCCTAGGCCTTTTCTCCTAGTTTTTGGTGTACAATGAGGTCACTGATCTCAGAGGCAATGATAGCCAGAGCACTCCTGCTGATCAGTGCTTCTGGGAATTGAAGTTCAAGAACATCTCGAGTGCCAAAGTTCACCATCACTGGCCTACAGTATACAGTAAAACCTGACTTACAAAAGTCCTGAGTTACATAAAATTCGACTTATAGAATGATTTTGTGCTAAAAACCATGTCCCAATTTACATACATTTATGTAACATGATTTCCTATGGGTTTGCTTCGAGTTATATAAAAAATTCATTTTTCCTATGGGTTTGCTTCAAGTTATGTAAACATTCATTTCCCTATGGGTTTGCTTCAAGTTAGATAAAAATTTCATTTTTCCTATGGGTTTGCTTCAAGTTATGTAAAAATTAATTTCCCTATGGGTTTGCTTCAATTTACATAAAATTTCATTTTTCCTATGGGTTTGATTTGAGTTACATAAAAAAATATTTTTTCCTATGGGCTTGCTTCGAGTTACATAAAAACCAATTAAAGCAAAAGCCTACGGAATGGACTTTTTGCGTAAGTAGGGGTTTTACTGTACAGTATTCTTATTCAGATAGGGCAGAAGAATAACTCTTTTCTGCAGTGTGCTGTCCAGGGTCCTGAAAAACTCTTGCCTTGCCTACAGATTACTAATCCTTGTCACTATATGACAAACACATCCTTGACACAACAGTTTCACCTGTGAGGTACAAGTCACAGTGGGGCAGGGTGATGTCTCCCTGTTTTTTTAAAAAGACTGCCAAGTGCCACCATTTCATCTGCTAGGTGTAAACTCTAAGCCAGTGATGGTCAACCTTGGTACTCCAGGTGTTCTTGGACTTCAATTCCCAGAAACCCAAGGCAGCACTCCTTCTGATCTGGGCTTCTGGGAATTGAAGTACAAGAACACCTGGGGGGGCAGGGTTGGCCATCACTGCTCTAAAGCCCAAGAAGAACAAGCCTGGGATTCATCCATTGAAGAAATTTTTGAAATGGTAGCCATGTGAGTCTGTATTTCAAGCATATCAGAGAGTAAACAAACAAAAAAGACAAAAAACTGTGGCGCTTTAAAGACTAACTTTAACGTCCACTTCGTCAGACATATCTCTCTGACTCTTATGTCTGATGAAGTGGACTTGATCCATGAAAGCTAACATTAAAATACAGCAGTTAGTCTTTAGAGGGCCTCAACATTTTTTAAAAAATTTTTTATTTACTCTCTGATATCCATTTAAGAAGTTTCTCTGTTTTTCTGCTCAGTTCCTACCCAGTCCCAGTGTGGTACATTCTAAACATGCACAATGCCTTTGGACAAGTCTATAAAAATGGATTGGAACAGGGGAATATGTGTGATTCTGAGCCAATTATGGGATGAAAAAAGGAGCTATTCTTGCAAAGAGAATAACACAACAAAACCTTCATGCCCCATTTTGCTTTCACAGGATAAAATAATAGTCAGAAACTTTACGTTGAAAAAGGAGACATTGCAAATAACACAGTAGGCTGAGCTTTAATAAGGTCTAAGGAGCTGTGAAGCAGACCAAAAAAAAGAGGTTCAATAAACATCACAAATCAATGCATGCTAAAGAAGTTTATAAACCCATGGTGGTGAACCTTGGCACTCCTGATGTTCTTGGACTTCAATTCCCAGAAGCCCAAGCCCCCGTGAATCCACGCGAATGGGTTTACTTGCGATTCATCCAGCCTGCACCACCCTTGTTGCTCCCAGAAGCAGAAGTAAAATGCACCCATATGGGCACGTTTTACTTCTGCTTCCGGGAGCAACAAGGGTGGTGCGGGCTGGATGAATCGCAAGTAAATCCATTCGTGTGGATTCACAGGGGCTTGGGCTTCTGGGAATTGAAGTCCAAGAACATCAGGAGTGCCAAGGTTCGCCATCACAGCTATAAACTGTTCAGCTGAACCTCATTGGGCAGTTTTTAAATTGTATCAAAGCTACAATTTTATATTTCCTGAGACTCTTTCATAATCAGACCATATATATATACACACATACTTAATTGGATTTATATATGTACAGGTATATATAAGGGAAGGATGATTGTTGTTTATGCTTTGAGTGAAACAGATCACAGAATTAGGACAATGCATAGTTTTTCACTCTCCCTTCACCCACAGCTAGGACCACTAGGTCATAACATTTGTATTTCCCCTGGTTTAAAAAATTGGCCCTTATTTCTTTGTCCATCTAAATAATATCTTGCACAATAACTTTCATTTGAGGATAAGCATTAGTAAGAGTCCAAAATCCTTATTCTCCTAAGGAAGACCGTCCTATCAAGATAGAAATGAAATGTCACTGGCTAAACAACTCTGAGAAAAAGAAAGTGTGAGTCCTTTAAATGATGAAAATCCACTTTTCCTTTTTCAGCAAAACTCTTTATTTTTCTTCTTATAAGAACTAGCACTGGAATATGACATGAAATGATAATGAATGCAGCCACCCACTGGAAAACACCAGCTGTTCCAGCTAGGGAAGAAACGGAGATTTTCAAGTGTCATTTGGGGGGGAGATTATTTCTGAAACTGCATTCAGGCAAGAAGAATGAGATCTGTTCAGATGTTGCCATTTCAAGGAACATCAGTGAGAAACCATCAAAGCTATGCCAAGTGTCTGGAGTTGCAGTTTATTCCGAGAGAGTACTGTATTGCTTCTAGTTTGATTGGGTCAGCAATCCGTGCATTTTAAAACAAATCAACATCGAGATTGCTTCTTCTTTTTTCCTAGATAAAACACCAGATTATGCAATTCACTGCCACACAATGTGATTGCAGTCATAAGACATGTTCTGAAGGCCAAGGTTAAGGATTACTAGAATGGAGACCACATGGGGATTGAAATGCCCAGACTTGACTCCATGGACTACATCTCCTAGAGTCCTGAACCATCAGGGCTGATTTTGCACATTGTACTTATACCCACTAAATTGAGAGTAAACAAAACAACCAAAAAAATGTTGTGGCACCTTAAAAACTAACTTGGATACTTTGGAGTCATTATTCAGCAAGGAGTCTGCACATTGGTAGACATCTCTGCAATGATGTTCTGCATATGCCAATGGACCTGAGAAATCAAGTCCATTTGCATGTGGTTTTTTAGCCATTTAGATATCACGTCACCCGCTGGCTAGGCAGACCGTGGCATGTGCCCTCTGCTTTCACCTTGCCCAAGCGATCCGATGGAGAACACTTTGGTGAGTTTTAGTGGATCAAGTCCGCTTCATCACACATAAGATTAACATAGCTACCACTTCAAAAATTTCCATTAAGTTGAGTAAGAGAAATGCTGTAGGGCATGACTGTCATTAAATATGTGTTCTTTGCTTATTTTGCTACCATATTTTCTATATCTTGGCGGGGGGAGACCACTAGAGATAGCTCTCTTCTGCAAATCATCAGTTCCACAACCCCCACCTTCACGGAATATCCCCATCTTTTCTCGCTCTGCTAAATATAGCCTGAGGAACAGCCTCGCGTAAATATAGCCTTATGTCAAAGATTAATTGCCTTTGCAGAACTGAAGAAACCTACCCAACAACTTCAAAGGCTGATGGAAGAAAAAGGCACTTCCCTGAGTTCCCCTCATGTATATGTCATTTCTCAAAACAAGTCATTTGTAAGTCCCCAGAGGAGCACCAATTACGGGATTCTCCCCTCTTCTTTTCAATATCAAAATAGAATAGGTTCACTGACAGACTCAAAGGGATCACTCTCCTGTGTAAGTGAGAACAGAAGAGATGGAAGACATCAAGGATGATCAGAAAAAGGAGAGCCCCTTTCCTCCCACTCATTAAACCACCCACACAGTGTTCTAGTTACAATCCAAGCAGAAGTATTTGCATCAAAGGGGGATATATTTTTTCTCATTTCAAAATCTAAATCCAACCTCCTAATAAAGTTTCCATAAACCACTGAACAGATATCTATCTACTTACCCACCCACCCAACAACCAACCAACCAACCATCCTTCCATCCATCCAACCAACCATCCATCCATCCCCCTTCTCTCTTATTTTGTCCTCCTTCACTCATGTTTTATATTTCTTTTAATGCTTCCATCATGCATATATCTGGCTCTCTTTCACTTTGAGGTAGCTCAGGCTGGAATGGTAAGACTACTGCAAGGTCACCCAATGGGCTGCATGACCCACAAGGTGTTTGTCTAAGTCAGGGGCTCCTAACCTTTTCAAGCCAAGGCTTAGTCACGCTCTCTCAGTCAGGTTTAAGGGCCGGACAGCCATTTTGACCTGCCTGCATGGTGGGGGTGGCCATTTTGTCCCAACAGCTTCAAAGAGGCAGCGATTTTGTTTCTCAAGTGGCCCTGAAGGGGTGGGGGGCACATGAAATGGTGCTGAGGGCCAGTTCCAGCCCACGGGCCTTAGGTTGTGAACCTCTGGTCTAAGTAGTACCACACTCTAACCCATCGCCCCACATTCTGGTATGCATGTGAAATTTTATATGCACCCACTCATTCTTGTGTGTACACAGAGAGCATGCAAGGGGTGGTATTTTTTCACTAAGAAGACCACAACAGCTTTAGGGGAGGGGTGATTTTGGTCAGCAAACTAACACAACAAACAGTCGTCTGTGGAGTTCCTCCATTGGTGGATATCAGGGAGTCCCACCTGAAGGTGACTGAAGGGTGGGTGGGGTCCTTCTCTCTCTCAGCATTATAGGGATGAGTAGGTCCCTTCTAGGGGTTGCAGTGGCTTAGTGGTTAAGATGCTGGCTTGACAACCAGCAGTTCAAGACCCGAGAGCTGCATGATGGGACTGGATTCCCGTCATCTGTCCCAACCACTGCCAAATTAGCAGGTCAAAAGCAAGAAATTGCAAGTAGGTAAACAGGTACCCATTCAGCAGGAAAGGTAGCAGTGTTTTGTGCCCTTTGGCATCTATTTATGCCTGCCACGTGGCCACAAAAACATCTGCAGACACAGAAAGTGCTGACACTTTGGCTGTACATGGAGATGAACACCGCTTCCTAGAGTTGAACGTGACTGGCTTACAACCAAGGGAGACCTTTACCTTCTCCTATAGCAGGATATTCAGGGAGACTTTTCTTCCATAGGAAACAAAAGGCAGCCATTAAGGTCGGGACTGCTAATGGTCCTCATGGTTGTTAGAACAGAATAAATGGGCACTGGCAGCCCCCAGGGAGTGAAGCAAGGAGCCAGGGCAAGCAAGAGTGCACATATGGACACATGCACACACAGTGGGGTGTGTGTGTGCCAGTATTTGAAATGATTTCAAAATAAATGCATGCATTTCCTAAATGCAGAGACTTTTGACAATTGTTTGTTTTAGAAACAAAGTGGAAATGGAGAGATATCTCACTTTGATGCAATACGATACTTACTCTTAAGCAGATGAGGACAGAATTGTGGATCATTTCCTCTTCCTGTTATTTGTTGTGGTTGCAGAATGCCATGATGAAGAGGCTGGGTTGCCTATTAATAAGGCTGATTTATATCCCTACCACACCTTGTTCGTCTCTAAAAGTCTCTATTTCTCTCTCTCTCTCTCTCTCTCTGAAAGTTTTCTTCTATTTATTCTGTTTACATTCCAGCAAGCGTAAGCTATATATAGATCCTGATGGCTGGGATACCCCCACCATTACTTCTGGATTGATGCTCACCCATGAATACTTAATTCATCTTCAGCTATGCTTACAAAGCTAGAAAGGCAACCTCTGAATTATTCATCTCCATACACACATCTCAGGCTTTGAGAAGGCCAGGAAGGCAGGGAGCAACATCATACCAGTAACAGCTGGAAGTTCCGCTTGGCGCATTAAGGCCATTTGAAGGTTAGTGGAGGCATCTGGTTTGCTACATCATCCTGACCTAAGTGTTCACCTGACTAGCTTTTTTAGCATCAAACTCAAAATCCGATACTCATAATACCACAATTAAGGAACTGGTGCACACAACTATCCCAGCTGCCTGTTACTTACATCACACCCTCTTGACTGTGCACCTCGTGAACAATAGACAGCCACACATTTGCAAAAGCAACTTAAACGTTTCTTTTCACATAGAGCATTTTGCAAGAGGATTCTGTTAGTCTCTTGTGGTGGTAATATAGTAGAGCTGTGATGGTGAACCTTGGCACTCCAGATATTCTTGGACTTCAATTCCCAGAAGCCCAAGCATCCTGTAAATCCACACAAATGGGTTTACTGCAATTCATCTGGCCCACGCTGCCCTCGTCGCTCCTGGAAGTGGAAGTAAAACGCGCCTGTACGATTAAGGCTCTTTCAGATTAACCCTTCTTCTGTATGAGTGCGTTTTACTTCCACTTCCAGGAGCAATGAGGGTGATGCGGGCCGGATGAATCGCAGTAAACCCATCCGTGTGGATTCACAGGGTCTTTTGGAAATTGAAGTCCAAGAACATCTGGAGTGCCAAGGTTCGCCATCACGGTTCCAGTTCATACTGCGATTTCACTATTTTTGCTGTATTTTCTCACCTGATTTAAAACATGCAATTTTGATTTAAAATATGCAAATGCTTGAAAAGCTAATCATGTTTATAGCAATCTTTTAAAAATACAGGAACTTAAGAGAGACCCACTCCACCAACAGGTATTTTTAAAATTATAACTCTTCAGTTGAAGTGTCTGGAGCCTGTTGCCTTATCAACTTATTTGACTTTCATTTTTGTCTTTCCTTATTGCTTCTCAGAAAAACCATGGGCAATGTCCAAGCCAGCACAGTAAATGATGATGAATACTCAATGTCATTTTTTTTTTTTTAGATCCTCATTTCTAAAAGATACTCAGTTGCATACCTGTCAAGTTTCGGGAAATTTCTGTCAAATAAGGGAAATTCCCCGGCCAAAACCGGAAACTGGACAGCTATGCTTATCCTGTGCTGGTCTCTAGTCTAACTCCAGTCTAATTGTAGTCTAACTAATATGGGATGATGGCGGGAAAGAGTGTAAAACATGGGGGGGTTGACAGAAATTTCCCAAAACTTGACAGGTATGCTCAGTTGTTTGATTATTATTCTCCTCTATACCATTGACTAATTTAGTGAATAGAGTATGGAACAAGATTCAAAACCCTGCTCAGCCATGGAAGCGTATTGAGGGTATGACAATGGTAGAACCTCCTCTTAAAAATGTCACTTACCCTGAAAGCCATATTATTAATAATAACTGCATACTATCATATTAATTCTGATTTATGGCAACCTTTTCCAGGGCTTTCTAGGTAGAGGGGGAAATGGAAGCAGTTTAGCATTTCCTTCTTTTAGGAGTGCCCCGAGACTGTGCAGCTTGCCCATGGCTACGAAGGCTGACTGTTCCCCCAAGAAGTACAGAATAATAATCAAGCAAGATAGAAATAACCAGGGAGGAGGTCCTTGCATGTCTTGTTAAGCTAAACACTAACAAATCACCAGGACCAGATGGCATCCATCCACGAGTTCTCAGGGAACTTAAAGATGAAATTGCTGATCTCCTAGCTAAAATATATAATATTTCCCTCAAATCAGGCTTTGTGCCTGATGACTGGAAGGTAGCGAATGTAACACCAATTTTCAAAAAAGGATCCAGGGGTGATCCAGGAAATTACCGACGTGTCAGTTAGACATGTGTCCCAGGTAAAGTGATGGAAACCATCCTAAAAGATAGAATTAATAGGCACATAGAAGAGAAGGCGCTGCTAAAGGAAAGCCAACATGGCTTTTGCAAGGGCAAATCATGCCTCACTAATCTGTTGGAATTTTTTGAGAGTGTCAACAAGCATGTGGATAAGTGGGATCCAGTTGACATTGTTTATCTGGACTTTCAGAAGGCTTTTGACAAGGTCCCACACCAAAGGCTCTTGAATAAACTTACCAGTCATGGAATAAAGGGACAGGTCTTGTCCTGGATCAGCAACTGGCTAAGGGACAGGAAACAGAGGGTAGCACTAAATGGACACTTCTCCAAGTGGAGGGAAGTAAAGAGTGGGGTCCCCCAAGGTTCAGTACTGGGACCCCTGCTTTTCAACCTCTTCATAAATGATCTAGAGGTAGGAGTAAAAAGCAAGGTAGCCAAATTTGCTGATGACACTAAATTATACAGGGGAATGAGAACTGTGAGAGATTGTGAGGAGCTCCAGAGGGATCTCTTGGCACTGGGGGACTGGGCAAAACAGTGGCAAATGAGCTTCGACATTAGTAAGTGCAGAGTGATGCATGTTGGGGCAAAAAAAAAACAATTACATTTATAAACTGATGGGGTCTGAACTCTCTGCGACAAACCAGGAAAGGGACCTTGGTGTCCTGGTGGACAACTCAATGAAGGTGTCAACCCAGTGTGCCTCAGCAGTGAAAAAAGCAAACAACAATGTTAGGGATCATTAGGAAGGGTATAGAAAATAAGTCAGCAAGTGTCATTTTGCCTCTTTATAAATCTATGGTGATGCCCCATCTGGAATACTGTGTACAGTTCTGGTCGCCATACCTCCAGAAGGATATTATGGAGTTGGAGAAAGTGCAGAGGAGGGCAACCAGAATGATTAGGGGACTGGAACACCTTCCTTACCATCTGAGGCTGCAACGGTTGGGCCTTTTCACTCTTAAACGACGGCGTCTAAGAGGTGACCTGATTGAAGTTTATAAAATCATGCACGGTGTGGACAAAGTAGATAAGGAAAAACTGTTTTCCCTATCGCACAACACTAGAACTAGGGGACACTCAATTAAACTTTTGGGTACTAGTTCTCAAACAAATAAGAGAAAGTACTTTTTCACCCAGAGGATTACTGGTCTATGGAACTCCCTGCCAGAAGAAGTGGTGACAACTGTCAGTCTTGACAGCTTTAAGAAAGGATTAGACAAGTTCATGGAGGACAAGGGTATCAATGGCTATAATTATAGATACTTAAGGACAACCTCCGTGTTGGAGAGATAGCCAGGATATCTCTCAATGCCATTTCCAGGGAATCCTAAGCAGGTGAAGGCATCTCCTTGGGAATACCCTGAAGGAAATGGTGAGCCACTGTGTGAGACAGAATGCTGGACTGGATGGGCTGTGGCCTGTTCCAGCAAGGCTGTTCTTATGTTCTTATGTACAGTGAGGAACCAAATGCTCCTAAATAACTGAGCTATCCAGTCAGTTAAAGCCCTATTAAGGACAGACAGTACAAGTCAGTTCTGACTTGACAGCACATAACATGCCATGATCTACAATTGTCCTGTGACTCTCGGCTACAAACCCTGTAACAATAGGATTCTTACTCTTGAGTAGGCCCTATTGTCCTGAGTTGCAGCCCCCTGGCTGGACAATCCAGGCCTCAGATGTGTGTAGAATCAGGTAGTGTTGAGCCAAGAAATCACTCCAAGTCTCTTCAGGCATTTTATAAGTGTACTGAAAGCATAGCAAGTTACAAGATACATTCCATCCAAAGATCAGGAAGCAAACAGATAAAGCAGGCTGCTTGGGTGAGGGAAAGCCAGTTGCCACCCCCTTTCTCTGAAGCCCTTACATCTTGGCTACTTGCAAAGCAGGCATTCCCAAGAGTGTCTGAGTAGCTGCTGTGTGTGTGATATCTCCTCCCACAGGGTCCACCTTTTGGCCCTCCAACTTAGGGACTCCAGCCAATGATCTTACAGCAAGACATGTCAATCACACAATAGGTTTCAGTTCTCCAAAACCACGAGGCAACCATGAGGCTCACATTGTTTACATATTTCCACTCTCCCCCGGACTTGAAATTGCCATTTTGTAGAGGCAACAGAAATTAGGGGAAAGCACAGTTTTTTCCACCACAAACCCAAAGCATTTATTCCTTCAGTGTATAAGCGTTATATGTGGATGAGGCTAAATCTAGGACCCATTTCAGAAGATGAAGGATTGCAACCTGTTTACTCCTACCCTCCCATTTAGATCTGTGCCCCTAGTAACTCCCATTTGTAAACAGTCCAAATGGTTTATGGCACTGCTGGCTATGTACCTTTGGTACCTGTTGTCTGAAAAAGCAAACTCCCCCATCAACTTGCAACAAATGGTGTAATATCATAGAATCATAGAATAATTGAGTTGGAAGGGGTCTATGAGGCCATAAAGTCAAGGCCCCTGCTCAATGCAGGAATCCAGATCAAAGTAGTAGATCTGACAGATGGTCATCCAATGGAATCCAGATCAAAGTAGTAGATCTGACAGATGGTCATCCAATTTTCTCTTGAATGCTTCCAGTGTTTGAGCGCTTACCACCTCTTAAGACAGGTGATTCCACTGTTGTACTGCTCTAACTATTAAGAAGTTTTCCTTCATATTCAGCCTATAACTGGCTTCCTTTAATTTGAGCCTGTTATTACATATCCTAAAACTCTAGGATGATCCAGAACAAACCCTTCCTCTTTATGACTGTTATCATATCCCCTCTCAGCCTTCTTTTCTCAAGAAGACAGCTCCTTAGAGTTATTCACCCAAAGTAATAGAAATGGAATCTCTCCATGGATAGATCACATTTCAGAATAATTTGCCTTGGAAGGAAAAAAAGGAGGGTGATTGATAATGTATTCAATAATTCTGTATTATATTGAGAAATGAAGTGTTATCATGCAAAGTCTTCCTATAAATAACTGCATCGATTTATAAACCAGCACAGGAAATTAAAATTATAATGTTGATATTTTTTATTTATTTTAAAATTGAACAAAATCCAAACTCACCCTCAGGGAAATCCATCTCATATATCAAAACAATCTTGAGAGTTTCCATTAAGATTTGTTAGGGACTTGTTAGTAACAATTCTAACAATTTCCCCAATTTTGCTGTGCTTGGAAACATTTCATAACAAGATGGAGTGCATGGGCTACACAGAAGTTGTGCTATTACTGCCCTAATTGAGTTATATGGCTTGCTGTTTTCTTTTAATGCATCTCTCCCTTCACTTATCATCAAGCTGTATTTTGTCCCAGTAAGGTTGTTCTAATAACAATATTCCATTTATCCTACATTTCAGACATGATGCTTGCTAAGCAAGGCTATAGAATTGTACTTAAGAGATTTTGTTTGGTTGAGACAGACCCAACAAAGACTTATTGTTCTAAAATTTGCAGGAACCGGTCAAAAAATGCATGCTGAGGATTCACTAGAGTACAAACCTTTATGGGAATCCTACCAGGAACAAACTCAAATATAAAATCAAGAAAACATCATAAATCTAGCAAACTTTGCTGACTTGGGAACACATTGATTAACTAATATTTAAGGTAAATCACTACTGTTTAGGCCAAAGTCCCTAAGCTGGTTCCTTGCCAGATGTCTTTTACTACAATACCTATTTTTCATTGGACAGCAGGACCCAATAGTCATGTTGTCTCGAGATAATGGTAATAGTACTACAATATATCTAGAGTGCATCAGGTTGTGGAAAACTATTTTAATGTTTCATACATACTACTTTGACGTCTATCTATATGTGGCAGTTGTGTATACTTTTGTCTAAAGTATGAACCCATTAGAGAGAGGGAGGAAGGGAGGGTGGGAGAGAGAGAAAAAGAAAGAAAGAAAGAAAGGATCACTTGGAGGATCCTGAATAAGATGAGTGTTGGAGTCCCTAAATGCAAGACCAACATGCTCAGGTGGAGGCAGCTGGTGGACAACAACACACATAGTGTGAATGTGGAGAGATACAGAATCCAGCTCATTTGCTGGTCTGCCGATTACTACAGAAGACATGTACCAATCTGGATTTAAGTTTGGCCAAGGACAAAGCCAAGAAGGTGACTTTATTTTTGGCATTTTTAAAGTCTAACCTGGACATAGAAGAAGAAGAGGAGGAGGTGGTAGTAGTGGTAGTGGTCCAAATTGTAATCTAGCTCCCCATATGATCACATTCTCCATGTCTTCTTTTTCTCCTTCCTCCCCAGGTCATTTTCCTTTTGTACAACGAGGTAATGGCCAAACAGTGTTAAATGCAAAGGAGAATAGTAAAACTGTTTGAGGCAATAATTCTTCGTGAAAGTCTGTATTCAAAGTCCTTTTAATCCAACAAGAATAAACACCTTCATAAATCTCTTATACTGCACTTTTTTCTGTATTCAAAGTCCTTTTAATCCAACAAAAATAAACATCTTCATAAATCTCTTGTACTGCACTTATTTCACATGGGGTGAACCCAGAAATCAAAACTGTTTCCACAACCAACTTTTCTTCAGAGGTATATTTTATAATTTCCCTATTATATCTCACCACTCCCAAAGCCCTTCCAGTATTATTGGCTTTTCAATATATTCTCTTCATCAGGAGATATTGATGTTAATTCATATAAATGCATCAAACAGCCTCTTGTTAATACATCTTTCTCTTGTGCCTACTGACTCAAGAATCACAAAACACACAGCTTTGTGGCAGAGTTTTGAGCTTGCCCCACAAGGAAGAAAGAAGTGATCAATGCCAGACACCATAAAGTTAACACCCAAGTTTCAGTGATTTTCTACTGCTGTTTATCTCTTTCAATAAAAGCCTCCCTCTGTTTATCTTCTTTGAATTACACACAGCAGGGTGATGGGGTGTGAAAGCTGCTCTACTGAGGAAGGACAGTGAGGGATCAGAAACGCAGCCTCCTCTCAATGCCACAGAGGCAATCTTTTCAAATAACCATCTGTCTCTGATACAACCAAGGAGTCCCAATCTGGGGTGGGGGTTTAGTAGACAAGACAGAAGAAACAGTCTGACACTTCTTTGAATTGAAATAAATTAAATTAAATTTGGTTTGCAAAAACAAAACAACAACAACACCACTGTATTTCGATGGTAAGAATTCCTCCCAGAAGCTAGGAGTTAAAGACTGTCAGAGAAGTGGGAAACATTGCAATTCAGCCTAAAAAGCCAATATAAAACTATTCAGCTGTTTGAAAGTGAAGTTGCTTCACATTTCTACATGTGTGTATTCACGACATTTTGGTAGCAGTACAGCAGTTTAATCACTGTAGCACCTGGATTCAAGAATCAATGCTTAAGTAAAATCATGCACTGTGGTTCCAGATCTCCACAGGCTCCTTAAAACATCTGAATAAATACAAAACCTGTTATGTTTCTCATAACACTAAAACCCCAGGATCATACAATAAAACTACATGGTGAGAGGCTGAGAGAAAAGAAAGTCGATTTTGTTTTGTACACAGCACATAGTTAAACTAAGGAATATGCTATCACATGAGATAGCAGTGTCTAAAACAGGATAATAAAGTAATTTACACAGGACAAAACTAAGAATGACTATGAGAGATGGCCTGAATAAAAACATACCAATATTGAGTCCTATCTGATTTTTTTGGTACGTTAGACAATTTATTTGAGAATGCTGTAGATTTCTTCTTTCGTGTCTCGATCAAACCCTGGACTGGCAAAATGAAGCCAATTTCTTGGCTTTGTCATTGGCCGAATTTAAGTCATCATTGGTGCATGTTTCAGGCAGTAACTGGCAGACCAGCAAATGAGCTGGATTCTCTATCTCTCCACACTCACACCACATGTTGCTGTCCATCAGCAGTCTCCACTTAAGCATGTTGATCTTACATTTAGGGACTATGACCCTCAGCCTATTCAGGGTCCTCCAAGTGACGTAGGGGAGGTTGAGATCCTCAGCTATATCTCCATTAATGATGTTCTTTGCCCAGTGAGCTCCTTCACCCATCTTTTAATTTGGTTTTGCTCTTGTGTACCCTCAAGAACATTTGCTGTATATGTAATATATTTTGATTTAACCAAAGCCTTTAGTGAGGTACCACATGTTATTCTAATTATCAAGCTGATCAGGTGTGCGCTCAATAGGATACACAGCTGGTTGTAGACTCATACTCAGAGAGAGCTTATGAACAGCTCCTTCTCAAACTGGGAGGGGATAACTGGGTGGGGAACTACAAGATTCAGTCCTGGGCCCAGTGCTCTTCAACGTTTTCATTAATGAGATGGAGGAAGGAGTGCAGGAAATACTTATCAAAGTTGCAGATGACACAAGATTAGTCAGAAAAAGGGAAACAAGTTCAGAGAAAGTCAACAAGGATAAATCGGGGCCTCGAAACCAAACCCAACGAGAAAACACATACTGAGCATGCTTAGCCTTGATAAATGAAGATATGATAGACTCTTCAAATACAGTACTTGATTAAGAGGAGTGTCAGAATCTGTACCCAGTCATTCCTGTATGCAGGTCACACAATAATTAGCTTGTAATTTCGCCCTTAAAAGATAATTCTGTATGGCAAAAGATGGCCAATCCTGTGGTATCCATATGGTACATACTGATAGTCTACTTAACAAGAAATATAAAATTCACTTTAGTTTCTGCAGGTAACAGTAAATGATATGACTCAGGGACTCAAGAGGAAGAGGGATTGGTCTTGTGAGAGGGAGGTATAATCAACTAGCCTTCTCATATTCTGTACCCCCCTACTGATTTAAAAATATTTTACCGTGTTTCCCCGAATATAGGACCTCCTCCCATAATAGGACACTCCCCCTTTTTTCCCTGCCTTTGAAATATAAGGCCCCATCCAAAAATAAGACCTCCTTACCTCCTGGCTGTAAGGCGGCCGGCGTGGCCCATAAGACTTGCCGCATTGGAGTATCGATTGCCTCCCCGCTCACAACCAAGAGAAGTTTTCCCTGGGATCGAGACTCCGACACAGCAGGTCTCCTTATGGGCCACGCCGGCCGCCTCACAGCTGAGGCCAGTCTCGATTGCGCTTCCCCACTCACAATCAAGGGTCGCTTCTCTTGGTTGTGAGTGGGGAAGCGCGATCGAGACTGGCCTCAGCTGTAAGGCGGGCCGGCATGACCCATAAGGAAACCTGCTGCATCGGAGTCTCGATTGCCTCCCTGCTCACAACCAAGGGAAGTTTCCCCCTGGTGAGAGCATAGATTGTTATATGGTACATGTTTTTCTTGTTTGTGATACAGTTTTTCTGGTTTGTGATGACCTGTACCATATGCAGGTAATAAATTTCCTTTTTCCCCAGCAATAAATGTGTACTGTATCTTCTTCATGGAAAAATAAGACATCCCCTGAAAATAAGACCTTGTGCTAATTTTGGAGTTTTTAAAAATATAAGACAGTGTCTTATATTCGGGAAAACAGGGTACTACCATTTCATGTTGTTGTTGCTGTTTGGAAGGCCACAATGGCTATTTATTTCAGAAATTCAAGGCCCAAGTTGCTTTCCTTCTGCATCAGGCACAATAAATTACTTTCCCTGCAGTGTTTGGTATTTTTCTAAATTCCTTTTACATGCATGAAGGTACATATGTTTGATTTTAATGAGACAAAAACAGAGATATAGCTTTGAGAAAAGTCTTCTAAGAAGAATGAGAGATGAATTCTCAGCCAGTATATCTATGCCTAAGGAGGGAAATGAGTAAGAATTCCACTATTAGTCATGACAGATATATATTTGCTCCAGTATCAGAGTTAGCAGACCTCTGAACTGTAGATGTGAGGAACACAAAAAGAAGTTGTTATTGCCTTGGGGTTTTGCTTATGGGGTTTTCAGAGACATCTGCTTGGTGGTTGTGGGGTCAGAATGCCACTGCAGATAGACAGACCAATAATCTAGCCCAACACGGCTGCTCTTCCTCTTCTTCCTCTTCTTCTGCTGCTGCTTCCGTATCTGAATCCAAATTTTGGTAATCATCACGGTTTTCAGCCATGAAGACTTTCCTGAAAATATAATGCAGTGACCTTTCATCTGCCTTCCACATCACAGCATGACACCCATACCATTGATCCAGCTCCATGAGTCACTTTCTGGTCCTGAGTCCTTTTGGCACGCAAAGTCCTCATCAGCCCCAGGCCAGTATTGATAAAGCTTCTGCCCTCCATCAAGATGGATTCTAGTGAGATTTAATCCACTTGGGGACCATCACCCTTCCCTCTGGATTTCAGGACCCAAGACCGTTAGTCCTCAGGGTTGTCAGGTTAGTTAACCATTGTCTGACATTCGGTGTTGAGTCACAGGCAGTATCGTCTACTCTATTACCATTTCAGGATAACCTGGCCAGATAATATTAACATTTTTACATTTCTTAAACCAGGACAACCTTACTATAAGGTAAAAGGGTACAACCACTGCAAGTGGGAGACAACAGCAGACAGAAGTAGAGGTGAGATGATAGAGGTATACACGTACTGTATAGCGTTATGTTCCTCACATGGTCAAGAGGGCCCTAAATGATCATAGGGAAACATCCCAAGATGCAATTTCCATCTTTATGAAGAAAAGGGTTAGGAATGAACTATAGATTTAAAGTATTTCTGAAAATATGTCCACTTTTCTGGAATCAATCAAAACTAGATTTAGAATAACCTCAAGCTCAATTCCCAACTTCTGGGTCTCTGTCCAGCTCCACCTTAAGCCTGTCTCTAAGGCAGAGAAAGAAATATAGTTGGTAATTTCAAAACTCATTTCATGGCTCATAAAAATATATGCATAGGATAAGGGACGGTGCTGTCGTGGTGAGAGGACTACAAGTGTATATTTCATGTACAGGCCATGCATGCACCACTACAACGTAGTACATTTGTTTGTGTAGCTTATAGTAATATATGTATTCAGGATTCACCTGCTTGCCCTGGCAGACATCCGCAAATCCTCACACCTTCCTTGAGACCCCTGGGATAGCTCTGTAATCTTTCAAATAAATGCAGGATGATAGTTAGTTCAGCTCCCAGCCTGGTTAGCTTTATGGGTATGGAACACCCTGGGTATCACTTTGTATCCTGTTCTAGGCAACAAAGATGTTTGCCCCAGATTCCTAGTTCACATTTGGGGAAATGCACGTGTTTAGGTCCAAAGCAGCAGAATTAGATCCGACGCAGTTAGAGATGATGGGAACAGAATCCTATCTAAGCCATTTCAGCTTACAATTTATTTTTTGGTATTTGTTTCTCTTCTGTAGCCATGTGGGTGTCCCAATTGACGTCGTCGTCATCCTCAGATATCTAGCGTCAGCAGCCCAAGTTGGTGCCAGCAGAGAAAACACCATCGATTTTCCTGACAGACCCACATGGAGAAAGGTGTCAGCTGCCAAATCACTCTCTAAAACAGTGTTTACCTGGGCGGTTGTTAACCACGCACGGTGTAATTGAGTCTCCAGACAGGAAGCTTCTCCCATTCTCAGGACTTTAGCAGGTGGCTGTGATTTACTGCTGTGTATACACTTGAGGGAAAGGGAGAAAAGTGTAGTAGGGAACAAAGCGCCCGAGACTGAAATATGTAATGAACTGTTCAGGTAATTGGAAGTGAAGTACCAGGAGGCAGGAAGGGCCAAGGAAGGCAGGCAACAAACACGGGGGCAAGCGCACTACCAGCTGCTGTGAGAAATGGACTTGAGGTTTCTGCAAGAGCCACACAAAGGCCTCCGATTCAGAGGAAAGGTGGGGCTGACACAGAAATTAAGGCCTGCAGCCAGACAAGTTGGGTTGGCCTTGAATGCATGAAGGATGGCAGGGAGGCCACAGACTTGCTGTGCCTGCAGAACAACCTAATGGGGTTATGCTCTCTCCAAACTCAAAAAGCCAAATGTTACAATACTAGCCCATAGGAGTAACTGAGATAAAGTGAAGAGCTGATGCAGCAATGTTGTTATTCCAGCAGCCAGCAGCTACCTCACTTGGTGTGGGTCAGTTTGTGCCAGGGAGGCATCAAGAGCAAAACCTACTCACTGCTCTGGCTTTCCCATGTAGAATCACATTGACATGGAGATTTTCCTACCACATCCGTAACTTCATGGCATATGGCCACAGGGACTGCAGTGGCTTAGTGGGTAAGATGCTGAGCTTTAAGACTGGAGGGTCAGGTTTTGATACCCAAGTACTGCACAATGGAGTGAAGTCCCGTCTCCATCCCTGCTCCTGCCTACCTGACAGTTCAAAAGCAAGAAATTGCAAGTAGATACAGTAAATATGTACTACGTCAGTGGGAAGGTAAACAGCATTCCGTGCACTCCAGTGTCTAATCATGCCTGCCACATCTCCTTGTAAACATCTACAGATGCAGAAAGCACTGTCTCTTTGGCTATAAACAGAGATGAGCACTGAACCCTACAGTCAGATACAACTGGCTTTCGAGCAAGGGCAACCTTTACCTTTACAATAGTTTTTACTATCCAAAACACATATCTGCAAATGTTTTACAGAATAAGTCTTCTTCTTTCGTGTCTAGGTCAAACTCTAATTTGCCAAAATGAAGCTTTGTCATTGGCCAAACTTAAATCCTCATTGGTACATGTTTCCGATAGTACTTGCTGGACCAGCAAATGAGCTGGATTCTGTATCTCTCCACATTCGCACAGTGTGTGTTGTTGTCTGCCAGCAGCCCCCATGGCTTGAGCATGTTGGTCCTACATTCAGGGACTCCAACCCTCAGCCTATTCATGGTCCTCCAAGTGACGTAAAGGAGGTTGAGTTCCTCAGCCATCTCCTCCTTTAACATTATTCTACATAGAAAGGGTAATAGAAAGAGCCCACTTGAAGACTGTGGGTACATACCCTGGGCAATGGCAACCTTGTTTTTCCAGCTAATCTTTCTCAAACTAGGTAAAACCAAAGGAACTATGGAGGTGTGGTTTTTATAGTACAGTGGAACCTCGTATAACGAACGCCCCGTATAGCAACTAAATTGCATAACAATTAGGTTTTTTAAGAAAATGGCACCCCACATAACGATTTTTCCTATGAAAAAAATCGTACAATTTTTCAATGTGAAAAACCCCTTAGCAAAGAAAATCATTGTGCGATTTTTTTTCCATAGGAAAAAAATCATACAACAACAAAACGCATAGCAACCAGACCCGTGGAATGAATTAAAATCATTATACAGTGGTACCTCATACAACTATTTTAATCTGTTCCATGGGGCTCGTTGTTGTACGAAACAATTGCTATACGATGCATGCATTGTATAGCGATTTTCCCTATGGGATGTATCGTACAACGATTTTTTTTGTTAAGTGGTTTTTCCCATTGAAAATTTGTTGTATGATTTTTTCCATAGGGAAAATTGTTATGCGGGATGCCATTTCCCTCTAAAACCTAATTGTTGTGTGATTTTGTTGCTATACGTGGCGATTGCTATACGGGACGATCTTTAGGAAGATGCTGAAGGCTGTGTCAGCAGGTGTGGGGCATGTGTGCCCCCACCTCTCAGGCCCGCTGGCTTGTCTAGTTTAGGAGACGGACTTGCCCTGTCTTGGATCTCTGTTTTAATGTGGGTGGTGGGTGGAGAGGGTTGTTTTTTAATGTTTATTTGGGGTCTATGTGTTTTTAATTGTGGATTTTAGCTGAGGTTTTTTGGAGGTAATGTTTTTAATTGTTGATATTTTAATTGTTCTATATTGTATTTTATTTTTGTTTTCTCCTTTCCCTTTTCCTCCTTGTTGTTAGCCTCCCTGAATGGTGTTCCCACCAGAAGGACGGGATATAAATAATAATAATAATAATAATAATAATAATAATAATAATAATAATAATAATAATAATAATAATAATAATAATAATAATAATAATAATTGTTGTATGAGCTTCCACTGTACAGGGTTTTACTGTTTACCTCAGATAGTGCTTCTGTGGATATCACCCTTCAGCTCCTCAAAGAATCACCAGGAAATGTACATATGACACCTCCACATATAGCCTTCCTTTCAAACTGCCAGTTTCTATTTGGCCTGGGAACAGGCCAACACAAAATCCTGGTGTCCTCCATCAGAGAATTGAGGTTAAAACTTAAGTTTACCTAAAAGGTAGAGCCAACTGAAGTCAAATTAATATTATCTAGTGGTTAGAAGTAGGTGTCTCCTTCAGTTTCCAGTCCTGCTTGCAGATGTATTTCAGGTGTTTTTCTCACACCGTCTAACTGCCATGCATGCTGTCCTCTGATCTTGACTAGGGAGATCTAAATAGTGCGGTGGCTTATTCTGAACTTCCACATTCTTCTCCAACTCATGATCCAGCCAAGCTCCTTCGAACACGAGAAGTGTTTGGGGAAAGCTTGGGAGCTATGCCAGAATGCATCATTCTAAAGCAAGAGTTATAAAAATTTCTAAGCAGGACTTTACATTGGTTTCTGCTGCCTAACATAATTGCCCGTCTGCCTTTTAGCCAGGTTGTATAGGCCAACAATCAAAGTGCCACATCAAAAGAACTGGGCAATTACTCAGTGTTATATGTCTGTTTGTTATGACTCTCTGAGCTGTTTCTGTTTGTTGTGGCATTCCTGGAATCGAATTTTTTTTTTTTACTCTTCTCAACACACTTACACAAATGTGTCACCAAAGCCTCACAGACTAGAATGGTAATGAGTCAACCTCACCCTTGAAAACCCTCAAAGGCGGTTGATGCCCAGATTGTGACAGAAGCAACAGCAGTGCAGACAAAGGGTGACTGGCAAGTCAGGGCACAACTAGAAGTGTCAGCACCCTGTCACCTCTCTCTTTCTTCTATGTGCTCCCCAAATATGGGTGCAGTTTTAGCAGAAATATGGGAGAAAGACAGCCTCTTGAACTTTAGATGTGGAGTAGCATTTAACAGATATCTTCTTCTCCCCCTGCAATTTGTTGGAAACTCATTGTGCAACCAAGAAGGAAGCCACCATAGAAGTAGGTAGGGCACGAGGAACTTTAAATCCAATTTATCACTGGCACTTCACATTTACAGCTGGATCATACTACCACAGTCTGTACAGAGTAGTCTATCCTTCAATCAGAAATTTTATTCTCTTTATACTGGGGTTTGTATATAGGGTATGCATTATTTCAATGTGGAGTGTTAAGTGTCTCCTTTGAAACTGCAAGAAGGAAGGGCTGGCAAAGACATCAAAAGCAGCATGACCCCAAAAATAACTTTCCAGGGGCATTGGGATGTTCATAGAAGGCTTGCACAATATATTGATGTAATAGGATTATTGAAGCATGATATGAGGAGAGTTGAGGAAAGGATAACAGAGGGCGAGAGAATGGGATGGCATTTTTTGTCGAAGTGTTTTGTACCTTGAAAAGTGCAATGAACATAACAACCTTGAAGATTCTATCAAGGATGCTTCTTTTCAGCACTGTGTCCCTGAGTAATTGAATGGAAACAATATCAATGAATTAATTTTTTGCAGATGATCAGGCATTGATGGCAAGTACAGCTGAAGAATTGCAAGAACACCTTATGCCCATGAACCAAGAGTGCAAGATGAATAATATGAGATCCAATAAAAAGAAGACTAAAGTAATGGCAACTGAAAGGAAACAACATACTTTAAATATCAAAAGAGTGGGAACAAGTGGCAGAGTTCAAATACTGTACCTAGGAACAACATTTAATGAAAATGGCAAAATGGATGAAGAGATTAACATACGGTGCAGTAAGACAAACCAAACATTGGGACAGTTAACTCCAGTCTTACAACACAAGGCAATACCGACCAGCATGAAGAAACATATCATACAAAGCATATTCATTACCACCTTATGTTACCATTGGACATTTATAACAAGACACAAATGAAAGTGAGTCACCACGGAAATGAGAGGTCTGAGGAAGGCAGCTGACTAGAAGAAATAAATTCAGGAATGAGATTATAAGGGAAAGAATTAGAATAGAACCAATCTTAAACTTCATAGAGAGACAACCAATAAAGTGGTTTGCCCATTTGGAGAGAATGACTTTGGATTCCATACCATACAAGGCATATGTGGAAAGAGGAGAAGAGAAGGAGCAAGAGGTAGACCCAGAGGAAGGTGGAGAGATAACATCAAAGACATATTACAAGAACACCAAATAACATCTGTGAATATATCCCTTATGGGGGATTTCTATGGGATTTGCATGATTTTTTAGGGATTTTCATAATCAAAAGAAAAATAATAAGACAGAAATGGGGGGAAACCAATGGCAGAAATATCAGCCATCCAAAGTAATAGATCATTCTTTGTTAATATACACCAACAGTGTACAAATCAATGCTCTTAGATGGTTCTCTCCCCCATGTATGTCCAAAATAACCCATTAAAGAACATTTGACCAAAAAGCTGGCATAAGGACATGTCTAATTCCAACCATTACACCAGTGCCTCTCAGACTAGTGGTTATAAAATGAATGACAGCAAGGTTGAAACATATCAGTAGAAAACCAATACTACAGTTAATGTTCTGAATTTGTATAATGGAGAGGGCACAATAATCTGCACAATGCACACACACAATTTTGAACATTGTGAAAAATGGGCTATAGAATTAGCATTTTGTATTTGTATAATATTCAAATGATGCTGCCTAGGTTTTGGAAACTGGAATATAGCAACCTTAACCACACAGAGAAAGAAAAACCCTCCCCAATCCAAACAGTCAGTGAACAATTTGATGAGGAACAGTAAGAGTTTTCAAGCTTCTTTGAAAATAATCTTCTCTTGATCTCTCATGAAAGTGGTCTATTTCACTACCGCATCTCTAAGTGACCCAATGAAAGCACTATCTGTTCTTAAAATGAATTATATAAGCCATATACTGGTCTTTTGGACTCTCTGAAAACCAAAACCCATAGTTACATTTTAATACAACAAGAAAGGGAGAAAATCAGTTTTAACCTTGCCTTAATTTACGAGGAGGTGAGAATAAATGCCGAAATCTGATTTCAATTAAAATAGCTTTATCTGCCAGAAACATTTCAAGGGGTTGGATGTGGAACACCCTATAGGCATATTATGGCCTCAAGGCAGGAAAAGATCTTTTGGGAAGATTTGGCTATGAATCTGAGAGTTCTAGGAACTCTGTGAATGCTCCTGGGAGCGGTGAGAAGTTACAGATTATAAACAGATTATAAACTGTCTTCCATGGAACTTTTCTTCTTCTGCCATATCCAAATCCAAATATTGGCAATCATCATAGGGACACTGCCAACAACTCAACTTTGATCGTCAAAGACATCGGTTAAATAACCTGACAACCACTAAGACTAACAGTCTTGGGTGGCGAAGTCTACAGGGAAGGGTGGTGGTCCCCAAGGTGATTAAATCCCACTTGAATCCATCTTGATGAAGGACAGCAGCTTCCTCAATACTAGCCTGGGTCTGAGGAGGACTTTGTGTGCCAAAAGGGCTCATAACCAGAAAGTGTCTCACAGAACTGGATCAGTGGTGTGGTAGTCACACTGCAATGCAGAAAGTAAATGAAAGGCCACTCCATTATATTGTTCCCAGGACAATCTTCAGGTTGATCACCATGATGAGAACCAATATTTGGAATCAGATATGGCACTTGAAGAAGAATTATTCCCACTACTGCAAATCCCTCTAGTCACTTAGGTTTGCATGATTCTGGGATCACTCATTCGAAATTCACTTTCTAAGCCCTGCCTTTGTACATATTTTCATGTCATCCTCAGATGAACAAGTTCATTGTTTGTGTATATGAGGCATGTACATCTGCTGCCTATTCCCATGACTGTATTATATTTCTTTTCTCTGACATAGAAAGACTCTGCTGCACAGGTTTATGATGCAGGCTAGGAGTGCGACTCATTAAAATTGCTTGCTTTTTTAAAAAAAAATGCTAATGATACTTAGAAGAATATTATATAGAGAGAGGATTGTCAGTTCCAGCCCCAGCCAATTTATTATTCTTTACTGCAAGATAAGTATTCTTAAATTGGGATTTTTTTAAAAAAGACAGATAGACAGACAATCACCTTCTGCATTCTGCAAAGCTTTCCGAGGTTCAATTTTATTTGTTGCTCAATGTTATTGCCTTACACCTCAAGCACTAAGCATGATTAGCATCCTAAGTTATTATAAATGTAAATCTTTTCCTGCCTTTAACTTTTAGAACTACTAAATGAATTACTTATACTGGATTTCAGGAGGTTCGGAGCATGGAAACTGAGGTTAGGTTTTACTAGATACCATCGTATTGTAAAGGTTCCTTAACTAGGGCGGGCGGAGTTGAAAACCATTGATTTGGATAATCCATTATACTTCAATTGCATTGATAGCTGCACAATGGAGGACTGTGTACTGATTTCAAGACGAGCAATGTCTTCAACCCTAGTAGCCATGAGGCAATGATTCAATCAGATTGCTCATCCCAATTAAAGGAGGTCACCTGAATCAACTACTGAACGAAAAGTCAACACAGAAAACTGATGAGTAAACAGGATAAGTCGTTGAATAGTATTTATGTTTTCCTTCCATGACATTCCAAATTTACATTATGCCTAGCAGTAGAGCTAGTCGTATGAAAGGGGAAACAGTTTGGGCATGAGCGCAGCATAAGTCCTTTATCATCATAAGCAGGCCTTCCTTGGTCATCCATCGTTTCTAGGAAAACAAAAATAGAATTTTGTACAGCTGTAAAGACCGTACGGGCGTGTTTTACTTCCGCTTCCAGGAGTGACAAGGGCTTCACGGGCCAGATGAATTGGCGTCAGGGGCCAGATCCAGCCTCCGGGCCATAGTGACCAGCTCCCTGAACCACATGACTGGCCTGCAGCCTGAAAAGTTGGGCACCCCTGAATTAAGCTGTCATAGATAGCAGCCTCGTACTGGAAGGCATCCCAAATGGATTTTTGAGAGTTTTTCACCATTAAGGAGGGAAAAGAATTTAGCAGTAGTCGAGAATCTTGATAGAATCATCCATTTTGCATGTCTCTGGGTGTATTCTTTGTTGCAAGCTTTAAAAAAAGCCTTTAGCCTCAGAAATCTGCCCATATGCGAGGCTTGCCTTTCTTTTAAAAAGGAAAAAATACACACAAAATCAGGTGTTCAAAAAGTGAGAGGCCCACAATCTATAAAAGTGGAAAAAATGCAGAGGCTGTTTAGACCATTTAGTCAATGGGGGAAATGCGTACAAAGGCATGGCCTCAGGAACGCATGCATGCAGGAAAAAATGCATATGATTTTTTGCACTTTGGAAGTCAAAACAAAGGCTCAGACCTGGATGCAAACAAAGGATGGGAAAGGCGGCAAAGAAACTGGGTTTAAGAAGGTATCCGTACTACCTAGTTACAGCTGTTTTGTACTGTGCGAATTGTCATGGCTCCCTCCTATGGAGTCTTGGGATTTGTAGTTTTGCATGGAGAATTTTCCCTGGTATTTTAGATTTGTGCCTCATCCAAACTATCAGCAGAGAGTTCTCTGTACCTCACCAAGCTAGAAAATAGAGGATTCCATAGAATTCAGCCCATCTAATTAAAGTGTTGTCAAACTGCCATAACCCTGCAGTGTAGATACACACAGTCTGTGCATTTTTGTCATCCCTTTCCATTCAACATCTTGTCACAGCAGTAGCTTCCTTTTTTGAGTCAATCCTTCTAACATTAGATCTTTCTCTCCTCCTATTCTCCAACCCTCTTACCTTTTTGGTAATTTCTGCACAGGCCTTGCAACCTACCAGCTGTCACTTTCTTTATTGAGTCAATCCAGATCATGTTGGGTTCTCCACTGTTCCTATTGTGTTCTCCCATGTATACTTTAGCTATCAGTATGGTCTTTTCCCTTTTAATTTAGCACAGGTGCCAAGCTAGTTCCTTTCTGACAGAGTATGAGACCCAGATCTGAAGGACCTATGGGGCAATGCCAATGGGATTAATTATTTTGAAAAATTACTCTCCCTAGAAGAGCTGACAGTTTTACACAAGGGACTATACCATAATTACTTTTGAAGTAACTTAAAATTATATGATTGGCATTGACAAATGAAGGAGATTAGGATCTTAGCCAGAAAACCTGCAATCTTTTCAAGGCCATCAACAACAACAAAATGTTCTAAACTCTACACCATGCTAGCGTATCCATATCCTGCCATATGGCAGGATGGGTGAGGCTGCTTCGGCCAGCATTATTACCTTGATCATCTCCCTTCTGCTATCAGTCACAAGCCATGCATTGGATCGACCTCTGAAATGGGAGCCTGTCTACACATTTAAACACACACATACACACTTAGGACCTCTCACCTACCCTGTTTTCATCCCCCCCCCAACAACCATTCCACCTGAAGAGTCTCAAAACATTGAGCTGAAGAGGATTCACATGAATTGGTCTCAACTCTACTGCAAATCCCAACTACAGTAAACGTCTTGCATTTATTGCTGTGTGGTAAATAAATAGTTGTGTAACTCATTGGTTCAGTGGGCCTATATTACTCGAAAACTGCAACTGAGCATACCTGTCAAGCGCGGTTCCGAAAAAACTGGGAACTGCTCCAGCCCGGCTGTGCATGCGCAGCAACATCTCCTTCTGTACTTGTGCAGAACCCTTCTGCGCAGAACCCATGCGCAGTAACTACTTTCCCCCACCGGTCAAATTACGGGATGGCAGCGGCTGGCGGCAGGAAATTGGAGGAACAAGTGCTGAAATGCGGGAAATCCTGGCCAATCCAGGATACTTGACAAGTATGAACTGAATTTAGGTCATAAGCTCCTCAGCATGATTGGGAGCCATGCGGGCAGATCTGTGTGTATTCAAAACAGATGTGTCTACATATCGCCTACAGAATGTGAAGGCCTAGAAATGGAGCCTGTGGTGGACAGTAGATATGGTAACAGTGGGAAATGGGGTCAATGTTGGAGGTGCACAGTGTAGGGGTTTTGGACTACATCTTCCACAATTCCTGAGTCTGCCTAGCAGCCTCAAATGAAAATTCCCAGCCTTACTACTTCTCCATCTATTCTCTGAATTTACAGAGCCTAATTTCAGGAGTGGGTTTAACTCTCTATTGTGGAAGCAGTCTAATTTCTACTCAACCCATCCTATAGGTTAAAGAGGCAGACTGAAGCGTGCCACCTGGCTCCCTAACTACCAGATCCGTTGGTCTCCCCACTGAGCTCTGAAAACACAGAACAGAAGGCAAACATGGGCTTCTTCTCCTTCTTCTTTGGTGTCCAGGGTCAAACTTTAAACTGCCAAAATTAAGCCACCTTCTTGTCATTGGTACATGTTTCTGGTAGTAATCATCAGACCAGCAGATGATCTGAATTTTGAATCTCTCCACATTCACACAGTGTGTTGTTATCTGCCAGTAGCCCCCACTTGAGCATGTTGGTCTTACATTTAGGTACTCCAATCGTCAGTCTATTCAGGGTCTTCCAAGGGACATAGGGGAGATTAGGTTTCTCAGACATATCCTCCTTTAATGTTATTTTTTTTTGTCCAATGAGCTCCTTCCTCCATCTTCTAATTTGGTTTTGTTCTTCCCTATCCTCAAGAATATTTGTCCTTGCCATAAAGCTCTTCCTGGATCTGAGCCAGCAAACATGAGTTTCATATCCATTCAGAGAACATGGGCTGAAAGCTGTATACAATGGAACCTCGTATAACGAATGCCTCATATATCGGAAAAACTCGCATAACGAAAAGAGATGGAAAACCATGGTGCTTCACATAACAAAAAAATTTCGCTATGTGAAAATAGCACTCCCTATAGGAAAAACTCATATAACAAAAACTTTTATGGAAAAACTCGCATAATGAAACTTTCATTATGCAAATTTTCCCATAGAAATTTTTATTATACAAGTTTTTCCATAGGAATTTTCATTGTACAAAAAAATTCATATAACAAAAAAATCGCATAGTGAACAACCTCGTAGAATGATTTTTTCCATTATATGAAGTTCCACTGTACTTTCAACCATAGTGACATTAAACATTACTCTGCCACAACTGTATCCCACACTATCCTGAAACATACGGAATACTCCCAGCTAGATTAGTTCCTAAAATCTTTTTCATCCATTCATGGTCCAGCTGGGGAGGAAGGCAAGCAATAGACAGGGAAAAAACTGTATGGTTAGCTCCTGCTTCACCATAGGAGGTAAAACCTGCCTTGTCCCACCCTTGCATCACAGGACAAAAATCTGCCAAATTATTGTTCTCACCTTTGAAAAAAGTGAGGTACAGTACTTTGTGGGATACTTAATCAAAGACCAAGAAAGTGATTAGGGGAAGGCTGCACAAATGAACCAAGTGAGGTAAAAGTAAAGGTCACCCTTGCTCTAAAGCCAGTTGTATCTGACTCTAGGGTTCAGTGCTCATCTCTGTTTATAGCCAAAGAGCCAGTGCTGTCTGTGCATGCAGACATTTCCGTGGACATGTGACAGGCATGACTAGACAGGCATGACTAGAGTGCATGGAATGCTGTTTATTTTCCCACCGAAATGGTCTCTATCTACTTGCAATTCCTTGCTTTCAAACTGCTAGGTTGGCAGGAGCTAGGACTGAGGCAGGAGCTCACTCCATTGTGCAGCACTCGTGTCTCAAACTGCTGACCTGCTAAACTTCTAGTCATCAAGTTCAGCGTCTTAACCACTAAGGCACCGCAGCCCATGAACCAAGTGAAAACAGATTGAAAATGATGTGAATTGCACAAAAAGGCAATGGCTGCTCTTTTAAAGATGACAGCCATCACAGGAGTTTGTTTGCCTATTATTTAAGAGTCAGTCAGGTGTTTTGTGCATAATTTCTCTGCATGTGTGTCTGTTCATGCATATGCACATGCTTGTCAAAGGAAAAGGCCACACATTTGATCAGTACAAAATGCAGGAGCCATGACTTGGGGTGAGCGGACCTCATGCCTTGACTCACTTTCACCTGGAGATGACAAATCTTGGTTGAATAGAAAATTCCTCATTGAGATGGTTGTTTTATTGGGACTCTACTAAATCTACAATCACAAAGAATTAAGCAAATATTCTTCATATCTATCCTCTTCCCTGCATTAAAATATTTTAAAAATTAAATTGTTAATGTTAAAGATTCCTCCCCAAAGATATAAAATATTGAAAAATTAGTTGCCTAGTCATCATTAACTATGCATTAGCAGAACATTTTAAAATTTAATATTTAGTTATATGACTAAATTAACAGTCATATAACATCCCGCCAAGTCAATTCTGAGATCCTTTCCAGTGTGTCCTTGGTAGAGAATACAAAGAAATGGTTTACCATTAAATTATTAAAAATGACCAAATTGGTTAACACCCCATTAGCCACCAAAAATAACCTATTAAAGTAACAATACATGTTACTGAACCCACCATTTCCCCTTATACTTAATGTGCTTAACAATTATTAAGATTGCTATTAAGACGTTAATGAATTTGAAGAAGTGGGTTCATTTTAATTATTTTCAAGCTTTAGATGTTTTTGAACTGATTCTTGCCTTCCTGTTCAAAGGCTTGATTGAAAGGGGCCCACACACCAGGACTGCTTTGATTCTTAGAGACATCTGTGAGTTGTATTTTGGGCACTTGTTCATTCAGACAGTTTAAAGAACTGGTGATGTAACAGGCAATATCTGTTTCCATGGGAATCAGAAATAAAGCCCAAACCTGATGCTAATCATGTATAACTGTGTTTAAGTCCAGTGGACTAACATCTCTTGGAGATGCCGGTAGTCGTAATTTATCTATACCAGCTAGTGGATACAGTTATTTTTATTCTGAAAAATCAACTTTCTTAGCTCTGTGTTGGAATTAGTGGTATCCTGGTGTTTTGCAATCCTTATCTATTCCTATTTTTAGACCAATCTTATGAAGAACAGGAATCAAAAAAGTAATTAATAAAGATTGTTGCAGTCTACAAAACCTTATTCCAAATAGAACTTGTAAAGGTAACACAAGATATTTTGATATGAAAGATAGAAAATATTTGTTTTCTTAATGACTCCCCAAAAATAATAATAATAATAATAATGATGATGATGATGATGATGATGATGATGATGATGATGATGATGATGATGATGATGATAATAATAATAATAATAATAATAATAATAATAATAATAATAATAATAATAATAATAATAATAATAATAATAATAATAATAATAATAATAATAATAATAATAATAATAATAATAATGAATGGATAACAGGCAAAGTGTTGCTAATTTTGACTGCAGAATCTGACACCTGAGGCCATTGCTTCCTTCTGCCAATACTGTAGGTAGCACTAAAAATGCTTCTGTTGTTATCACAGCAGTTTATTACTTTTGGCTCCCAAATATTCTTAAAATACTAAACCCAGAAGCCCAGATTGCTGGCCTGGGTCCCCAGGTTTGTGATGTATAATGGCAGTCCCAGCCATAATCCAGATTAGATTCATGTTGTATACCTTTCCAAAATACTTGTTTGTTTACTTGCTTCAGCTGCATTAAATCGCATCATTATCTGCCCAATGCCCTGACACCTTTGCCTTACATCTGGCAAGGTAGGTTAGGTCGAGAGCGATTCATGCAGAAATGCCTTAGGCACCAACGCTAAATTCTGTACATGGTCCAATAGACCTGATAGCTTAAAGAATGATTTCACAAGGATATAGAAAACTCCCTCTAAATTCTACATGGGTGAAGACGAGGCTGATCTTGAAAACAGCAGCACCACTGAAAAGACAGAGATGCACAAGAAATAACAATTTTTTGGAATAGCAGCCATGTTAGTCTTTGTTTCAAGCATATCAGAGAGTAAACAAAACAAAACTACAAAAAATGTTGTAGCACCTTAAAGACTAACTGCTGTTTATTAATGCTAGCTTTTGTGGATCAAGTCCACTTTGTCAGACGTAAGAGTGAGACCTCGTGGCATCAAACTTATACACATCAGGTAAAGGGTGGTTGGTTAACATAAGAGAGAAGTATACAAATCAATATGCCTTTTTGCAACTGGTAATAGCAGATGATCTCTGGTTGTTACTCTGATTCATACCTGTCAAGTTTTGGATTTGAAAATAAGGGAAATTTTGGCCACACCCCTCCGTGGGTGTGGCCAAATCTGTGGGCGTGGCTAAATATAGCCATGTGACTTGCTGGGCTCTAGTCATGCCTGCCACATGGCCATGAAAATGTCTGCAAACACAGACAGCACATGGCTTTTTGGCTGTAAATGGAGATGAGCACTGCACCTTAGAGTTGGATACGACTGGAAGATTTTACTTTTTTAGGATCAAAGATCTCTGCAGATGGTAATTGCAGCCGTGAAATAAAAAGGTGACTGATGCTTGGGAAACAAGCTATGAGAAACCTGGGGAACATAGTTAAAAGTAGAGGCATCACCTTGCAAACAAAAAATTGCATAGTCAAAGCAATGGTATTGCTGGTGGTAATGTATGGGTGTGAGAGCTGGACCATTAGGAAAGCTGAGCGCAGAAAAATAGATGACTTTGAAATGTGGTGTTAGAAATAGGTCGATCCTAGAAGAAATCAACCATGACTGCTCATTAAAGGCCAAATAGTAAAAATTACGCTAAAGTACTTTGGACATCAAATGAGAAGAGAGGATTCACTTGAGAAAGCCTTGGTGCTGGGAAAGGTGGAGGACAAAAGAAGGGGGTGGCCAAAAATAAGATGGCTAGATGGTATTGTAGATGCAATGGGCACAAAGCTGTGTGGGCCAAAGAACCCTTTCCCCATCTTTAGTGTATGGGACCAAAGACAATGAACAGCCGAAAGGTTGGCTTAACACAGGTTTATTGCATGATGATCCAGGGGAACATGAGGTAATGGCGGATGGGTAGCTCAATATATACAGTGGCTATACATTTGAATGTGGCTCCTCGACAGTCTATTGGTTACTGTCCGCGTGACGTCACGGACGGTCACGCCCTTCTTGTCCAGGTGTAGGTGATGGCGGGAATCTTCCCGCGCTGTTGTTTGCTGGTGAGTCTGGGCCAGGAGAGCTTGAACGCTCGCTATTGCCACCAGGAGGTCATTAGCTCGCGTCCTATTACAAGGGCTACAGTTAAGCAGCTGCTGGTTATAATGTTACACAAGCATGGTTACATTGGATACACGTGAATGGATACATTGTAAAAGGTACAGTCATAGAACACAACATCATCTTCTTGGGGGACTTTTGTTTTGTTTTCTTTCTTGTTTATTCAGTGGCTTAAGTGACTAAGATGCTGACTGGGAGGTAGAAGTTCAGCAGTTCGATTTCCGAGTACTGCAGGATGGAATGAGCTCCCGTCTTTGTCCCAGGCTCCTGCCATCCTAGCAGTTCAAAAGCAAGAAATTGCAAGTAGATAAATAGGGACCACTTTGGTGGGAAGGTAACAGCGTTCCGTGCACTCTGGTGTCTAGTCATGCCTGCCACATGACCACGGAAATGTCTGAAGATGCAGACAACGCTGGCTCTTCAGCATTGAAACAGAGATGAGCACTGAACCCTAGAGTCGGATACGATTGGCTTTTGAGCAAGGGAGACCCTTTACCTTTACCTAAGTCAGATCCCCTTACACAACCGTGCAAGCACACTGGATCTATGAGCTCTGATAATTCTCCCTATGTATTTTGGATCTGCTCTCTTGTACAAAAAGCAGCTTCTTGCTCTAAAAATTGGCTGCTGTAGGAATCTATGACTGTGATGGCGAACCTTGGCACTCGAGATACGACTGGCTTTTGAGCAAGGGAAACCTTTACCTTTAGCATATAGTGATCAAGCACCATCCCCCACCCCCCACCCCTCCCGTTAACTCTAGAACAGAAATGGAACCCCCCCTCTTTCTCATATAGTGATCAAGCACCATCCCCCACCCCCCACCCCTCCCAAGTTAACTCTAGAACTCTAGAAACGGAAGCCTCCAGCCAGGAGGCAGGGCAGAAACAGCTCAATAAAGCATGAGAGTGAGAGAGAAGTCTCTCACTGATTTGCCCCTGCATATATGAAATATCGCTCACCTCTAAAGTAGACTCCCGTCCGTCCCATGCATGGTGGCTCTGAACAGCAGCAGCAGCAGAAATGAACCCTCCATGATGACCATGTGGCAGAGAAGGAAAATTAAAAAGAGAAACTAACTACAGAACGCCCCCACCACCTTCTCTCTCCCCCCTTCCACAAGCGAAAAGCCTGCCACACTGCAACCTCTGGTGGCCGGAAAAACATACTGCAGCTTCGCCTGTGAGGGCTCTGGTCAGGATTTTTTTAAAAAAATAATATATGGGATATTATGGGGAAATTAATAAAACGGGAGGGGGTGGGAAGAGGAGTAAAAATAAGGGGTTTTCCTGGGGAAAACGGGATACTTGCCAGGTATGCTCTGGTTAGTTGTAAATTCTCGCCCTCTTGAATTGTAAATAGTAGGATACAAGACAAACACCTGGCATTAAACATTTGCTAATGAGTTCAACCTTCAGTGTCTATTGACACTTGTGTGTAGTTCATCCTTTGTTCTGTGAGACAGCCTATGTTGTGAATGAGAATTCTACTGAAAAGTTTCTGTGAAGGTGGTATAATATAACAGCATATAACATACAACATATATAACAACCTGTGTATCAAATTTGATAATATAACAAATATCAGATTTCAACTCTCTTGGGCTGGCCCTCACAATTTAATTTGTCAAGGTTATGTGTTATCAAGTTGCTTCTTATTTATAGTGATCTATGAGTTAGTGATTAACAAAGCTGCTCAAGTTTTGCAGATTCAAGGCTGTGCCTCTTTTTTTGTGTCAACCCCTCTCATATTTGGTCTCCCTTTTTCAGCATTATTGTTTTTGCTAATAACTTCTGTCTTCTCATGATTTACCCAAAATTCGATCATTTCTGTTTACTCATTTTTGCTTCTAAAGAGAATTCAAATTCGGTTTAATCTAGCAAATCAAATGACCATGAAACTGAGCAAGTACCAATTATTTCCCCAGAGATACTGTAGTCATGTTCAATCTGATGATTGTGGGTTATTTTTTTTTTAAAAAAAGGTATGCCTATATTCCAAGCAAAAAAGGGAAATTGAAAATAACACACAATGTCCAGGAATACTCAGGAGTCAAAAAGGAATATAGTGAGTAACTGCTAAACCTCCCAATAAAGTTCAAACTCTACCCTCACAGAGGTGAGAGATTTCACTGTGCATTGGTTGCTCACGCGTTGAGTCCTGCGCTTAAGTATTCTGACCAGCAGAATGGGGTCAAACACAGTGATTTATTATTCAGCTCTGAGATACCAGACTGGGGAATATGTGCAAGGTGGCCAACTTATATACAGTGAGAATGGCAGTTATACAGGTTGATACATTTTGGCGGGCTTCCGGAGAAGCGGGAACATTTGTACTGATGAATCAGCTTTTACTGACAGTAGTTTGAAAATGGCGCCTTTGCAAAAGGCGCACTATTCCGCTGTAGAGTTTACGGTGCTAATGGCGGTTTTAATAAATAACGCTTGGACACAACATCACTCCTATCCTATCCCATTAATTTGGTGACTTGATTGTAACTTCTATTCTGATTCAAGACACTTTTTCATCTCTTTTTTATTACTTTTCCAGCACCCCTGAAAAAAGACTGGTCACCCAATGTCTACCAGAACCAGTCTCATATTTTACTGGGCAGATGACTTTTTCTTATCACTTCCACATCCATGAGAGCTCAATTGGGTGAACGGATCATCTAAACTGAATAAATGCTATTCACGTACGCACACACTTTCTGTTATTTATGTTCTGCATTTTCACTTGAACAAGTTATATGGCCATAGTAAAAATTGATCTGGTTTTCTAAAGAGTCATTCAGTCATGAACAACGCCAGAAAAGGACAGTGTGTTATAATGGTTAGAGGATTCATTTAAGCCTCAAAGGCCCAAGCTCCAGTTTATTGGGTGATATTTTGCCAATCATCATTTTTCAGCAAAACCTACCTCACAGGATGTTGTGAAGTACAGAACAAACTGGAATGGGTTCAGAGGGCAAACAAGAAGATCAGGGGAATGGAAACCAAGCCCTATGAGGAAAGAATTAAGGAATTAGGCATTTTTAGCCTTTGAAAAGGAAGCTGAGATGGAATATGATAGCACTCTTCAAATACCTGAGAGATGGTCATAAAGAGGAGGGACAGGATCTGTTCTCAATCATCTCAAAATATAGGACATGTATGATAGGTCAAATTTCAATAACTCAGATACAGTATAGGGAAAACTTCTCAACTGTTAGAGCAGTATGACAATGGAGCCAATGACCTTGGGAGGTGGTGAGTGCTCCAACGTTGGAAGCATTCAAGAGTGCATTGGACCACCATCCCTCACATCTGTTTTGATTATGAATTGAGCAGGGGGTTGGGCTCAATGGCCTAAAAGGCCCCTTCCAACTCAGTGATTCTACGATTCCACGATTCTAAGCTAAAACCATACCTGTCAAGTATCCCAGATTGGCCGGGATTTCCTGTATTTCTGCGCTCGTTCGGCCCCTTTCCCACCGCTATCCCGTATTTTCAACAGCGGGAAAAGTAGCTATTGTGCATGTGTGCCACTGCCTCTGACGGCCACACATGCGCAGTAACCCATTTCCTGGCCAAAGGGGTTTCTGCACACGCGCACAGAGGTTTCTGCGCATGTGCACTGCTGCCTCTGATGATCACACATGCGCAGTAACCCATTTTCTGCCCAGCGCCTGGAAACTTACTGTGCATGTGTGCCTGGCTCCTGGATTTCCAAAACCGCAACTTGATGGGTATGGCTAAAACGGACAGAGAAAGAATCATCCATACTTCCTTAATCTCCACAAAACACATGTGAGATACGAATATAATAAGTAAATAAGTAAATAATGCATGTTACTTCTCAAAGCTCCTCTACCTGGCTGTCAGGAAGCGATTTCTCCTTGCTTGTCTGAGAAGCTATTAGATAAGCCGGGCCTTGTTTTAAACAAACAACAAACGAAAATCAAGGTTCTAGCAGCAATGAACTCTTCTAAGCAACGTCACATACTGTTCCGAAAACAGTAAATTCTTTGAGCTTATTTGTTCACAAGCATCTAGAATTCACCACTGTAGCCTATCAGTAATGCACTGCTAATGGGCTTACATAAGGAAGGGCATAACAGTTTTTGTTTTAAGTCAAGATGCAAAGAGTCATTCCAAAAACACTTGGCATTCTGATACAGCTGAAAAAGAATATGTTGATATTTCTCACACTAAAAGACAAAAGAGGCATCCTTGACTTGTAACAAATAGTTAACCTAGCTAAGCTTTTGATTTATTTGAGGCTTGTAAGTCTCTGCATTCCTAAACCAAATAAAGCAATATAAAGCTACTAGTCCACGTTTTCCTATAAGCTTGATTCATGTCCATTGTCATAGCAACAGAACATATATGTGGCACAACATTTGCCTGAAAATAAATTATGATAATAGTGTTGATGATGAATAGGATAGTAATAATTTTGCCAGTCTGCTTTGTTAACTACTTTCCTGAAAATTAGTAAAGTGGCTTCATTGAACCTATTTTAATTTGGATATCCCTTTGAAATTAAGGAGTGGTTACTAACTACTCAGCTGGATGGATGGATCAGTGACAGGAGTGTTGGGGATGCAACTGATATTGATAGTACAGCATTGTACAATTGACTTTTATAGACATATATGAAAAATAAGTAAACTTCAAACCAAATTAAAATACTAAAACAATTAGACCAGAAGCAGGTTACTTCAAAAGTAGTATCTCAGCCATTTGCTATATCTTATTTCATACACATGGTGAGTCACAAATTGCTTGCATTTAAATGCTGCATTGATTGAATTTTTTCTACATTACACACAAACAATAATCCTGTATCTAAGTAGCTCCATTTTACTTGATTATTTTTCCCATTTTGCTTGGAAGTCTATTAAGTGACTTCCCAATGGCCCATTCAGAATGTTGTCCTCGTGAGACACATTCCCACCATTCAGCAAGGTGTATTGTTTTTGCTCTCCATAGGTTTAGCCTAGTCCTCTTCTGATTTAATATTTAGACCTTGAGTAGTACGCAGAAAACTTTTCCTCATTTTTAGCTGCTGTCTAAAGCAGGGATGGTCAACCTATGGCCCGTGGGCCAGACCTGGCCCATGGCACCAAACCATCTGGCCACCACCACCATTGGAAGTGGACATGTTTATGATAGCCATAAATGTGCCTGTAGATGTCGTAAACATGTTTACGACAGCCATAAATGCGCCCACAGCTGTTGTAAATGCGTTTATGACAGCCGTGGACATGTTTTATGGCAGCATTTATGGCGGGGCTGGGGGAACTACCAGTCTGGCCTGTTCAACTGTCTGAGAGAACATGATTAAACTTTAAAAGGTTGGCAACCCCTGGTTTAAAGGATCAATGTCCATGAAGTGGATGAATTAGTGCTGTATTACTTTATTTCATCCAATATTTGCTAGCACTTGCCAAAATACATCTGGAGAGGCAATGCCAACCAAATAATAGACTTTTCCATGGGGTAGGTTTCAGGCAGCCAGTAATAATCCTGCATTATTCATTGAAAACTCCATCTAGTTATTTGTCATTATTTGTACCATATTGTGCTGAAGAGTAGCACTGGGCCAAAGCTGTTGTTCTTACTGTTTGTGGGTGTGTACCGTTCCGTGCGCTCCGGTGTCTAGTCATGCCTGCCACATGACCACGGAAACGTCTGCAGAAGCAGACAGCGCTGGCTCTTCGGCTTAGAAACAGAGATGAGCACTGCACCCTAGAGTCGGATACGACTGGCTTTCGAGCAAGGGAAACCTTTACCTTTACCTTTACCCCTATCTGAGCTAGACAGTTTCTTAAGACAATGCTTTTTGTAAGTCAGGGGTCAATCCAGAATGATGCCTAGATACTTTGGATTAGGGCAGTGTTCCAAAATCATGCCTTCCCAGCTAACTCAGTGATTCCTCTTTGCTTCTCTGTTCCTTAAGTGGAAGGCACGGACCTGTATTTTTAAAGGGTTTCATTTCATCTGGTTGTTTTCATAAAATAAAGAAAGATCTTATAATGCAGATATTAGCTGGTGTTTGATGAACTGAAAGGTTTTCCCCCTGGACTGTCAGCACAAGGTCATCAGCACGGATAAACTCCTGGAGAGTGGGGACATCAGCTGATCATTTGTGTAAACATGGGGTTGCTCCAGTCGCTGTGCCTCCTGTGAAATTCAACAACGAATCTTGATTTTTCAAGTAGAATGGCAACCATTTCTGTTGGCCCATGATCTTTTAGTAAGGAGGTAGATCTTTTGGGCCGTCAATTGACGGTGGGCAGTATAAAACACATTGAATGGGATTCTGCCCATTTTTAAACAGCTTTGCCACTTTTATCATAGCCATAAATGTTGCTATGGCTGTCGAAATCTCCAAATAGAAAGTGTTTGGGGTTTTCATATTAGATAGCATCTTTAAACAGGATGGTATATTACTTGGTTTTTAAATCAATGCAACTACAATGCAGCCAGTTCAAACCTCAAGATTTCTACGTTACCTTTCCAGTATAGTCTGCTATAATAATAATTTTGTGTCAGAGATTACTTTGGGTTGAAAGGATTTTTGCTGGAGAAACTCCTCTCAGGGGATGCCCAAATGAGGCTCCTTTCATGTCCCCATGTACAGCCCTCGGGTATCAAAACCCAACCTTCCAATCTCCAATCTCAGCATCTTAACCACTAAGCCACCAGGAGAGCTGCATATAGTCTGCTGAGAAGACTATTAAATTCAATCCTACAAAGATGGCACTTCCGTATTGTTTGTGGGGTCTCTCGGCAACTAGGCACATCCCTGGGAACCTTTGGTCAATGCTGATCAATTCCTCTGTTTCTTGGACAAAAAGGATCACTGGTCTATGGAACTCCCTGCCAAAAGAAGTGGTGACAGCTGTCCGTCTTGACAGCTTTAAGAAAGGATTAGTCAAGTTCATGGAGGACAAAGGTATCAATGGCTATAATTATGGATACCAAAGGACAGGCAGGATATCTCTCAATGCCATTTCCAGGGAATCCTAAACAGGTGAAGGCATCTGCTTGGGAATACCCTGAAGGAAATGGTGAGCCACTGTGTGAGACAGAATGCTGGACTGGATGGGCTCCTGTGGCCTCTTCCAGCAAGGCTGTTCTTATGTTCTAAGGATGCCACATTTCTGTTCACGGTGAAGTGACTTCTCTTTAGATGAAGAGATGCCGTTTACATTGCTACACATTGTTGTCATTTGTGATCCTAAACAGGACTGTAGGGTCATTTTTTCTCACCAGCAACTTTACAATTCAACACTTCTTCCGTGTCTAGGCCAGACATGAAACTGCCAAAATGAAGGCACCTTTTGACGAGTTCATTCTGCACTTCCTTTCGCCTGACCTAGTGTGCGAAAGATTAGCTGGCCCCACAAGGTTGCCGTTTCCAAGGTACACCTGACTGTGGTTCAAAATTACCACAATCTTTGAGGAGGCTGGTTAATATGTGATATGTTTTTTAAAAATGTAATTTGCTGTATTTTTAGATGTCTTAACACTTGTCCTTTAGATATGTTGTAATCCATTTTGGTTCTCTTTATTCAGGAAAAGACGGGATGTAAACAAAAATAATGAATAAATGAAGACAGAGGACAGAGCAGGACAAAAATGGAAAATAATAAATTGGCCATCCTTTCTTGACTTTTGTAGGACTCTCGGCTTTCTAAATAAAGCATAAGTGACATTCCCTAATATGCTAATTAAAGTATGTCTTGTACAAATATATATATAGATGCATCAATGCATATAGATGCTTAGGATTTACATAATTTCCTTTTCTTTGATCTTAACTTAGTTTTATGTCTTCATACGATTTCTATTTAGGGTGTTGATTACATTGTATAATTTAATTTGGTTCCTCTAATTCCTTTTTTAATCTCTTTTTACACACCTTGTTTATTTTTCATTATGCAAGAAATAAATCAGTCCTGCAAGTCAAATAAAGCTGATAAGGATCTTTCATCGTAGCCCAAAAAACCAGGATTTTGGAATGAGTTTGGTTTAGCAAGTACTTCAGAAAACACACAGCACTTACCACCTCTTGTCTCTGTGTAGGAATACAAGAAAATCTATGTTGGATCAACCCCAAGGCCTGCCTGATCAATCACTCTGTCCATAGTGTCCAATCTGATACATAAAGGAGTTTTTCCATCTTTGACACATCACCCTCTTTCACCCGTATCTTGATGGCAGGTCCTTCGCAATATTGATCTATGCAATGGTAGTATCCTGAATTGACTACTATACACCTCGCTACATGGGACTTCCCTTGAAACTCATAGGGAAACTTCAAAGGGTCGACTGCCAGACTGATTGTGGATGTTTGTAGATTTGAACTCCTCTTCCTAATTCTGACACACTTGCACCGACTCCCAATTTGTTTCCTTATAAAATTCAAGGTGTTTGGTAAAGTCTTCCTTAATTGAAAGCCAGTTGTGTTCTGCTTACAGCCAAAGAGCCAGAATTGTCTGTGTCTGCAGACATTTCCATGGTCATGTGACAGGCATGACTAGACACTGAAGTGCATGGAATGCTATTACCTTTCCTGCGAAAGCAGTACCTATTTATCTACTTGCAATTTCTTACTTTCAAACTGCTAGGTTGCCAGGAGCTGGGACAGACGATGGGAGCTCACTCAGTTGCGCAGCACTCAGGTCTTCAAATGTTGACCTGCTGACTTTTTGGTTGTCAAGCTCAGCATCTTAACCACTAAGCCACCATGGTCCCCTCAAGGTGTTGGTTCCTACCTATAAAGCGCTAAATGTTTGGGACAGCAGTACATTTCAGAGTGTCTCCTTCTAGTATCATCTGCCCATCCCACTCATTGCTAACATAATCTGCAAATGTCTGTACCCATGCCAAAGGAGGCCAGGAAGTCAGTGGCTAGGGGTTGAGCTTTCTCAGCCTCTATGCTGTGGCTCAAGTGGCTAAGACGCTGACTGGGAGGCGGAAGGTCAGCAGTTCGATTCCTGAGTACTTCAGGACAGAATGAGCTCCCGTCTTTGTCCCAGCTCCTGCCAACCTAGCAGTTTGAAAGCAAGAAATTGCAAGTAGATAAATAGGGACCACTTCAGTGGGAAGGTAACAGTGTTCCGTGTCTCTACTCATGCCTGTCACATGACCACAGAAACGTCTGCAGAAGCAGACAGCACTGGCTCTTCGGCTTTGAAAGAGAGATGAGCACTGAACCCTAGAGTCGGATACGACTGGCTTTCGAGCAAGGGGAACCTTTACCTTTACTATGCTTTCTATCTCCAAGAAACATCTTTAAACGTTTTTATTCAGGGAAGCTTTCACAGAGGCACTACCTGGTGAAGGTCCATAAAATGTGCTGCTATGTTGCCGCCATATTAATGTTCTTAAAATATTATCAATTTTTCTTATGTTTATACTTGTGTGCTTTTGATCCAATTATTTGCTTCAAAACTGCTGGACAGACAGACAGACAGACAGACAGACAGATAGATAGATAGATAGATAAACCAGCCTACCAAACCACCCATGAGCAGTTAGGGATTGATCAATTGCTGGTCCCACCTAGAACAGACTCCCTAAATCAGGAGTTCCCAATCTAGGGCCCATTGGCCAGACCTGGCCCATGATGCCATTCCATATGGCCTGTTGCCATCTCCGCCGCACCCAGAAGTGGAAGCGGGCATGTTTACGTCAGCTGTAAAATGCACCCACAGCTGTCATACAGGCAGAAGTAGGTGCATTAATGACAGCTGTAAATATGCCCGCTTCCGCTTCCGGCGGGTGTGGTCCAGCTTGCTCAGCTGTCCGGGGGCGTGATCAGGCCCATAGTATAAAAAGGTTGGGAACCCCTGCCCTAAATCAGCTGATAAATGGCAAGGCAGCATATATGTAAATCCCATTAATTCAACAGATCTAGTCCAGTGATGGCAAAACTTGGCACTCCAGATGTTCTGGAACTTCAATTCCCAAAAGCCCTGATCAGTAGGAGTGCTGACTTGTGCTTCTGGTAACTGAAGTCCAAGAACACCTGGAGTGCCAAGGTTCACCATCACCGATCTAGTCTAAAGGGTTTTAACTGTTGGATTTACACCACCATCTCTACAACTGGAGGTGACACTGGCCGGTTTATTTTCTGACAGTGCCCAAAACATAATATGTTTTCTAATGGCAGCTGCACACAAATCAATATTCTTATTGATTCCAAGCCCAAGACTGCTTTCAGATGCCACCCCATATATGCAAAGTTGGGATTTTTCAGCCCGCATATTTATCACTTTACACTTTAGAGTGAATCTTATTTGTCATTTTAATGCCCATTTACTCACTTTGGAAAGATCTTTCCAGAGCTCCTCACCTCCTGTTTTTATTCCATAATTCAGCGTCATCAGCAATAGTGGCCATGCCCCTCAACTGACCCCAACACCCTGCTCGGGAACTTTCCCAAAATTCCTTGACTGGAAGAGTAAAGAAAAGTTATGTTTCTAAAGCTCTGCACCAGGGTGCCCAAACTTTTCAGGCCATGGGCTGGTCACATGGTTCAGGGGTGCCTAAACTACGGCCTGGGTGCCAGATCCGGCCCCTGATGCCAATTCATCCAGCCAATGCCAGTCGCTCCCAGAAGCAGAAGTAAAACGTGCTCGTACAGGCGCGTTTTACTTCTACGAGTGACAAGGGTGGCATGGGCCGGATGAATTGGGTGTTGGGGGGCTGGATCTTGCCCCCAGGCCATAGGTTGGGCACCCCTGCTCTGGACCTTCAGAAGATGCTTCCCTGTGACATCCTTGAGGAGCCCCAAGGTTTGGGAAGTCACTCTGCAGGATGCCTTTTGCCGCACCTATTAAATTTAACCACCCCTTTCATTGAAAAAGGTGCCTGTTGTGACTGCCTTTTAAAGAAACATTTTGAAGGAAGAGTTTTGCTGTCTCACTTCTCCACCTTCTTCTGCTTCTTGCCTCTTTCACTCTCGCTGGCAAGGCTGCTGTTTGGTAGCGTCTGTTAAAGCAAAAAGCGCTCCAGCTGTGCGCCACGGAATGCAGCTAAACACTGAATTATTTAATTTAACTAATTTCCCCTGCAGCGAAAATGGCAGTAACCACAGCCAGTCTGGCACGACCTTTTGGGGACAGGTGGGTGTCGACAAATGCATTGGAGAGAAAAGAAATTTGGCCAGGGAAGGGCTGTCTCACCCCTCACAGCTCTTTGTCTAGCCACCTTCAAAGGGGGTCTATTATGGGATGCTCTTGCTGCTCTTCTCACTGTGGAGGTAATTATTTTAATCAAAAAGGTAAAGGCCTCCCTCGCTTGAAAGGCAGTCATATCCTACTCTAGGGTGTGATGCTCATGTCCATTTACAGCCAAAGAGCCAGCACTGTTTGTGTCTGCAGGCATGGTCCATGGTCATGTGGCAGGCATGGCTAGATGGTGGAGTGCATGGAATGCCGCTACCATGCCTGCACAAGCAGTACCTGTTTATCTACTTGCAATTTCTTGCTTTCAAACTGCCAGGTTGGGAGGAGCTGGGACAGACGATGGGAGCTCACTCCATCACACAGCACTCAGGTCTCGACCTGCCAACCTTTCAGTTGTCAAAAGGATCCCCCTAATATCTGCAGCTTTACCTGATGCATAACTCCTCTCTAACTTCTTGTGTTTTTCCCATCCTGCTGTGTCCCTGGTGTTTTGCTTAGAAGTGACGGCCTGATCTGTACCCATCCCCACCTTCCCTTCAACCACAGTTGTAATGTAAATCTGGCACCAGCTCGATTTCCTTTCCAGTGAACTATGAACAAGAAAGACACCATTCTGCATAGGAACTGTAAGAATTCTGCACAACTTGCGGCTGTTTATGGGTTAATCCTGCATAGGAAAGAGACCATCCTCTACAGCAATAATGGCGAACCTATGGCGCATGTGCTAGATGTGGCACTCAGAGCCCTCCCTGTTAGCACGCATACCGTTGCCCCAGCACAGAGTTCACCCTGCCTCCCTGGCCAGCAGCCCAATGGGAGCGCTTCCTCCATCCCCCCCCCCCCCAGCACAGAGTTCACACCACCCCTCTGGCCAGCTGCCCAATGGGAGCACTTCCTGTCTCCCCTGTTGCCATGTTGGCACTTTGCGATAAATAAGTGAGTTTTGGGTTGCAGTTTGGGCAATCGCTCTCTAAAAGGTTCGCCATCGTATTTTTTCCAAGCAATTCCTGCAGGATTTCTTGGGGAGGGGAGAATCACATATTGTTTTGTTGTGAGCGGGAAAAAATTCTCTCCTACACACAAATACATATTCTCTGTGAGCCCAAGAGGCTATCGTATTCATATCCCTATTTAATACATATCTTGGTTTATTGTTCCCACCAAACCATGTTACACAAGCCAACAGAATGATCCTAGCTTGTTGCTGGTTTAGCTATCCTGCTTTGTTTAAGGCAGCAAGCCAGTACTTTGGGTTTAAACTCAGCCTCAAGCTCCCCATTTCTGACTTTGTTTGCTTCATCTTGACAATGGGGGAAACCAAAGATGTTGTGTGAACACTGCATAATTTCTTCACAGTAAATGAGGATAAGTCAAGAATCCCCATGTATCATTATGTGTGAACACAGTCAATATATAAATTGTCATTAACCATTATTGACAATGATTGGAGTGAGGATGTCTGAAAGAGATAATTTTTGAAGTGGTAGCCATGTTAGTCTGTGCAAGTATATCAGAGAGTAAACAAAACAATAAAAATACAAACAATGTTGTGGCACCTTAAAGACTAACTCCTGTATTTTAATGTTAGCTTTTGTGGATCTAGTCCACTTCGCCAGGCGTAAGAGTGGATTTTCATGGTATCCATTTATACACATCTGTTATAGAGGCCTATATTTGGGCACACAGTTGGTTGGTTCAACAGATGCTAATCAGTGAGCTATTTACCACCAGTAATAACATGCAATCAGTGTGGTTATTTGCAGAAGTAATAACAGGAGATCTCTGGTGGGAGTTAGTTTGATTATCGTGGAGCTTGTTTCGGTTTTTCCAAAATAAAAAAATAAGAATGTGTGAAAGGGGAAGATCCAGATTGCCAAACCTATGACACGCATGCCAGAGGGGGCACTCAGAGCCTTCTCTGGGTATGCGTGCCAATGCCCCAGCACAAAGTTCACCCCGCCCCTCTGCCCAAAAGCCCAATTGGAGCGCCTCATCCCTCCTCCCAGCAAAGAGTTTGCCCAGCCCCTCTGCCCAGCAGCCCAATAGGAGCACTTCCTCCCTTCCCCCAGCACAGAGTGGGTTTGGGGTTGCAGTGTGGGCACTCGGTCTCTAAAAGGTTCGCCATCACTAGCTTAGGTGTTGCCCATGAGATCCTTATGTACATTTCATGTTTCTTCATGGGCTATCCTTATCACTTGAGCCAGCAGTCCGGCTTGGTCTCCCTTGTGGTGTTCCTGCAAACTTAAAATAACAAAGAATTTTGCAGCATGTCTGATCTTCCTCCAGCTGCCTCCACCAATCTACCAAACTACACTAATTTCCAAGCTTGCCTATTTATAGTGCTTTCTCATCTCTTTGGCTCCTGAGATTCCAGGTTTTGAAAGAAGCTTATGACATTATATCGTTTCTATAGCCTTTCCCCTACCCTCAGTCTGCTCCAAGAGATACAGTTGACTCTCTTCTTTGTTATGCATATAGCTCTTCTAATCTAGCACATTGTAATTGTATAAATACAGCCAGGCTATCCAGCCCATAACTTGGAACCTGACTCCACCATTTCTTATCAAGCCATTATCCACAACTGATTTAAAACAAAAAAAGTTTTGTCATCCAGTTTATTCAATGAATTTGACCCATATCAGAGAAAGCTGAAGTCCAGACTTTCCAAACTATGGGTTTGGGCAAGCTTTTAAATCCAGATGAATCTGTTACATTTTAAACCGCCTAATCCTTTAATGAATGGAAAGTTGTGTATGCAGCTCTCATCTTCCACACTCATTCCTTGCAATAACCTTGGGATGCAGGGGAGATTGAGAGACTGGGAGGAGCCCAAGGTCATGCAGAGAGACTCATACCAATTTGAGGAATAGAACCCAGGCCTTCTGAGTCCAAGTCCAATACTGTGATGGTGCCTTTCAGTCCATGTTTCCAATACAGTATCTTTACAGTATCTTAACCTATAAAACCAAGAGTTAACCGTTGGAACTTGCTATAGGTTGCTATGCCTCGCCCTACTTGCCTGCACTCACCCTTCGTGCACACGGCCGATCTGGATCCGCAGGTCAATGAAGAATTGAGTAAACCGGCAGTGGGGCAACAGCCCCACAAACGCGAAAAAGGGAAACAACTTCATTTCCCAACATTCCTTGCGCCGCGCCAGAGCCAATCAGGCTGAGAGGCTCTCGCAAAGCGCGGCGCAAGGAACGTTCGGAAACGCGCTGCGGCCAATCAAAAGAAAACCATTTTTAAAAAACGCAGGACAAACACAAAGCACAAACCCATAACTACAAGCCCCAGCATCCTGCGCGCCATGAGCACGCAGAACGCTGAGGAAGCTGACGCGCAAAAAATAAAAAATAAAAACACCGGTAGAGCAAGTCCGCCAAGCCGCGGGAACCAAAGCCCCCCTCCCCAACGGCGCCTGAAGCTCCTGATCGGAGTTTCCCCTTTAATATCACTGGGGGGTGTTGTGCTCCCCCTCTCTACTGGCTCCCCTGGGGTTGGGAGGGTTGGGGGGACAAAAGGAGTCTGTCTCCCCAACCCTCCTGACCCCAGGGGACCTGGCAGACAGGGGATTCCCCTCCATACACACACACACACACCCCATATTAAAGAGAAGAAACCAAGCGGTTACTTCTCTTTTAAAATGGAGTTGTTTAGGGGGAATCCCCCTCTCCGATGGCTCTCCTGGGTCCGGAAGGGTTGGGGAGACAGACCCCTTTTGTCTACCCAACCCTCCCAAATCCAAGGAAGCCAGCGTAGAGGGGAATCACAACCCCCCCCCCGATATTAAAGGGGAAACCACAATTGAGATTTCCCTTTTAATATCAGAGGGTGGCCTGGATTCGATCCCCTCTCCTGGGTCCCATGAGTCTGGAAGGTTTGGGGGGACAAAAGGGGTCCAAGCCTTCCAGAGCCAGGGGAGATGGCAGAGAGGGGATTCCCCCCGTAGGACACCAAAAAACACAAAAACAAACAATCAAAAACATCCAAAAATACACAAAAACAAACAAAAATAACACCAAATAACAATACAAAGTAAACAAAAACAAAAATTTCCAAACACACCCAGCCAAACACCACAAAATCCAACCACCACCACCACCCCAAATAAAGAAAAACAGCCAACTCACCACCACACGACCTCACTCCACAACGACTGGAAAAGAAATGAATAAAGAAAGAGACTACTTACTGGAAGAAGCTCCACCCAGAGGCCACAAGAGAAAAAACAGTCAAAATAAAAGATAACCCCTACCAGCACCACTTGCTGCCCACAATAGTAAAAAAAATTCAAAAAGAAACAACAGCCCCACACAAAAGGCCCCAAGAGTAAAAACAAGTAAAAAAATAACACAAAATCACAATTTTACACAAATCAAAAACAGATGTCAATAAAATAAAATAAAAACTATTCAAAAATCCTGTGCTGAATTTTTACTCAAATAAAAAGAAAAACATCAATACACGGTTTAAAAACATTTATTGTGAAAAACATGTACTTTCACATTTTTTTAAATTATTACCTACGGTACAACTATTAAAAAAATACACACTAAAAATTATTGGGTTAAATAATTTTTTTGGAAAAAGTATATCATCCTTTGTTCTTTTTTTCATCCACAAAACCAAAACACCAAACAAAACTCATCACAGTTTATAACAGGCCGCCCAAAAAAATTTGTATAAATAAAAATTTCAATTATAGACTAACCTCTTCTTTACAAACATTAACAACAACAAAAACTTTCCAACACCATTTAAAACAGCCCGGCAACACCGGGCAACGTCTGCTAGTAAAGTATAAAACAGCAAGAATCAGACCATAAAATATAGCACTCTATTATTTGTTGTTGTTCAGTCACACAGTCAAGTCCGACCCGTTGCAACCCCATGGACCACTTCATGCCAGGCTCTTCTGTCATCTGCCATCCTTCTCAACCCACCCAGCTCTACGGCCATTGCATCTACAATACCATCTAGCCATCTCATTCTCTGCCAGCCCCTTCTTTTGCCCTCCACCTTTCCCAGCATCAAGGCTTTCCCAAGTGAATCCTCTCTTCTCATTTGATGTCCAAAGTACTTTAGCTTCATCTTCAATATTTGACCTTCCAAGGAGCAGTTGGGGTTGATTTCTTTTAAGGTCAACCTATTCGTTCTCCTTGCTGCCCAGGGGACTCTCAAGAGTCTTCTCCAGCACCACACTTCAAAGGCATCAATTCGTCTGTACTCAGCCTTCCTTAGGGTCCAGCTCTCACAGCCATATATTACTACTGGGAATACCATTGCTTTAACTGTGCGTACTTTTGTTGGCAGGGCAATGTCTCTACTTTTTATTATACTGCCAAGGTTTGTCATAGCTTGCACCCTATTATATAACAAACCAAAGAGTAGGGAAGAATTGAAACCAGCTTAGGATATTGTCATCTAAGAGTACGTCTCTCCCAAATAATGCCTGCCCACACCATTCATTCATTCCTGCTGCTGACACTATGAATGGCTAAAAACCCTTGTGGAACACCTTGCCGGTGAAGCTGCACCAGGCCCCATCCCTGGAAATATTCCATAAACCAACTCAAAGTAATCCATTTCTGGGAAGTCTTCAAAGATCTGCACCCTGCAGCCAGTTAGTTCAGTTAATTTGTGATCTTAGTATTAATTTAAATCTTATTCAGTTTCCCAGACATATCTTTACTTTTTTCCTTTTGGGGGGGGGGGGGGGGGCTTAAAATCTTATTGCAAGTCATTGTTAATTTTTTTTTTAACATAGTGCCACCAGTTTGGGTTTCTCCTGTATTTTCTGTATGTCCATGTTTCAATTATGTAACCTACCCAGAGTGGAACCAGTGCTACATGACTCCAGTAGCAATTATAGACGAAGAGGAGAAGTCCTCTTATGGAATGAGAACTTCTCAAAGCACTGATAGAAGAGAATGTGGAGAAATGCGTAGGGCGGGGATGCCCAAACTACAGCCTGTGGGCTGGATCTGGCCCCTGACACCAATTTATCCAGCCCATGCCACACTCATCACTCCCGGGGTACGGGGTGGTGAGGGCTGGAGGAATTGGCATTGGGGCCAGATCCAGCCCACAGGCCATAGTTTGAGCACCCCTGGTTTAAGCAGAGAAAATGGCAGCTTAAAATCTATCTCATCCTGTTGCAAAACAGATTGCAAGGCACATTTTACTTCCATTTCCGGTGGGAGGAACCATGTGACCGGCCCACTGAACCACATGACCGGCCCGCAGTCCAAAAAGTTTGGAGATTCCTGGTGTAGGTTTTTGTTTGTTTGTTTGTTTTTGCAGTGGAGAGGTGAAAGCACTTGTCAGACCCCTGAAGGATCTCTGGTTATTACGCGCAGTAGATTTCCGGCCGTTCCCCATCATGCAGTGAGGATTTAATAGCAGATATGCTGCGGTGAAGTCTCAAATGACTGAGACTTCATTACTTTTACAAAGTACACCAGCAAATATTTATTAGGGCAATGTGAAGTATTTGCATCAATAATTAAAACCCAACTAAATAGGCCGAACAAAACGGGCCTTTGCTAAAGCAGCATTATTGTGCAGGCTCCGCCGGCTACATGGCTGGAAGCGCTGGCATTTCTCCAAGAAGGCTGGACTGGGGAACTCAAATTCACCCCAGGCAGGAAAGAAACGGTCATGAAATTGTCTTCGTCCACAGTTCGAACCTCTTCACAGACCAGCACAGATATTTGGGAAGGTGAGTAGATGCAAGGACTTACCTTATCATTTGTTAAGCCCATTACTAGTGATGTGAAGCCTAACACCTTGAAAACAGGGCTGTCCTGGATGCAAGGGTGAGCAAATGTAATGAAGAAAAGTCCAGGTAGAAGACAGATCAAGACTGACTCATGAATCACTGAGTGGTTTGCAGGGAACAAGACTTTCCTTTGTTTCTTCTTTAAAGCAAAGCAATCACACTTATATACTGCCACATAATGCTTAGTGCACTCTCTGGACGATTCACAAGTTAATTAACATTTTGACCCCCAACATGATGTGTCCTCATTTTTCCAACCTTGGAAGGATAGAAGGCTGAGTCAACCTTGATCCCTGGTCAGAATTGAACTCACAACCTTTTGGTTGCAGTACAGCAGCTTAGCCACTGCACCATCAAGGTGCATTTTAAAAAGTCTGCTTGGATGAATATTTGAGAGGGGGAGTAATCGGAATGGCTATTGCTGTTAAAAATGAAACACTCAGTTGTGGTGTTGCAAACAAACCTCTGGGCCTAGCATTGCTCCGAAGGCACCTAGCATTGCTCTGAAGGCTACTGCATGATGGTTTGAGCATCCGTCTCTGTCGCTGACTGGGAGGCGAAAGGTCAGCAGTTCAATTTCCGAGTACTGCAGGATGGAATGAGCTCCCGTTTTTGTCCCAGCTCCTGCCAATTTAGCTGTTAAAAAGCAAGAAATTGCAAGTAGATAAATAGGGACCACTTCGGTGGGAAAGTAACAGCATCTCATGCGCTCTGGTGTCTAGTCATGCCTGCCACATGACCACGGAAACATCTGCAAAAGCAGACAGCACTGGCTCTTTAGCTTTGTAACAGAGATGAGCACTGAACCCTGGAGTTGGATACAACTGGCTTTTGAGCAAGGGAAATCTTTACCTTTATAAATAGGGACTACTTCGGTGGGTAAAAGATCTTGGGGACATGAAAAGAGCCTCATTCGGGCATTCCCTGAGTGGAGTTTTTCCAGTAAAAATCCTTTCAACCCAGAATAATTTATGGCACGAAATTATTATTATTAAGCAGGGCTTTAAAAAAAGAAATGCTGTGGCATTTTTCCAACTACACAATGCCACAGCTGAAACTCACCTAAAATAAAAGACTTCACATATATACATATGTGTGTGTGTGTGTGTGTATGTATGTGTGTATGTATGTATGTATGTATGTGTATGTATATATGTATGTATTCCTTATTGTTCGCAACCTGTGTTAATGATGGTCTGTCCACGACAACTGGTCAATCTCACCTACCATATAAATGGCTTGTTTATGAATCTGCCTTTGTTCAGGACCAGGAATCTTCAAGGATCCTGGCAATCTATGGAGCTAATGCCTAATAGCAACACACACACACCAGATATCTGGAAGCAATTCTCAAGATGCGGTACATTCAGGGAAACTCATGAGCAGGGGTTCCCAATCCCTGGCCCACGGGCCTAATCCGGCCCATGCATATCATTAATCTGGGTAGAATATGAAACCGTTTGTGAAAAACTTGGATAACAATAAAGAGTCAACAGTCTGTTTTTAATATAATCTTCTTTTATGTATGTATATCTTTTTTCAATAAAGCTTGTATTAATGCTCTTTAAACTCGTAGTTTTGTACTTTAAATCCAAAATGAAAAAGTGTAAAACAAAGATATCCTTGTAATCAGGTAAGTATACTGACAAAGTGATCCCAAAAATACAGTTCTTCAATACAGCTAATATAATGTTGTTTAAACTTGTAATATTGTAAATCCAAAATGATATTGTAAATCCAAAGATCCAATGCAAGTTGCCTGTGAAATAGGGGTCAACTGTTTAATACTGCTTTTATTATGGAGGGAAACGGTTCAAAGACCGTGGCTAGGCGGCTGTTTGTTTCCATGTTCCGATTCTACATTTCCTACCAAGGCAAATTAGGCCATTTTGCACAATGCCATCTCTTTCTGATGCGCATGGAAAAAGTTAAAATAATGCCGAGCCCAAGGTTAAAGGTAAAGGTTTCCCTTGCTCGAAAGCCAGTCGTATCCGACTCTAGGGTACAGTGCTCATCTCTGTTTCTAAGCCGAAGAGCCAGCGCTGTCTGCTTCTGCAGACGTTTCCGTGGTCATGTGGCAGGCATGACTAGACACCAGAGCGCACGGAACGCTGTTACCTTCCCACCGAAGTGGTCCCTATTTATCTACTTGCAGTTTCTTGCTTTCGAACTGCTAGGTTGGCAGGAGCTGGGATGAAGACGGGAGCTCATTTCCGTCCAGGCTCCTTGAAAGTCTTGCTGGGTCACATCTGGTTACATAGCTTTTCCCAGCTACCCTTCACACTCTCAAGCATGTCTTCAGAGACATTCAAAGTCTAGAAACCAGCTCTTTTTTAAAAAAAAGGAAAGGAAAAGGAAAGTGCAATCTTCAGGGTGCTGAATTTCACACCTGACTCTTTGTGCATGCTTCTTCCAAAGGCATTTAGACTTGCTGTGAAGATAAGCAACCACATCCCTTAATTATCCGTTGTGCTGATGAGTCACCTTTGCTGCTCGAAATCATTTCTCCTTTTTGTTTAATGGCACTTTAACTTCCACTGCTTGACTCCCTTCCCTTCCACCCATTCATCAGCAAGATCAGAAATGTTTGTATGAAGCCATAATTAGAGTAAGGTTTTGTTCTAGGACAGCAAAATTTAGAAGGTACCAAAAATCTGGAAATCAATCTAATGGTGAGCATTCAGAAAATAAAAACAGAAAAACTCCCAACCATATTTACATTTCTTCTTTCCTCTCTCTTCCATATTTTGGAAGCATAGGTAAAAGTAAAGGTCGCCCTTGCTCTAAAGCCAGTCATATCTGACTCTAGGGTTCAGTGCTCATCTCTGTTTATAGCCAAAGAGCCAGTGCTGTCTGTGCCTGCATGTTTCCATGGATATGTAGCAGGCATGGCTAGACACCGGAGTGCATGGAACACTGTTTACCTTCCCACCGAAGGTAAATTTCTTGCTTTCAAACTGCTAGGTTGGCAGGAGCTGGTACAGAGACATAAGCTCACTCCATTGCGTAGCACTCGGGTCTTGGACTGCCAATCTGCGGACTTTCCAGTCATCACGTTTAGCATCTTAACCTCACTAAGCCATTGCAGCCCCTTTGGAAGCATATATTTTCTTTTTTCTTTACGCAGATCCATGTTTCATTGGAAATCATGTCACTTGCCTCAGATGCTAAAATAGCTAGTTATGACTCTCTGCCTCAGTATGTGCACTGGAGGTGTCTCATCTCTTGAAGACCAATACAACCAACGGAGGGTGGAAACAGTTTGCAGGAAGGCTCTGCAAACTTTCCACTGCTCTGCAGCAGGATGGCATTTTTATATTTTATATTTATTTATTTATTTAATTTGTATACCGCTTTCCTCATCCTGTGGACGACCCAAAGCGGTTCACAATATACAAAAACATACAACAATATAACAGCATAATAAGACAAGACAAAAATACAATTTTACAGTAAAAAAATTCAAGGTTACATAGCAGCAAACAGTATTACAGCAATACAAAAAATACACAACTGCAGAATTAAATATACAATAAATGCAAAAAGACTAGTCTATAAACAACAGCATCCTAAAATATACCACAAAAATTCCAACTAACAAAGTAGCACAGCATCAATATGCATTACAAAATTCAATATACAAATAATCAAAAAAATTCAGCACAATTATCACAATCTCATTAAGGTTGTGTCCTTACAGTTCCCACAGAGCCCACAGAGTACACTGTCATGTACTATGACAGTGTAAAAGAAAGAATGGAAGCGAGATACATCTCTGTGTTACCAGAAGTTAGGAAAGTGGGCAGCATGATTCTGCATAGTGCCTGTTTTAGCCACAACAGTGAAGTGTTGCTGATGCAAGTTTGGTTTAAAGAGAATGGCAGACATCCAACCACTCGTGCCAAGTGAAGTAGACCAACTGAATCTATAGCCAGAGGAGGCTTGATCTATTAGTTACTTAATGAGAAGCCAACACTTGAGTAAGCCCACTAATCTGACTGGGGGCTTCAGCATGCAGCATCTAGATAGTGCATGAAACAGGTATCCAGGACATGGGATCAGCGTTTTCCCCACTAGTGTGGGATATACTTCTTTGTGTTTCTAAACTATGCATAAACACTCATGGCCCTAACTTTCAGCTCAAACACACTGCCAACCATATTGCTATGCTATTTAGTTATTTTATGGACTATAAAAATGCTGGCTTTATTGCGTGAAGGATAAGCTATGGTTTGTCTGGGACCACATACTGTTATCTGTTTAATTGCTCAAGATCTTACTCACCCATTCAGTTCAAAAGCCTCAGCAGGCTGTAGGAGGAGTCTTTCGAGGGAGAAAACAATCCACTTGTATGTGACTTCCTTTTTTTGTATATGGGGGGCATGGAAGGAGCAAAAGAAAGTGAGGACTGAAAGCATATTTGAGTGGAAGAAAAAGAAGAAGAAGAATTCATATGTCACCAGAGCAGAGTGTGAAGATAACACAAAACACCAAGATTCAAAACTTCAAAATGATATGTTGTAAGTAACACCATTCTATGGAATATATTGCTATTAGTATGAGTGTTTGGTTGTTGGTTTTTGCAAACAACAAATAGATTGGTAGCATTGTTGTCAAGCAACAAATAGTAACCATTTGTTACTTCATCTTTTTACTTTTGTAAGGTAAATAAAAAAAAACCTTGTGGTACATTTGGAACAGGTTTCCCAAATATTTTGGTGATTTTCAACAGATCTCTGCTTTCTTAAAAGAAATTACCAAGAAATTAAAATTCAACAGCAACCAATGATTTTGTTTCTTTGTTCAATTCCTTCCTTGTGATAGCTTTCAGTGTTGGCGAACCTATGGCACACGTGCCAGAGGTGACACTCGGAGACCTCTCTGTGGGCACCTGTGTAATCACCCCAGCACAAAGTTTGCCCCACATCCTTGCCCAGCAGCCCAAGGTGAGCGCTTCCTCCTTCCCCCAGCACAGAGTTCACCCCACCCCTCTAGCCAGCAGCCCAATGGGAGTGCTTCCTCTCTCCCCCAGCAAAGAGTTTGCCCTGCCCCTCTGCCCAGCAGCCCAATGGGAGTGTTTCCTTCCTCCCTTGTTGCTGTGTTCGCACTTTGTGGTAAATAAGTGGGTTTTGGGTTGCAGTTTGGGCACTCGGTCTCTAAATGGTTCGCCATCACTGATGTAAAGTTTAAAATCTTAGATTTTAAAATGACAGTGAGCCACACTGTGAGCCAGTCAATTTCTCTTATAAGGATAAGAATTTCTCAGATCAAAAGGGTAACCAGTGAAGAAGTACTAAAGCAAATCAGTAAAGCTCAAGAAACCACAGCATTCCTAAAATACAGAAAGCTAGAATATTTCAACCAAGGCATACATAACAAACAAAAAGGACAGATTGTTAAAGTTGATCATTCAAGGTTGAAATTGATAAGGAGGGGAGTTCAGAAAAGGAAAAAAGAAATGTAGTGTCTGAAGAACAGGGGAAATGGGTTTGGATGGAATACATTATTGTTTAGGGCTGTTTCATTCAAAGTCAGAGTAGCCATGGTGATATGCAAATTCTAGCAAAGGGGGAAAGATGAAAACTGCAAATTGCAAGAACCACCTGAAAACAGTCAGTTCCCGTTCTCCTTCAGACAGGAATACCTATTTCTTTAGAGTGTTTCCTCTGTTAAATGCAACATCATATATACCGGTAAATGAAGTGTGCTCTTTTGTTTCAGAATCATGGAATTATTTTTTTTCAGGTGCAAAAGTAGGTAAATCAAATCATCTCCCCACCACCAAACCACCCTAAATTTTCCATGTCAATGTATTGAATCATGTAAATGTATTGAATCAGTTGCCAGCCCCAATTTCTACATCATTCTTCCTCCACGGTCAACTTTACCCATGTCATATAAAACTGTGAGGTTTCCATCGAAGGAGCTTGGTGTACCTGCTGTACATTTCCCAAACAATATTTCTTCCGTTCACAGGGTCCTATTTCCTTGGCGGCAGCAACCTATTCCTTATTGCCATTCTCTGGGCCAGGGATGGTGATTATGTGACTCATGTGCTAGATGGAACCTTCTGCCCAATGTCAGAAGTTGTTAGCATGAATCTCTTCCTTCTCTGAGAAATCACTGATGGGAAGAGAAAGGGTTGTTTTTGTGTACTGTTAAATCACTATGGACTAACAGGGTTCAAGAAGTGCCACTATCCCATACATGAGGAGTGGCCAAACTATGGCCAGCAGGCCAGATCTGGTCTATGCTGCCAAATCATTCAGCCCGTGCCACCCGCGCCACTCCTGGAAGCGGAAGTAAAATGCATGTTTACAACAGCCGTGGGTGCATTTACGGCAGCATTTTGTGCATGTGCGGGTGCGTTTTACTTCCACTTCCAGTGGGAGGAACCGCCTGACTGGCCCGCAGCCCGAAAAGTTTGGCCACCCTGTCATACACCCATACATCTCATGGCTGTGAGTGGATATGAAAGCAGGTCTCCCAAGGTCTAGCCAGGGATTCATAACCTGCAGCCCGAGGGCAAGATGCAGCCCAAGGGACCACTTCCTGTGCCCCCCCCCACTGCCTCCACAACACCAGGAAGTGCCATGTGGTGGAGGAAGGGCAAAATGGCCATCTGGACCCCAAAGATGTCTGAGGAAGCATGAACCGGCCCCTGGCTTTAAAAGGTTGAGAACTCCTGGTCTGACCAGTGGTGGCTAACCTTGCCACTTCAGCTGTTCTCAGAATTCAATTCCCAGAAGCCCTGATCATTGCGTGTGCTGACTTGCGCTACTGGGAATTGAAGTCCAAAAACAGCTGGAGTGCCAAGGTTAGCCATCACTGGTCTAGTCCATCACACTGTCCACTGGACACTGTTGGTTCTCAATGGGAAGAAAGGATAGAAGAAAAAAGAAATGGCAGAAAGGGAATAGGAGTGGACCCACCCAATTCTGACAAAATACAACTAAGGTAGATAGATAGATACATCTTTATTGTCATTGTCCTTCACAGAACAACAAGATTGAAAGGTATGTGAGTCTAAAGGGAAATATGCCCACTCTCTAAAATAACTTTATCAGAGGACTCTCCATGCAAACCAGTAGCTAATACCAATTTTCCACTCCAAGTGGTGTACAACCAATAAAAATGTATCAGATTTTACAATATAACAAAAAACTACAACCAACAACCCATAACAAAGATATTCAACATTGGCGGCATCTGAAGTGTAACAATCCACAATATCCCCGATTAACTCAACTATTACTCAGCTATGGGGAGGATGTCTTTATATGCCCCTGAGTAGTAGTAGGAGGAGGAGGAGGATATTCCCATCCTCCCTGCAAGAAGCTTGTGGTAATATGGTGATAGACCTACCCTATTAGGTAGGTTAGACTTAGGCAAAGTGCTTTGTGAAAAAAAGATCAGCCAATAATCTTGACTAGTGGTCAGGACTTTGAACATGATTGTTCTCAGTTCATTCCCCCAAACCCCTGTGGCAGGTTGGCTCCCAAGCACAGCTGTGTAGTGCATGCTTGGATAGCAGGACCACCCATTAGATGTGCCCTTGAAACATGTGAGACAACAAAAACTCTGCTTGATGTTTCAGTTGAGTTGCCTCCCTTATTTACCTATTTATTTATTTCCAGGAGACCTCAAGCTATATCGGCAGGTACTCAGCCTCTAAATGACATGATGGACCTTTGGTTGCTGTAGAATATTATGCCGATTTTGTCTGGACCAGAAGCTGTATTTCTCGTATAACAGAGGTGTGGACTCCAGATGTTACTGGTCAATAATGTCAATTTTCTCTACCCATTTGTCATGTTGGCTGTGGATGATGGGGGGTTGCTCTCCAAAAACATATGGAAAACCAGCAATGTCCAGACCCTCCAAGAGGTATTCATTTCAGACTGTTGCATCCTTTATGCTCCACAATGTAAAGAAGTGTTTAATTCTTTACCCCTTTAAACTAAACCTCATCCAAACCATAGATAGTCACTGTCTACCAGTTTAAAAACCCAGCTGCAAGCAATGCACCCTCCATGCCCTGCTATTCAGGAGCATTTAACTGACCAGAAGTAGAACCCTGGTTTATGTGAATCTGCAGTTAATTCATACTTATATCCTTTAAAGAAACTGACTGTCAATCTTGAGTTGCTTGAAAGTTCATTCATCTGCACCAGTGGTTCCCAATGTGGAGCCCATACCAGGACTTCATTTCCCAGAAGCCTAAGTCAGTACATTGGCTGATCAATGCTTTGGGGAATTGACTTAGGCTTCTGGGAACTGAAGTCCAAAAACCAAAGGTTGAGAAACACTGGTCTACACTCTGAAATATAGAGTTGAATTTCAGGAGCTAGTGCCTTGTTTAAGGAACACAAACAAGCCGCCGCCACCACCACAAAAAAACCACAGATTTTTCACATGTGGTTGAAGTAGCATCTTTGAAACATTTTCAGAGCTTCCCTTCATAAGCACTGTTTTTAAATGGTCAAAAATAATCAATTTTTGCTCCTGTTCCAATTTGAAGCCACCCAAGCTGGTGTTTGTTCTCAGAGGATAAGGGCTGTCCCCGGAGAAATCCTCAGTACATTTGTTTTTGTTGACAACAAGTTTCCATGAGATTCCTGCCTCGACTGGAATGATAAAGCAATGTGATCAGATCATCCTATGCTGCTGTTTCTATGGCAAATTCCGCACACCGCCTTCAGGGCTGTAGGCTTTCAGGAAAACATGTTCGCTAGCATGGGAGTGAGATAACATTACGTTATCACAGGCTTCTTATCCTCTGCCTGCACATTCTTCCTGAGTAGAGTTTTTCTGGAGGCGAATAAAACAACACAACAGCAAAAGGGCATCAATATATTATCTTGGCAACCCTTTACCTGACCAGGAAAGAAAGAGGCTGTGGGGATTTTGTCTTGTTTTTGCAGGGGAGTGCTTGGGCATCAGCACAACACCTAGTGTGTGAACTGCAACATCAAAATATCAGCCTTACAGCAACCTTAATAGATCTCAATGGCAGTCTTGACCCAGATTTTTTTTTATTTCCTTCCTTCATTGTATGGGAATGCATGCATGCAAGTCTGTGTATCAAATCTAAATATCAGGTTTATGCAAATTTCTGGAAGGTAGCTGAAGAAAGTCAGCTCTCAAGTATTGGCTTGAGCAGCTACAAAATACAACACAGCCCTTTATTTAAAACATGTATTAAAAAAACCCGGGGGCTTAGTTAAGAACAGAGCTTAGAAGCATGACTTTCAGGGACCACCAAGCTAGTAGCTGGGGGAGGTTTCTGCAAATTGTAGTCCAGAAAAGTAAGACTTTCCAAGCTCTGATCAAGCAATGTCTTTGGAAAATGAGTAACCTGTGAATCAGAAGCACTTGCAAGGTATGCAGGGGGTGGTATGGCATTCAGTAAAACCTTCTTCACAGCAGATTCTCACATGATTCTAACCAAGGTATTTTAGAAACAAAGCATGAATTTACCCAGTGCAAATTTTCAGACATGAGATCAACCAAAGCTCCCTGCAAGGTGTAGGCGCTCAACAATAACTGCACATCTGGCTTCCCAGCACACGGTTAGTATGAGGAATGGCAGTAAACCACTTCCAGTGCCAGCATCCACAATCCAGATGAGCTCACCCAGGAAGACATCACAATCCATCCCACAGGGGTTATCAGAGCCACCAGAAAGGCACAAAAAATGTGTGCAAGCTTTTCAGATCTCCAGACTTGTTCATCCTACACACGCACCCACAACCTCCAATGCAAACATGCTGGGCTGAAGCTTTCCAGAGCTTCAGAATCTCTTCCTCAGTCAGGACAATGTCACGGTGTAAATGATGGCAACAACAATCAATCCACCATCCATCCATATTCTTTCATCAATCCACCACCCACTCACCCACCCACCCACCATCCATCCATCTGTATCCATCCAGCTACCATCCATCCTTTCATCAATCCATCCAATCTATCCATTTATGTACCATCCATCCACCCAAACCTATCCATCCATCCATCTACCCCTCCATTCATCTACCATCCATCCATCCATCTACCCAAACCTATCCATCCATCCATCCATCTACCCATCCATTCATCTACCATCCATCCATTCATCTACCCAAACCTATCCATCCATCCATCTACCCATCCATTCATCTACCATCCATCCATTCATCTACCCAAACCTATCCATCCATCCATCTACCCATCCATTCATCTACCATCCATCCATTCATCTACCCAAACCTATCCATCCATCCATCCATCTACCCATCCATTCATCTACCATCCATCCATTCATCTACCCAAACCTATCCATCCATCCATCTACCCATCCATTCATCTTACCATCCATCCATCCATCGAATGGCTTCTCCAACCCAAAGCCCAAGGCATCTTGACAAGGCATGGCACCAGTTCCAGATGGGACCCCTCCCTCCCCCAATTCCTTCCACCATTCCCAGCCCTGACAGGCCAGGGCAAGAGTCTCCTGGAGAGCCAACCCCAACTCACCCCCAGCCCCCCCAGACTTACACGAAGGCATGATAGAGCAGCGCCCATCCCCGCGGCCTCTCCAAGGCGTCGTAGATCAAAGTTTGGGTCCGCCGGTACTTGACGTGGTTCCTCTGGACGGGTCGGCTCAGGGGGGTCTTGGCCAGGAGCCCGATGCCCGGGGGAGCCCGCCGGCCTTCCTCCCGGCTCCCCCCGCCTTCCAAGAGGAGGGTCCCGTCTTTGTCCGCCCCGGGCCCCAGCGCCAAGCTCCCTTGCTCCGGGTCGCCCCCGGGGGCGGCCAGAGCCGCCCCGGGCTGGTTGGCCTCAAAGGAGCCCCCCGCGCTGGGGTCAGCCTCGGAGGCCCCCGGGGGTCGACGCGAGGCTGCCGCCGCCGCCTTTCGGGACTTCACGCCCATGCCGGGGGGCCGGGGGGCGCCGGGCCCCTCGTGCGGGCAGCGCGATCCTCAGCGCCGGCGAGCGCAGCGGCAAGAGCAACGGCGGCGGGGACGGAGGGCGCGGGCGGAGGGGCGGCTGCCGGGGGCAGCCCAAGGCCATGGTCTGAGCCCAGCCAGCGCTCGAGGGGGAAAAGGGCGCCCCCGGAGCGGGCAGCAGCAGCAGCAGCACAAGCAGCAGCAGGAAGGGCGGCCCCCGCGATCACCTCCGTCTCCTCCTCCTCCTCCTCCTCCCCGGTCCGGGCATCCTCGGCGTCGGAGCAGGAAAGGTGCGACAGCAGCGCGGAGGCGGCGGCGGCGGCGGCGAGCCCTGGCTGGAGCACCACTAGCCCGGCAGCGGGCGGGGAGGAGCCGCGGCGCATCGCCGGCGTTTATTTACCAGCCCTCGGGCCAGCCCAGGCGGGAGCCCGCCCAGCCTTGCCCTACGCTCCGCCCCAACCCCGCCCCGGCCCCGCCCTCCCTTCCTCCTGGACGGCCCCAGCCAGGTGGCGCGGCAGCAACGGACAGCGGGGCAGGGCCTCCTACTCCTCCTCCGGGAGAGCGGAGGCGGAACCACCACCACCCTCACCCGAGTGGGCTAGATACGGAGGGGGGGGAGGGGGGAGGGGAAGGAGACACACACACACACACACACTGGTGATTATCGTCCTCATCCTCCTCTCCTAGGGTTTTGGGGTGGGCGGGTGGGTGGAGTAGATGAATGCATAGAGTCGATGGATGGATGGACGGATGAAGTGGTTGCAGTGGGTGGGTGGGTGGGTGGACGGATGCAGTGGATGGATGGACGGATGAAGTGGTTGCAGTGGGTGGGTAGGTGCACTGGATGCAGTGGGTGGATGGATGAAGTGGATGCAGTGGGTGGGTGGATGCCGTAGATGGATGGATAGACGGATGAAATGGATGCAGAGGGTGAATGGATGGAGGGATGAAGTGGATGCAGTGGGTGGGTGGATAGACAGATGAAATGGATGCAGAGGGTGGATGGATGGACGGATGATGTGGATGGATGGATGGAGTGGATGCAGTGGGTGGATGGATAGATGGAAGAAGTGGGTGGGTGGGTGCAGTGGATAGGTGGATTAAGTGGATGCAGTGGATGGATGAAGTGGGTGGGTAGATGGAGCGGGTGCAGTGGAAGGATGGATGGATGGCTCTCCCAGTCCTCCCCCCCCCCCCATCCAGTTGGCACATTCTGGGAACAACACTGGAAAGAGGGAGGATGGTGTCTCTCTCTTCCCTGCCCTAGACATTTTGTCATGGGCTGCTCTGTCAATTCACCATTTGGGGGATACCCAGAAGGGAAGGCAGGTGCGGAAGAGAGAGAGAGAAACAAAATGCCTCATTAATGAAAGTTGTGTGGGAGAGAATTCAGGTTGGGGGGATTTGATGTTTGCAGATTGATGCTGTTCGCTTTCAATCACATTTCACTTGAGTTACATACACAATAGGGGAAATGACCCAAGTGTGGCTAAACCCCATCTCGGCTGCTGCCTCCCAACCCCAGAATGCAATCCGGATTGTCCTCTAGATCCAGAATGCATCTAGCTGAAGAAGGGATTCTCTCCAGGCGTAGCCAGGATTCTAGAATTGGGGGGGGGGGGATTTTCAGGGGGGGGCAACAATGTCACACTCACATATATATAATTGGCACCATGGGGGTGGGGGGTGGGCTGTTAGCTCAGCCCCCCCCCCCCGCTACGGCCCTGATTTTCTCCCTATTTACGGTGCACTTGTAGGGTTTGCAACCTGGATGGATGGATGGTGGAAGGCGCCATGATGCAGTGGGGTGGCTGGTTGTGTTGTGGGGTTGTGCATCCCCATCAAGGTTTGGGTCTGAAGTTTACAGAATCTCTCCTTGGGGGGGGGGGGGGGTCCACCTCCTCCTTCTGAGAAAGAACAGGACCTTGGCCAGCTCATCTGATAAAAACCTGGTATGAATTCATGGCCCTGTGAGCTGGAGTCCCCATTCTTTCCTGGGAAGGAGAGGGAGAGAAACACATACAGTACACACAATTCCTCAGCTCAGACGCGCAGACGAAATCTCCCTCTTAAAATCATTGTCATCTTGGGCCAGTGGACACAACCATTCTCTGCCTCAGAGGCATGAAACTCAATTCTCAATACTTCTGAGATGACATACAAGACAAAAATAAAGGTCTCCCTTGCTCAAAAGTTAGTTGTATCTGACTCTAGGAGGCAGTGCTCATCTCCGTTTACAGCCAAAGAGCCAGCACAGTCTGCCACTGTAGACATTTCCATGGTCATGCAGTAGCATGATTAGACACCGAAGCACACGCAACACTGTTACCTTTCCTGTCAAAGTGGTACCTATTTACCTACTTACAAATTCTTGCTTTTGAACTGCTAGGTTGGCACACGCCAGGACAGATTATGGGAGCTCACTCTATCATGCAGCACTCGAGTCTTGAACTGCTGACCTGCCGACCTTCTAGTAGTCAAGATCAGTGTCTTAACTACTAAGCCACTGAGGAGGCCCCAGATGGCATGTAGCATCATCCTTTCTTCTCCCAAAAAAGCAGCAGTTTCCCCCACACTTTGAGGGAATCTTTCTTTGATGGAGGAGCAGGCACCTTTGCAAGGTCTAGGGGCCGACAGTCTCTATGGGGCAGCACAAAACACAACTTTCTAGAAAAAAATAAAATAAAAGTAGAAATGGCTAGAAATCTACATCTGGCAAACATCTGGTGTGTTAAACAGTGGAGAAGGGGCAGTGACCTTTCTTTTAAAAAAGCTAATCACACTCACCTCCACCACCCCTTAGGAAGATCAGAGTGGAGATCAGGGGAAAGACATGATTTTATTTAATTTTTATTTTCAGATGTACTTATTCGGTTGTTTTATTTTATTTTGTTTGTTTTATTATGTTACAGTAAAACCCTGACATATATGCCTCGAGTTACATAAAATCCAACTTACATAATGATTTTTGCACTAAAACCATGTCCCGATTTACATAAATGTCCGGATTTACATAACACGATTTCCTATGGGTTTGATTCAAGTTACATTTAAAAAATCATTTTTTCTATGGGTTTGCTTCGAGTTAAGTAAAAAACCGATTTACATAAAAGCCTACGGAACAGACTTTTGACATAAGTAGGGTTTTTTACTGTTTTGTTTGTTACTTGCAAGTGCACCACCCAGAGGGGGAAATATTCCAGATGGGTGGTATAAAATGCAACAAACAAATAAATCAGAGGGAAACCTATTCATATTAATTTCTAGGGGACCTTCTCTGAATACCAGTGAAAGTTGCTGTGACCCTCAATACCTTCTTGAGGGCTTCCCATTGAGGCATCGGGTTGGACCCTATCAGAAGGGAAGCATGAAAATCTATCTCTTTTCCATCTGATCGAGCACAACTCAATGTGCGACACAACTTTTATGTGCGACAAACATTGGGGCTACCAAAGAGTGAGGTTTAGGATGGCCAGATGGATGGGCCTAATTTTAAAAGACACTGTAAACATGCTCAGTATGGCTGGTCTTTTTAGGTGGTCACCAGTGATGCACTCCAAAAAATTTTTACTATCACCTCTGTGGGTGGGGCCAAATCAGTGCGTGGGGCCAAATCTGTGGGCATGGCCAATGCAATGGAGTATGGAGGTGGGTGTGGCTGGACAGGTGGCCGTGGCCTAGGAGAATTTCTGCTACCGGTTCTCCCGAACATTACAGCACCTGCTTTAGTGCGTCATTGGTGGTCACCTAAAGTGTGTCAAGTAAACACCTCACATGGGAACAGGGAGACCACTTACAGGTAAAGCTGATGAGAGACTGGGATTTCCAAATTTGACTAAAGCAGCAATGCATGGAGAAAGAGAGGGTTGACCATCTCTACAAAGCCCTGTGTTAATTTCCTGATCTAAGCTCCTTCCTCACAGCCAGCTGTTGTGAGGGAAACACAGAGAGCATGGGGTGAAGGCAACTGGCAGGGCAAAAAAGACTTAATTGTATTTTTTTTTCTTCAGTGCTGGTGCTCTGGTCCAATTTAGACACATACCATACCTACTGCTTTATAAAGTGAACAAGAAAGGTTTAGTGTGCCCCTAAGATGTGGCATAGTGGTTAAGATGCTGAACCTGCTGAACTCAGCAGGTCAGCAGTTCAAGACCTAAGTACAGCATGATGGAGTGAGCTTCCATCTGTGTCCTAGCTCCTGCTAACCTAGGAGTTTAAAAAGCATGAAATTGCAAGTAGATAAATAGGTACCACTTTGGTGGGAAGGTAAACAGCATTTCGTGCACTCTGGTGTCCAGGCATGCCTGCCATATGTCCATGGAAATGTCTGCAAATGCACACAGTGCTGGCTCTTTGGCTATAAACAGAGATGAGCACTGAACCCTAGAGTTGAATATGACTGGCTTTTGAGCAAGGGCAGCCGTTACCGTTACTGGTGGCACAGTGGCTAAACTACTGTACTAAAACCAAAAGGTTGTGAGTTCAATCCTGACCAGGGCTCAAGGTTGACTCAGCATTCCATTCTTCCAAGGTCAGTAAAATGAGTACCAAGCATGTTGGGGGGGAAATGCTAACTAACTTGTGAACCACCCAGAGAGTGCACTAAGTGCAATGGGGCAGTATATAAGTGTGATTGCTATTGCAATTGCTTATGTTACTTTTCATCAAATCCACTTTATGGCTTTGATTTTGGCCTCTCTGTCTCTCCCTCTTTTTCTTTTTGCATTTCTGCCTCCTGGCTCGTGCTCCTTTTGCTGACCTCAGAAGGATGGAAGGCTGAGTCAGGATCGAGCTCACAACCTTCTAGCTGCAATACGGGAGTTTACCCACCGTGCCACCAGGGCTTCATAGTGTAATGGAACCAGGATTTGCAGAGTCAAAGTCTCAAGGCCATACTTTCACACTTCAGAGTCTGGGTGCTTCCAGATAATACTTCTACTCCCAGTCAAGTCAAAATACCAAACAATGCCTTCCCACGACATGGTTGCTGGAGCATTTTGGAAATTATAATCCAAGTTGTAACTTCTCAAAACTCTGATATTTTCCCTACTATTTCATGTCCAGATCAAGTTTTGAACTGCCAAAAAGAAGACAACTACTTGGCTTTGTTGTTGGCCATAATTAAATTTTCATCGGTACATGTTTCTGGTAGTAATCGGCAGACCAGTAAATGAGCATCTGTCCACATTCACACAGAGCGTTATTGTCTTCCAGCAGCCCCCACTTGAGCATGTTGGGCTTACAGTTAGGGACTCTGACCCTCAACCTAATCAGGGTCATCCAAGTGATACAAGGGAGGTTGAGTTCCTCAGCCATCTCCTCCTTTAATTAATTAATTAATTAATTAATCATTTACATTTATTTATTGCATTTATTGTTATTCCTTGTCCAGTGGGCTTCTTCCTCCATCTCCTAATCTGATTTTGCTTTTGTGTATCCTCAAGAATGTTTATTTAAAGCTCTTCTTGGATCTGAGCCGGCGGACTTGAGGCACATATCCATTCAGGGAATGTCGAGGGTCAGTCTCTTGTTTAGTTCTCTCAGTATCCACCGCTCTGATCATATCATGCTAAATTCAAGGAACTATCCAACTCAGAGTATTATAGCTCCAATGACCTAAGGCCCGTGGGCCAGAAATGGCCTGTGGCACCATTACATGTGCCTCACACCCCTCTAAGGGCTTTTTAGAAACAAAATGGCTGCCCACTTTGAAGTTGTTGGGACAAAACGGCTGCCCCCATCGTGCAGGCAGGGCAAAATGGCCACCCAGCCCTCAAAGTTGACTGAGAAAGTGTGATCTAGTCGCCTGGCTTGAAAAGGTCACGAACCCCTGATCTAGGCCATTTTTGTTCCATCAGTCAGGCAACAGCTTCCCACTCAAAGTCCATTAATCAGAGACACCAGGAGATGAATGTAGGACCTTCTGTAAACAAGCAGGGCACCTTTGTTAATATTGCGCTAGGGCCCCTCCCACAAAGTTCAGAGTACAGCTTTGGAAAGTTACTTTCTTGTGGTGCAGTGCTCAGAATTCCCCTACCTTGCACAACCACCAACTATGGTTGGTGGTGGTTGGATTCTGAATGCTGTAGTCCAAGAAAGCAGTTTCCTCATGCTCTGCTTCAGAATAAACCTGTGCAGAAACAAATCAGGAAATCAAGCCATGTTCCTGCCTGGCTTGTCGTTCTGCACCACTGTATATTACCAATATCAACATCAAATAAATGCCCTTTAATGGAGAGAAGGATACACTGGAACGAGAGAAGAAATGGTTGGTCTTAGAGAGATGGATGGTCATTATGTTGCCAGCGACTCCTCAGGGCTGCCAGGAACTCAATGTTATTGGCTTTCTGCATGTAGCCAGCCAATCATCAAGTTGTCCATCTCCCCCCCCCCCCTGTTGAATGGCAGAGTCAATGCCAAAAACAATGATCTTATTAGTTTGCTGATCAAAAGGGCACAAGTTAGCATCTGTCAAGGAAAGCACAACAGTAATCCCAGGTGACGAATGCTTTACTGCCAAGACGTATCTCACCCTTTGATAACATTGAATGAGATAATCAGCACAGATGAAAGGACTACCTAAACCAGCCCCGGCTGCATAACAGATGGCTCTAGCAATGCGCAGCTTTTGGGACAGAGCCACCAGCACTGGTAGACAGCAGCCCCCCAGCTGCTCTTCCTTAGCTCTCCAATTAGTCATACTTCTCAGTTGAGAGTCAAGCGCTCTGTAGGTTAAAAGGGTCTGTTCTGCACCCTGAGGAGGCCCAGCCTCATGTTGTTGGGCATGGTAAAGAACACTGTCCTGACACTAGACTTAGATCCTTCCATGCTATGTACCATATCGGGCAGCAAGGGATCTCCAAAGATTACAGGCTTGGATGAGTACTTTGGCATCTTAGGCTGCAACATCACCATGTCTTCAGTAGAGTTCCATGACAGTTACCAATTTCCTGGTCTCTCAAAAGATTCTGACCTTCCTTTCTGGCTGTCCCAGAGCTCTGGAACTGCCCAGCAGAAAACCTGTGTTATGCCAGCTCAGTTATTTTCCATCACCTTTGTCTCAAAACACAATATTTCCATGAAGCCTTTGGCAAAACCACCCTCATTCCCATGCCCTGTCATCTGTGTAGGAGGGGCTATCATGCACCAGTAAAGATAGGAACTTGGCACGGGATTGCTAGAAGAGGCAAGCCTTGAAGTTAATTGGTTCTTGGTTCTGTTTCAAGGTCTGCATATGGTTCTTTGTTCACCCCTTTCCTAACACAACTCTGCTTGTAACCAAGCCTCAGTATATACAGATGAAAACAATCATTTTGTTCTCTTGTTTAAACCTGTCTTGTTTGTTGTCATCTTTATGTTTTCCCCTTTTATTGAATCATACACTGGATCCTCCTTTGGGCATGGATCTCTCCTCTTATGCATTGTAAAGCATTTTGCACATCAGTGAACAGTAAATGAATAAAGAACAATTGGGACATCTGGATACCACCCTTCCCCTGTGCCCCATGTCCCCTGAAGGCCTGCATTTGCAAAGGGATGGCAAACGGTGTCCTTAGAACATACTGCATTAGAATTATTTTTCCCAGTTCTGGGATGCAGTAGTGGGGTTCAGTCAGTGGTGGGCATCAGCAGGTCTGCACCAGTTCGCCAGAACTGGTAGCATAAATTCTGGCTGGCCCAGCCCATCCAAGTTTTGAAACAAAGTAGTCCTAATTCAGGTGCAACGCAGGGCTTTTCCCCTGGCCATGCCCACCATAACATGCCCACAGTGTGGTAGCAAAAAAAATTGGAGCCCACCACTGGGTTCAGTAATATAGATCAGTTGAGTGTCCAGATCCTATGAATGTCCAGGAAATAAATCTGGCTACGCTGGATTAATGTTCAAGTTTATTTGGTTCTGTCTTTTATAACAAGTGACAAGAATAAGATTTCTGAGCTTAAGCATTGATCTTGTCTGGTGTGTGTTTCCATGATCTGCGATTTTGACTTGACAACCTTGATCGTCTTCTAACAAAGCAAGGGCATTAGGTTTGACTTACACATTGGCCATTGTGCTCATCCACGCCAACATTTGGACACAACACATTGATTCCATTCAAAAATAATCCTGTGAAGCCACTCCAAATCCATATGGATTTACAGAACTGATTAATGCCAGGAGAGGAGGATTGAGGCTAGATAGCAGGCTTCTCCATTGTATGTTGATTATCCCCATGGGCAAAGAGCGATATCAGACCTAATACTGGTCCAGAATTTCCAGAATACAATTCAGGCTCTCAGGAGTTTGCCAGAATCTCAATTTAGGGGTTTTCTAGACCAAGATTCCTCAAACTTGGCTCTCCATGTATTCTTGGACTTCAGTTACCAGAAGCCCAAGTTAGTACACCTGCTGATCAGGGTTTCTGGGAACTGAAGTCCAAGAACACCTGGAGAGCCAAGTTTGAGGAACCCTGGTCTAGACTAAGATCAAGTCTGTTCCACGGGGCATTTTGGAGATGTGTTGGTCAACGTTTTTCCCTTGTATCCATACTTATTCGATATCAGAACAGTCTCAGTCATCCCCAATGTTCCTTTTTTGAGATTTCTCCAAAATCTACATACTTCATTTCTTTTAATGGATTTTATGATCATGTTGGGATTCATTTGATTTTAATGATTCTGTGGTTAAGCTTTTATCTCTTTGTTGTTTTTCTAGTTACCATGACCCATCCTGAGCACAGTCTAGCATTGGAAAGGTGCTTTAGAAATGTCATAAACAAATAAATACCATTGCTGTAAGAGGTATTAATTATAATTATCGAGCTATTTATCAATAGCTGGGTTTCAGATTTTTCTATAACTTAACAGGAGCTTTCTGAAAGTGAAGCCAGCATTCCAGTAGTGGGATTCAAATTTTTTTGCTACCTACTCTGTGGGCGTGGCCATGTGACTGGGTGGGTGTGAACATGTGATTAGGTGGGCGTGGCCACCGGAGGCTCTGGCAACCCGATGGGGGAAGCCCGGGGAGGCTGCACCACCGGTATGAGAGGCAGGTGCAGGCCCACAACCCAAGGCTCTGGCAACCGGATGGGCAGGGCCAGCCATAATTTCTACTATCGGTACAAGCGTACCAGGGCGTTCCGGCTGAATCCCACTAGTGCAGCATTCTGTAACCAACGATCCCTCTCTCTGCCCAAATTTTATTTCTAGTGCGGAAGGGATATGTCTTAGCTCTCAGATCTGAGCATGTGACCATTCCTAAAGTGGGAGATGTGCCAAAATTGTTGGAAGCCAGTGTAAGCAATGCAAAAGGGCCTGCAGTGGCTTAGTGGTTAAGACACTGAACTTGATGACTAGAAGGTCAGCAGGTCAGCAGTTCAAGACCCGAGTACTGCATGACAGAGTGAGCTCCCATCTCTGTCCCATCTCTGTCAACCTAGCAGTTTGAAAGCAAGAAATTGCAAGTAGATAAATAGGTACCACTTTGTTGGGAAGGTAAAAAGTGTTCCGTGCAGTTCGGTGTTGAGGCATGCCTGCCACATGTCCACGGAAACATCTGCAGACGCAGACAGCGCTAGCTCTTTGGTAATAAACAAAGATGAGCACTGAACCCCAGAGTCTGATACAACTGGCTTTTGAGCAAGGGCGACCTTTACCTTTACCCATCAGCGATACAGAATGAGACAAAAAAAAAAGAGAGAAACAACAGAGATTACCATCTTGCTGAGTTTAAGGGAAAGAAAAAAGATGTACATTTGTACTCTCCACCCCCTCACCAGACGGCTTCTTTGCAGTGGCTGAATTTTATTTTTACTTTTCTTCCTCTTCTTGCTGACCAAGTCAAACTGCTTTGAAACGCAAGCATCCCACATGTAAAAGTGAGCATCAGGAACAGTTGCTGCTGTGTGTTTGATGTTCTGACTCGAAGGAGTTGGAACAACACTATTTGAACCCTTGTTCCAGATGCTGAGCACCTGTGGCTGCAGCCTTTGGAACCACAGAGCACAAGAGATGAGACATGTCTGGGGGTGTGGTTTGGATGCCTGCTCTCAGAATCCCACCATTTGCATTCACACCGGACATCGTGGCCATGGGTTTTCTGGGTGCTGTACTCTTTTTAAAAAATTCCTTTGCAGAGCTGAAGAAAGGAGTTGATGTTTCTCAGAGAGGTGGCCATGCAACTTTCTTTTATTATATAAGTAAAGGTCGCCCATGCTCAAAAGCGAGTCATATCTGACTCTAGGGTTTGGTGCTGATCTCCATTTATAGCCAAAGAGCCAGCGCTGTCTGCCTCTGTAGATGCATCTGCAGACATGTGGCAGGCATGGCTAGACACCAGAGTGCATGGAATGCTGTTTACCTTCCCACTGAAGTGGTACCTATTTATCTACTTGCTATTTCTTGCTTTTCGAACTGCTAGGTTGGCAGGAACTGGGACAGAGACAGGAGCTCACTCCATCGTGCAGCACTTGGGTCTCGAACTACTGACTTGCCAACCTTTCAGTCATCAGGTTCAATGTCTTAACCACTTGAGCCACTACAGTCCCTTACAACCCTTTTATTATAAACAGTGACAAATAAAAGAGTGTGTGTGGGGGGGAGTACTGTGGCACATATGAAACTATCATTTTTTTTTTGTTCAGTGGATGAAACCCAGTTGCATTTAATGTGGTATTAATTTCTTAGGGGGTTTCAGCAAGGTGGTCCATTTGTCTGATTATGCAACCAGTTTTGCAATAAACCATACAATGAATTGTGCAGTTGACCACACAATTGTCCCTGCAACTAGCCATGCAACTAACTATGCACTGACTGCACAACTGTGAGGCTGCACCGATGAAACTGTTTCCTGGATACAACTTCTGCTTTCGTGCAAACTCACAATAGCTTGTGCATCTCCAAGTGACACAGACATAGCTAAACAGGACTTGGGGGCAACATGTTGGAAGAAGTAGGCTGTGATCCATGAAAGCTTCCTCTAAAACACAACTGTTAGTCATAAATGTGCCTCTACAGCAGCGATTCTCAACCTGTGGTCTGTGGGCTGGATGCAACCCATGGCACCATTTCATGTGACCCTCCACTGACTCCACCACACCAGGTAGTGCCATGCGATGGAGGAAGGACAAAATGGCTGTCCGGCCCCTGAAGCTGTCTGAGGGAGTGTGACCCGGCCCCCTACTTTAAAAGGTTGAGAACTCCTGTTCTATAGCATTGATGGTGAACCTTGGCACTCCATGTGTTCTTGGAGTTCAATTACCAGAGGCCCAAGTCAGCACTCCTGCTGATCAGAGCTTCTGGGAGTCGAAGTTCAAGAACACCTGGGGCACCAAGGTTTGCCATCAATGCTCTTTTTTTGTTCTGTTTTTTTCTTGCATCTTCTAATTAATATGTCAATAAAATATATATTTTCACACTTTGTGGAATACAGGATCATGCAGGGCAGTGTCATTTTATGGTAAAAAGAAACATAATATTCTTTCTTCCCCAGCTATGAAGAGCCTTCTTAGATGGAATCAGTCAAAGTTTTGCCCTGAACACATGGATAATGAGAGAAATGTAGTGCAATCATTCTCATTCTTCTTCTCCCATCTCCCAAAATTAGTGTAATAGTAGAAGCTCGAAAAGATATGTGCATAATACCTCTGGCAGTTTCCATCTAGAGCAGACTAGCATTTGCTGTTCAGCCGGGAGCCATCAACAGCCCAATCTACAGTAGGTTTCAACAGCATGGCTGCCACTGTGCCTAGATATATAGCAACAAACTTTAGCAAGAGAGTCCCTGAAAGGCTGGTTTGGATGCAAGGCAAAACTGGGTTGTGGGTGGGGTGATGCTGCTGTTGCCAAAATGGGCAAATTGCAGCTCGTGTGGCTGTGGGTTACCAAAAGGAATGAAACTTTTAAAACTCCAAGTTATACAGCAAAAGAAACAGCTTTATTAAAAAGATTTTCCCCCACAATAGGGTCCTCTTCTCTTTACCCTCCTTCAAGGCAACAAGAAGTTCAGAAGCACAGGCAGTTTTATAGAATAACAGAGGGCAGATGGTTTAGAAACGCAGCACTGTGGGGACTTAGTGATTAAGATGCTGAGCTAGGAGACAGGAAGGTCGGGTTTCAATACCCGAGTGCTGCACGACGGATCCAGGGGACATGAAAGGAGCCTCATTCAGGTGTCCCCTGAGCGTAGTTTCTCCAGAAAAAAACCTTTCAGCCCAGAGTAATGTCTGACACAAAATTTATCTTTATTTAGAAACCATACTCTCTCCATTGTTACTTCATCCTGAGCTCTGCCCCTCTGTCACAGACTTAGGCCAGTTTGATGGTTGAGCCATCTCAAGGCCCTTTCCTTGATGTCTGGCCCATTAAAGACCATCTCCTGTTTTCTAGAAACAGGGGTCAATGGAAATCTATACCTATAAAAAGAGCCCTTAACCGTTGGGTTCGTTCAAAGGCTCCCGCACCAGGCCCAACCATCCCCGACCTAGCCCTCCATACTCACCGTAACCCCTGCCTTCCCAGCGCCATGGGGTTTTGGTGGTCACCAGTGGGGCAGCCGCCCCATGAACACAACCAACAAAAAAGAACTACGATTCCCAGAGTCCTCTGCGCTGCACAGAGGAGGCTGGGAACGCACGCGCTGACTTTAAAAAAATGCCAGGAGCCGGAGGGAAAGACTTTGAAAGACCCAGCCGGAGCCAGGAAAAGGTAAGTGCAGTCGGTGGGGGTTAGGGGTTGGGTGGGTGAGGCACAGCCCCAGTAATCATGCCGCCCCCCCGCCTCCCCACTTAGCCCCCCCCCCCTAACCCCCACCGACTGCACTTACCTTTTGCCGGCTCCGGATGTCTTTCAAAGTCTCCCTCACGGCGCGGCCTTCTACGTAGGGAAAAGCACTGGCCACTCCTTTGACTCTGCGGGCAACGTAGCCTCGACACCCGCATGGACAAAGGAGAGGCCGGAGCACCTCCTGGCCTACCGGAGAGAAGGACTCGCTTCTCTCTGGGTTGGCTGGGAATGAAAATTTCATTCCCAGCCAACCCAGAGAGAAGCAAAGCTCCTCCGTGATGAAGCAAAGCTCCTCCTTCTCTCCGGGAGGCAAAGGTGCTGCAGAGAGGGGATTTCCCCCCCCCCCCCCGCAGGACACCCCGGAGTGTTTGGGAGGGGGTGGAATCGATCCCTCTCCTGGGTCTCCTGGGTACAGAAGGGTTGGGGGGACAGACCCCTTTTGTCCCCCCAACCCTTCCAAACCCAGGGGACCAAGGAGAGGGGATCGAATCCACCCCCTCCCAAACACTCCATTTTTAAAGAAAAGAAACTGCTTGGTTTCCTCTCTTTAATAACGGGGTGTCCTGCAGGGGGATCCCCTCTCTGCCTGGTCCCCTGGGTTGGGGGAGGTTGGGGGGACAATAGACACACACACTGCTTCTCTCTCTCTCTCTTTCTCTCTCTCTCTCTCTCTCTCTCTCTCTCTCACACACACACACGCACACACACACACACACACGACACTCCTGCCTTGCCAGGAATTTTTAATGTGTGTGTTGGTGGTTGGAGTGATATTGTATGGGTGGTGGTGGTTGTGCACACCCAAAACCACCCCTAACCACCAACACACACTTTAAAAATGCCCGGCTGGCAGGGCACAATTATGCTAGTTACCATATAGAAATGCCTAGGGACTGCAGTGGCTTAGTGGTTAAGATGCTGAACTTGATGACTAGAAGGTTGGCAGGTCAGCAGTTCGAGACTCAAGTAATGCACATTGGAGTGAGCTCCCATCTCTGTCCTAACTCCTGCCAACCTAGCAGTTTGAAAGCAAGAAATTGCAGGTAGATAAATAGGGACCACTTTGGTGGGAAGGTAAACTGTGTTCTGTAGACTCCGGGGTTTAGTCATGCCTGCCACATATCCATGGAAATGTCTACAGATGCAGAAAGCACTGCCTCTTTGGCTATAAATAGAGATGAGCACTGAACCCTAGAGCTGGACACAACTGGCTTTTGAGCAAGGGTGACCTAGAGGCAAGGTGGAGGTAGAGGGGGATGAGAGTGACTCTTAACACATACAGAAGATGGCTAAGTTTCTGCTACACTGCTGATCTGCCCATCCTAAGGATCTATGAAAGTTCCCTTCCCCTGGATTAGAAGGATCCAGCATATCCCTAAAAACATGTGACGATAATAAGCATCACAATTCATGTAAGATACAAGTGCTGTCAGCTAGGAAACCTGATTTGCTGTAGCTTCTTGTAGAGTTAGGACAGACACAGGACAATCTCTGTATAATGTGTGACAGTTTATGAGACCAAGAATAACCCTGCAGCAACTGTGAAGGTCAGTTATTGAGTTAAATTTACAATCTCTTAGAGCCAAGCTTGCCAAGAGAACCCTATTGACCAAAACAAAAGGCAAAACAAAAGAGCAGTTTAGATGATACAGGATGCTTAGCACCACAGAGTGGAGGAATGGGAGAGACAGGAAAGGGGGAGGAGAAATACAGTGTTGCAGGGAACAATACTGCATAGGGACATGGAATGTGAGGTCTATGAATCAAGGAAAACTGGAAGTGGTAAAAAATGAGATGGAAAGAATAAGCATTGACATCTTGGGCATCAGCGAGCTAAAATGGACAGGGATGGGCGAATTCAGCTCAGGAAACCATCATATCTACTACTGTGGGCAAGAGAACCTTAGAAGAAATGGAGTAGCCATAATTGTCAATAAAAGAGCGAGAAAAGCAGTAATGGGATACAATCTCAAAAATGACAGAACGATGTCAGTCAGATTTCAAGGCAAACCTTTCAATGTCACTGTGATCCAAATATACGCTCCAACCACTGGTGCAGATGAAGCCACAGTGGACCAGTTCTATGAGGACCTAGAACACCTCATAGAACAGACACCAAGAAATGATATCCAAATTATATTAGGAGACTGGAATTCCAAAGTAGGAAATCAAAAAGTAAATGGAATAACAGGCAAGTTTGGTCTTGGAACACAGAATGAAACAGGGCAAAGATTGATAGAGTTCTGCCAAGAGAACGCACTGGTCATAGCAAACATGCTCTTCTAGCAACAGAAGAGGCGACTTTACACATGGACATCACCAGATGGCCAACACCGAAACCAGATTGACTACATACTCTGCAGCCAAAGATGGAGAACCTCCATACAGTCAGTAAAAACAAGACCTGGAGCAGACTGTTCTCAGATCACAACCTACTTGTTATGTATTGAATGATTGTTGCAAGTTTCCCTTTAACAGAATGTAACCAGTCAATGTATCCAATTGTATCTAATCAGAGAAACATTGTAGCAAGCTGTATAGGGATGCGAGCTAAGTGGCCATAGGTGGCAGTAGCGAGCATCCGGCTCACATGGTACAGATTCCCCGAATACCTGAAGAGCGGAAACCTTCCCACCACAGCACACCTGGAGAAGATGGGCGTGACGATCTATGACATCACGCGGACAGTAGCCAATGAGCTACCACCCAGGATATTCAAATGTACAGTGTACTATAAATAGAGCTGTTTTGTCCGCCATTACCTCATGTTCACTCTGACCATCATGGAATAAAGTTGTGTTTAGCCCTATTGCGGCTCCTTCTTTGTCTTCCTTGCAAGACACCAAACTACTGATCGCAAAATTCAGGCTTAGACTAAAGAAAATAGGGAAAACAAGGAGACCAGACAGATATCACCTAGATAGCATCCCTAAAGAATACACGGTGGAGGTATTGAACAGATTTAATGGCTTAGACTCAATAGACAGAGTGCCAGAAGAACTACGGACAGAGATGAGGGACATCATGCAGGAAGCAGCAAAGAAAACCATACCAAAAGAAAAGAATTGTAAGAAAGCAAAGTGGTTGTCTGATGAGGCTCTCAAAATAGCAGAGGAAAGAAGGAATGCAAAAGTTAAAAGAGAAAGGAAAAAATACAATCATTTGAACACGGAATTTCAAAGAAAAGTAAGGAGAGATAAGGAAAACTACCTAAAAGAACAGTGCAAAGAAATGGAGGAAAACAACAAAAGAGGCAGAACCAGAGATCTTTTCAAAAACATTGGGGAAATCAAGGGAACATTTAAAGCAAAAATGACCATGATAAGGGACAAAGACGGAAAGGAGTTACCTGATGCAGAAGAGATTAAGAAAAGATGGAAAGAGTACACAGAGGAACTCTACAAAAAGGACCTCAACACTCCTGATAGTCACAATGATGAAAAAATTGAACTTGAGCCAGACATCATGGAGAGCGAAGTCATAAAGGCCCTAAAGAGCACTGCAAACAACAAAGCTAGTGGAGATGATGGTATCCCAGTTGAATTTTTCAAAGCTCTAAAAGATGATGCCATCAAATTACTGCATTCAACATGCCAGCAGATTTGGAAAACAAAACAATGGCCACAGGATTGGAAAAGATCAGTATACGTCCCAATCCCAAAAAAGGGCAATGCCAAAGAATGTTCAAATTATCGAACAATCGCGCTCATCCCACATGCCAGCAAGGTGATGCTCAAGATAATACAGGATAGACTTCAGCAGCATGTGGAAAGAGAATTACCAGAGGTGCAGGCTGGTTTCAGAAGAGGCAGTGGGACTAGAGACCACATTGCCAACATACGTTGGATCATGGAGAAAACAAAGGAATACCAGAAACAAGTTTACTTTTGCTTTATTGACTACACTAAGGCATTTGACTGTGTGGACCACAATAAGATGTGGCAAGTAATTAAAGAGATGGGAATACCAGAGCACCTCATATGCCTCCTGAGAAATCTGTACATGAATCAAGAAGCAACAGTTAGGACAGAACACGGAATGACGGAGTGGTTTGGAATAGGAAAAGGAGTAAGACAATGCTGCATTTTGTCACCATGCTTATTCAACTTATACACAGAGCACATAATGCACAATGCAGGGATCGAGGAATCACAATATGGGATTAAAATCGCTGGGAGAAACATCAACAATCTGAGATATGCAGACGATACCACCCTAATGGCAGAAAGTGAGGAAGACCTAAAGAATCTCTTGATTGGGCTGAAGGAGGAGAGTGCAAAAGCTGGCTTGAGACTCAATATCAAGAAAAACAAGATAATGGCAACAAGCCCCATCAGTTCCTGGAAAATAGATGGGGAAGAAGTAGAAGCAGTGACAGATTTTACTTTTCTAGGATCTAAGATCACTGCAGATGGCGACTGTAGCCATGAAATAAAAAGACGACTGATTATGGTGAGACAAGCTATGAGAAACCTGGGGAACATAGTGAAAAGCAGAGACATCACCTTGAAAACAAAAATTCGCATAGTCAAAGCAATGGTATTCCCAGTGGTAATGTATGGGTGTGAGAGCTGGACCATTAGGAAGGCTGAGCGCAGAAGAATAGATGCATTTGAGATGTGGTGTTGGAGGAGAGTCCTGAGAGTCCTTTGGACAGCAAAGAGAACAAATAGGTCAATACAATACTGGAGGAAATCAAACGAGATGGCTCATTGGAGGGACAAATAGTGAAGATGAAGCTAAAGTACTTTGGACACCAAATGAGAAGGGAGGACTCACTTGAGAAGGCTTTGATGCTGGGAAAGGTAGAGGGCAAGAGAAGAAGGGGACGACCAAAGATGAGATGGCTAGATGGTATTGTGGACGCAGTGGGCACAGAGATGGGCAGTCTGAGGAGGATGGTGGAGGACAGAGGTGCCTGGAGGAAAATGGTCCATGGGGTCGCAAAGGGTCGGAATCGACTGTGCGACTGAACAACAAGAGCCAGGAAACATTTGGTTTTGGAGAGGTATTCTTAACTACAGCTTCCAGCATCCAACAACCAGAATCAAATGGACTGATGGTGCAATTCGGCGGAGTTACAACCCCCCACCCACCCACCCCAAAAACCTTCTATCTTTACTCATTCCAGGCTGAGGTCCATAACTGTTCATGTCCCAAATCAAATTCTAATCACGGGCACATGGAACCCATAATTCAGGAGTTTTCAACCTTTTAAAGCCAGGGGCCAGGTCACGCTCACTCAGACAGCTTCAGGGGCCGGACAGCCATTTTGCCCTTCCTCCACCACATGGCACTTCCTGGTATGGTGGTGGTGGGGGCACATGAAATGGTGCCGAGGGTCACATCTGACCCATGGGCTGCAGGTTGAGAATCCCTGCCATAACTGCTTAAGACTCTTTCAGCAAATCTACTCAACAGATTCCAGGTTCAGCAAATATTGATCTTTTCTACCTTCCTTGTGCACCAACAAATTTATTGGTTTCATTTCTTTGCTATAGCTCACAGCTGTAAGGCAAAGCTAGGGAACTCGTATTACCATCTCCATTGATTCCTTATTCTCCTGGCCGTAAAACTGTTAACAGGAAAAATAAAAGGCAATTTGAAGTGGCATAAAATTACCTTTAAATTCACTTAAGTGAAGGGAGAGCTTCCCTCCCAGTCAGCTTGCTCTCCAGAATGTTTTTGTTTTATTTGGTCTTTTTATTTCATCCCAGCTAAGGTACTGCCAACCAAGCAGTTCGAAAGCAAGACAGTGCAAGTAGATAAATAGGGACCACTTCAGTGGGAAGGTAACAGCGTTCCGTGCGCTCCGGTGTCTAGTCATGCCTGCCACATGACCACGGAAATGTCTGCAGAAGCAGACAGCGCTGGCTCTTCGACTTAGAAACAGAGATGAGCACTGCACCCTAGAGTCGGATACGACTGGCTTTCGAGCAAGGGAAACCTTTACCTTTACTAAGGTCTTAGAAAGGCAGCCATCTTGAATTATAAGCTCTTTTTAAAAAAGAAGAAGAAGGAAGAGGCAACTTTACATTGAATAATACAAAAGCACTTAATTTTAGTTGCCTCTGCTTCTTTGTTGAAGACTTCAGCTCAAAAATTATGCCTCTTTCTTTGCTGACTATCTAGAATTTCATCTTGTTTATGTCCTTCCTAGGACTTTTCCATATTATCAACCTCTGAGAAGAAGTTATGGATTCCCCGTGCCCCAATGGGCATGGAACGGCCCGGCAGAGGCCACTTTCGGGAGAGAGGCTCCCTGGCCCGTGGGCTCTGCGAACAGCCAAATTATAAGGGGGGTGGATAAATTATAGGGTTTGATTCACCCAATTCATTGACCTGACCTACAGCTCTGCCAGGTAAGCAGATTGCTAACTCCTGGACATAATTAGGCAAACATTCATCTCCCTGGTTTAGCGTAAATCCCTGGCGCAAATAGTGGCCATATTTACCCAGCCTCTAAGCCCAAAACAATGGGGCTTCCTCTGTCAATGTTTGCCCGCACTAATTAACTTCTCCAAAAGGGTTTCCCAATTAACCTGAGCAAATAGGTGATGTGATTTTCTGTCAGATAACCATCCTACCATGCGCAGCCTTCTGCATAATATATACTGATGATTTTCCCTCAATAAATCACTGGTCTTCGCTCCATCTTGCCTCGTGTCATTACTCGACCAGTCTCCTCCGGGACCTTAAGGGCCGCTTTACGGCCCCATTCCTACATCTGGTGACCCCGAGACGTGATCTACTCGAGAGTAAGCGACCCCCGAGCGGTCTACTTGTGAGTAAGCGATCAGCACAGCCAGGTTCTGCGCCAGAACCTTGTCCCATCGTCCCGGAGGACAGCGCGGCACTCCGGCCGGCAGCCAGCCGATCGGAGGGACGGCCTGCGGTGAGGCAGTCCAAAGAGGCTTCCTACAACTTGCTCCCGACTTTCGAGGCGGCTTGCGCCAAAGGGAAAAACGCGTTCCGCTCAGGGCAGCTGTGAGCCCCTGACAGCGCAGTGGCCACCGAGGGCCCGTGGCCGCAGTCCATGCTCCGAGCTCTACCCAGAAGCGTCGTCGCCAGAACCTATTGCCTGCCAAAGACGCGTCGACTCGTCCCGAGGAGGAATCTTCCGAGGACCCAATCGCAGGTAATATGGGGACCTGTCCTCAGCGACAGCGTCCATCCGCTAGCCAAAGAACTCGTGAGGAAGGGTTCAAAATCCTGGCCAGGGTATTTAATTTGCGTTTTCACAGCAGAGAGCTAGCGAGACTTTTGGTGTACCTAGGGGAACACTGCCTGCTTTACCCAGAAGTAGGTATGTTGACCCTGCAGCTCTGGGATCAGATAGGAGACTGCATTCAGCAACCCCCGAAAGCTCCAGAGGGCATAACCCGCACATGGAGCAAATGTAGGAAACTCTCAGCAGAGGTAGGCCCAGTCCGGATAGAGACCCAGAAAACCCCAGCGCAGTCAGAACCATCAGCCCCAAGAAGTCTCTATTCATCATTTCAGCTTAAGCAGGGCAGTATAGGGAGCATTCCCTCAGTGACAGCTGCAGACGTCACTGAAGGAATTCATGGCATGAGAGGCCTTGGCGCTTCTCGGACAGTTAAAAGTTCCCTGCAAAGAAAGAATTCCATTCAGCGCATGGGTGAGGAAGATCCATTCACGGGGAAATTGCCAGTGGCACAATTAGCTAGCGCCCAACTGCTGTGCTCAGCCTATCTGAAGGCAGACACACGTTCAGGCAGGGCTGCTCAGCGCCCACTGCTCACGGAAACCTGCACGGCCCCTGGCCACGCAGGGCTCTAGAGCAGACCCATTACCACACTCAGGCGCAGAGCAGGGCCAAAACCCCAAGGCGCCTGCTTCCAGTGTGATAAAATGAGACACCTTAGAAGAGAATGCCAATCTAGACCAGGCAGATCTTCAAAGGGTTGTCTGGATGCCAAATGGCCATGCTGGCACTGGAAAGGGGGCCCAGGCTAAAAAGGAGGCAGCCATCGCCCTGGCTATGCCAGAAGAACCATCCCAGCAATAGTATCCCGAGTTCCCCCAGGGCACAGGCAGAACCTACTTGTCTCACCTTGGGAGTAGCCCAGAGAAACTCGCCCCTAAGTAAAAGCACCCAGATGGTTGTAAAATAGCCAGCTGTGTATTAGCCATCTCCTCATGTGTAGTATAGAACGCTGCAGATCAGGGGAGGAATGTGCGAATGCGTAAATAGATGTGTGTATGCGTGGTGCACCACTGAATGTATGTCTGCAAGAACTGTGTATGTGTTGTGTTCTATGACTGTACCTTTTACAATGTATCCATTCACGTGTATCCAATGTAACCATCCTTGTGTAACATTATAACCAGCAGCTGCTTAACTGTAGCCCTTGCAATAGGACGCGAGCTAATGACCACCTGGTGGCAATAGCGAGCGTTCAAGCTCTCCTGGCCCAGACTCACCAGCAAACAACAGCGCGGGAAGTTTCCCGCCATCACCTACACCTGGACAAGAAGGGCGTGACCGTCTGTGACATCACGCGGACAGTAACCAATAGACTGTCGAGGAGCCACATTCAAATGTATAGCCACTGTATATATTGAGCGACCCATCCGCCATTACCTCATGTTCCCCCTGGATCATCATGCAATAAACCTGTGTTAAGCCAACCTTTCGGCTGTTCGTTGTCTTTGGTCCCATACACTAAATTGGCGACGAAGGTGGGATATGGCTGCCCACGGGACCAAGACATGCGCCGGTTTCGAAATCAGGAGACCGGCAGACTGGGACATCTTCGAGATGGACTTCCAGGGAGCCCTGGTGGAATCCGAAGTCACGGATGAGGCAAATAAAAGGGCCATCTTCACCCAGATGCTGGGGCCAGACACCAAGAGGGTCTTGGTGGACCTGATCGCGCCGAGGAGGGCGAGTGAATTCAAGGTGAAAGAGCTCATGCACATGCTGCGTGAGTACTTCCGGCCCTCGACGGCGATGTTCCCCGCTCAGAGCGCGTTTTGGAGGCGAGTCCAAGCGCCCGGGGAGACGGTCGCCGACTTCGCAGCGGCCCTGCGACTGGCGGCCGGCCCATGCAAATGGGAGAACGTAGAAATCACACTAAGAGACTGCGTGCTGTGCGGCCTGAGCAATGCCGAAACTCAGCGCACATTGATGAACCGCGAGCCATCCCCCACGTTGCAGGAGGTCCTAAAGGAGGCACAAGCCGCGGAAGCTACGAAGGCCGGGGTCCAGGAGCTCCAGGCCTGGCGGCCAAAGACGGGCAAGGCAGAGGCTTCGGTGCACGCTTCGGTGCACGCGGCCCGGCGAGTTTCGAAGTCGCCCGCGGAGAGCAGCGACGACGAGGACGTCCGGAAGGTCCGGAAAGAAGGGCGGCGTTGCGACGGCTGTGGAGCGAACCACGACCGCGCCAAATGCCCCTTCAGAAAGGCCGAGTGTCACAACTGCGGCCGCCGCGGGCACATCGCCAAGGTCTGCAGGAAACGGCGTGAGGCCCAGAAGAGCTCGAGAGACCGCGCGGCGGGACCCAAGGACGGCGCCCAAGCCACGAGGAAGCGAGACGGCGTGGGCCGCATCGCCGACGACAGCGAGGACGACGCACCGGTGTTCAGCGTGTCCGCAGGACACCCCCGTTACTTTGTTGAGGTACTAGTACAAGGGGCCCCCATTAGGATGGAGATTGACTCGGGGTCCTCATATTCCATCATTCCCCAGAAGGAATTTCTGAAAATTGCCCCCCACGTGCGGCCCAAACTCAAAGCTTTGAGGTCCACGCTACGGGACGTGCAAGGGAACTGCATTCCGGTGTTGGGGGTTGGAAGGTTTCAGGTCCAATTCAAGAAACACACCGCAACTCTCCCCCTAGTTGTTCTTAAAGGGGGGAATTGCAGCCTCCTCGGGACTCAATGGTTCCAGCCCCTGGGTTTGTTCATTGGGGGGTGCATGCCGTTGTCGTGGGGACTGACCCGATCCAGGAGGTGTGCGACGCACACCCCGAAGTCTTCAAAAAGGGACTTGGGAAATTTAAGGGACCCCCAGTAGCCTTCGACCTAGACCCTGAGGTCCGCCCAATAAGACTCAAACCGCGCCGGGTGCCATTCGCGCTCAAGGACAAGATAGAGGCGGAACTGGACAAATTGGTGGGCCAGGGGATTCTTGTTCCTGTTGATTCTGCGGAGTGGGAAACTCCAATTGTAACAGCACTAAAGGCCAACGGAGAGGTGCGCATATGCGCTGATTACAAGTGCACCATCAACAAGGCAATTTGCCCTAATGCGTATCCGGTGCAGGTAGTCAGCCATTTGCTGGCCAGGTTACATGGGGGAAAGTGTTTCGCTAAGCTCGACTTAGCACAAGCCTACCAGCAGCTCTCGGTGACCCCAGCCGCCGCTGCTGCCCAAACTATAGTCACCCATAAGGGGGCGTTCCAGGTGATGCGCCTTCAATTCGGCGTAAACTCGGCGCCTGGAATTTTCCAGTCACTCGTGGAACGCCTCCTGAAGGGGCTCGAGGGGGTGTTACCTTATTTTGATGACGTATTGATAACGGGGGGGAGTCGGGCCGAATTGGCAAAGAGGTTGGGCAAGGTCCTGGCGATTTTCGAAAAGGCGGGGTTGAGACTGCAAAAAGACAAATGCGTCTTCTTCGCGACCGAGGTCGAATTCCTAGGGTTCCGTGTCACTCCTGAGGGAATAAGGCCGTCCAAGTCTAAGGTAGCCGCCATCACACAAGCCCCTCGCCCCACCTCCAAGCCCGAGTTGCAGTCGTTCCTAGGGCTGCTGAACTTTTACCACTCCTTCCTTCCCCGGAAAGCAGCCGTGGCCGAGCCGTTGCACAGGCTGCTTAAAAAGGACGAGGCATGGAAGTGGGGCGACCAGCAAGAGAGGGCATTTAATGAGCTAAAGCAGCTTCTGGCGTCTGACGCCATCCTCACCCATTTCAACCCCAAGCGGCCAGTGGTCCTGATCTGTGATGCATCCCCGGTGGGGGTGGGGGCGGTGCTGTGCCACGTGCTGGAAAACGGAAGGGAGGCCCCGATAGCATTCTATTCCAGGTCCCTATCCCAAGCGGAGAGAAACTACGCCCAGACAGACAGGGAAGCGTTAGCGATAATTGCGGGAACAAAAAAGTTCCACGACTTCCTGTATGGCCGCCCCTTCACAATCGTGACCGATCACAAGCCCCTGCTAGGCATTTTTACCGCAGATAAACCCACGCCACAGATCCTGTCCCCTAGGATGCTTAGGTGGGCCATTTTTCTCAACGCGTATCAGCACGCATTAGTGTACAGGCCCGGGAGGGAGATCAGCCATGCGGACGCTCTATCGAGGTCCCCCCTTCCCCAAGAGAACAGCCACGTGGGCGGGCAGGAGCCAGACCATCAGGTACTGATGATAGAAGTCCTCGACTCGCCCCCAATACTGCCCGCCGACATCGCCAAGGCGACCGGAAAGGACAACATTTTAGCAAGGGTTAGCTCCTGGGTGCAGAAAGGGTGGCCAGCGTCCTCCCCGGCAGCGGAGTTCGACCCATTTTTCCGAAAGAAGTTAGAGTTGTCCCTTGAGAGGGGGTGCCTTCTGTGTGGCCAGCGAGTAGTGATCCCGGCGTCCTTACGGCCGAGGGTACTCAAACTCCTGCACGTCAGTCACCCTGGGATTGTGCGCTCCAAAGCCCTGGCACGGAGCTATTTCTGGTGGCCCCAGCTAGACGCCGACATCGAGCACATGGTCGGCACTTGTGAACCCTGCCAAAGTTCCAGGCCAGAAGAAGCCCGCCTGCCTCACAGGGAGTGGGACGTGGCGAAGGGGCCGTGGTCCCGAGTTCATGTAGACTTTGCTGGCCCGTTTCGTGGGACGCTGTTTCTCCTTGTGGTGGATGCCTTCTCCAAGTGGTTGGAGGTCATTCCAGTAACAAGCACGTCCACGGCCACAACCATAAAGCATTTGCGGAGGGTCTTTTCCACGTTCGGTTTACCCGACACCCTCGTAAGCGACAACGCAAGTTGCTTCACGTCCTCTGAGTTCAGGGCATTCACTGAAATCAACGCCATTCGGCACATCACCTCCGCCCCTTTTCACCCTGCCACAAACGGCCAAGTAGAGCGCCTTGTGCGTACCACCAAGGACGCGCTGCGGCGCATGGGGCCCGGGGACCTAAACCATCAAGTGTGCCAGTTTCTGCTAGGCTACCGAGTGACTCTCCTAGCGTCAGGATACTCCCCCGCAGAGCTGCTGATGCGCAGGAAGCTGACCACCATACTAACTAGGCTAGACCCCACGAGAGTAGAGGAAAAGGGGAGGAACATTGGGATAGAGGGCACAAAGAGTTTCGACGTGGTGCCCCCGTGTATTGCAGGAATTATGCCAGCACAGGTCCGGCCTGGGTACCGGGCGTCATCCTAGAGCAGACCGGCCCCGTCTCGTACCGCATCGAGACCGGCACAGGTCTACTCTGGAGGCGGCACGCAGACCAGCTCCGGCGCAGGATCCCCGCGAACAGGGCACGGACCGCGGGACGCAAGACTCAGCGTTAGGGTTCTCCCCCACCCGTCCAGCCCAAGGGGGAGGAAAGGGGGGCCATGGGTCCCCACCAAGGGGGGAGGAAAGGGAATCTGTCCTCATAGATATCTTGCGGGATCGGTCAGCAGAAAGAAGGGAAACCGATCCCATAGATATCCCGCGGGATCTCCCCACAAATACGGATACCCCAACAGAGTTAGATTTTGATTGTCAGAACCGGGGAAGTTTTGCGGAGTGGTCCCCCACCCGTCCAAGCGAGAAGAGGGGTTTTTCGTTAGCCCCGAGTGTCTCCGGTCTGACCACAATGGAGTTTTTCCCTTCCCCCAAAACCGCCAAACCACGGCAAGCCTCTAACAAGTCTCCCTCTCCCGTTTCAGGACAAGGGACCAGGGAACGAGGAAGCAGTAGCGCCCCTGGGGCGGGTCAGCCCACAACACGGCCCAAACGCGTTTGCAATAAGCCATCTTGGCTGAGGGACTTCGTCCCATCCTAGGGGGGAGGGATGTTGTGTTCTATTACTGTACCTTTTACAATGTATCCATTCACGTGTATCCAATGTAACCATGCTTGTGTAACATTATAACCAGCAGCTGCTTAACTGTAGCCCTTGCAATAGGACACGAGCTAATGACCACCTGGTGGCAATAGCGAGCGTTCAAGCTCTCCTGGCCCAGACTCACCAGCAAACAACAGCGCGGGAAGTTTCCCGCCATCACCTACACCTGGACAAGAAGGGCGTGACCGTCTGTGATGTCACGCGGACAGTAACCAATAGACTGTCGAGGAGCCACATTCAAATGTATAGCCACTGTATATATTGAGCGACCCATCCGCCATTACCTCATGTTCCCCGTGGATCATCATGCAATAAACCTGTGTTAAGCCAACCTTTCGGCTGTTCGTTGTCTTTGGTCCCATACACTAAAGTATGATTGCAAAAGCCTTGTCTCTATGACCACAGTATGACTGAAAAAGTGTTCCTTGTGTGTAACTGCGTGGTAATGTCACTGTGAAATATGTGTTAAACAGTTTGCACTCTGTTCGTGGGCAGGAGCTATTTAAAGTTTGAGGAAGCATGATGAACAAAACCCTTTGCCTTGCCTGCTTAGCAGCTTATGCAGGAGAGGAGAGGGGGGGGAATCCTAACCTACAATAGGGCGGGGTGGTTCCCCCCCTCCTTCCCTTGAGACTTCTCTCTTTGTCAAAGGATTAAGCCTCTCTTGGAAACCGGTTTTGCAATCAGGAAAACAGATTTTTCTTTTCAGAAGCGCGATCTGAAAACAAAAAAATCACTTCTATGAGTTTTCCTCACTAGATCATAAGCTATGGGGCCCCTTCCTACGTCTGTGTTCCTCAAACCCCCATCTCTGTGTTTTAAGGTTTTTTGAATGTCTCTTGACTCTTTAAGTCACGTATCTCACTAGGAGTGAGAGAATTGCATTATCTTCATGTGTGTATTGTGTTATCATCTTGTAACCTCGGTTCTCAACCTTTGAAAGTCAGGGGCCAAAGTTCCGGGGCCGCAGGCAGCTCTGGGCGTCCGGACAGTCATCCTGCCCTTCCTTCGCCACACAGCCCTTCTTGGCTCGGCGGGGGAAGTGGCAGAGCAACGTGGGCTCTGGCCCACTCGCCCACATCTGGCCGCAGGTTGAGAATCGTTCTAACTCTCCTTCATTCGCTTAAGAAAGATACTGTTCTGGTATTTTGACTTTAATCTGTGCAAGCAACTCGCTCATTGTACCCCTTTCACAGGAAAAAGCACGCAGACATTCTTGCGCTCTGTACCTTTTTTACAGGAACAAAATTCCTCTCCAGGCCTTAATTGTAACCAATTCATTTCTTCCTACAGCCTTAACTTGCTTCCTTTCACAGGCTCCAAAGTTAATTACTGATAGGGATTTTCTTGACAGGAGGACCTGGTTGCCTTGGTTACCTGACCTAATCTGATTTCGTCATGATAAAAGTTGTTGCATTCTCATTGTGCTAACTTCTGACTTGTCTTTCCTCCCTTCCTCCTTTCGCCAGTGGAACTCTCTGCTGGAAATAGTTAACCTGTGTGTCTTTTCATTTTTTGTGTATTATTTCCTTACAGCTGGCACGTCATAGTTGGCTTGCCTTTACTAAGTCTTAGTCAGTCATTTTAAGTATGGCACCTGGCCCACAGCACCCTCTCTAGTGAGCAGACACATTTCGCAAACTCCAGAGCACAGAGGAAGGATTAGTCCCTGAGCTCCTGAGAATGTGCAGAGTGCCACTCATTAGTCAGGACAGCCTAGGACCATTTTAAGAGTGCAGTCAGGTCACACCCTCAATCGGATACAGGCATTCTCAGGCCACCCCTTCCCTTTTTGCTGCTAGTCTAAGCATAGGCAAAAGGCTAAGCCAGCATCTGGCACCCTTCTCACAGGAGCACCAAAATCGCTCCAGTGAAAGTGTGCACGCACACCATGGGCGGATGTGCGCAGGGGAGCCTTCTTGAGAAATTTACCCAAGGGAAGCCTGGCGCTTCATGCGCCAAGGTTTGCCATAAGACCCCAGACTCGTCCCGCTTCAAACGCAGACAGTCACCTTGTGTGGATTGATGTCACTGGCTCCCCTTCGGGGGGGCTAGGACAGTTTTCACTTATGGGGGTCGCACATATTAGGTTCTTCCCTGGCAAGAGGACCAAGCTTGGCGCACGCTCCTGACTCTTCCGCAAGCGGGCAGAGTTAGTAGCTGTGAACCTCGCTTTGCGCACCTTTGCCAAAGAACGCTCCAACATAATTGCTGACAGCCAGTTTCCTAGGAATTTGCTTCACAGTCTACCAGGAGCATACATCACTCCCGCGTTAGACAAAATTTGCTAAGTTTGTTCTTCACTACTCCAATTCAGAATGCCAAAGCACTCGCAAGGCAGCTCAACCTGCCACTTTCCCAAGCCCAAGGCATAGTCCGTCCCTGCCTGCATCGTGCAGGGGCACCGGGGGGGGCCTCATGGGGGGTCAACCCACGAGGGACAGAGGCCATTCAGGTGTGGCAAATGGACGCCACACATCCCCACATTTTGGCAAATGGCAGTACATGGACGTTTGCATTAATACCTTCCCACAGTTTGTTTGGGCAACAGCACAGAAGGGAGAAACGGCTCCCCATGTGGAGCAGCATCTCCTTTCCCACTGCCAAGGGCTAACCTCGGCACCCGAAGTCCGATGACGCCCCAGCTTATAGCTCCAGGCAGCTGGCCACCTTCAGGGCCACCTGGGATATTAAGCTCACTTTTGGCGTTCCTTACAATCCGCAGGGGCAAGCGATTGTGGAACGGGTCTATCGGACGCTTAAGTCCTACATTGACAAACAAACAGAAAGGGGGGGGAACAACGTCCCATAGTTGCACAGCAATTGCTATCCTATACGTGCAAAAACTAACTAACTCTTTCAGAATTTTTATCTCCCAAACAAGTCTCTTCCCCATGCAGGTCCCAGAGGCCAGAATCAGACCCGGATGATTGCAAAGAGCAGCACCAGTCACTGTCTTGGATGTCATCAGTTGTCCAGCTTCCTTTATGACTTACATCTCCAAAGACATTTCTATGAACATTTTGCATACTCAGTGCTCCCCAAAACAAGACTTCTCCAAACTCAAGTCACACAGGAAACTCCACCAAGAAGGGAAGCCGCACCTCTGGAAAAGCTGCTGAATGTCTTTTTATTATCTGTAGTTGCTCCTTATTCATTCATGCCTTGTACAATGCTCCAGTTGGGATTTGCAAGGGACACTTGAATTTCTGTATATTGTTAATAACGGCCAGCTTCCACCAAAGGAAGCCAGACCAGCCCATGTTTTGCATCGGCCCATTGCTTGGAAAGATTGAGTACCCAGTAGCTGGTAATCCCCAGTTAGTTTCACACCTCCCCATAGGTGCTAGGAAGACAATTGCACAATGCCAGAAGCTGCAGAGATAGCTTAGAATCTCCCCAGGTCACAGTAAGAGATCAATGACACATTCGTTATCTTGCCTTGCTACAGAAAGCAGTCTGAATTCAGACCCACAGCTCTGAAAAACCAGGCTGTGGTCAGTATGTTCAGCGTGCCAGGCTTAGCCATAGGCAACGCTCGGAGAATTGGCCAATTGGCTTGCGGATTAGCAAAAGCCATTGACCATACCTCCTCAGCAATAGCGCTGCTCAGCCAGGAGCAGACAGAGCTTCGCCATGCCATACTGGATAATCAAGCAGCTATCGATTATCCCCTGTTGTCACATCATTTGGGCTGCAAGTCTGTCCATGGCATGTGTTGCTTTGACCTCACAGACAATACCCACAAGATACAGAGCCAGCTCACGGACCTCCACACCCCAGTTAAGAACATCAAGGAGGATTCTTCATGGGGGTGGCAGGACTCCTTGTGGTCGTGGTTCCCATGGGGATGGATTCAGATGACACTCAAAGTGATTGTGGGGGTGGTAATACTGGGCACAACAGTGTGTTGTTTCGTGCAATGTATTCCCTCACTGCCATCGAGATGTCCCCCATGGAGGGAACCCCGAAGCACCATTCCCGCTCATCAGCTGATGCCCCTCTTACGCAGAGTTGCCGGTCAGGCTCTTAAATAAAACAGAAAGGGGAAATATGGATTCCCCGTGCCCCAATGGGCACGGAACGGCCCGGCAGAGGCCACTTTCGGGAGAGAGGCTCCCTGGCCCGTGGGCTCTGCGAGCAGCCAAATTATAAGGGGGGTGGATAAATTATAGGGTTTGATTCACCCAATTCATTGACCTGACCTACAGCTCTGCCAGGTAAGCAGATCGCTAACTCCTGGACATAATTAGGCAAACATTCATCTCCCTGGTTTAGCGTAAATCCCTGGCGCAAATAGTGGCCATATTTACCCAGCCTCTAAGCCCAAAACAATGGGGCTTCCTCTGTCAATGTTTGCCCGCACTAATTAACTTCCCCAAAAGGGTTTCCCAATTAACCTGAGCAAATAGGTGATGTGATTTTCTGTCAGATAACCATCCTACCATGCGCAGCCTTCTGCATAATATATACTGATGATTTTCCCTCAATAAATCACTGGTCTTCGCTCCATCTTGCCTCGTGTCATTACTCGACCAGTCTCCTCCGGGACCTTAAGGGCCGCTTTACGGCCCCATTCCTACAAGAAGTATTTATTTGTTTGTTTGTTTATTGGTCACATTTGTATTGCCGCCCAATTAGCAAATGACTCTGGGTGGCATACAACACTTCCATCATAAAATACATAAAAACACCCACCTTAAAACTATAAAACCCCTTTTAAAAACACTAAAACTACTCCCCACTGATTAAAAATCTAATTAAAATGACAACGGTCCCCTTATATAAGCTAGCGGGGGACGGTGGTTACATTTTCAAGTAGCCAAAAAGAAAGTAAAGGTTAGAAGAAATGAGCTGGAAGTAAACGTACTCCTCTGTAATTAGTTTGTTTTTATATCATGAAGGTAGGATGAAGTTACATTTCAGAAGTAATGTATTAAGAAAATGTGACGTTGCTTTATTAATGTAACTTCTCGAGCTGAAGTTTCTAGTCGCTTTCCCAAGTTATTTTTCATGGGTAGTTTTAGAGAGATTTTGATTTTCATTCTCTTACAAATCCTAAAGAGTTGGCTTTTTAAAAAATAAATTAATTAATGAGCAGTAATGAAAATGTAACAATCAGAGCAACGTGTAGTTACCTTTTCTACATTGTAACAAGTAAAATTAACAGGAATTTCTTTTTAAAAGTAATTTTTGGAGTTCAGAATCAGGTATGCCTGGTGCTTGAGGATTGCTCTTCTTCACAAGTACGAGAGGCTGACAGACAAAACAACAACTGTAGGCAATGTTTTCAATCTTACTGAGACAATCCAAACTTAGAAAGATGAACAGCAAAACATCAATCTCAGGAGAGAAAAAAACAAGGGGTGTGTGTCCTTCCAAAGGCATAAAATAACAGAAGTGTTCTGTTAGGACTAACGTGATTCAAACTAAGATCTTCCCCTGGGACATTCTTAGAAGGCTCATTTCAATCCTGGCAACTCTCGCTATGAAGATCCGAATAATGAGATGCTACATATTCCCAGTGATGCTATGTGGAGTCAAACCTTGGACACTGACTAAAGCATCTGAAAAGAAAATGGAAACTTCTGACATGTAGATCAACAGAATGAGGATATCATGGGTTCACCATGTGACTACAGTAGAAGTGTTGCGCAAGATGGATAAAGAACAACTGTTTAAGACCATTAAACAAAGAAAGCTCCAATACCTTGGGCGTATCATGAGGAATGACACAGGGGTGTGCTGGGCACCTTGGGAGGGCGGTGGACAGGAAGCGATGGGGGCGCCTATTGGGGGAGTGGGGGGGGGAGAGAAATCCCATACATTCCCATTTACCTCTGCCTACTTGGGGGCGGGGGCAGTCGCTGGGGCACACCAGAATGAGTTTCTGTATTCCTGTGGGCCAGCACACCACTGGAAAGACATAAGGTATAGAATACTCCAACTTGTTATGCAAGGGAAGATCCTTGGGGAGAGATGCCCTGGATGTATGCAGACCTCATGGCTGAGGAACCTGAGAGACTGGTGTGGAATGTCCTTGGATGACCTGTTCTGTGTAGTTAAAAACAGGAAGACTACTACCATGATGAAAACCAATATTTGGATCAGACATGTCACTTGAAGATCAAGCCACAGTTATGACTAGAAACCTGGATAAAAAAGGTCATTCAAGAGTGGTCCAAAGGGAGCTAACTTCTAAATGCCCGGGGGCTAGGAATTATTTTCTCTCTCATGAAACAAGAGATTTTCCTTTATTGAGATAAGCATAAACTGAGAATTTGGTCCAGAGATCTTTCTGATCATACGGGAGACATCAAGAATTTCTCCTTTTGCATTTCCCATTCTCTCCACTGTCCCATGTGGGAGACTGTTAGAACATAAGAACAGCCTTGCTGGAACAGGCCACATGAGCCCATCCAGTCCAGCATTCTGTCTCACACAGTGGCTCACCATTTGCTTCAGGGTATTATTCCCAAGCAGATGCCTTCACCTGCTTAGGATTCCCTGGACATGGCATTGAGAGATTGGAGGTTGTCCTTAGGTATCCATAATTATATCCATTGATACCATTGTCCTCCACGGACTTGTGTTATCCTTTCTTAAAGCTGTTCCATGTGGAACTCTCAGCATCTCCCTGTAGCTCCAGGTAGATGAAAGATCTTGGCCAAGAGTGACTTTCCTACTTTCTGAAATGCCACCACAGCATAGCATGTAAAATGGAAAGTGGTTGCAGTTACCCAAAGAAGTTGTGGTTTCTACGCCTCTGTTCTGTTCCACCTTCAAGAGTGCCTCTTCTGTTCTGTCTCTTCAAAAATGCTGATGAGCTTCTTGAATTATGCCTTGCTGTGAAAGTTCAAAGAAGGGGTTGGCAAAAAGTTCCTTGACTTTGAGGACCCTTCCAGACCAATTACTGCAAAGGAGAACAAGGAAGAAAGGGCCCCAGTGATGCAATGATGGTTCCTCCTCTCCTTTGGTTCAATTTGGTGAAAAATGAAGGACCCACATGAGCTGTATTGCAAAGGTGGCATATTCACCATCTTTTGCTGCTTTGCCACCTGAGGTGAAAACCCTCAGGTTGGCTAAGTGGGTTGGGAAAGTCCCCTGTGTGAAACCCTAGAGTAGAGGTGATTAATGTGTGGTGCAGGCTGTCTATGGCTCTCAAAGTCGTTTTATAGGCCACATAGTTCTGCCACTGTGGCAGTGAACACCCTGCTGAAATTGGTGGTGCTTCTGCAAAAATGTGTAAAAATGATCCCTTACGTTCTTCTTGGGCAGAAACAAAACAAAAACATATTTTGCATACAACCATGTATTTTGCATAAAATTCAACTTTTTTCTGTCCAAAACAAATTTCTGCAAATGTTTCACAGAAAATCTTCTTCTTTCGTGTCCAGGTCAAACTCTAAACTGCCAAAATGAAGCCAGCTTCTTGGCTTTGTCATTGGCTAAACTTAAATCATCAGTACATGTTTCCAGTAGTAATAGGCAGACCAGCAAATGAGCTGGATTCTGTATCTCTCTGTATTTGCACAGTGTGTTGTTAACTGCTAGCAATCTCCATTTGAGCCTGTTGGTCTTGCATTTAGGGACTCCAACCCGCAGCTTATTCAGGGTTCCTCAATTGACAAAGGAGAGGTCATGCTCCTCAGGCATATTCTCCTTTAATGTTATTCCTTGTCCCATAAGCTCCTTCCTCCTTATTTGGTTTTGCTCTTGCAAACCCACAAGAATGTTTGTTCTTGCCATAAAGTTCAAGCTAAATGTAAAGATAATAAAAATGCATCAGAATAAGCAAACATTAAGATTCTTCCCTGCCACCAGTTTAAGGGCTCTTATAGGACTCAGTGGAGACCCTAGAGCAGTTTTTTCCCAACATGGGGCCCATGCCCCACAGGGGGACATCTATTCCCAGAAGTCTGTCAGTACATTGGCTGATCAGTGCTTGAGGGAATTGACTTGGGCTTCTGGGAATTGAAGTCCAAAAACCAAAGGTTTGGAAACACTGCCCTAGAGCCATGATGGCGAACCTTGGCACTCCAGGTATCCTTGGACTTCAATTCCTTGAAGCCCAAGTCAGCACTCCTGCTGATGGGCTTCTGGGAACTGAAGTTCAAGAACAGCTGTAGTGCCAGCGTTCACCATCACTGCCCTAGAAGATCCTAGGCCAAAAATTTGGCCATTTGTTACTCCCACAGAGATTTACTCAATACAAACATTTTGTACTTAGGACCCAAATTAATTAATTAAAAATGTTATACAGTAATTGTCAGTGTATAGCTGTGTTTACATTCACATCAGTCCTTTGAGATGCACCAATAGGAAGAAAGCACTATATCATTTACTGGAGGAGCTGGGGAACCTTGGAGGTTCAGAGACTATTTCCTACCTTTAGGATCGACTGAAAGCTGCAGCAATTCCCCCAAATGGAGGAAACAGAGAAAATGAAAATGGGTTTTTATTGTTCAGTCACACAGTTGAGTCCGACCGTTTGAGACCCCATGGACCACTGCATGCCAGGCTCCTCTATTCTCTGCCATGCTCTGCAGCCCGGCTAGATCTATGCCCATCACGCCAATGATTCCATCCATCCATCCTCTGCCACCCCCTTCTCCTTTTGCCTTTGAACTTTCCTAGCATGAGGGCTTTCTCCAGTGAGTCCCTTCTTCTCATTTGATGGCCAAAGTATTTGAGTTTCAGTATTTGTCCCTTCAAAGAACAGTCAGGGTTGATTCCCTTTATGATTGACAGGTTTGATCTTCTTGCAGTCCAGGGGACTCTCAAGAGTCTCCTCCAGCACCACAGTTCGAAGGAGTCTATTCTTCTGCATTCAGCTTTCCTTATGGTCCAGCTCTCATAACCATACATTACTACTGGGAAGATTATTGATTTGACCATGCGGACTTTTGTTGGCAGGGTGATGTCTCTACTTTTTATTATGCTGCCTAGGTTTCTCATAGCTTGCCTCCTGTTATGTATGCATGTACAATGTTACTTTAAATATATGAATGTAACCAGTCCACAATCACAATGTATCTCAGCTGTTAAGGAACGCGAGCAAGCCGCCCATAGAGGGCAGCTGCGAGCGTTCAGTCTCACATGGTCCACATTCCCCAAATCACGAACAGCCGCGGGAGATTCCCCGCATGATCAAGAACTACAGAAAACAACTACAAGAAGAGAGGCGTGACCTGGGCGAGGCCACGCCAGTAGCAGCCAATGAGCTACCGTGCAACAAGATTCAAATGCTTTATGTACTGTATATAATGAGATGTACCTCCGCCATTACCACATGTTCTTACTGACCATCCATGAATAAACCTGTGTTAGTCCTTCCTGCGACTCCTTCTTTGTCTCCCGTGCAAGACACTAAATTGGCGACGAAGGTGGGATCGATGACGAGTCCCAAAGTCAAGCCGTACCAGTTCGATGTCAGCGAACCCGAGCAGTGGGAGCTCTACGAGTGCCAGTTTCGACACACGATGGAAGCCGCCGGCGTCAACGACGACGCGAAAATGCGCTCACACTTCCTGTCCCAGGTGGGGCCGGCCGCGATGCGGATCTTGATGACCCTGGAGGCCCCCCGAAAGGTGGACGAAGTGCCCATCGACCGCATCTTGGAGAAGCTTTGTGAGCATTTCCAACCGCCCGTTTCAATCTTCCCAGCCCGGGTCGCGTTCCATCGGCGAGACCAGCGCCCAGGCGAATCCGTGTCCACCTACGCGGCGGCCCTCAGGCTGGCAGCGGTGCACTGCCAATGGGACGACCTGGACCAGGCCCTCCGAGACCGCATGTTGTGTGGCTTGAAGGACGAGGAGCTGCAGAGGCGCCTGATGACCCGCGACCACCGCCTCACGTTCAACGAGGTACTGCGGGAGGCCCAAGCAGCCGAGGAGGCCAGGAGCGGGGTCAGGCTGTTTAAGTCCCGAGGGACCGCGTCCGAGAGGGCCAAGTCACCAGTGCAAGCGGCCCGGCAGACACCAGCGAAGATGGCCTGGCGGGCCCCCAAGCCGCCCGCCGGCTCACCAGCGGCATCCGAGGAGTCGTCCACAACGGCAGACCCCTGCTCCAGCGAGGACAACGACGTCCAGCGGATAAGGAAACGTGGGGAGAAGCGCGAGACCCGCGACAGGCAAGACCGCCGCTACGACGGTTGTGGGGTGCCCCACGACCGCACGAGGTGCCCGTTTCATAAGGCCGAGTGCCACAACTGCGGCCGAAAGGGGCACATCGCCAGAGTTTGCAGGCGCGGGGGGACCGAGGACAAGGGCGGTCCAAGTCACCCCCGGGGACACCAGCGAAAGGCGACTGGCACCAGAAGGGTCTCAACCGGCTTCGACGAGGAAGGCGTCAACCGCGTGGGACTGGAGCACCGACGTTTTTTCGTTGAGGTATAGTTACAGGGGCTCCCAGTGAGAATGGAGATAGACTCGGGGTCATCCTATTCTATCCTATCCCAGAGAGAGTATATGCGCATTCCCCCCAGAGGCGCGGCCCAAACTGCGGGCCTTGAGGTCAAACTTGCGGGACGTACAGGGAAATGGGATCCCGGTGTTGGGGGTGGGAAAGTTCGAGGTAAAATTCAAGAACTATTCCGAGAGACTGCCCTTAGTTGTCCTCAAAGGGGGGAGATGCTGCCTTCTGGGAACACAGTGGTTTGCTCCCCTGGGAATCGAACTGTCCGGCATTAACGCCATCGAGACTGACCCAATGCGGGATGTGTGCAATGCGCACCCGGACGTTTTCAAAAAGGGGCTCGGGACGTACAGGGCCCCCCCAGTCTCCTTTGAACTGGACCCAGAAATCCGGCCCATCCGCCTCAAGCCAAGGAGAGTGCCCTTCGCCCTAAAGGACAAGATCGAGGCGGAACTGGACAAGCTGGTGGGGCAGGGGATTCTGGTTCCAGTTGACTCGGCGGAATGGGAAACGCCGATTGTTACGGCCCTTAAATCAAACGGGGAGGTCAGGATTTGTGCGGACTATAAATGTACGATTAATAAGGCCATTCGGCCAAATGCATACCCGGTGCCCGTGGTCAGCCATCTACTGGCCACATTACATGGGGGGAGGTGCTTCGCCAAGCTAGATTTAGCGCAGGCATACCAGCAACTCTCGGTAACCCCAGCTGCCGCCGCCGCACAGACGATTGTAACGCACAAGGGAGCCTTTAAGGTGACGCGCCTTCAGTGTGGCGTGAATTCGGCCCCGGGATTTTCCAGGCCCTCGTGGAACGCCTATTAAAGGGACTCCCAGGTGTCCTCCCCTACTTCGACGATGTCCTGATAACAGCGGGGAGCGAGGCAGAGCTAGCTAGGAGGTTAGATGGGGTCCTCTCGGTTTTCGAAAAAGCGGGGCTTCGCCTACGAAAGGACAAATGCGTGTTTTTCGCAAGGGAGGTCGAGTTCCTCGGGTTTAAGGTAACCCCAGAGGGAATTCGGCCCTCGGAGTCCAAGGTTGCGGCAGTAAAGAACGCCCCTCGCCCCACCGCAAAGCCAGAGTTGCAGTCTTTCCTAGGGCTCCTCAATTTTTATCACTCATTCCTGCCTAGGAAGGCATCGGTCGCGGAGCCACTGCACGCGCTACTAAAAAAGGACGCGGCTTGGCGGTGGGGGGACAGGCAGGAGAAAGCATTCATAGAGCTAAAGTCACTCCTTTCTTCGAATGCCGTCCTGACTCACTTCGATCCGAGAAAACAAGTGGTTCTAGTATGTGACGCGTCCCTGGTGGGGGTGGGGGCAGTCCTGTGCCACGTGCTAGAGAACGGGCGGGAGGCCCCGGTGGCGTACTATTCAAGGTCCCTTTCAAAAGCTGAGCGCAATTACGCGCAAACGGATAGGGAGGCCCTGGCCATAATCGCGGGAACGAAAAAGTTCCATGACTTCCTGTATGGCCGCGAGTTTACGGTGGTGACGGATCACAAGCCGCTTCTGGGGATCTTCACTACCGGCAAACTGACCCCCCAAATCTTATCCCCCAGGATGCTCCGTTGGGCCATATTCCTCAACGCTTACCAGTACGAGCTAATTTACCGCCCAGGGAAGGAGATCTCCCATGCAGACGCACTGTCCCGATCCCCTCTCCCTAGCCTAGGAGACCCCGCATGCGAGGTGGAGCAGGACCACCAAGTTCTGCTGATCGAGTCCCTCGACTCACCCCCCATTACTCCGGCCGACCTCGCCAAGGCCACGGCGGCCGATAAGATCCTGGCCCAAGTCAGCTCCTGGGTTAGAAAAGGGTGGCCCACTACTCCCCCAGATGAGGAATTCAAGCCGTTTTGCAGACGCAGAGTGGAGCTCTCCCTGGAAAGGGGCTGCTTACTCTGGGGACAGCGGGTAGTCATCCCAGAGAAGTTAAGAGCAAGGGTACTGAAGCTACTGCACACCAGTCACCCAGGGATTGTGCGCTCCAAGGCCCTAGCCAGGAGTTTCGTTTGGTGGCCCCAAATAGACGCGGACATAGAACGGTTAGTGGGCATGTGCGAGAGCTGCCAGAGCTCTCGGCCCGAGGAGTCCAGGCTGCCCCACAGGGAATGGGACACGGCCCGTGGGCCATGGTCCAGGATTCATGTCGACTTCGCGGGGCCTTTCCGCGGGGCCACGTTCCTACTGGTAGTCGACTCCTACTCCAAGTGGTTGGAGGTAATCCCTATGAGCAGCACCTCCTCCGCGGCGACCATTAGGCAGTTGCGCAAGCTTTTTGCCTGCTTCGGCCTGCCAGACGTTCTCGTGAGCGACAACGCGAGTACCTTCATGTCTGCAGAGTTCAAAACGTTCATAGAAAGGAACGCAATCAGGCACATCACAGCTGCCCCTTTCCACCCCACCACAAACGGTCAGGTAGAGCGCCAAGAAAGACGCACTGCGGCGCATGGGTCCCGGTGAGTTGAACCTGCACCTGTGCCAGTTCCTCATCTGTTACAGGACAACCCCCTTAGCTTCAGGTTTTTCCCCAGCCGAGCTCCTCATGAGGAGGCGCCCGGTAACACTGTTCGACCGGATGGATCTGTCCAGGGTGGAGGATGAGGGGAGAAATATAAGTATAGGGGGAGGGAGCTCCAAAAGTTTTGCGATAGGTGACCCGGTTCACTGCAGAAACTATGCGGCCTCGGGACCAGCGTGGGTACCGGGAACAATCGTGGAGCAAACGGGACCGGTATCCTACAGGGTCGAAACCAGTGCAGGTCTGTTTTGAAGAAGGCACGCCGACCAACTCAGAAGGCGAGTCACAGGGGAGGGGGCATCAGCGTTAGGGTCCTTCCCCACCCGCATTACCCAAGGGGGAGACACTGCGGAACCCGCGGATACAAACGCGTATCCTGGGTTCCCAACCACAGAGGAGGATACTTTGAAAGAGAGGGATCAGTTTGGTGATGATTATGATTTTCCGTACCAGGGGGAGTTAGCGGAGTGGTCCCCCACCCATCCTAGCGAGAAGAGGGGTTTCAGTTCAGCCCCTGGTACCTCCAGCCCCCCCAGTTCTTGCACACTAGAGTACACCATAGCTCCGGCCCCTAAAAGACAGGCAGCCGGCGGGAGCTCACCCACCGCAATCTCCCGAACTCCCGAGCAGGCAGCAGGAGGTGGCGGGACCGCGAGGGCATCCTCGTCGGTCCCGAGGTTCGTGCTGGGAGGGTCCCCGGGCTCCTCAGGCAATAGACAGGGGTTCACGTCCCAACTGTTCATTCCATTCCCGTCCCCCAAGACAAGGGTATCGCAAGCTCCCCATGGAACCACTAACGAGTCTCCATTTTCCGTTGCAGGACGAGACTCCGCAGAACCAGGGGTCTCAGGCTCCCCTGTATTAGGTCAGGCAGCCGCACGCCCCCAGGCGCACGTGCGGCAAGCCACAATGGTTGAGGGACTTCGTCCCATCCTAGGGGGGAGGGATGTTATGTATGCATGTACAATGTTACTTTAAATATATGAATGTAACCAGTCCACAATCACAATGTATCTCAGCTGTTAAGGAACGTGAGCAAGCCGCCCATAGAGGGCAGCTGCGAGCGTTCAGTCTCACATAGTCCACATTCCCCAAATCACGAACAGCCGCGGGAGATTCCCCGCATGATCAAGAACTACAGAAAACAACTACAAGAAGAGAGGCGTGACCTGGGCGAGGCCACGCCGGTAGCAGCCAATGAGCTACCGTGCAACGAGATTCAAATGCTTTATGTACTGTATATAATGAGATGTACCTCCGCCATTACCACATGTTCTTACTGACCATCCATGAATAAACCTGTGTTAGTCCTTCCTGCGACTCCTTCTTTGTCTCCCGTGCAAGACACTAAACCTCCCAAGAAACATCTTTTTATTTCATGGCTGCAGTCACCATGTGCAGTGATCTTACATCCCAAGAAGGTAAAGCCTGTCACTGCTTCCATTCCCACCCCCTTCTATTTGCCAGGGAATGATGGAACCAGTTGCCATGATCTTGGTTTTTTTGATGTTGAGTTTCAGTCCACCCTCATCAAGAGACTCTTTAGGTGTTCTTCACTTTCTGCCATTAGGGTAGTATCATCTGTGTATCTCAGCTTGTTGATGTTTCTCCCAATGATCTCAATTCCCGCTTGTGCTTCATCCAGCCCTGCATTGCACAGGATGTACTCTGCATATAAGTTAAATAAGCAGGGTGACAATATACAGCCTTGGGTAGAGAAGGCCTAAACTTTTGTGGATGAAGAGAATTCACCATCCCTATTCTGAAAAAAGCACAATAATTTGGATTCTTCCAGAAGTAGTGATGCTCCTAATTTTTTATTTGTTTTTGGAACCAAGGGTCTGGGGGCACAATTGTAGTCTTAGACCAACAAACAATCTGAGTGGTGGTGATACATGAGTCTCACCCCTCACAACTGAACTGAAGCACCTATGACTAGTGATTTGTGGTTTCCTCTCTCCAAGGGAATAATTGGCACTATGCCCTACCATGAATCATTTTTTTTAAAAGGAAGTTATGAGCAAATGTCAAGACAAGCACATGACGCCATGTAGACACACAGACCCCACTTCCCGTATATCATATGCTCATTGAATTGACACAGAGACATCAATTGACCCCTATGAGATTAGGATGCACAAGCTGACCTGTTAATGATTGTGACAAATGTTCCAAAGTTTGGGTATAAGATTAAAAATAATACCCCTATGGACATTCTAGCTTCTGCTAGAGAGACATCGAAGATGAGCATGATTTATCATTCCAGGAGCATCCTTTGGTTGTTATTTGTACCACAGGAAATTTGTTCAGGCGATTGTTGCTTAACCTTCAGCCATGTCTGGGCAACTGCATTACTGCTGTTTGTGTGCATGCTTCTGCATCCAGACAGAAAGGTGCATGGGGAAAATAGACAAAGGTCAGCACCTGTATAACCTCTTTGAACTGACTAGCTTGAGTTAGCAAGTGGGTAAACTTCAAGACAAAAAAGTCCCATTGCCTTTATTATTATTTTTCTTGAAGAAGAAGCTATTTTTATTTATCAGAAATAATGTAAATCCTCATCACTTTGATTTAGGTAATGGAGTTGAATGTATGTGTGTAAGGAATACAGTATAAGAGCTCTAGTGGCAGAGGTTAAACTGCTAGATTGCAGTCAAAACATTGCAAGTTTAACCGCCGCAGCTGCTGGGGCTTCCCGCCCTCCTTTCCCCTTGCAGGGAGGGATAAAGGGCCAACACAGGCAACGGGGCCGAAGACCGCCACAGCTGCTGGGACTCCCTGCCCTCCTTTCCCCTTGCGGGGAGGGATAAAGGGCCAACGCGGGCCGTGGGGCCAAAAACCATCGCAGCTGAAGGGGCTCCCCGCCCTCCATTCCCCTTGTGGGGAGGGATAAAGTGCCGACGCAGGACCAAAGACCGCTGCAGCTGCTGGGGCTCCCTGCCCTCCTTTCTCCTTGCAGGGAGAGATAAAGCTGATGGCATTGAGCCTTGGACCCTGCTATAGACATTGACAACTGTTCCCGGGGCCGCCTCCCTCGCTCAGTCTAGGAGGGAAGAAGAAGCCGACGGGTTGTGGATGGCCGAAGACCTGCCACCGCCACCGCCATTGCCACAGCTGCTCCTGGGGCTGCCCCTCCTCTTGTCAGCGACACTGATCCTTGGGCTCTGTGGGGCATAGAACATGGGCTCTGTCAGGTACGTTGAGCCTTGGGCTCCGTTCATGGACGTCGAGCCCTGGGTTCCACTCCCTGGGCCCTATGGACTGGCAAGGGTGTTTTGTTCTGTTCTGTGGCCTTATTGTGCTTATTTTATTATGGTGCTTTTATTATGTATAATTTTATTTATTAGATTTTTGATACTTTGCTTATTGTATTTTGGTGTATTTATTATGTATAATTTCATTGAATTTTTTCTCTGATTTGCATTTGAATTGTTTTGTATTGTATTGTATATTTTTATTGCATCTGTTATGCTGTATATATATATATACACACACACACACTGGTTATTGTATTATTGTATTAATATTTATATTGTATTGTTTTAGTTGCTGTCTGCTGATATGCATTTTATTTTGGTTTTGTTATATTGTATATTTAATTATGTTGGAAGCCGCTCTGAGTCGGCCTACAAACTGAGTAGGGCAGGTGGGGTACAAATTAAAATCTAATCTAATCTAATCTGATGGGGATCAAGGTTGACTCAGTCTTCCATCCTTCTGAGGTCAGTAAAATGAGTACCCAGCATGTTGGAGGCAAAATGCTAATTAACTTGCGAACCACCCCCAGAGAGTGCACTAAGCATTATGGGGTGGTATATAAGTGTAATTGCTATTGCTATAGAAGAGCAAAATCTTTGTAATTGGTATTATATATCACTTTTGTATCTTATTCCAAGGTTTGTAAAGTCTTACCTATTTGACCTATTGGACTCCGTATGTGCCAGACTTTACGAGAAAAGGTTTGGGGAGACAATCATATTATTTGGAGACTATGAAGATTTTATGAGACACTTCTCCAGTCAAGTCCTGGTGGTATCTCGAAGATGCATGAAAATCATTTATAGATATCTACAGAAATAGGATCCATATTGTGCATTATTTGAATTGTTGTTCCTCTTTTGTTTTTGTTTTTGACAGAGACACACAATTCCCTGTAACAATTCTAGTTGTGTTTGTAATATTCATTTAACATCTGGAGTGGTGTGCCATACCACCTTCCAGATCTGGTGAACCTTCAGAAACCTCAGCAAAGATGGATTTTATTGTTTGTTTCAATGCATGTTTGTTTGTCTTCATTGTAATTCCTGGAAACTTCCGGCCACCTTGATCACTTTCAACACTAATTAAGACATTCAAGAAGCTGCAGTTCAACTGCTCACTCCCCAGTTTTTCAAGACCCTGCAGAAAAGGTACAATGAATATAATACACAAGATCAAGAATCCTTTGCCCAGATAATTGCTTCATACAAGGCATGACATGCATTTTAATCCTATTTTGTGTTGTTATGTGTCATGAGGTCATCTTCAACTTATGGCAACCCTATGAATGAAAGGTCTCCAAAATGTTGTTCTTGATAGATCTGCTCAATTCCCACAAGATATAGTTTGTGGCATATATTCTTGCCTTTATCATGATGTACCCATAATAATAATAATTTTGTATCAGAAATTATTCTGGGTTGAAAGGATTTTTTCTGGAGAAACTCTTCTCAGGGGACGGCCGAATGAGGCTCCTTTCATGTCCCCAAGAGCTGGGACAGAGAAGGGCACTCAATCCATCATGCAGTCTCGAACTGCTGACTTGCCAGCCTTCCAGCTAACGAGGTGAGCTTCTTAACCACAGAGCCACCATAGCCCCCTATCCAAAGTAGGACATCGTTTTCACTTCCAGGGATAGTTTGGACTTTGTTTTGCTGAGGGGTTCACTTGTTTGTCTTTCTCACAGTCCAAGGAGTTTACAAAGGTACTGTCTTCCAGCACATATTTCAAACAAATCAATTTCCCCGTCAGTTTCCTTTACCAACCTTTCCAGGACCTAATGATTTGCTCAAATCTTGCGCACTGATTCCATTCCTGCCCTCAAATCTCCTCCATTTTCTGCCCTTCAAATGTTTGTGTAATGTGTTTGTGTAACATCACCCTTTCAACCTTCTCAAAAGTAAACATGCCTAGCTCTCTCATTTCTTTGGTCATATGGCAGGCAAGTCTAGACACCGGAGCACACATAGCGCTGTTACCTTTCCAACCGAAGTGGCATCTATTTATCCACTTGCAATTTCTTACTTATGAACTGCTAGGTTGACAGGAGTTAGGCCAAAAGGTAACATTTGAAAGCTCAAGGAGTTTCTGATTTCTGCCTAAATATTGTGCATAGAAATGACTTTGAAACGCCACTACGGACTTTTAAGCTGCTTTCAACATCCTGAGGCAGCTTCCCAGAGACTGGCTGACCTGATCCAGGAACAGAGAGTTCAAAAGATTGGGCTCCCAAAGGATCACTGATCCTTTCATAAGGCTAATTTTCCATTTGGCAAAAGGAAAGGGATTAATGGTACAAAATGTGCCCAGTTCCAGTCGAGGGCAAACGAAATGAGGAACTGAACATTTAAAAGAGAAGAAAGCATCATATCATGCAGTAGGCTGGGAGAAGAAACTGCTCCCCTAAGGGGCATTTTTCACGGATCTGGTCATCTCTGCAACAGAAGGCTCAGAAATAATAAGAGGAAAGACAGAGTGGGAAGGTACAAGATCTACCCACACAGCTTCCAAGAATCATTTTGCCTTTCCTTGTTAATTCCATGGCCAATTGTCCTGTCATTCCACTAAGCGTGAGACTACATTGGAAAATATTTCACAATTTGTTCAGGAATTGGCATGTGTGAATTCAAAGTATCTCCCCCCCCCAAAAAAAAAAAAAAGAGAGAGAGAGAGAGAGAGAGAGACTCAATAGTCTGCTTTAAAAAATAAAGGTCAATGTAAATCAGCCTGTCATTTTTTCCTTCCAATCTGGATTTCTACCTGATTTTTTAATCAATGATTTGAACGATCTTTTGCCTGAGTGACTATTTCATTCTACAAAATAACTTGTGGGTGTGACTTTGGGTGGTTTCTGTTGACATCTTAAGTTGGGACGTGATGGTTTGAGAGAGCAGGAACATCCACTCCAATGATATTTCTCCCTAGTTGCACCAAAGTACAGTAATAACTCATACAAAGTCCACTTCATACAACATCAAATTCATACAACATTGCCTAATTTCTTGAAAAAAGTTACCTCATACAAAGTCGCTCGACTTTGTATGAGGCATTCAGTTTTTCCCAGGTTGCATTGTGCCTGGGCAGTATAAAAGACAGGACATATGTGTGCATTGCTCTTGTGGGTTTTGCACAAGGCAAAGAGTGTTTAAGAGTGGTTTTGAGCGTGATTTTGGATTTTTCTGAATTTTTCCTCAGAATTTTTAGAAGCATTCCTGGGATTTTTGCAGCATTCTTCAGGTTCTTGGACAATCAGGGTTGTTTGACATGTTTTTGTAATGTATTTAGCCTTTAGACAATGTTTTCTTTTTCTTTTTTTTAATATAAATTTTGATTTATTTTCAAAAGAAAAAAAACATACAAAAAAAGAACAATACATCATAACAATATTACATAAAACTCATGAAAAATAACCCATACATGGTGGTTAAACTGATTATTTGTCATGGTACACACACAATTAGATATCCACATTGTAGGTTAGTACCATAACCATAACCTTCATAAAAGCTTTCAATATTACAGTTATTTGTTAACAACCATCAAATTCTTTCTTTTCAAATTACAAATCACCCAGTGAATATTTACATTGCCCCAGAGAGTTTAGTGTCTGTATCATCTCCAAAACCCACTTTGAGATGGTACAGGTCTAAAACTATCCCTACCCATAAGGGAGTGATCTACAAACGGCTTCCAAATATTCCAAAATCTATTTTCCTTCAATTTGTCCCTTTTTACTTTTATCTCCCATGTCAATTTGTCATTCAATGCTAGATTCCACATTTCCTTATACCACTCTCCCGTCTGTATTATTACATCATTTTTCCAATTTCTAGCGATACATTGTCTGCCAGTAGTTAACATTATTTCCAATAGCTCTTTTTCCACCTTATTCAAACACATACCTTCCATGTCTGTTAGCAAAATGGTACCTGACACCAACTTAATTTTCTTACCCATTATTTCCCCTATCTCACCTTCTATTCTTCTCCAGAATTCATTTATGTTTTTACAACTCCACCACATATGTTCATAGGTTCCAACAGTTTCTTTACATCTCCAACATAGATTATCCCTTTTATTATCAATCTGATGCAACCTCAGTGGTGTCAAGTACCATTGCCACAACATTTTATAGTTATGTTCCTTAATTCTTACTGACATTGTTCTCATTATCCTCTTTTTCCACTTATTTCTCCATTCATCATTTCCTAATTTTGTATTCAAATCCTGTTCCCACTTCAGTTTCAAATCTTCCTGTGGATCACTACCCTTATTTATTAAAATATAAAGTTTACTTACTAGACCCTTGATACTTTTCTCATTTTTTCTAATCTTTAAAACCAATTCTTCAAATTCAGTCTTTTCTCTGTCTATACCTAGTTCTCTTCTATATTTTTTATTCCAATTATCAACCTTCAATTTCTGAAACCAGTCCAATTTTAACTGTTCAAATAGTTTTTTCTTCTTAGTTTCTTCGCAAACCCTTAACCATTCCTTCACCAGGAAAACTTCATTTTTATCCAATATTTCCTTTTTTTGTTTTGTCTATTTTTATCGGAAAACACACCATATCAGCCAATTCCAAAATTGGAGAGAGATCTGGGATCAAGTCTTTCTTTAATCTTTTCCACACCCTCATGAGTCCCCTCATCATAGTATTGCTTGTATTTATCATTTTAACCTTAGTTCCCCAAAAAATCATTTTACCAATATTCTTATAATCTTTCATCTCCATTTCCTCCCAAATTACTTTTTCTCTTGCCAAGAAACACTAACAAATTTGGCATTCCCAAACCTCCTTCTTTCTGAGGCAGATACCAGAGTTTCTTTGAAAGTCTGGATTTCTTGCCACCATTACAAAAATTATTAAACATCTTTTGGAACTCATTAATCTCCTTTTCCTTCAATTGGATTGCAAGTGCATCAAATAGAAAATTAATCCTCGGCAACAACATCATTTTGCAAATTGCAATCCTCCCAAACCATGACAACTTCAACTTCTGAAAACGTTGTATTTTGTTCTTGAATTCTGCTTTCAAGTTGTCATAGTTCAGTCTTTTAAGTTCTTCGAATCTGTTTGAAATAGTTATCCCCAAATATTTCAACTTTTCTTTAATTTGTATATTAGATAACCCTGCCATCTTTTCCCTCTCCTCATCCCCCATATTATACAGCATCATTTCTGATTTATCCCAATTTATCCTCAATCCAATTATAACCTCAAATTCCTCTATTTGCTCTTTAATCCTATCCATTACCACCTCTGGATGTTTCACCATTAACAACGTATCATCTGCATACATGCTCACTTTATTACTCAATATCCCTTCTATAGTTGAGTCTTCCCTTATATTTTTAGCTAAAATTTCCATTGCCATAATAAACAAAATAGGGGATAGTGGACAACCCTGCCTAGTGCCTGCCTCAAGCTTTACCTCATCCGTAACCTCTTCATTTACTCTAATCCTAGTACTCCCTTTTTGATATAATAAGTCAATTACTCTTCTAAATCTATCCCCAAATCCATAGTTTCTAACTATTTCCTTAATTGAAGACCATTGTAGCGAATCAAATGCCTTAAAAATATCTAAAGATAATAGACCCACCTTTTCCTTCGTCTGATTAACATTGTCAATTAAGTCTAACACCCTCCTAGTCAAATCAGCCATATGCCTTCCTTTTAAAAAACCGACTTGATCAACATTTATATATTCCCCCATAAATCTATTTAACCGATTAGCCAATATTGCTGTGAAAATCTTGGCATCCTGATTTATAAGAGAAATTGGTCTGTATGATTCCACCTTTTCCAAATTCTTTCCCAATTTTGGCAGCAGAACGATTATAGTCCTATACCATGAAGTTGGAATTTGTCCACCATCTAAAATATAGTTATATAGCTTCACTAACTTTGGAACCACAACGTCTTTAAATTCCTTATAAAACTCTGTCGATAATCCATCATCTCCCGGGGCTTCCCCCAACTTCAAACCACTAATTACATCTTTTACCTCTTTATCAGTAACCCGTTCCTCCATTTTTCCCCGGTGTTCCTGTTTTATTCCATTCCCTAACTGCCCCTCCAATATCCCTTTAAGCTTACCAACGTCTATCTCTTTTTTTGCATATAATGCTTGATAAAATTCCCTCACAATTTGACATTTGTGGCTAATCTTATTACACTTTATCCCTTGTTTATCAACCAACACCCCAATTTCCCTTTTTTCCTTTTTAGCTTTGGCCGCTCTTGCTAATAATCTTGAATTTTTATTGCTAAATTCAAAATGCTCTCTATTTAGATATATCAAATCTCTTTTAACTTTATCTATATCCTTGCCCATTAATTCTGCCTTAAGTCTTTGTAGTTTAGCGAAGATTTTTTTATCCTTGTTTTTTGAGTGATCTTCCTGTAATTGCTTTATTTCTTTTTCTTTTCCCACCTGATCTGCCTTATATCTTCTATACTTTATACTCGCCAACTTTATACTTTCCCCTCTAAAAACCGACTTCATGGCATCCCAAACCACATTAAAACTTACCTCTTCGTTATGGTTCCACTGCCAGCTTTCCATCCAACTTTCCATGATTTGTTCTTTACATTTTTGGTCTTTGAATAAATTGGGATCATACCTCCAACTTCTTCCTCTCCGATTATCCTTTTGTAATCTCAGCTCCAAAAGTACTTTAGCATGGTCTGATTCCTTGAAAATCCCTATTTCCATTCCCTCAATATTTTAAATCATATTTTCCATTAACAAAACATAGTCTATTCTAGAATAGGACCCATGAACGTGTGAAAAATAAAAGTATGCCCTTTCTGAACCCTTGATCTCTCTCCAAGAATCTTTCAGTCCCATCGCACCCATCCATTTATCTAAAACCTTCCCTTTCAATCCGATTCCACACCTTGCTAAATTCATACAGTCAAAATTTGACCTTATCAAATTAAAGTCTCCGGCCACAATCATTTTTGCCACGTTTTCTAGCTCTACAACTTTTCGGACTTTTTCTAAAAATTCAGCTTGGTGTTCGTTTGGAGCATAAATGTTCACCAACATTATCTCCTCATCATCTATTTTTCCTCTTACGAGCAAGTATCTACCTTCCTGGTCGGCAACACTTTTTATTGTCTCAAATCCTAATCTTTTAGGAATCATAATTGACACTCCTCTTGCTTTTGAGGTACCAGATGCCATCTCATAATGTTGTATCCATCCCAAGAAAATTTTGTTTGTATCCTTTGACTTTTGGTGCATTTCCTGTAAAAACACTATATCAGGTCTATCCTTCTTCAAAGCCAATTCCAACCTCCTCCTCTTAAGAACAGAACCTGTACCCTTTACATTCCAGGTTAATACTTTAATATTTCCCATAATATTTCCCTTCTAACTTCTAAACTCTCCATTGGGTGTGCCACCACCAACCCCTTACCACTAAAACACAAAATTATACACAAAACACACAATATCTCTCTCCCCACCTTCTCCGGAAAAAAAAGACGCCTTCGATGACCAAAGAGGGGAGAGGGGGGACATGGAAGATGTACATGCAGATTAGCGCTTCGCGCCACCCACCTTGACAATGTTTTCTTAAAGTTCTGTCAGTTTCCTGTCTGTTTCCTTGACTTTGCCCTGAAGTCTGTGCTGTTACAGTACAATGTATGTCTATGGAAACAACGTTGTACGAGGCATCGCAGCAAGGATTTGGATGTTGTATGAGGCATTGTGGCTAGGATTTTGCATGCCTCATACAAAGTCCAAATCCGTATAAAGTCCAAACTTGTGAAACCAAGTTTGGACGTTGTATGAGGTATCACTGTATTTTTAAAGCAGACTATTGAGTCTAGTGCTAGATCACCTTATCACTGCTTTGCTACATAAGTTCAGCGCTAGATCATCTCTGCACAGACCAAAAAAGTACAAAATATTGACATAAAATCAAAACAACTCTGACAAACTCCAACATACTACAATGTTTCCATGATATTTGTGTATATTTGTGCATGTATAGAGAATTTTGGCAAACTCACTTTTTCTCTACCACTTTGCAGTCCTTTAAATAGTCCCAGCAGCTTGATGGCAGAACATAAAAGGAGAGCTGAGAGCAGCAGGAGGGCCTGTATGTGGGAACAGATTGAACCACACTGAATTAAGGGATTGGTGTGGGCCTTGACACCTAAACATGAGATCATCTTGTGATCATCTAAACTGCATAGGTAAAGGTAAAGCTTTCCCTTGCTCGAAAGCCAGTCGTATCTGACTTTAGGGTTCAGTGCTCATCTCTGTTTCAAAGCCAAAGAGCCAGGGCTGGGACAAAGACGGGCGTTCATTCCGCCCTGCAGTACTCGGGAATCGAACTGCTGACCTTCCACCTCCCAGTCAGCATCTTAGCCACTTGAGCCACTGCAGAATACAGTTGCAAAAAGATTGTGTATCAAACCAACAAGGAAACAAACAACAAGAGATTATTCAAGGGTGGCAGGCTGCTAGTATCACAGCTTGGCAGTAACAAGTGACAATTCACACCATTACCAGTTAAAGGTAAAGGTTTTCCTTGCTTGAAAGCCAGTCATATCCAACTCTAGGGTTCAGTGATCATCTGTTTCAAAACTGAAGAGCCAGCACTGTCTGCTTCTGCAGACGTTTCTGTGGTCATGTGGCAGGCATGACTAGACACCAGAGCGCATAGAACGCTGTTACCTTCCGACTGAAGTGGTCCCTATTTATCTACTTGCAATTTCTTGCTTTCAAACTGCTAGGTTGGCAGGAGCTGGGACAAAGACGAGAGCTCATTCCGTCCTGCAGTACTCAGGAATCGAACTGCTGAACTTCTGCCTCCCATTACCAGTTACCTTTTGCCTATGAATAATTTATCAAAGTTACATTTCAAAAGTAATCTGGGGAGTGGGGCCAATGTTATTTTAAAGTCATCACAAGTAATGCATTCAAGTTACTTTCAGAAATTAACCTTTAAAGGGCATTTTAAGGATTTCGGTGGACATTTTGGCAGGAATTTTTTTATTTCTATAGCCTTCTGTTAGTAATCTTATAAGAGGAATCTGGAACTTTGTTGAGGCCAGACTTTGGTTCAAGAATAATGGGAGCCATAGTCCAAAAAAAGAAAGTCCTCAAGGGCTCTTGTGTCCCACCACCAGGATTTTGTTCTCTGAGAGGATGGCTCATTCCACGTAGGCAGGGTAAAGCACATCTCCCAGCTGATTTTTACTTCAATGTTGCTGAATGGTTAGGGTCCTCTCTGGATCGGAGGGCAGCAGACAAGCTGAGGAGGCACATGGCAGAACCTAAAGGTGTCGTGATCAATCAGCCACTGAGATTGATCCTTCCTGAATTCTCTAGTCTGACTTTTCAAGCCACTAACACTACCACTACTACATCTTCTTCTTCATGTGCCTTCTCCTATTCCATATACAGTATTGGATATCATCATGGCAATCAGCCATGAAGATTGTCCTAGGAACAATATAATGCAGTGGCCTTCCATTTGCCATCCGCATCACAGCGTGACACCCATACCACTGATCCAAAATATTCCCGAGAAATCCCTAGATTCCATCCACAATAAGACAAATTGGGGTCAGGAACTGAGTGAGGAGGCATATTGCCAAATGATATTGTCCTGAAAACTATGGTCCACTGACTCCCTAGAGCTAAATAGACAAAAAAGTCTTGTTTGCTTCTCATTTTTCACTTTCTCTGGCATTAGCAATGATGCCAAAACTTCTTTATGCCAAAATACAAGGCTATATTATATTATATATGTTTCCGAGATGACATTTAGAAGCTTGGCAGAAAACATGAACACAATTTCATGGAGTGGCTACTCTGCTGTTTCTTTTAGACATCATGCCTTAAACAAGGGACTGTCACTTGGCTTAGCATAGATTTCTCTCTCAAGCTACTTCTTAAATTAAACAGATTTAAGAAGGATCATGGCGCAGTGGCAGAACACATGCTTTGCATCCGAAAGTTCCCAGGTTGAAATCTCAATATTTGTAAGCAGGGCTGATATATCTTCCAGTCTCTGATCACAAAGAGGTGGTGGTTGTAACTGGGTAGCCTACTGTTAAGACTATAACACCCATATTCCTTCCATATATTGCCTGGCTGAACTTGGCAGGAGCTGCCATCCAACATCTTGAGCTCCAGAGTCTTCCCACATTTGTATAAAAGAGAGCTGAGCAACATGTAGCCCTTAGGTTAGTCCAGGGGTCAGCAAACATGGCTCTTCAGATGTTCTTAGACTTCCAATTCCCAGAAGCCCTGATCAGTAGGAGTGCTGTCTTGGGCTTGTGGTAATTGAAGTCCAGGAACACCTAGAGAGGAAAGTTGGCTGACCCTCGGGTTTAGTAGATGCCCCTGAAGCCAACACGCTGCCCCAAAATACCTCTTGGGACCACCACAAGTCAAAATTTACTATTTTTCTTTTAGGAAAAAGAACATTTTGACAAACTATTCTCCCTTGAGTCTTCTAGGCAACATAGCTAAAAAAACCATATATGCTATGTACAGCTTAATAAAATTGGTGTTGGGTGGAAAGATACATGACAGTGGCTTCCAGATGTTAATGAAGGGTAGTTCAAAATACACTATGTTAATTCTAGGTATAATTGTTTTTACAGCAGCTTAAAGTGATTATCATGCTATTCTGTAGATAGATTTTCCATGGATTCTGATTGATATTATCTGGTCAGATCTTGCACTCTGACCCCTAAGTGCCTATGCCACATCTTTGCCTCAGTATTGGTCCCAATCCATTTCTTCTGAGTCACTCATTTCCAGTGTAGAATACTTTGCAGTTAATCTGACTGAGAACATCCTGTTCCAGTCCAATTTAGTTCACTGATACCAAGCACTGCAATGTTTCTATGTTCCATTTTGTTTCCAGTTTGCATTGATTCACACTTCTTAGATTTCCCAACTTTTAGACTGTCTCATCTTTGAATTTTCACAGTTAAGGAGAGTTCAGCAGGGGTTTGCAATTGACACCTTCTGTGCAGTACTAACAGAAGTTAACTGTCTCCTCTGCCAGTGTCAGCTTCAACTACTGCTTTTGCCCAGTAGCTGTCATCACAATCAAAAGTGGTGCCATCCAAATCTGTTATTTACAGGCATTGTCTTGCTTTCTTCTCTCTTCTTCCTTCATAATATCTACCAATTAGCAACAGAATCCAGGGGCCCTAATACCAAGGCTATCCAAGCTATGTAACTTTGGGGACACCATCTTGGATACTGCTGTGTTTACTGCCCCGCAGCATAAACCCCCCTTTCCTGAACAGTTCTATTTGCTGTTCCCTGACTTCTCCCATGAAACTCCCTTCAACGAACCACAACCCAATCAGATATGGTTTCTTTGAAGGTAGCGAAGAGTCTAGTTATGTCTGCCACGTGTCCATGGAAACGTCTGCAGATGCAGACAGTGCTGGCTTTTGGCTATAAAAAGAGATGGGCACTGAACCCCAGAGTCAGATACAACTGGATTTTGAGCAAGGGCGACCTTTACCTTTGCCTACTTAAAAGAGTAAGGGCTGGATGGCGAAAATATAATAAATTGGGAGAGCATGATTAGAGACGGTTGTGAGTGTATTAAGTCTCGTATCCTTTTTGAGTTCTTCTGGAAGTTCCGTACCCACATCTTCTTGATGTGGGTACGGAAATAAGAAATGAGGCAAACTTCTGTTGGGTGAGATCATCCATTCTCAGCTGTAGATCTTGGTGATCCAAGCGATGCTGTCAAAGTCCTATCCAGGTGTCTGGAGGCTGTTGGGGTCTGGATGGGGGACTACGGGCTACAGCTGATCAATCAAGACTGAGTGGCTATGGATTAGGGGCCCTACGTTGTCTAGGGAGCTACCATCTTTGGTTCTGGATGGGGCTGTTTTGCCCCAGTCAGACCTGATGTGCAACTTGGGGGTCCTCCTGGACTCACGACTACTGCTCGAAGAGCAGATGGCAGCCAAGGCCAGGAGGGCTTTTGCTCACCTTCGTCTGATTCGCCAGTTGTGCCCGCTCCTGGACCGGGACTTCTTACTTATGGTCACACATGCTCTGGTCACCTCGACTAGATTACTGTAATGCGCTTTATATGGGGCTGCCCTTGATGACCATTCAGAGGCTGCAGCTGGTCCAGAACGCAGCTGCCCGGTTGCAGACGGAATTGCTGCCCTTTAGGAAAGATCTTAAAACCTGCCTGGTGGGGCAGGTGTGGGGCCCTGATGGAAATGTGGCCCCCGCCTGCTGGCTAGTACAAGATCCCCCTCTCTTTTATGAAAAGGGTGGTTGGGTTTTAACGGCGAATGTTTTTTATCTGTTTTTATATTTTTATGCTTTTAGCTGTTTGTGTTTAGTTTATTTGTGGCTATGTATTTATTGCATATTTTGGTTAACTGCTGTGTGAGCCGCCCTGAGTCGGGTTCCCTGAGTGGGCAACATATAAGCATAAAAATTAAATTAAATTAAAATTGCTCACATTGAATTTTTTTAAATTTCACAAGACCATTTGCAGATGGTATTTGCACCTATCTCTTGAAGGGAGGTATCTTTTAAGTCTTGTATGATAAAAGCGGGTGAGTCAAGATTAGATGTTACAGGACGCAGTAGAGCTTGATCTGAGCAACTTGGCCTGACAAAGTCAAAAGCTTTCATATCTTAAAGGCCAGGCTGCCCTTCCCAAGGCCGGTCTCCATTCCTTCTTACCTAGTGAAAAGACAGGCCTTTGACTTTGAGCCTACCACTTCTCCATCTTTCCAAGAGCTCATGCTATTGATGTTAGCTCACAATTTCAGTAGTACAAAAACTGTACCACCACCACCAAAAACCTTCCCCTTGTCATCTTCGACTGTGTTTCTTACCTAAGTGGATTTGAATCTCTCGCCTTCATATTATAGCCCTTAGCAGGAGTAAGACACAGACCTACGCATCGGGTCCCCCTCATCATCAATGGGACTGGGGGCCATCTTGAAAAGCACATCAAATTCTGCACAACACGAAGCTCTACATTTCAGAATGTAGGTCTTCTTAATTAACCATAGACACACACACCCTTCTCCCCTCATGGCTGTGGTGTTGAAAATAGCAACAGAGACCTGAGCTGAATACATTAAGAGTGTTAACCAGACCGAACTACTGTCATCAAGGAGGAGATGTATTAGCGGCAAGAACTGTCGCATTAGCCCTGGAGAGTGGTACGAGAGACCTCTATTATCCAGCACCAGCTCCACATGCAGAGCTATCAAAAACAGAAAAAAGAGAGCTTGTTAAAGCTGAGAGGCTCAGGCGTATAGCTTAACCCGATGGAAAGCTATAGGAGGGATGCATTACTCTCAAGTTCTACATTATCCTGTTAGTTCCATTTCAAGAAGGTACAGACATGCTTAGAGATGTATATATAGTCATAGATATCTGAGGCATAATTTATCTCATAAGGAGATTAGTGTTGGTAGCATAGTTTCTGCTGAAGTTTTAACAGAAGCTATTTAGCTGTCTGAAAATGGTATATAACAGACATGGGACATATGCCTTCAGCATGCTGAAACTGTCTGTTTGTGAACAGGAATTAAATAGCGATGCGTGGGAAATTTATTCCATCAAGATCCCCACCACCCCCCAAAAAGAAAAAAATATTTACTTAATCCCTACTTTCTGGGTCAAGCAGTAAGAGAGATAATTTGTGGTCAGAAATCTGTACATTTCTGGTTATCTAGAAAAAGAAAAGAAAAACATGCACAATGATACACATTTGAAAAATTCGGTAGCCACATATATTTCTAAGATGTGTGTAAACATGAAGTCAGTGGAGGCATGCATTTATTAATACATTTTTAATGTAATAATCTGCAAAATGGGCACAAGATGTGCATGGGTGTGGTTCCCCATCATTTAAAAATAATTGGCGGACAACGGACTTGAGATGGGCGAAGGAAATCTTGGCAAATGAATTTGATGGGCTGCAATCTGTGCTCCGTTATTTCAAAGCACCATAAAAATCTAAGGACTTCCTTGAAAAGCAATCCTTAGCAATCTTTTGTCCAAGTGCTAACCAGGTTCGACCAGTGGTGGGCATCAGCAGGTTTGCACCAGTTCACCAGAACCAGTAGCAGAAATTCTGGCTGGCTGCGCCCATCCAAGTTTTGAAATAAAAGTAGTCCTAATTCAGGTGCCACGCAGGGCTTTCTCCCTGGCCATACCCACTATTCCACGCCCAGTGTGGTAGTAAAAATTTTTGGAGCCCACCACTGGGTCCAACCCTGTATATAGCTTCCAAAGATGGATGAGAATACCTGTATTCAGGGTTGCATGGAAGTACCAACTGATGTCTGTTTCATGCAGATGATTCACTGAGCAGAAAAGCTATTCCTCCATAAAGCTCTTTGGTTAAATTCATGACTACTTGGGTTTTCAAAGTAGTGTCACGGAATATTCTGTAGGCTTATTAATGCAGCTGTTCTGTCTCATATCTGACTGTGCTTGCATCTTTGTGAGACTGCAGCTTTGAAAAATGGTTAAAAATATAAGAAAGGAGGAGGGACTGCAGAGGATAGGGAACATTTATAGTTACATTTTATATCTCTATCAGCACTTTTATTCTCTGCTTCCCAAAATACTAGCTCAATGTTTAAATAAGGAAGCACAGGACTGAGTGATGTGGAAACATGCAAGTTGGAGGAGGGGATATAACCACTGTAACAAAGAAAAGATCAAATAGCAAAATGCAAATTTTCTGGGATATCTTTTCAATCCTGGAGCAATTTACTTGGGCTCTCTCTTAATATCTAAGGAGACAGAGGGAGAGGAACCGGCAGTCTAAGCTATCCTGTGCTTAACAAAAATATGATTGACATAAATGAGCCCAAATATGCCAAACCAGAATGCATGGGGTGGGTGGGTGGGGGGAGGAAATTGAAAGGAAAAAGTCAAGTCAATTAACACAGCTTTGTGACAGAAATTGTGCCTTGCAAAGTAGTTCAAAATTATGTCCTGCAAAGTCAAGCTGTTCTGCATTTTGAAGCTGAGAGCATGGTGGTGAGCTTGGAATCTAATTACCCTGAATGGTCTGTCACTGGATTTCTCAATCTTACCCCGCAATCCCCCCCCCCCCCCCCCATGTCCATGGACGTCAATTCCCAGAAGCCCTGATCAGCAGGGGACGACGACCTGGACTTCTGGTAATCAATCAATCAATCAGTTTAATTTATATCCTGCCTTTCTCAGCCAAAGGCCGACTCAAGACGGCTAACAGCATATTCAAACAAAATAACAAAATAATAATACAGATACAATAAATTTACAATAGCGAGCAATAAAAGTAAGCATGGGATCAAAATACAAAAACTACATAATGAATTACATCATAAAAATACAGTAAGAAACAGTATAATACAACAACAAACCCAGCGTGGAAAGACCCCATGTCCGCTGGAGAAAGTTGCAGGAGCTACCACTCCCCCCGACAACTCGGGGGAAGGAGCTCTGTGCCTCGGCCGCGGCAGCAAAGGTGGCCGTGGAAGTCCAGATTGTCCCCAGGGCTGAAGCAGCTGCAAAGGCGCAGGCAAAAGCCTTAACGACGGCATCAGCTCCAGCCGAGACAAAAGGGGGGTTAGTATCAGGAGCAGCAGCGGCTGGCTGCCGGTCGAGAGCCCCTCTGGGCTCAGTCGTGGCTGGAGCGGCTTTTGAGGGCGATGACGAGCCCTCAGGTGCCGCTCATTTGTTCCAGCTTTCATGAGGTTGGGAAATGACCTCAAGTCTTCTATCCAGAAATCCCATTTCAAACTAGATGAACCATTTGTCACACATTTTCCAAGTGGTGAAAGTCTAAGAACACCTGGGAAGTTCAAGAACACCTGGGAGCCCAAGGTTGAGAAGCCCTGGTCTATTACTCCACTTCTACATTAGCAGAGGAAGTCTCTAGCACAAGGAGGCCAACAACATTTAATGAAGGTCAGGAATCATTGGGCCAAAGCAAGGACCACTTTTCTGGCTATGCAAAGAGCCATATTTGGGCAGCAGGGTATGTGCATAATTTCATTTGAATCACAGCAAGGAGTGAGGGGCTGTATTTTCTGTCTCAGCCACTGTGGTCCCAGATATGTTTGCCCCCTTCAAAGATACATCAGGACTTTAAATTTGGAACTGAATTCCAGACTTAAGATGAAGCACAGAATAAAATAGCAGACTTAACTGGGTTCAACAGTGTGGTTTTTACACTTCACCTAGAGCTGCTGAAACAAGATAATGACTGAAATCCTATTGCTTAACGTAGTAAAGTCATAACTACCATAGGTCTGTTAAATCAGTAAGTTGATTTGGAGAAGGTATTTAATGCTAGTGAAATGAAATCAAATAGATAAGAAATACTGAGCATTATTTTGAAGAATATATTAGGGGGGAAAGTACCTATTTTCATATGCGGTGGAGTTGTATGCATATATTAACATTTTGGGAAATGGCCTTCAATGAGACAAATGAAACAGCCAGATTACATTTAGTAAAAAGTAGCTTCTTAAAATCAATATATGAGGAAGTTCAATGTCACCGGTCAATACTTAATTTCAAACTTGTTAACAGCAGAAAGACTAATGATAGCCAGAAAGTGAAAAATACAGTATGATTTTCAATTAAATGAATAATAGAAAGAGGTTTGAGATATTGCTGTTAATGATAATTTGTAATATTAGTTAGGTTTCCCTTGCTCGAAAGCCAGTCGTATCCGACTCTAGGGTTCAGTGCTCATCTGTTTCAAAGCCGAAGAGCTAGCGCTGTCTGCTTCTGCAGTTTCTGTGGTCATGTGGCAGGCATGACTAGATACCGGAGCACAAGGAACGCTGTTTACCTTCCCACCAAAGTGGTCCCTATTTATCTACTTGCAATTTCTTGCTTTCGAACTGCTAGGTTGGCAGGAGCTGGGACAAAGACGGGAGCTCATTCCGTCCTGCAGTACCCGGGAATCAAACTGCTGACCTCCCGCCTCCCAGTCAGCGTCTTAGCCACTTGAGCCAGAAGAATTTGGAGAAAATTTATAAAATATGTTTTATTGAAAGAGATTGACATCTTCACAAGAACAGATGCAATTTTGGAAATTGAATAAAAGTCCATAAAGATGTTAAAAATTCCCTTAACATTGCTGTTGATGTTTGTTTGTAGTTTTAAATCTTTTTTTAAAAAATTGCTTTATATTTATAAAATAAAAACAGAACCTGTAGAGTTGGCTCAGCCAATTCCTTCAGATTCAATGAATCTACTCTAGTTGCAATTTACTACAAGTGTCAGGATTTCAGCTGTACGTAGTACTGTAGTAGAAATCTTTATCATAATCTTGTATCCAGTGCAGTAGAAAAGCAGCCTCAATGCTGCAGCACCCTGGAGAGCTCCAAGGAAGCAACTTGCTTTCATGAGGTTGGGAACTGACCTCAAGTCTTCCCATCCAGAAATCCCATTTCAAACTAGATGAAGCATTTGTCACACATTTTCCAAGTGATGAAAGATGACTTTGTTGTCAGCACATGATTTTCATGCCATGTTTTCTCATTGGTCAATGGAAGATAAAAGGAGATTTAATTTTCAAAGTGTGATTGCTAAAATATTTCTGAAAAACTGACTTTGGCTGATTAAATCCTCTTAATGTATGGTTTCATCCTCTGCTTCACTCTTCCCCTTTCTACAAGATGGAGGCTTAAAGATGTGGACTGAACTCTAACACTCATTGATCTTTCAAATACAGATGAAACTCGGAAAATTAGAATATCGTGCAAATGTTCATTCAGTCCAGTGATGCAACTTAAAAGGTGAAAAAATATATGAGAGAGACTTATTACATGCAAAGCAAGATAGTTCAAGCCTTACTTTGTTATAATATTGATGCTTATGGCTTACAGCCTACAGGTAGGTCGTTCTTTTAGCATGCCTAACATTGGTAAACTGGCTCTGCAGCCTGTAGTACTCTTGGCAGCAGGTCTGCTGGCCAAAAGGCCACAGTTGCTAGCCCAAGGCTCTCAGACTCCAGGAATCCTAACTTGTCCTTAGGGGTCCCTCTTTTAACAGCCGCACTCAGGCCTCCATTGCCAGCAGACACCTCAGCTTATATGCCCATGCCACTCCTGAACTCCTGGGTCATGACAGTAATGTCAGATTCCAAACTACAAGATTCCCTGTGACATAGGAAAATACATGTGTGGACATAACTATAGAAAGCGGCCTCATTCCAGGACAAACTACGGGGCCAACTTGGCCTGTACTCTCAACTCTGACCGGCATCCAAGGCCTTTACGGCTGATTTTCTTTTGACTGGCAATTCAAGAATTGAACTTGGGATGTTCTCCATTTAAAACATGTTTTGTACCACTGAGATATTGCCCGTTTACATAAGGGTCTAGAGGCAGTTCATGATGTTCCACTAGCCATGCTAGCAAGGAGATTCTGAGAGTTATAGTTCAAAAAGTAACTTTTATGAGCTTTGGGTAAGTCCCTTCTATCCACTGCAGCAGCAAAACTGCTACAGCATTCTGACATCTGGCCCAGTTGTAATTTCCAACACAGCCTTGAAGCATTATCCAAGAACTGTCTACAATTTTCTAACTATAAAAATGCTAGATCGTACTCCAATTGTATCCATGTCTCTAGATAGCATCTTTCACTAATTCATCCTCCTTAGCTTTTCTTTAAATCAAGCCCTACCACAGGAGCTATTTTTAGAAAATGAAGTCATTTTGGGATTACAAAATATTATTTAACATAAAAATCACGTCGTGTTCCCTTGACTAAAGAGCACTTTTTTAAATGACATGTCATCATTCTGCATTATTCCATCCAAGGGCAAAATGAGGGGGTTTGAGCCCCCTTACAGAAAACTGATGTTTCTTCTTTAGTGAGCTAGAATAAAGCTCAGGGAGGAATGATTTATTGTGTTTTTCAAAGGACCCTCAGCAAGAAGCTGTTCAGCCATCTCCCTACCACATATATTACTGGATATACCTGTAGATATATACACTGTTCAATGTGTTGAATTTATATTTTTGGAATCTGGTCATACCTTTCTTAGTAAGCAGAGCATAAAGCAGAAAAACGCAACCCCAGCAGGGGGGAAAACACAAGACAGAATTAGCTCAAGTTCCCTTAATCTCTCCACTAAAATTGGTCTAATAACAGCTTAGGTGGGGGGAAAATTTTTTTTTACTTACACTTCTGTTGTTCAGTTACAAGGGTAAAAAAGGAAAAACATAGTCTCTAAATAGAACAGACGTAGTTCCATGTAATTTCTGTTCACATTTGCAGAAAACACATTAGCTCACTTTACATCATAAATAAGACCACTGGATAAAAGGCAAGACAGTTTAAAAGACCTAATTCAAAGTAAACTATCTACATATTGCTACAGTATTCTAAATTAAAGGTGGGACCTCTGGATCATCATTAAAGTCTGCTGGGGTGTTTTTGTTATTCGTAGTGTGTTGATGTTGAAAAATTAAAGGTCCTTGTGAGGTCTGATCCCTTTTCCGGACAATGTTCATTACATCTGGGAACGAATACTTTGTAGGATCCACCTCCAATTTCTCTGTACACTCATGTCTGCAACAACAACAAAAGGTAATGGTTATACCTGTATGTCTGATACACTTTAGTAGAAAATGAAACAAATGACAGTTCTACTTAAAAGGACTTCCAAAATTACTGCAACAATTGATGTAAAGGTGACAACCGTTAAAGCTGTTTGACTTGAATGTGGCAAGAAAGATCCTTCTGAGTTGCTGTCCTGAATTTTCAAATTCTTTTCTGAGCCCCGTGAAGTGTGACATCCTTGCAGATTGAGGAGCAGAAATAAGATGGAGTGGTTTCAGTGTGTCTTTGGATGAGTTTTTACTCCTCCACATAGGGTGTGGTTTATTATGCTGAGTATTTCCAGTGTGGAATTGTGATGAACTACAGTAGAACTCAGAAAACCTGGATTTGAATCCCCATTTGGCCACAGAAACTTGTGGTGTGAGTGGAAGTGCTAAAAATCACTTACAAACACATATTTTTATATGCAATGTGTGATTTTAACCACAATATAATTAACCAAAATATATATGTTTAGCTACTCTAATTTAATTACATCAAGATGAAAAACAAGTTCTTTAGGCAATATATTCCAACTTGTAAACACTATACTATTTGAAAATTGCTTCCCAAAAGCCAACTTGTTCATAAACCTGACCTTGCTGACTATACTAACAATAATCAATTTTAAAGAATTATATTATTGTGATGAGTTTGCAAACTGTATCTTTATCTTTTGTTACAAAAATTGAGATGGAAACAGCTAAACTTCCTTCCTGACTTCCTAATGGGAAAAACTGTGTATGATTACTTGACTTCTGTACCTTACAGAAGTGTTGTCATGCTTATTCCACATACCACATCTTCTGTCAACAGTGCAGAGAGTGACTTCTGATTCCTGACTCAACTGACTCTTAAAATGGACTGACCATAAAATGTTTAAAATAACAATTTGCTTTGCATTTGAAACCAACACCAAGGTGCAATTTGTTGGCTGCAAATGTAGCTTTCTTCAGATTTCATTTAATTGCTCATTAATTATTTTCAGAATAGCCAAATCACAGAATACCTTCAGAAACTATGAATCTTCTTCTGTGTCTAGGCCAGATGTGAAACTGTCAAAATGAAGGCAACCTTTGGTGAGTTCATCCTGCAGTTCCCTTTACCTGACCTAGTGTGAGAAAGATTAATCAGCAAACAGAAGGTTGCCGTTACAAGGGTACGCCTGATTGTGGTTCAAGAATACCACAATCTTCAAGGAGGCTCTTTATAAAAGTACATCTCATTGTGACAAATATTAGTTGACATTTGAATTGAAGGGTATGGTTATTCAGTTTTCATTGTCTTTTAAAATTATTTTGTTATATGAGATTTAAAATACTGTACCAGAATACAAAAGCATTGTTCTTGTAGTATGTGCAGTCAAGACTTCTCTGACCTATAGCAACCCTGTGCTTGTAAGATCTCAAAAATGTATGGTCATCAAGAGTTCCTGAAAGCATAGCCTGTGGCTTGTCTTAGGGAATCAATCTATTTCATGTGTTTGGTCTTCCTCTATTCCTGCTGCCTTTCACCTTTTCCAGGATTATTCTCTTTCCCAGAGAGTCTTGCCTTCTCATGATGTACCCAAAGTAGGACAGGCTGTTTTGTCAATTTTGCTTCCAGAGATAGTTCAGGATTGATTTGCTCCAGGACCCATTTGTTTAACTTTCTGGCAGTCCATGCTATCTGCAACCCTCTTATCCATATCATTTTTGCACAGTTTACTTTCCAGTCTTTACACCCATATAGTGACAATATAATAGCATGACCTTGCTCCTTTTCCTTTCACTTTCATTTAAAAGTCATTTCATGTCACTGGTTTTCTGCCAGCAAGATTGTGTCACGTGCAGATTTTGACTGCTCTGGGGCCTTTAATTTCATCTGATATTTCGCTTATCATTTCATTGTACTGTTAAAAATTCATTAATCTTCCTGTGATTTCTTTTATTCCGTGCCTTCATGTCACAGATCTTAATCCTTATTTATTTGCTGTGATTTAAATAAAATTCTCTATTAACTGTAACTGAAGTAGCCTGGTCTCATCTCTGGTTATGCTCTCATTCCCACTGGGGTAAAAAAGACCTCATTTTCAGCAAGTCCACAAAAAAGCGCCTATCAGACACAACTGTCAGGCTAACAGATTATTATTACAAAACCAGACACCAGTGAAATCCATTTCTACTATCTACCTCTCACTTGTTATTTTCTGTCTCAGTGCAACTGCAGAGCAGCCTACTGAAACAGTCTAGAATTTTCATATCAGCAAAGGATCCAGAGGTCTAGAAAGTCCTTTTCCTCTTATTGCACTAAAAGGTATTAAGGATAACATTAAAAAGCTGCCACACAACATTCTAAAGAAATCAACAAACTGATGCCACCAAGGTGGAAAACAGTCAATTCTAATCCTACACCAATCAAAAAAGTTGAAACTCCAATTTGGCTTCTTTCTTTATACATATTCAGTTTTATTTAATTACCATCAAATTATTTTGGGTTTATATATTAATGAATTCCAAAAGGTATTTATCTGTCCTTTTCATTTATTGAAAACATAAGACTATGAGATATTTTACATAAAAACTATTAAAACTGGCTTTTAAAAAACAAAAAACAAAACATATTTTAACAATAAGATTTTAATTTTTTTTAAAAAAATGATTCTGATTTATTATTTTAAAGAAATAAATCATTAATTTTTATTCATTCTGGTTTAGGAGCAATAACTACCTCTCATTAAATCTACTCTTTTATTTCAATGATGCTCTTTATAAAGTGTTACCACTCTGTGGTTCTCATCATTTATGCAGAGTTGTAATACATCTTAAGTGCATTGCAACCACTTTAATTCATTCCTACTTCCAATGAGGTTATTGCCATTAAATTAGAATGATTACAAGTGCATAGAAAGGCAGAATTAGCTAAGCGGAAAAACCATTCCAATCCCAGAACATGCAATACTGTATAAAAAACTGGAAGTGGAGAAAGCACTAAGAAAAATGACTAAACATATTTAAAACATGTCTAAAAATACATTGACAAGAATCCAACTAAATATTTGCACTAGTGTAAGTACAATGCTGTAACTTGGAACCATTAATCAATGACTACCCAGAAGAATTCCTAGTTGCTTGCCAAGACACACAACTAGCAAGCAACTAGGAATTCAAGCAGGGACTCATTGATTAGCAGTTATTCACCACTTCAAGTTATTCCATTGCACTTATTCTTCTGTAAATATTTAATTGTCCTGTGCTTGTTAGTTATTACTCTATTTTTCTGGAAACCCCTCCATACCAGAGTACTGCACTTTGCTGTCCTAGCACTATCTATCAATAGACAGAACGATTCTGAGGTCCTATGCATGAAAAACAAGTGCTCTGTTACTGAAGTATGGCTGTTGTCAGTACTAGCTTATGGCAACCTTGGTGATCTCCAAAAGGACCTATCATTAACTCAAATCCCATAAACTTGGGACCATGGTTTTCTTTATTTGGACACACTACTTCATATCTGGTTTTCTTTTCCCACTATCTAGAACTCTTCTAAGTATTATTTTCTCTATAAGTAAGATTTGTGCACAATTATATATCGTTGTTGTTTTGGAAGATAAAACTTCAGATGTCAACATCATGGATGAACGTTATCAGACTTTAAAAAGTAATAACTAGAAGTCTAGCAACACCTTAAAAACCTAACAAGTTCTATTTGGCAAAAGCTTTCTCAGGCAGAAGCCTACTTGTTCAGATGTAGAGTGTAGCCACTGTAGATAGACTAGGTATTTAGTATCAATACAATTTTATGCCAACTAAACATTGTTGAAGTTGCTTTATTCAGGACTTAAGTTTTTCACACAACCAACTAATATGGCCATCCTCCCAGAATTTTCAAAGCAACTTATTACTGTACTGATAAAAACAGCTATGAAATTACCTCTACATCAGATATCTGCCAAAACAGTAGTTTTCCTCAGAGACATTAGTAATTGAAATTTTCCTATTTGTATTCCAGAATTTTTCAAGGAAAAGGTCATTAATGATGAACTACCTCCATGAAAAGGGCCAGACTAATAGAAGAGGATTTATCAAGAAAATAGTTTATGTGGGATTACAGGGGTTTGGCTAGAGACCTACATTAGTGGCCTGATCGTCACGATGTATTCCAGAAAACTCTATGATAAGCAATAAGCAAGGTGAAGGAACAACTATTTCCTCGAAAGAGGGAAAATGAAAAAAAGACACTGGCATAGGAAATCTAACACCAAACACAAAAACTTAGATACTGACATATAACCTAGCTTGAAGCTTTCCTAATCTACAAATGAAGTGTTTTATTAAGAATATATAAGGCAGAAATCAAAACCTCCTCAACTCTGCTGGGAGCCTTTTCTGTTTCTCTCATATCCTTGATCAATAATACATGTTGGAAAATGCAAGTAAGATCAGCCCTTGAAAGAAAAGCCAGGCTAGACAATTGAAAGTGATGACTTGCTTCTCCCCAAGATTTTGTGGCACTAAGAAAATATTCCTTCTTGGAGAGGGTTTTCTTGATGAGGAATTTAAGTTTCAGTCCTTCACTCTGTAGAAGCTGGCAATTGAAATAAAACTATTAAACCTGCAGCAGTAAAACTTTTGCAGCATTACCACTGAAGTGGGAAAGTTAGATATGCCCAGGACGAGCAAGTCTTCCATAAAGTCAACTGCCTTTATGTAAAACTTTTCTTAATGTAAATCAACATTAATTTTGCTTTTCAGTATAATTATGTATTTACTGAAAAATATGGTGGAAAATAGAAACTTGTTTCAAAAGTCAAAAAATATTGAGATCACAATTACCTTTGTAAATTTCTTCGAAGTTTATTGGTTTCAGAGGGTTTCTCAGGAGTGGATGGTTCTCGTTTAGCCACTATTATTTCTTTATCCTGGATGGGGGAGAGATAAATATTGCACTAGTTTCATTGTGATTTTGTATTTAAGTTATGGATTAAACTCTGCTCATTTTGGTTTTATGTCCAAATTTTTTTGGAAGGAAGACCTTCTGAATGAAGCAAATGAAGACTCACAGCTAAACCAAAATGTATACTAACTGTAGTAGTGTTCACTATATGTACCTCATAAGCCAGATACTTAAACCACTGAGCTATGATCCCATTTTTAAAGTGTTGGAAACACTTTTTAAAATTTCTGAAATCAAACTACTGTATGTTTAAGGATCTACATGTACCAACTCAATGTGTGGTTTAAATGCCTTTTTAAATTAGAACTCAGAACACTCTTCAAGTATTTTCAACCAGCTCGAAATTAAAATATGTTGAACCATTCATAAGATGAAGCCAGCATTTTAACAGCCATTCAAACGGTCAATTATAATGTAAGAAAAATAGAGCCTTTCTCTATTTTTGTGTTAGTCCCTCTGGTCCAGCATTCTGTTTCCACAGTGACCAAAATGTTGGATTGATTTTGGTACATAAAATGGCATCCCACACTATGCTACCCCCCACCCCCATTTCTCTACATATTTTCTATGATGAAGAGTTCCACTTCTCTTTGCCTTGTTGATTGCTTGGGGACAAGGAAGAACATTAAGCTTCAGAATTAATAAATATGTCTCTGGAAACATGGAATGTTTCATTTTCTTGATGCAGAAATTTATTTTCTGCAGAATCTTTACTTAGTATAAGATCACAGAGAGAGAGAGAGGGAGAGAGGGGAGAGAGGGGAGAGAGAGAGAGAGAGAAATGACTGCTTTGGAAAATAAAAAAAAGAGAACCATAAAAGTTCTGAAAAGATGAAACAAGGACTACAGAAATATGGATGATTCATACTCTGCGGTTTACGAGTCCTCACATGGGCATATTTGGATCAGTGCAATTTAAGAATTCCACCTGAAGTTGACTACTTTTCAACATTGTTGGCCAACCTTTTTTGGCTGTGGGCTGATCATGCCCCCTGGGCAGCTAAGTGGGCACATTTACGGCTGTCGTAAATGTGTCCAGTTCCACATTAACGACAGCTACGGGTGCATTTACGTATGCACAGGCATATTTTACGGCTGGTGTAAGCACGCCCGCTTCTATTTTTGGGTGCGGCAGCAGTGACGATGGGTCGGATGGAATGGCACCACAGGCCAAGGCTGGCCCACAGGCAATAGGTTGGGAGCCCCTGATTTACTCTTTGGGTGGTTCGTACATGCAAGATCCTACATTGTCTTTCCTGAAACTAGTGCCCTCCAGATATTTCATACTAGTATCTCCAAACAGGATAGCAAGGCTGGCCAGGGTTAGGAGCTATTATCCAGTATATGTGGAGGGCACCAGGTTAAGAAAAGGTATTTTACATATTTTCTTGTCACCATGAAGTTACCATTCAGTCACTTAACTCTACAGTTAATGCTCCTATATTATTTATCTCTGAGATTGTAGTAGAATGGACCTGGGTATAAGGCTTCACAAACACTACCGTATGCTTCTATATTGTCGGTTGGGCTTCTCTCCAATGAGTTGTGTGACCTGAATTTTAGGTATTTTCTGATGTCCACCGTAATGGGTCTTCTGTATACATAGAACATCACAGTTTTGGTTTTGGCATAGGTCCCATATCGGTTCTTCTTTGTAGGCAGACAAACCCTCAATATTTACAGAAATAATAGTCATCTTTGGTCCTAAAAAAGTCCTTTTGTGGGTTAATATTTTGTTGTAACAAATGAGATTAGAATTCCCTTCTCCTTAGATCTGTTTCTGAACAAATGCCTCCAAAAGGTAGGATCAAAATTAACAGAAATGAGGAGGAGGAAATGGTTAATCTATTGGCCCGCTTCACAGTGGAAGAACTTAGTAATGCTATAAAGAAGTGCAGATTATGGAAAGCTGCTGGATTTGATGTTATTCTTATTGAGCAGATAAAACATTTTTGGCCAAAAAGTCAACAATGGCTATCAGAAATGTTCAACAAATGTTTGGAACAGTGTAAGATCCCTGGTATCTGTTGGAAGGCTAAGGTTATAGCTGCCCTTAAATCAGGTAAAAAAGCTAATAATCCTAGAATAGCAGGATCAATACTACTCTGAATCAGTTAAGGCTAAATCCAGAGAAAACCCAGGTATATGTCCACCAACTCCATAATAAGGAAGCAGCAGGGAAGCTGCAAATCATGCGGAAAGGAGTGTTACTGGAGCAATCCTATACCTAGGCATGACTTTGGACAGAGTCCTAACATATAAACAGCATTGTATTAATACTAAACTGGAGGTCAGTGGAAAAAATAATATTTTTCAGAAATTTAATAAGTTCTACAAGAGGGGGCCAAATCAAAGGTCCTTAAAACAAGAGTATTGTCTCTTTGCTACTCCACTGGCAAATGTGACTGCCCAGTATAAATCAGCACATGCAGGGCAAGTAGATATTGTTTTAAATAAAACCAGTAGAATAATCATGGGAAACTTGAAATGATTTCAGAGAAATCGATTTGGAAACCTGAAAGATACTTATTTCTAACGGATTCTGAATGTTTTGGGAGAAAAGGAGATTTTGATAAAATGAATAAAACTTCAGGCTTAATTCTAGCCCCTGATGAGGCTGCAAACCTGTCATTACACATGCACAATATGAATTAATTAGAGGCGTAACAAAGCAAGGCAGATGGTATGAATTGAAAGAGACAAGCTATATTTTTTAAAAAACCAGAAAAATGTAGGGAAGGAACACACTGTTGCAATTAACTTCCATTAATAGGGAATTAACTTAGGGTGGGGAAGAGAAAATAGCTTCTTCATTTATCAGCACTGGAATTATGGCTCAATGGAAAAATAAGAAAGTAGATGGGAGTGGTTTTGCACAATCAGCTTTATCTTTCTCACTGTATGAATTCTGTGCTGAACCCATGATTCACAGCTGTAGAATCTGCTATTTAATGAAAAATATCTACTCCCATAACTTTAGATCTTATTTAACATTAAGTATGATTCAAAACTACGTATAAGCAAAAGTAGTTTCTAGGCCCTCTGACTGCTAGAGAAAAAACATGCAAACATATTTGCTTTGCTTCTCTGGGTATTTCTGCAGTGTGCACTTGTAGCAGTTCAATTTCACCGGTGACGTACTTTGGATCTCTGCCAGAAAGCTCAAGAATCTAGCGCTGAAGTACAACAAAAAAAGAATATCTCACCAAAGAACACATCCTGGGACAGGACTATAGTAGCTATAGCATAATTAAATCGCTATTACATCATGCGGAATACTGTATATTCATAGAGTGTGGAGACCTGTGGCAGTGCTTTTGTTCCTAGAAAGCAAGGAAAAGGAGACGCTGGATGGGTCTAGTAGAGCCAAAACGACAACCAACAGGAAAGGGTCTGGAGACCTGCTGTGCCTCCAAGTGTCCAGATTGTCAACAGCACATCGGCTGGTATTATTAGATTGACCATACAGGCCATAAGGACTATGCCAGGGTTTCTCAACCTTTTCAAGACACGGGCTGGACCACGCTCCTGCCCGGGGTTCTTATTTACTCCTGCCCGGATGTCCTTCTTTTTAAGGGGAAGTTTTATAAATGTTTTTAGATAGTTCTATAGTATTCTGTTTTAATTAGCATTGGGTATAGGTTTTAACTGACGTTGTGAGCCGCCCTGGGTCACTTAGGCGAAAAGGGCGGTTATATAAATCCAACAAATAAATCAATAAATTCAGTCCAGGTGGCTTTGAAAATCTGACAGAGACTCAGGCAACACATCAGATCAGATCCCTATAGGAGCCTGGGTAGAGACTGCTGAAGGTGCTACTGAAAAGGTTGTTCTCTCAGAAAAGAGGCTGTCACAGAGTTACAAATCCCATGGCCATTCTTCTAAGGAAGTTGTTTATATATCCTATCAACTCTCACAATCTTGGTGTCCACATGGTAAGAAAGTTCTGTGTGGCACATTCTGCTATTTGCAACTTTGAAAGAGATAGAAGACAGAGGAGACAGAAAAGGACAAGCATATCCAAGTTGAAGATGCATTTTAGCATCTCTGATGAATTTCCTGTCCTACCTTTGGCAAGGTGATAACCAAATGTCCAGTTGTTTGAGATCTTCTAACAGTACTGTTATCTGGCCTCACCTCTGCAGGAAGAACCAGCTGAAATGCCTGCAAACACCCCCAACAACATAAAGATGGGCAATCAACATTTGATTTTCAAAAAAACTCATACATTTGTGCAACATATTGTTATGGACTTAAGAAGTACGAAATTAGAAGGATAAAATACTTGTAACCCAGTTAGAAAATGTGCAATAACATTAACGACATATCTTTGATGCAAGGTGGTTTAGTGTCTTAAATCTTTCTGGTGGTAGATATTAATACCAATCATAAAGGGTTATTTGCATTTTAAACAGTGTTCATTTACATTGCAAGTGTGTTGTGTTGATATGTATGTTCTCACATCTAGATCAACAAAAGACAGGCAGATATCTTCACACACACATATGCATGCCTTCAGTGTTGTCACTGAGTGGGACATTTTAAAAAGAAGATTATGACATGGAATTTAAATTACACTATCAGCTAAAATAAAATAATTATTCCAGGCTATTTTAGATGGAAAGAATTGTTAAAATCTGCATTTAGTAGAATGATTACAAACAGGACTTCTAAATTTTTAGCCTAACTGAACAGCACTTGTACCTTAAAAACCATTTATGAAAAACATATACAATCTAAAGGGATTAAGCCATTAAGGCAAACATCAACTTTCTTTGTTCACTGCAAGAACAGTTCAGACTAATCATTTCCCTGTAAATGCTTGCCTTAAAATATCTCAGGTAAAATGAAATTTCACAGGAGAAAATGGCTTACATGGAAGTCCTTCAAACTTGTCAGTAAACCACAGATGCTTAGTTTTTTTTCCTGATTTATATAATATCTAGATATATAGCAGATATATAACACATGCACATACATGCATATTCACACATTCATGGTGTACAATGTGCATATCTAATCTTCAATTTGATAGTGAACATTTTATGAGCAAAAAGAAAAGGCAATGCCATTTTAAAAGAAAAAAATAAAAGTTACTAGAACAAATCCATTGGCTCTATTTGACAGGAATAATCCAAAATTCATGCATATCTATGGGGGGAAAACAAAAGTTATAGCCTTTTCAATCTCCCCAAGCAAATCAATGAGAGATGTGAAAATTCAGATTTCCAAATCGCATTTCTGATTCAGATCCTAATATTGGATATCACCTGATGAGGTCTAAAGCAAATTAGGCTTGAATCTTGATTTCTATGTCAGATGATCAACCAAAGCAAGGGACTATCACATAGTCCATGTATCTCATGATGGGCCCTTTAAGGGCTACAGTTTGTAAATGGCAGAGATAGAGCTTCTGAGGGCTGGTTAGATAGTTTGGTTGTTTAGGCATCTGGCTATGAAGCTAGAGGTTGGGAGTTCGATTCCCAACTGTGTCTTGTGGGAGGAGAGACAATCTGTGTAATCATGGGCAATATGTACAGTCCCAACGCACCCCCAGAAGAAGATAACTGTAAACTTTCTACCTAGAAAACACCAGAAATAGTCACCAAAAGTTGTAACTGACTTGAAGCAACAAATGTTATTATTATTAGAGCTTTTCAGGATCTAAGCTGGCAAGAAACTTAAACCTTCAATGGCTGGAATCCATCAGTAAGACATTAGCTCATTACATGAGGAACTACCCCAGGGTAGCAATCTCATCAGAATTCTATCTAAGGTCTTGAACAATCCTTTTGCTCTGCTCTTGCCTGACAAGAGAGCCTGGTTTTACCAGATAAAATACTGCAGACCTCATCAGTGTTACTCACTTTATACAACATCATCTACTTTCTTGCTAAGATATGACATTAACCTTTTAGAAAGAACTGCTGTGTGTTCAAGAAACCAGATGCTTCCCTGGATTTCACCATTAGCGGAACATCCTATTATACTGTTAAATATGTTCTTCTTCATTTTTTCAAAATCTTTTATTTCAAAGTAAAATAAATTTCATATGGAGCAAGAAAATGGCTTGAATGGAGAACCTAACTCCTAATCGAAGGGCATTTCTGTACAATCTGTCAAATGTGTATTCTAGCTGATATTTGCCTTTACAAAGTGATACTCAAATTGCTTTTCAATAATACCAAATATCCCAGTTACACATGAAAGATTCATTGTAATAAAGCTTCATTCTAAAGGCTAGTTAGGTGTACCCTCCATTATAGGAGAAAGTGAGCATATAAACACAACACTGTGGGAAGATGTACAAGCAAACAACAAACACACAATCCTTTTTTCTTTTGCAGCTTATAATGTTACAATATCTTTGTGCAAAGAATCTTATTTTATTTTATTTTACTGATGGCATGAAACACTAAAGCTAATATAAGCTGGTGGGCTTGGGACCAGGAAAACTGTAAATTGGAATTCAAGAGAGTGCAGTGAAAATGAAGAGGTAAACTAACTTAACCTTTTACACGTTTCTTTTATCCCTTGAGGGAAATGTGTTAAATGTGAACACCTTTTCTCAGGCCAATCTGGCCTCTACCTATAGGCACTAATTCTATTCCTAGCCCTTAAAATAAATGTGGTAGGGAGGCGGAAAATGGTATATCTTAACAACCCTTCTATACTTGCTGCAAAGAAGACAAGGAAACAAGTCCCTGAATGAAAGAACAAAATGCTCAAATAGGGGCTGCTTGCAGACAACACACTGTGTGAATGTGGAGAGATAAAGAATCCAGATCATTTGCTGGTCAGTCAGTTACTGCCAGAAACTTGTACCAATGAAGATTTAAGTTTCACCAATGACAAAGCCAAGAAAGTGGCTTCACTTTGGCAGTTTAAAGTCTGACCTGAACACAAAATAAGAAAAACCTATGCAATCCTTGAATGCTCACAAACCAGCCTATAGTGTTAATCTGCTGCAGCTCACATTGACTAGTCTTCCTAGATCTTATGGCTATTTGGAGAGCTATTCCTAAGCATTATACCCCATATAAGACTGCATTATATGCTGTTTATACATGCTTTAGCTGGTATTTATTCCATTCATGTCATTTAACTTGTTTCCCACCCTATCCTTTGTCACTTTTCCCCATACATCTCCATTGCTTTGCTCCATGCTGCTCTTTATGTATAAAGCAGTCAGCCTTTACTTCTCCATATCTGCTATTTTTCTTTCCTCATAGATATTTTCTCTTGCTACCCAAAAGACCAATCACATCAGTGGAGCAAATCAAGGCAAAAAGATAATTAAAACCAGAAAATGAAAACAAGATGAAGCTAGATGGATTTTTTTAAAACACCTTTTCATAACAAAACCCAAAATGTACTAACCTTTCCCTTAACCATTACTCGGACGTAAGTAGGCTGTACATCAACTTCAAGCAAGGAAGTGTCCAGGTGCCTTCAGAATGAAGAGAGAAATAGTTAATTTAGTTTACTTGTTCTCTCTCTTTTTTCCTATGTGGATCATATGCAAAGGCATGATATGTAACTCATAAACTTGTGTTAATTCACAAGCCTATTTGCAAGATGCTGTACAATATTCTAGGGCTCAATGTCATGAGGACATCCCTTGATTTGTTGAAAGAATTTTACATTCAGGAACTCTTAATTTTTTTTTAGGAAATACACCAAATCTTAACCTATAAATCCAAGGGTTAACCGTTGGACCTGGCTATAGGTTGCTATGCCTCGCGCTACTTGCCTGCACTCACCCTTCGTGCACACGGCCGATCTGGGTACGCAGGTCAACGAAGGATTGAAAAAACCGGCAGTGGGGCAACAGCCCCACAAACGCGAAGAAAGGGAAACAACTTCACTTCCCAACATTCCTTGCGCCGCGCCGCGCCAGAGCCAATCAGGCTGAGAGGCTCTCGCACGGCGCAGCGTTCGGAAACGCGCCGCAGCCAATCGAAAGAAAAGCATTTTTAAAAAACGCAGCACAAACACAAAACAGCAACCCATAACTACAAGCCCCAGCGTCCTGCGCGCCATGAGCGCGCAGAGCGCTGAGGAAACCGGCGCCCGAAAAATGAAAAAGAAAAACAACTCACAGCCAAGCACACACCAGCCGGCTTTCTTTGCCTCACCAACAGCGCCTGAAGCTCCCGACTGGAGTTTCCCCTTTAATATCAGTGGGTGGGGGTTGCGATCCCCCTCTCCGCAAGCTACCCTAGGGTTGGGAGGTTTGTGGGGAGAAAAGGAGTATATTGCCCCAACCCTTCTGGAAACAAAAGATCAGGCAGAGTGGATCGATCCCCCACCCCCCCTCCTTAAAACAACTCCGTCTTTTCTTCTCTTTAAAAATGGAGTTGTTTTAAGGAGGGGGGGTGGGGATTCGATCCAGTCTGCCTGTTCCTCTGTGTCCAGAAGTGTTGGGGCAATATACACCTTTTCTCCCCACAAACATCCCAACCCTAGGGTAGCCAGCGGAGAGGGGGATCGCAACCCCCACCCACTGATATTAAAGGGGAAACCCGAACTACTTTCACGACTCCACACAAACAAAGCACCATAACACACTAAAGCTCCCCTCCCCACCACCTCCCCACCCTTCCTAACCCCCAATGACCATGCCCCCTCCCCACCACCGAGCCCACCCTTCCTAACCCCAACAACCACGCCCCCCTCCCCACAACTTAGCCCACCCTTCCTAAACCCCAACGAAAAACAACTCACCGCTTCACAGCCAAGCAAACACCAGCTGGCTTTCTTTCCCTCACCAACAGCGCCTGAAGGTCCCGACTGGAGTTTCACCTTTAACATCAGTGGGTGGGGGGTTGCAATCCCCCTCTCCGCTGGCTACCCTAGGGTTGGGAGGTTTGTGGGGACAAAAGGGGTATATTGCCCCAACACTTCTGGACCCACAGGAACAGGCAGAGAGGATCGATCCCCCACCCCCTTCCTTAAAACAACTCCATCTTTTCTTCTCTTTAAAAACGGAGTGGTTTTAAGGAAGGGGGGAATTCGATCCACTGTGCCTAATCTTTAGGTTCCAGAAGTGTTGGGGCAATATACCCCTTTTCTCCCCACAAACCTCCCAACCCTAGGGTAGCCAGCGGAGAGGGGGGTCACAACCCCCACCCACTGATATTAAAGGGGAAACCCGATCTACTTTCACGACTTCACACAATCAAAGCACCATAACACACTAAAGCCCCCCTCCCCACCACCGAGCCCACCCTTCCTAACCCCAACGACCACGCCCCCCCTAGCCCCCACTTCCTAACCCCCAACGACCATGCCCCCCTCCCCACTACCTAACCCACCCTTCCTAACCCCCAACGACCATGCCCCTCTCCCCACCACCTAGCCCACCCTTCCTAACCCCCAATGACCACGTCCCTTCCCCACCACCAAATAAATAAATAATTTTTAAAACATTACTAAAACAGTCAAACACATCCAAAAATACACAAAAACACCAAAAACAATACGAAGTAAACAAAGACACAATCAAAAACAAAACAGACAAAAAATACAAATTCCAACCCCCCCCCCCCCGCCCACACACACACACACACACACACACACACACACACACACACACACACACACACACACACACACACACAAAACAAAGAAAACAAGCAAACTTACCAAAACATGTGCTACCTCCACCAGGACTGAAAAAGAAATGAATAAAGAAAGAGACTACTTACCAGAAGAAGCTCCACCCAGAGGCCAGGAGAGAAAAAAAGTCAAAATACAATAACCCCTACCAGCACCACCTGCTGGCCACAATAGTAAAAACAATTCAAAAACACACAAACATTGAATGTAAAAAACATTTACTTTTACATTATTAAAATTATGACCTACGGTACAACTAATTAAAAAAAAATCAAAAAAATAAAACATTATTCATTTACATAAAACAATTTGAAAAAATTATATCATACTTTCTTCTTTTATTAATCCTCAAAAAAAACCCCCAAAAACCAGATCCCAGTTAATAACAGCCAAGCCAAAAAATTTTTACATAAATAAACATTTAAAAAATTAAAATTACAGACAAAGCAATTTTTAAAAAACATTAACACAATTTAACCTTCCAACACAATTTAAAACTATTGCAAAAATAAAATTGGTTCATTTTTTATTAAAACACACGGGAGGAAAAGCCCGGCAACGCCGGGCAACCCTTGCTAGTAGAATCATAGAATCACTGAGTTGGAAGAGGCTTTTTAGGCCATTGAGTCCAACCCCCTACTCCAAATCAAAGCAGATCAGACAGATGGTTGTCTGACAGATGATCTTTGCCTTTTTTACTTTTCTAATATTTTGACAACTAATAGTCCTGAACGCCCTTAGAGATTATATAAAAACGTATTATGTTTAAGATTTTACAACAAGTCGCACACTGATGACTTATAAGAACTTTATAATACTAGCTTAATTTTTAAAGAAGGTAGCAGCCATGTAAAGGGATGAAACCTCCACCCATTTTTCCCCCACTTTTCTTTCATTCCAAAAACTGCCCATTACTCTTTATCGCATGCTAACACCCCATTTATTCTGAGAACTCTTATTAGATTCCTACTGCCTTTCCCTTTGCCAGTAAGCACATTCAGGTCATCTCTACTGTCATTAAGGGAATCCAAAGACCTGGCTATTTTATCCGATTAGGGGAAACATAAGAGCAAACTGAGAGAGAAACTGGTACAATTTCATTTGGATCTCTTCAGTTTCATCCCAGCCACATCTAGAGAACTGCCAGAGCAAAGCCCAAAGATGACAACTTGAAACATTGTATATTCTCCAAAAGCAGACTGAGTAGAAGTGCGGAGGGGGGAGGAGGGATTTGACCTGTAAACAGAAAGATCCAAAATGAATTGGTTGTTTTCTTCATCGTCATCCAAGAAGAAAGGAAGCCTAGAAAAATAGCAAAAAGAAAAAGGAAACAGAACTGAGTGAAATGCAGCATCCTGATTTCAAATGGTGATTTTATGAAAAGGAACATACCCTTCCCTTCACATATCAGCAGAATCCTGAATACAGTATATGAATAGTGTTCTAGTTTATTACTGATTTTTAACAGGATGGAACACATGACACAAGGTCATCTTAATTCAATGTCAGATCTATGTTAGAAGAGAGACACCTGCTGGTAAAAACCATCTAAAAGAGATATCTTTTGTACATTATCTACATGAAGTAGAATTTTATTTGTCACTTTCTGTTGTTTCAAGATACTTGTAGGGAGAGAATGAGAGAAGGAGGATAGTGTCATACAGTGGTGAAGACTTAGCTATGAATTACGAATCCCTGGTTTTTATCTTACTACTAACTTTTTGAAAGCTGTTAATTTTTCAGTTTCTAAATTCAACATCTTATTTGCCCTAAAATGCTTTTTTAAAAACTGAATTGTGAGGGGAAATATTCCACTTACTTCTGAGTCACAACCAGAGGTCCTTGGGATCTCTGCCAAATTTGATTAGGAGATCCACAAAACCACATCTTGTCTAAAGGTTATTCTATTAATATATAGTGTCTGAGAAACATAACCAAGGCTGCCTTAAACATGCAAAACTAGCTGAACATTTCTTTGTGCAACAGTCATTACTTTGACCATGAAATTACTATAGTGGCTAGATAGAAATTGGGTTGGACATCACTATTCATATCCTAACCTGATCTCATAGATTACATGGAAGATAATTCTTTGGCATCATAATTGAGAGATGGATTAATAGTAAACTGCATACAGGTGTCCCCCCCTTTGTATGGGGGGGGGGGGGAATACATTCTGAGACCTACAGCAGATACCTGAAACTGCAGTTAATATTGAACCCTATGTTCTACTTTGCAAACAGTGGCCTCTAGTGGCCACCTCTGGTAATGTGTCACAGAAATAGTAAAAGGAAAAGGTCACCCTTGCTCGAAAGCCAGCCGTACAGATATATTATATATTTTGGGATTTTTTAAATTGAATATCTCAAGGTTGCTCTTCCTTAAAAGCCAGTCGTATCAGACTCTAGAGTTCAGTGTTCATCTTGTTTATAGCCAAAGATCCAGCACTGTCTGTGTCTGCAGATGTTTCTGTGGACACGTGGCAGGCATGCCTCAACACCAGAGTGCACGGGAAGCTGTTTACCTCCCCACCGAAGTGGTCCCTATTTATCTACTTGCAATTTCTTGCTTTCGAACTGCTAGGTTGGCAGGAGCTGGGACAAAAACGGGAGCTCACTCTGTCGTGCAGTACTTGGGAATCGAACTCCGACCTTCTAGTCGTTGAGTTCAGCATCTTAACCACTTGAGCCACCACAGTCCCACAGAATATCTCTAAACCCGCAGATAACTAAAACCAATTGATATTGGGGTGTGGGAGTGATCTGTAGATAAATTTTCAACATTGCTTCAGGAATTTAGTAATATTTATCAACTGCAAGAGATGCCTCACATGACAAAAGATCATTAAAAAGTTGACAATAATCTCTGGCATGGTACTAGAAGAGACACAGAAATCATAGAAGACATTTTAAATTATTAAATAAGACATAGTAGTACATAGAAATTATAAGATAAAATACATTATGAATACCAATCCAACTCATACAAATAAACCTCACTTGCTTAAGTTTAAACATTTGTTTCAGACTTTTATTTTTATAAAAAATCAAGTGCAGGCTCTTGAGGGATGGTGTAAAAAGAAAATGACAGATGAAAGATCCTGAAGTCATTAAAGACACTGGAAAAAGATCTTGTTCCCTGACCAGGCTTAGCCTTGTCTACATCAAGAGAGACAGAAACTAACTTTTTCAATCTGAGAGCAACTAGGCAATTGAATACCCTTGCAGCCATTGATGTCTCCAATTCTACGACATTATAGTTAAATAAACCCTGAAATGAGATGGTGGCTTGTGCTTCTTGCCAATCTGTCAAATAGTCCTTCAAAAACAAACCCTCAGTAAGACTCCACTGAAAGAAGATAACTATATTATTCTGTATCTATTCACAATACAACACTCTGGGGCTCAAGAGACCCCTGAAATCTATTCTGTGGGTCCCAGTCATCATTTGGATCTGTCAATACAACATGTATTGTGAACTTGTTGTCTTCACGTAAGAAAGCCACTCCTGTTTTTGTTAAACTGTCAACACATTTTTACACTGAAGTAGACAGTTTAAAAAAGTGACGTTTGTGAGAGACACAGTAGGTAAACACCAGTGTTTCTTTCCTGCCACTGCATATTTTTGAATATGAGGCAAGGTGTTATTTTTCTACTCTTCTGTTGAATTATAGTTTGAATGAATGAGATGGGGGATGAGGGGATCTCTGGATGCAAAAATGCCCATAAACGCTCCCTAGTTCTACCAATAATTAGCTACGGTGTCCTCTCCTCCAATAATCATAATATACATGGAGGATAAGAAAACAACTTTGGTAACAGCTGTTTTGAAAAGAGAATGGATCTGGTTGGAATACAGTATAAAAGACAGAAAAAGAATCACCATATTTAATTCTACATAGGAGACGGGAAATTTGCATGGAGTTTGGTGCCTTTTCTGAAGAACTCCAGCTTCTGCAACAGCAGCGTCCAAAACTAAATTTATGAAAGCTCCAGGAAATGTGGGCTCATTCAAGTTTTGAGACTTTGATATATTTTAGGTACACTATCAATATTTTTCATCACTACAACAATGCCACTGCTAAAAAGCTCATTCTAACTGATCATTTCTCTTTACATACTTGGGTTCGTTTACATTCAGAACTCTTCCTTCTGAGGTGATGAAAGTTTTTGGTGGCTTCTTTTTCTTTATTTGTTCCCTATTTTAAAAAAAAGAGAAAGAAAGAGGAACTTTTCGATTTTTATGATTTCTGAATTCTCATCACTTCCATGAGTTAGCGAAGACAGAAGTGAAAAAACAAACAAAGTCTGTCAGGTGTAATTTAGCTTTCGATTAAAACACAAAGACCGGTTACTTCAATACTTGGAAAATATACTTGCTAATTAACTTGCGGACCTCACAGAGAGTGCACTAAGCGCTAGGGGGCGGTATATATGTGTGATTGTTTTTGATATACAGTAAAGGTAAAGGTTTCCCTTGCTCGAAAGCCAGTCGTATCCAACTCTAGGGTTCAGTGCTCATCTGTTTCAAAGCCGAAGAGCCAGCACTGTCTGCTTCTGCAGACGTTTCCGTGGTCATGTTGCAGGCATGACTAGACACCGGAGTGCACGGAACCCTGTTACCTTCCCACTGAAGTGGTCCCTATTTATCTACTTACAATTTCTTGCTTTCGAACTGCTAGGTTGGCAGGAGCTGGGACAAAGACGGGAGCTCATTCCGTCCTGCAGTACTCTGGAATCGAACTGCTGACCTTCTGCCTTCCAGTCAGCATCTTAGCTACTTGAGCCACTGCAGTCCCTAAGCATCCTTTATTGAATCAAAATAAGAATGTGTCCATAGGAATGAATCAATTATGCTTGACCAGTGTATCATATAAAATAATACCCTGGGTGGATTCGTTGGTTCAGCAATGTCAGCTTTGCTCTGTATAAATCTCTAGCATCCACCAACCAGGCCGACTCTTGTGCTTCACCCCTATATTTCAGTATATCTTTATCAGCAGGCCCAATGGAACAGTTGGATTTAGGGCAGAAATTCTACCTTGATAGTCATTGGCAACGAGGAGACCAGGTTGGTCGTACTGCTGCAAATACCTCCAATGGGGCCTGGGGTGCCAACTGCTGGTGGGGTGGGTTTGGTTGTGCTGGCAGGCTGGGTTTGCGGCTACATCTTCTTCTTGTTCACCTTCCTCTCTTTTGCTCTCCGGTTCCAGAACCAGATTTTCACCTGCCATTCGGTAAGACCTAGCGTTGCCGCCAGCTCTGCTTTCCGTCGAATGGTGATGTAGTGGCTGTAGTGGAACTCCTTCTCCAGTTCCAAATGCTGGTGGTCTGTATACACAACCCGGTATTTGTCTTTCGTTCTGGTCTTGCCATTGCTGGTGCTGCCAATGCCGCTGGTGCTGGGCACGTTGCGCCTCATCCATTCTTTGCGCGCTACCAGGGAAGAGCTACTGGGCCATGGAGGCACCCATCATGGGCGGAGGCAGCAGGCCAGCAGGCCCTGACGGCGGCAGTGGTAGGCCCGGGTTGAAGTCGTACCCCAGCTGGCCCGGGTTGGCACCGGCGGCCGGGGCTCTGGTGCCGTAGCTGTGCAGCCCTCTTTGGCGGGAGGGTAGGGCAAGGCCCAGGCGCCGGCGGAGTGTTGACCGTGGGCTACAGCCAGCTCGCTGTTTATCCCGGTCATGTGGTGGTAGTAGCTGTTGAAATCCGAGTACTGACGGGGCACCATTACATAGTTCTGGGGACTGGGGTTCAGGCTCAGGTGCCTGACCGGGTTCGGGTACCTAACACCTAACAGTATTAGCTTATATTAGAAAAACAAATACAGCCAGTTGAAATGCCATTTTCCAACAGGTCTGTATTTGACTATCAAAATAATAGTCAAAACAGAGTTATCACCAAATTCTGAGATACAGTATCACAAATTCTGGGCTGCTGCAGCATCCAACAGGCATACAGCTACCTAAGTCTCCCAATACATTTTAAATGCAGGTAAGATGAGAAAGTGGAGAAGAGAAGGAAAAGAAAAACAATTTAGAGTAGACACAAAACAATATCTCAACATCTGCAGAAATTTTTTAAAAATCACTATTTGTTTAGGAAATAAATATGACAATTACACAAACCTATTTTCTGTGTTCTTCTTCTTTTCTTCAACAAATCTGTGAGCTTCTAACCTGGCCTCTGGAGTGTGTGGCACAGGTTCTTCCCAAAAGGCTCTCTCTTCTTCATCATCATCTTCTATCACCAAATCATGGTATTCACTTCCTTCTTCACCCTCTTGGTGTTTCTCTCTCTTTTCTATAGAATAGTACCTGAAAATAGCACAGCAATTTCATTGATAGAGAAATAGATCAGCCACGTTAATTACATAGGAGAGATATAAAACGAGATAACTTCATGAAATATGGCACCTTTTGATGGTCTTTAGTATTGAATAAAAAAAATATAAAAAGCAACTTGGAAAACTGGGTGGAATATTGGTCTATTGTTTTTTAAGCTAGACACAACCAGTGGTGGGCATCAGCAGGTTTGCACCAGTTAGCCAGAACCAGTAGCAGAAATTCTGGCTGGCTGCACCCATCCAAGTATTGAAATAAAGTAGTCCTAATTTGGGTGCAATGCAGGGCTTTCCCCCTTGCCACGCCCACGGTGTGGTAGTAAAAATGTTTGGAGCCCACCACTGGACACAAGGTGTGATTAACAAACCATAGAAAAGGAATGAGATAGAATATGCACGTGAACATATGAATATACAGTATACAGTTATGTGAATGTATTATGTTATGAAAAATCTAAAATTATTTTAAAATATATATTGTTGTTTTGCATCTTATACATCACTGTGCAAAAGGCTTAAGCCACCACCAGCTGGTTTGGGGGAAATTCAATGAGTGATAAAGGGGGTAGGGATAGCTTGGACAACCTAATTCCAATTTTTACCAAACTTGGAGAGGTTTGAGGAGAGTCAATGGAAGACCCTCCCCACTTTTGGTATGCTTAGGTGATTCAGGGGCTAAATTATGCACCTCCAAATCACTCACTGAATTTCCCCCAAACAATCAGATGATGGCCTAAGACTTTTTGTACAATATTGTACTGCCCTTCATTCTATTGCTAGCATTGTTTACAGAACAATGAAAAATGAAGAATATTTGTTTAGAAGATTCATACCTGCCTTTCAATCAAAGGATTATCAAAGTAAGTCTCAAGTTGCTCAAATACACACAAATAATGCATATACAGAAAGCCCAGTACAGTACTCTGTAAGTCTTCTGACACATGGATGGAACCAGAGCCTTGTTTCTGACTGGGCTGTTGGAAGCAAGCTACCTTCAGTTGCAACAGTACAATAATAGCAAACAAAGAGAAGGGAGAGAGGGTGACATTCTTTCTCCTACTTCAGCTTCTGGAACCTGGAAAATGCCAGGATTGAACTCACAACATTTTGGTTGCAGTACAGCAGTTCAACCACTGCTCCACCAGGGCTCCTTTAGTATTAGTAGGTGGTAGAGTGCTAGATAGGAAACCTTCTCCTCCGACATTTATTAATAACAAACACCTAAAAAACTTAAGTTCCCACAGAGATGATTCTCACCGGGTTTTTCCTTCTGTCTCTCTTTTTGAAAAACAATTCAACTGAAATGATTTTGACACAAATTCAATTTGACTTGAGGAAAACAAGTAAATGATGCTTTTTTTGCAGAGAAGTCATTATGGTGCAAATTTGAGGATTAATTTGTGGAGAATACATAGTGGGAGAAAGGGATGGAAAAGGTTTGACTAGGGAAGATGGAATGGAGGAGAGAAAAAAAAACACTGAAATAAGAGAACTCCTTTACTGAAATGAATAATTTAATCTACCATACACATTTGTGATATGGTAAACATGGATCCCATTCTGAATATTCTGAAACACTGTAAAATTGTTTCACCTGGCCCAATGTGAATATCAGACAAGACTCCTTGAGAACAAAATTCCACATACAGTATAGAGTACCACCACTAAAATGGACATATTTCCAATAGCAACCCAACTCAACCCAGATGGTGGGGGGAAACTTGAGAAGAATTTCAAAATATTACTTCTGTTCAGAGAGCAAACTGATATAAAAGTAAATATCCAAAACACAAGTTGTATAGAGGTCTGAACAGTAAGCAGAGAACTTTGAAGAAATAGCCACTAAGTACTGTAAGTCTATCAATCAGTACCAATAAAAAGATGAAATTTAAAACATGAACAGCAAAGGACAGTGGCAGTATTGTTTTTCTCCTGAAATAGCATTTAGAAATACTGTTTTTTAAACTGAAATTGATAAAAGATAAGACCTAAAGAAAAATGTAAACACAACCCTTATATCAGTGATGGCGACCCTTTTACAGACCAAGTGCCCAAAATGCAACCCAAAACCCACTTATTTATCTCAAAGTGCCAACACGGCAACAGGGGAGGGAGAAAATGCTCCCATTGGGCTGGGTGAATACTGTGCTGGATGGAGGGAAGGAGGAAGCGCTCCCATTGGGTTGCTGGGCAGAGGGGCAGGGTGAACTATTGCTGGGGGACAGAGGAAGCACTCTCATTGGGCTGCTGGGCAGAGAGGGGCGGAGTGAACTGTGCTCAGGCAACTGCACAGGTGCCCATAGAGAGGGCTTCGAGTGCCACATCTGGCACTCATGCCATAGGTTCACCACCACTGCCTTATATTATCCAGGACAGAAGGGCAAAGTCCATATTTTAAGAAGGCTACAAAATGGCAAATTCAATCATGTAGATTATGGTATGAATGTCTGCATACCACTGATTGTGTTTCTTTTGCTTCTCTCTTTTCTTCTCTTGCTTTTCTTCTATCCTTCTCTGGGCTTTCTCTTTTTCTTCTTTTCTTTTAACAAGATAGGACTTTTCCTGCTCTTCAATTTCTTTTTCTACCTCAGGAGAGTTTTGTAAAGCCTGAATTCTCTCTGAACGTCCTATCTCTTTGGAATCCAAAAACTTAAAGAGAAGAATAAAAGTAAATAAAAGTTGATACAATAATGAAGGAATTCATCTCATATTCAATTATTTTTATTACCGGTATATTGTTTTTACTACAAATCTCTACCTTTCCTTTGGTTGTTTAACAAATAAGAATATGTAATGACTTGCATATAGAAATGTCAGAGTAGGCTTGAAATAGAAGGTATTGGCATAGGTCAAGCAAACTAAAGCAAACCCGAGCAAATTAAAATCCAAAAACATTTTTTCACAGGTTTGTTTTCCTCTACCACCACTAAGGGCTTTGCCAAACCCAATTTTGAATACATATCACACTGCAATACTGTATGCCTAAACATGACAGCAAAGTTCCCACTATTCTGCTCCAAATTGTGTGTGTGTGTGTCTTTGGAATCAAAAGACTAGATGAACAAATATAAGGCATGCAGCAGGCTGTCTGCACAACAGGGAAATCTAGCTTTCAGTAACATTTAAAATGAACAATTACTATACCTCTTTGCTAAAATGTGTTAAAGGCCCACTTGTCTGACTGGACATCCCGCTACAGTAATGGAAAAGACGGTATGGCCAACGACTCAATGTTGAGTGTTGAGCGGTGGTAAATAACCTGATTTCCTAAAGGGGCCAACAGCTATGGGTGGATGAGCCCCTTTACGTGGGGTGATGGGTGGGGTGATTGCGCTCTCAGTGGAGGAAATGCCACTGAAAACCATCATATTAGGTCCAACAACAAAATGAGCAGAGAAGGAACTATTCTGATTCCCAACATTCAGAGGCGGAAGAAGCCAGGCCAGATGGACTGGCTGTGAAGGTATATCTTGTTAATATCTTCAAGGTTGTGGCAGTCCATTGCAGTTCCAGTGTTAAATTATGCATGTCTCATTTTATACGACCCAATGTGTGGGTCGCTTCATGGCAAGCTGGGATCCACCTTAAACAAATTCATGCCAGAGGCATTTTTCCTGCTTGTCATTCTGATTTCCGGGGGGGAGGGGGGGAGAAGAGATGTATACTTGGATATGAGTAGCAGACAACGACAACGAAAATGTATTAACTATCAAAATTGCTCCATGTCACAGTATACCCTGTAACTGGACTATCAGCTGTCTCACACATATCATTTCTAACTCTATGAAACAAAAACATAAACATTAATTACATGTGTATTTGTGGCCCTTAGTGTACAAAGAAATAGGTTTGCTCCAAGGAAAAGAGCTTTGGAAAGGACCTGGGATATTATTTAGTTCAACATCTAATCAATGTAGATTCTGAAGCACAGAATGTAGTTCAGCATTGCTAAGAAATGGCTAACCAGACACTGCTGCAATATTTCTAGTGAAAGAAAGCCCAACACATCCAAATGCAATTTCTTGTGCTGCCAAGCAGTTTGTACTATTAAAAGTTCCTAAATCTCAATCAATGTTCAGCCGAAATACGATCCCCCAAGGGGATTATAGTCCTACACTTTGGAGGTAGAACAAACATCTATTTTTTAATGATGTCCCTTCAGATACTTTTCCGCATCCAGGGTAAATATATTCAACACTTTCAACCAGGCCTCATGGGATTTGGTATCCAGAACCCTCGTCAAAACTGACTGTTCGTTTACAGACACATTATTTCTAAGTTAAAAACAACTCAGCCATTTGTCATCATGGTTACTCCAAAATTGGCTGTTGCTTACTCCTTTTCTTCACTGGTGCAATGAAACATCAGGTTAATGTCCATAAGGATTGCTAATCAACTTTAAAAATTGGTCAGTGAATCATATGTGTTTTAACCAATTGGTTAATCAATTAATTTTGCATTAACCTACATTTGTAAAAAAAAAAAAGATGAAATGCTAGCATTGTTTCCAAATGATGCATGCAAGTAACAAGTTCCTTTAAAAAAAAAAGGCCACTTTTTCCAACATAAAGAGACCAGAAAATGACAACTGATGCTAACATGTTTTGGCTACATCATGCAAAGATATGACTCACTGTGAAAGACAACAAAGCTGGGAAAGTTGACGAAAGCAGATAAACAAAACTAAATAAGAGATGGATTGACTCATTAAAGGAAGCTACAACTTTGGGTTTGCAGGAACTGAGCAAAGCTGTTGATGATAGGACATTTTGAAGGTCAGTAATTTATATGGTTTTTATAATTCAAAAGTGACTTGGTGACACATAGCAAGAAGAGACAAGGAAAGAAAAATGGAGCCCTAGGGAGTCTTGGAACTAAAAGAGTACAAATGAAAGCCTTCAATTATATACGCTGGCATATAAGACCCACTTCCCCCCGTTAAAATACACTGGAAAAATGGAGTGTGTCTTGTACTGTATATAGCGGCCTATTTTGCTAATAACGGGGTGCGTCTTATACTCTGATGCATCTTATACACCAGCAAATATGGTAATTTAATTATTTCCAGTGCCAAATGATGTTTACGAGGGCATAACTATGCCATTAAGATTTGCCCACTGCTACTGTACTAATAAAAAAGCAACTCATTGCATTACCATTTGCTAATAAGCCATATTTTAATATATCCTCAGTATATTTCAGAAGCAAACAGAAAATTTTAACTGCTATATCAAAAAATAAATATTGGTATGTTATCCAGAAATGTTTAATGCCACAAATATTAATTCCAAGCTCTATTTTTTTAAAAAAAATTGGCATTACTAGTTATATTTTGAATTTAACATACTTTGAGTTGAGGAAGTGCAGCAACCACAAATTGTCTATAACCTTGGAAATCAGTGCATGGATTTCCTACAAGGAAGAGCTCTTTAAGATGTATGTTGTTTTTCAGGATCTTGATACTGGACAATTCTCCAATAAAATTAGCTGTTAGATCCAGCTTTTGCAGGTCTTCACAACCTATTTTGAATGTATGAAAAGATATCATCATTAATGCATTTTGTACATACACTCCTCTCAGTATTATCCTGTCAATCAGACCTGAATATTATTTTTTCCTGTACATGGTAATCTGTTTTTAGAAGTATCAGTTATATTTTTATTTGTAGTATGTTGCTGTCTTGTTACGTAGTATGTAATTTTAATGTCATTTTATTTTCTTATGTCTACTTGTTTTATGGTTGTAAAATGCCCAGAGTAGGAATTCCTCCCAGATATGCAGTATTTATATAATTAATGTTCTCCTCTCCACCAACAAACAAATGTACAAGGTGAGCAAGATTCAAACACTGGATCAATTACAGGTTCCAGTTTTCCAATCAGTTGTAGACCATTTGTACAAGGAGTTGCCCAAAAGGCAATTAAAAACTACAACTATGATGACATCGTTCCTGTAATATTTTCTCTAATAGCTTTACACTGGATTTAGGAACTCCTTCATTGATGAGTAAGACTTACTATAGCTTTCTTTGTACTGTGAAACCTTACCTTCCAAATTTTCAATTTTTTCGATGTTATTTAAGGCTAAATTTAAATATTCAAGCTTCTTCAGTTTGCTAACATTTTCTGAAACAAAATTTATTATTCATGTTAGTTGGCAAGGACACATTTAGCATTTCTAAAGTCATATGTTGGTTAAATAACCAACTGAACACAAATTATGACATAATTTTAACAAAAAAATGTAGGGTATTTGCACATGGTTCACTAAAATTATACCTTGTGATTCAACGACACAGAAATTGCCTGATTAAAAAAAAATGCAGTAATAATGATTTGATATGTTGTGAATTCCAAAAGTGTTTGCATTAATGGGGCAGTGTATAAGTGAAAGGAAGGAAGAACTGAATTAAGCGACACCTTGCAAAGAAAAAATGGAACTGCCTATCCATTACAGGGACTTGGTTGATTAAGCCAAACTGTTTAGCAATACAATCTTAAACTACAGAAGACTGGTGACTGATTTAATTTCAAAGAATTGGGGGCTATAATGACAATGAACCTGATATGAAATAAAACTGTTTCTTCCCACCAGCATGAAAATGTGTAAGTTAAATCATGCAAGACTTTGGCTAGAATCCAATAGTAAGTCACAACTAGAGTAGGTCCATTCAGCCAGTAGAGATTTAATGAGCAATCACCTCTGTAAATTCCACTGATTCAAAGAATCTACTCAACTTGCAACTTACAAAAAGATGTTTGCCTTTGACTCATTGAATCAAATCATATGATCAAGCTGTTAAGGAAAATTTGCTTCTCTTTCAAGAGATGAGCTTGTTTCAGCAGCTCATCATTACTCTTACTTCAGGAGTAATCAACAGGAACTGCTACCTGGGAAACTGTGGAAGAGAAGATGACACTAAAGGATGATTCAGAGAACACAAGGCCAAAGGCAAAATACCTTATTTCATAGTTACTGGCATTACACTGAGACCACATTATTTTCCCCTTAATTCCATGTTAATGTGATTGTCTCATGTGTACTTTGTACAAATGGCTTTGAGAGTAGTTGGGCACATCTTCATACTATTGTCTTCATACTATTCAACGGAAACACACTTTATCTTCTTCAGCTGAGTTATGAAAAAATTGTTCTGAATATTGTACATGCCTCCACATACTCATGACTGGTTAATGGCTGAAAATTCACCAGTGGAGATTTTCCTCACTGGTGATGTTTCAGATTTTCCACGTCAGTACTCTGCTTGGCAATTTACGATGATGCCCACAAGAGGACATTTCATTTTCTCCCCCTCAACTTTCAGAAAAAGGTATTTTTGGTTGAAATATACTATAATTTAAAATAAATATTTATAATATAAAACCACATCACAAATGAGCAGCTTTCTTATTAATGCCAAGCCTTTTTAGTTAGGGTCCACACCATGGACAAAAAATGCAATGTTTTTGTCATGGTCTGATTCTGTTGTCACTAGTTTCAGCCTTGCATTGTGCAGACACTGGCATGCTAGTGCCAATATCATGGGTGCAAGGAAAGTCAAATACATATTCGTTGTGGACAGACACTAACACTTAATATTTTCCAACTGTTCCCACATCTTATGTATGCTCACCAATTCTGGGGATCAAGTTGTTTTGAAGATAGAGAATTTTTAAATCCCTGCACCATTTGTCAAGATGTTCTAATTTCTCGATATCCTGTTGGTGCAAGGAAATTTCTTCCAAGGAAAAGATCTCACAGTTGTTGTGCTCTGCCCGTTGTCTAACAAGTTCTTCAGTAACTGAAAGAGAAATACACTACAATAGACTCAATTATTTCTAGATTCGATATCCCACAAAGAATAACTGCATCATGCACTTTCTTAGAAATATAAAATCTGGCATAAATTTGTATACAATCCTTTTTCTAATGCAGATTCTTCACAAAGGCAAATTCAACTGAAAAATCCACGAATTATACATTCAGCAAATATCCGAAGATATCTTACTACATTCTGACGTCCTGTTGAGTTTTTAACTTGCATTATTCTTGATCTTTGTGAATTTCCAGATGAAAAGTCTATTGATCATGGGGCAGTACCATTGCCACCCACTCTGCTCAGTCCGGATGGAAATGACACCTGAATCATAAACTGGAAATTAAAATAAGCCTATCATCCTAAGCATATCTATTGGAAGTTAACTCAATCAAAACCAACAGTACTTAAACCAGGGAAAATATGCTTTGAAGGGAGCATTTAAAAAATCCTGAGGAAGAACAAAAACCTCTGCAACTGTTCCATACATGTCCACAAAAACCTCGAGACAAAACTGTGTTTACAGTATTCCCTAACTTTCTGAAAGTAAAATAAATTGTTGCATCAACCAAAGGAGGGATCCTTATTGTTTAAATGCTACCAAAAGTGCTTGAGAAGTTCGTGGTTTTGTCTCAGTACCTTTTAAGCACATTTGTGATCAGATTGCAGGCATATAAAGCCCAAAAGGATGTAAGCATGGACCATTCATGGTGGTCCAAAAATGATGAATATCTTTATACATATTGAGACTGGTCTGAAATTGTGCCTTGTAGGCAAAAGTATTTTTTAAAACAAATTTTTGGGGCCATTTTAAAAAGCTGGGTAAAAATGGCATCAGTTAAACAACAAAAATGTGATAGTATTAATGAAATATATCATTAGCAGATAATTCGTATTTTAGACCTACTCCTTTCTCAGCATTTGGCAGTTTTATATCTGGCCAAGACATGGAACAAGCAAAAGTTCATTCCACCCACGTGAAATGAACCCTTTTCACCTTCTTCTTTGCGTGCTCTATTCCAAATATTGACTATCATTGTGATGATCAGTCATAAACATTGTCCTAGGACTGTGATGGTGAACCTTGGCACTCCAGATGTTCTTGGACTTCAATTCCCAGAAGCCAAAGCTCCCTGTGAATACACACGAATGGGTTTACTGCGATTCATCCAGCCCACACTGCCCTCGGCACTCCCTGAAGCGGAAAACGTGCCCGTACGGGTTTTACTTCTGCGAGCGATGAGGTTAGCACAGGCTGGATGAATCGCAGTAAACCCATTCGTGTGGATTCACAGGGTGCTTGGGCTTCTGGGAATTGAAGTCCAAGAACATCTGGAGTGCCAAGGTTCACTATCACAGTCCTAGGAGCACTATAATGCAGTGGATATCCATTTCCCTTCCCCATCGCAGTGTAACACCCATGCCACTGGGGCAGCATGTGTAATGTTACTTTGTTTTAGGTTGGCAGGTGGGAAACAGAAGCAGGAGCTTACTCTGTCATGCAACACTCGGGTCTCAAACTGCTGACCTTCCAGTCATCAAGTTCAGCGTCTTAACCATTAAGTCATTGCAATCCCTCGATGCAGTAGAGAAATGCAGGGCAAGGGCAAATATATGGAGAACATTAGGCTTTGCTCCCCATGTGGTATTTGTAAGTTTGTGGATGAGATTGTTCTTGGTGCATACCTTCTGCTTAATACAGTATCCTGGCAGCGACGTTTATGTTGAAGGACAGTCTGGTTTTACCCATTTATCTATTTGCAATTTCTTCCTTTCGAACTACTACAACCTTCCAGTCGTCAAGTTCAGCGTCTTAACCACTTGAGCCACCGCAGTCCCGTGACTTAGGTATGCATGCTTAAATATACAGTGGTACCTCATACAATGATTTTAATCCGTTCCACGGGGCTCGTTGTTGTACGAAACAGTTGCTATACGATGCATGCATCGTATAGCGATTTTCCCTATGGGGTGCATCGTACGACTTTTTTTTTTTTGCTAAGTGGTTTTTCCCATTGAAAAATTGTTGTGCGTTTTTTTCCATAGGGAAAATTGTTATGTGGGACGCCATCCCCCACCCCACCCCCAAAACCTAATTGTTATGCGATTTCGTTGCTATACAGGGTGATTGTTGTATGAAGTTCCATTGTATATTTATTTAGTATATTTTTATACCGCTTTCCTCACCTATTGGTGACCCAAAGCGGTTTACAAAGATGGTAAATATATATAAAATATATATACAAAATATAAAAACAAAGAATACTGCCCTAAGCTTCAGTTCTAATTATTATTATTATTATTACTTGTAAACTTGGAAAGTCCAGATTAAAAAAATCCTGTGTCAGTTCTTTTCAATATGAAATATTCCTACCTTGGCCCATGGTTATGTCAACATAACTATCAACTTTATTCCTACTTAACTGTCGTGGCTCTGTGGCAATCCTATTGTCTGGTAGTTTAGGTAAAGATCGCCCTAAGCCAGTCGTATCCGACTCTAGGGTTCAGTGCTCATCTGTTTCTAGCCAAAGAGCCAGCGCTGTCAGCTTCTGCAGACGTTTCTGTGGTCATGTGGCAGGCATGACTAGACACTGGAGTGCACGGAACGCTGTTTACCTTTCCCTACCGAACTAGCAGTCCCCATTTATCTACTTGCTTTCGAACTGCTAGGTTGGCAGGAGCTGGGACAGGGGCGGGAGCTCAACTCCGTCGTGCAGCAGTCGGGTCTCGAACTGCTGACCTGGTCGTCTTTTAACCACTAAGCCCACCGCGGTATAGAAAAGTAATAAATAAATTAAAAATCGGCCTGGGGAGGAGAAAAGTTTCCCTCAGTTTCGTACGGCGTCCTCCTCCTCCTCCTCGGGAGAGGAAGGCATGCTGACCACCGCGCTTCAAGCGGCCCAAGAGGAAGCCCCATACCCCCCCCTCACAAACACACCGGACGGGGGGGGGAGGAAAAAACCCGACCCATCTCGCCTCAGGCGGACGCAAAAGCCGCCCCCCGCACTCACTCAGCACCATGGCTGACTTCGCTGAGGGGAAACTCCCGCCTTTTTTTTTTTCCTCCTCCTCCTCAACGGCTGCTAACGGTCGCGACCCGGCGTCGCCGTGGCAACCTCCGGGGCGGGGCCAGCCCAGGCAGGGGGCGGAGCCAGGCCAACGGCCGACTGTCTTTCGCCAGCTTCAAAGCGACGCGGGGCGGGGGCCGCCGCTGTGGGTGGGCAAAGAGTTAAGCGCAGGGGGCGAGCTTCCAGCGCCCGAAAATTCAGGTATTCGTTCGACAGCCTTGAAGGGTCTTCCCCCCTCTTGCCATTGGCTCAGAGTTCTGTTTTCTGTCATAAATGAACTACCTCGCAGGGCTGTTGGGGGACAAATTGGGACGGAGTGGAGTGGACAGACCTGTACATTGCCTTGCTTGAACTGGAAAGGACTTGGATTGGAAGGGACTGTGTTGGGGTATATTTTTATATTGTTATTTTCTGTGATGATTTGTACTTGGACATTTTATATTTTGTATACTTTTGTGCTGCTATTGATGTTTATATATAATTTTATAATTGTCATTTTTTATATTGTGGGAATTTAGATTTTGTATGTTGCTTTTGTATTCTAGATATTGTATTTTTCATTATGTAAACCGCTTTGAGTTCCCTTAGGGGAAGAAAAGCGGTATAGAAATCTAAATAATAATAATAATAATAATAATAATAATAATAATAATAATAATAATAATAATAATAATAATAATAATAATAATGAAAACAACAACAACAACAACTCACTCTCACTCATACAAGGAACAGCAGAATCCATTCATTTTCTTGCTTCCTCTTTTACCCCATCAATCAGGTTTAAAATCAAATTAAAATCAAATAGATTTATTTATTTATTCTTCAAATTTCTATTGCCTCTGGGCGGCTATCAGCAATTAAAAGCAACATAGAATAGAATAGAATATCACAATATGCATACCTGTCAACCTTCCCGGATTGGCCGGGATTTCCCGATTGTCGGAGCCGATTTGCGCCCTTTCCCGCCTGCAGCTGCCAAAACCCCGGAATTGGCAGCGGGGGAGAAATAGGTACTGCGCATCCCTTCTGCGAGACCACCTTCTACGCATGCGTAGAAGGCTTTTACGCTTGTGTATAAACCTACGCATGCGTAGAAGGCGATCTGCGCAGAAGGGGATCGTAGAAGCCTTCTACGCAAGCGTAGAAGGGTTCTACGCAAGCGTAAAAGCCTTCTATGCATGCGTAGAAGGCGATCTGCGCAGAGCCGTTCTACGCAGGTCCCGTATTTTCCGGAACCGCGGTTGACAGGTATGCAATATGGGATCAAAATTGCTGGGAGAAACATCAACAATTTGAGATATGCAGACGATACCACCCTAATGGCAGAAAGTGAGGAAGACCTAAAGAATCTCTTGATTGGATTGAAGGAGGAGAGTGCAAAAGCTGGCTTGAGACTCAATATCAAGAAAACCAAGATAATGGCAACAGGTCCGAACAGTCCTTGGGAAATAGATGGGGAAGAAGTAGAAGCAGTGACAGATTTTACTTTCTTAGGATCAAAGATCACTGCAGATGGGGATTACAGCCATGAAATAAAAAGGAGACTGATTCTTGGGAGACAAGCGATGAGAAACCTGGGGAACATAGTCAAAAGTAGAGACATCACCTTGAAAACAAAAATTCGCATAGTCAAAGCAATGGTATTCCCAGTGGTAATGTTATGGCTGTGAGAGCTGGACCATTAGGAAGGCTGAGCGCAGAAGAATAGATGCCTTTGAGATGTGGTGTTGGAGGAGAGTCCTGAGAGTCCCTTGGACAGCAAAGAGAACAAATAGGTCAATACTGGAAGAAATCAACCCTGACTGTTAATTGGAGGGACAAATAGTGAAGATGAAGCTAAAGTACTTTGGACATCAAATGAGAAGGGAGGACGCACTTGAGAAGGCCTTGATGCTGGGAAAGATGGAGGGCAAGAGAAGAAAGGGGTATCCAAAGATGAGATGGATAGATGGTATTGTGGATGCAATGGGCACAGAGCTGGGCAGACTGAGGAGGATGGTGGAGGACCGAGGTGCCTGGAGGAAAATGGTCCATGGGGTCGCAAAGGGTCGGAATTGACTGTGCGACTGAACAACAACAACAAACATTTCTCCAGCACACAACGTTTTAAAGTCCTCTTCTACATTTAGGTTCTCATAAGCGGAATTATCCTTGTTACTTGCAATCGCAGGTTGCCAGGCCAAATCCAGAATGAAACCTTTTCAGCCCCCAAAACCCCAATCTAGAGACTGTTTTTGCAAATTGATGGACTGTAAGAAAATTTCCAATTCCACTGTTGAAAATGGGTCTCTTCCCTAGAGTGGTTTCCTCAATTAATGAACTCTATTATTCTCAATTTAATTTGAATTCAATTCAGATTTGTTTTTTGCTGATGGATTGAATTACATTTTGGCTGCGAATAGAAAATGTAGGTTATTAATTAGTGTAGGACTCTAAATTTGTCAATGCCTTTAAAGGTAAAGATAAAGGTTTCCCTTGCTCGAAAGCCAGTCATATCCAACTCTAGGTTTCAGTGCTCATCTCTGTTTCAAAGCCGAAGAGCCAGCGCTGTCTGCTTCTGCAGACATTTCTATGGTCATGTGGCAGGCATGACTAGACACCGGAGCGCTGTTACCTTCCCACCGAAGTGGTCCCTATTTATCTACATGCAATTTCTTGCTTTCAAACTGCTAGGTTGACAGGAGCTGGGACAAAGACGGGAGCTCATTCCATCCTGCAATACTCTGGAATCGAACTGCTGACCTTCAGCCTCCCAGTTTGCGTCTTAGCCACTTGAGCCAGTGCTCAAGTGGCTTCATACCTTCTAGGTACTGTATTTTCTGGCGTATAAGACTACTTTTTAACCCCGAAAAATCTGTGCCAAAGTTGGGGGTCGTCTTATAGGACAGGTACTTAACTGCAGCTGACAAGTATATTCCAAACTCTATATTTTAACTGGAAAAGTTGGGGGTCGTCTTATACGCCCAGTCGTCTTATACGCCGAAAAATACGGTATGTATTTTATTAATGTTTATCGTTCTGTTTGGATTATTTTGTCTGATATTATTGTTTTGTGGGTTGCTTCTTTCATGTCATAAGGCACCCAGAGTGGTGCGTGTACCAATGGGGGCAGGATATAAAATAAGTACATACATACATACATACATACCTAAATGGGTGTCGAGGGAGATACAAGGTTCTTTCTCTGACACTTCTAGTGTTCTCCACCTGCATTTTTGGTGTTCTTGTAATAAATAAATTTCGTGTCAGAAATTACTCTGGATTGAAAGGATTTTTGCTGGAGAAACTCTGCTTGGGCGATGCCTGAATGAAGGCTCCTTTCATGTTCCCAAGATCCTTCGTGCAGCACTCGGGTATCAAACCCCGACCTTCCAGTTTTCAAACTCAGCATCTTAACCACTAAGCCACCACAGTGGTTCTACATGTAGTTTAAGATTGGTTCTATTCTATTTCCGTTATAATCTTGTTCCTGATTTCATCCCTTCTAGTCACTCCAGGAGCCTTCCTGTGTAGTTTTGGACAAACTGCATTGTCCCACAGAAGAAGGGAATGGAAAACTATCTCTTTGTATTCTCTAGCTAGAAAAAGCTCAACCTAATTTGACTTAACAAGCACGCACACACAAACGCAGAACACTAAATAATAATTTCACTTTGTATCACATTAAATTCTCTCGACACCCGATGGGGTAAAAATGGAAGCAAAGAAGATCACATTAAAAGTATAACTTTATTTTAAAGATGATATGGTAATTACAAGTACTGTACAGTGTATGACAAAACTACAAAATCAGGCTTTATTGTAAATACCAATTAACCACATGATTTTGCTCTTAGTATAGCATATATAAAACGTGAACAGAAAAATGGTTGATCTGTAAATGTTTTGAAATAGATCAACCAGGATTTCTAACTCCCCCTTTCTTAGCCGTGGCAATAACAAAATAACACTTGGTAAGCATTAACTGTAGGTTGTTATAAAGCAGGGATTCTCAATCTGTGGCCTGCGAGCCGGATGTGGCCCATGGCACCATTTTTATGTGGGCCCCGCCTGGAAGTGCCATATGGTGGAGGAAGGACAAAATGGCTATCCGGCCCCTGAAGCTGTCTGACGGAGCATGACCTGACCCCTGGCTTCAAAAGGTTAAGAACTCCTGTTATAAAGGTTAACATCTTATTCAAACACAAGTATTATTTTTAAAAGAATTCTGATGTAAGGCATGCAAAAGGAGGCTGAAATAAATATAGTATTGAAAAGAAGGGGATGATTATCTTATTTAAGTAGTATGGACTGACTGGGAGCGGTATCGATGGATGAGTTGAACGACGCGTTTGGTGAACCTGTTTGAAGAAGAGGAAGATGATAAGTGTGATGATGGTCAATTTATTTATTTACTTCCAATTTATTTACCATTGAATGATCAGTTATAACAATTTAATGCTTTTTAAAAAATACATAAGCAAAGCATTCTAGCTTTATGCTTGTTACGTGTTTCATGTTTTAATGATTATTCACTTTTATTGGATAGCCTCACATGCCAAGGAATCCTTAGTTTTCGCGATAAATCCTCATGTCAAACACTTATTTCCGTTTTCTAGCTGTCTGTTTTAAACCCATGGTTCTATATCAAATAGTAAAATTGTGGACAGAAAATGTCACAAATTGGTACTTGCATGTGTGCCTATAAATCTGCAGATAGATACTTTTTGTATTTTTTTTTTTAAAAACCCATTATTTATTTATTTCCATTTGTATGCCGCCCACTTGCAATGCGACTCAGGGCGGCTAACAAAGTATCACAAAATATCAGATACACATCAAAAGCACAATAAATCCTGATAAATAAATACAAGCATTAGAACAACAAATAAATCAGGTAAACCACATTGTCCTCTGTCGGCACCGCAGCCGGACAATAGTGAGGCCCAGAGGCCGGAGCCCAGAGCTCAACGTCCTCGACGGAACCCAGGGCTCAACTTCTTCAGCCGCCTCGAGGCCCGGCAGCTCTTCATCCTCCTCCAGCGGTGCTCGGCATCTTCCGCCACCTTGGGACGGCTGATAATGTACTTGTGAAACTTTATGTGCTTTATAAGTCTAGCTGATTTATAGTTGCATTAATTGCGAACCTTGATGATGATGATAAGAATAACAATTAATGCCTAACAGTTACAGCACAGACCTCTCTTCTGAAGAATTAGATACTTGATGTCAGAAACCATGGGCTTCATTTCCCCAAAAATTTAAGTCAATACATTGGCTGATCAGTGCATTGGGGAACTGAAGTCAAAAAACCAAAGACTGGGAAACATTGCAAGTTAGACTATCATCTATGGAAAGTGAATAGAATTCTGCTTACAAAATAAAATGATGACCAGTAGCAAGCAGACCAGCAGAGCAGCAAGTAGTTCTCCCAGGAAGAATCTGAAGCCACAGAAATAAAATAATGTAAAATAAAAAAATCCTAGTGCACTTCTAATAGGCCCAATGATCTAAATCAGGGGTTTCAAGCCGGTGGCCGGGTCATACTCTCTCAGTCAGCTTCGAGGGCCAGATGGTCATTTTGCCCTGCCTGCACAATGGGGGTGGCCTTTTTACCCCAAAAGCTTCAAAAGGGGGTCATTTTTTTTCCTTGAATGTCCTTGGAGGGGGTGGGAGACCACATGAAATGGTGCCATGGGCCAGATCTGGCCCACAGGCCCTAGTTTGGGAACCCCTGATCTAAATGTAACATCAGGGGTGCATTCGACAGGACAGATCCTGTAGCCACCACCACCACCACCCCCCGCCCACTAGGCACAGTCCAAAAATTAATATGATACTTTGGCTATCTTCGAGTCGTTATTCAGTGAGGAGTCTGCATATTGGTAGACTTCTCCACAATGACATCTCACACATGCAAATGGACCTGAAAAATCAAGCCCATTGGCATGTGGTTTTTTAGCCATTTGGATGTCTCGTCACCCAATGGCTAAGCGAACCATGACGTGGGCCCTCTGCTTTCACCTTGCCCAAGGGATCAGATGGAGTATGCTTTGGTGAATTTTAGTCATGGCCTAACATCGTTGACGAGATGGGCAACACTGCCTAGTTAGATTGCTCAAGCCCCCCTGCCACGACAAGGCAGTTTTCATCTTTAATTGGGATATGCCTAGAAATCTTGAGAAATAGAAACATTTCTTGAGACCCCATTGGTTCTCGGTGATCTGTGGAAACCCTACCTGGAGAACTGTCCATGATGTGCCCAAAGCTTTACATACCTGGGGGGGGGGGGGGGGGGAGTGAGTTTAATTTCATTGTATTGCTGCCAGAACAGCATGGTGTGTGTGCCAAAAGGACTCAGGACCAGAAAGTGACTCGTGGAGCTGGATCAATGGTATGGGTGTCATGCTGCGATGCAGAAGGCAGATGAAAGGCCACTGCATTATATTCACAGGACAGTCTTCATGGATGATCACCATGATGACCGCCAATATTCAGAATCAGATACAGAAGAAGAAGTGTATAAAGCAGTTACCTTTACCTTACACACAGAAAAATGGTCAGATACATGGCCACCATGACTGTGTGACAAAAGTTACTTCTTACTGTGAAAGATTCTGTACAGAACAAAAGACAAATAAGAAAGAGAGAAAGAGGTGTTATTTTTTCTGAACATGGAATACTATCTATCTATCGATATATACTGCCCAGTTAGCCAAAGCTACTCAGGGTGATTAACATACTTATTAAAACAGCAGAAAAAAACCCCACAATTTAAAAAATGTAATTAATTTAAAACGACTAAGAAAAACTCCAAACCACCGAATGCAAGCAAGCAGGATTAAAACGGGTGTTCCACATATGAGAAACTAAAGGATTCTCTGTTCCTGATGCAATACGTAATTTTGTTGAGAGGCTTGGGCTCTAGGCCCATGATGGTGAACATTGGCATGCCAGATGTTTTGGGATTTCAATTGCCAGAAGCCCAAGCACCCTGTGGATCCACACAAATGGGTTTACTGCGATTCATCCGCCATGTGCTGCCCTCGTCGCTCTGGGAAGCGGAAGTAAAACGCGCCCGTACGGAGGAAGGGTTAACCCAGAAGAGCTTTAACCGTACGGGCGCGTTTTACTTCCGCTTCTGGGAGCAACGAGCACAGCGTGGGCTGGATGAATTGCAGTAAACCCATTTGTGTGGATTCACAGGGTGCTTGGTCTTTTGGGAATTGAAGTCCAAGAACATCCTGAGTGCCAAGGTTTGCCATCACGGCTCTAGGCAGTCTCAGGCAAAAGCCTTTCCCATCACATTGCCATCTCATCCTTTGAAAGGGAGAGGCCTAGAATTGAACCTGGAACCATCTGCATGTAAAGGAGGAGCAACAGTCGCTCATCTACCCTGGTGGTGCAGGGGTTACACTGCTACACTGCAACCAAAAGGTTGTGAGTTTGATCCTGACCAGAGTTCAGGATTGACTCAGCCTTCCATCCTTCTGCGGTTGGTAAAATGTTGGGGGCAAAATGCTTATTATCTTGAGAACTGCCCAGAGAGTGCACTAAGCACTATGGGGTGATATATAAGTGGGATTGCTTTGTTCTGCATCTGCGTTCCATTGCCATAATCAAGAGCTAAGCTCACCTGAACTGTCTGTGTATTTTTCACTTCTTGTTGGAGTTGATTGGGTGCAATTCAGCTTGCAATGGAGATGCATGTCTTTGCATGGGAAAGAGCAGAGAAAGAAAGAGGGGTGGGGGGGGGGGGGAACTTGGGTCAGTTTTCCTGTTCTGCACTTTACCTGCTCTGACGTATGATGATCTTCTTGTAGCAGAAACATAGCTATCTTGTGTGAGTGTTAGGAGTTGCTCTCGCCCCCTCCAAACATCATGTACCACAAGGCATTTGTATATGTCAATTCCCATTGACCCCTGTTTCTACAGGGCAAGAGATAGTCCTTAGTAAAGGTAAAGGTCACCCTTGCTCGAAAGCCAGTCGTATGTGACTCTAGGGTTCAGTGCTCATCTCTGTTTATAGCCAAAGAGCCAGAGCTGTCTTCGAGGGCGCGTTTTTCTTCCGCTTCCGGGAGCGACGAGGGCAACGTGGGCCAAATGAATCGCAGTAAACTCATTCGTGTGGATTCACAGGGTGCTTGGGCTTCTGGGAATTGAAGTCCAAGAACATCTGGAGTGCTAAGGTTAGCCATCACGGCCCTAAGTCATCGACGACGATGACGACTGCAACTCGCATCCGAGAATCTATTTTTAAGCCCTAAATAAGGGCCCCTCAAAGAACAGGTATTTATGACACAGCCAGTTGAAAGATGGACCAGACATTCTCATAGCAGCTACCATGCCATGGCAAACCTTAGCTTTGCAGTGGGAGGGAGCATCCTTCTCTTGGGGAAAAAGACTCTTGCCATAGTGTTTATTGCCCCAGCATAGACCACCAGCACCACAATATGCAGGTGTTGCTGTCTTTATGCTGTGTACACATGTGTGTGTGTGTGTTTTAGAGGAACCACTTTCCTTCACTTGGGTTGTCCCTGTGTTACTGCTCCAGTACTTAGAGTGGTTCCCAAGACCACTAGAATATGCCACTATTTCCTGACAGAGGGTCTTTTTCCATCTTCCCAACCTTCATTCTGCAGGAGAAACCCACATCTGGGGGAGGAGGAGAGAGAGACTAGAGCCATAGTTCTCAATGTGGGCACATGCCCAACAGAGGGGCACTTTGAGAATGAGCTAGACCAATTTAATGGTCATTTAGGGTTCCTCCACATGAATAGAAGTTCACTTTTTGAATAATAAGAATATGTCACTGGGGGGTGGCAGTGGTGGCATCGGATTTTAGAGATGCTTAGGTGGGACGGGGCCAAAAAAGGTTGGGAACCACTGGACTAGAGGTAAAGGTATCACTTGCTTGAAAGCCAGTCATATCTGACTCTAGAGCATGGTGTTCATCTCTGTTTACAGCCAAAGATCCAGCACTATCTATGTCTGCAGACGTTTCTGTGATCATATGGCAGGCATGACTAGATGCCGGAGTGCACTGAATGCTGTTACCTTTCCCACTGAAGCAGTACCTATTTACCTACTTGCAATTTCTTGCTTTCAAACTGCTAGGTTAGGTGAAGCTGGGACACATGCCAGGAGCTCACTCTGTTGCATAGTACTCAGGTCCATCGGTGCATTCTGTGCTGAACAGTAAGTTGTTTCACTAGCCCTACATGTTTGTTTTAAACCTGGAATTCTTCCAAGAATCCTTTGAAACACATATATGCATTCCGTTACAGGTATGCATCCATTTAACATAAATACAGGAAAATATACTATAATAATTAGTTTGTGTCAGAGATTACTCTAGGTTGAAAGGATTTTTGCTTCTGCTCAGGGGACGCCCAAATGAGGCTCCTTTAAGGTCCCCAAGTGCAGCCCTTGGGTATCAAAACCCGACCTTCCAGTCTCCAAGCTCAGCATCTTAACCACTAAGCCACAGGAGGAGCTGCAGGAAAAGATATGGAGACAAGAAGTTTGAAAATCACTGCAACAGAGGCTGTATTTCTCACTTATATCATTGCCTCCTGTCAATTTACACACCAAGGAAACAGGTTACCAAGTACTGTATCAGAAAGTAAACAAAACAAAAAGACAAAAAATGTTGTGACACCCTAAAGACTAACTAATGTTAGCTTCTGTGGATCAAGTCCAGTTTGTCAGACGTAAGAGTGAGACTTCATGACATCAATTTATACACATCAGGTAGAGAGGTACACAATGGTACTGTATACAAATCAATGTGGTTACCAAGTGTTACAGAGCTCTTGGGACTGAATAAGGGCAAGAAATCATTTGAAAATCACTCACCATTATCATAACATTGATTTTCATCCCTCTTACTGTCTCCTTCAAACCAAGGGTCTTCTATAGGCAGTGAGTCTATCATGGTGCTGTTTGGCCATGATTTAGAGGCATCCATATTGAACAAACTATCAAGGGATCGACGGATTCTCTTTCTCCTCTTAAATACTCTGGCAGGAAAAGAGACAAATTAAACAAAACTAGGAGACCAATCCTTTACAAAGATCTAGGAAACATACGTTATTGTTTAACCCTTTAGTCTTCAGCCCTAACTGAAATTAATCTGAAGTGAATGAACAGATTTTACCCACAAGAGTGATTCAGATGATCACACTTTAGATTAATAAACTTCGATATGAATGGACTTTATAGGTCTGTGTGCAACAGAACCAAACCAACCAGGAACCCTTCAAACAACTTTAATTTCCTGATTTGTACAGTCTGTCAGACTATTATTTATAGCTTGAGAGCAGACCCGGATATTAAGCTATCTTGAGATCATGGCTTCATATCCTGTGTTGCTCTTCGGCAGAAACCGGAGTGAAGAGGTTGCAAGCATAGCCAGATGAGATATTAATATCCCAACAAAGCCATACTCTTTGCCTATAACCTTGTATAACTGTTCCACGCACACCCCTTCCCCTCTGCTTTTAGGACTATACAATTATCTGTTTGGGTTTCTATAAAGAACCATGCTGTTGTGGCGAAGGATCACCATAGATGTCAAATGGCCACAATCAACATCAACAGCATGGTTAAAAGCGAAGTACTGTATGTAAAAGCTACCAACATTGGCCAATCCTCCAATTCTTCACAGAGGATCTGTGTATCATGTCTGATAATAATGTTTCTTTTCAGTATTTAATTACAGGACAATATTTTAAACCAAATTCAATTCCTTAATCCTTGACTAGACAGTGTGTTATATAAGATCTGTCAACAGAATATTGGTGTATAACATCTTCCTACCCAGAAAAAAAAAATCTTTTAATAGACTACATTTTCTACATGTAACTTTCCTTGTCTAGAAGGGTAGGAAAACTCAGGAAATAAAGCTGAATTTAGATCCAGCCCAAGTCTAATCACCCGAACCTGGCATTCACGTTGAAAGAAATTCCTCACCCTTGGGTATAGGAAGGAATAGCTTATACAAATTTCAAACATGTTTAGAAAGAATGCATGGCTCACGCTCCCTCATCCCCCAATAGGGTATACATATACAATAAGATTATACTTACCTAACTAGTTTCTCTTTATAGGTAACACTTGGTTGTGATGGGCTTAGTGTAATGTTGCTGTCTTCGTCAGATAGAAAACTGTCCTCGCTGAGTACGTAATAGCCATTAGTAAGAAGTCGAGGGCTCCGCCGACATTTGAAGACACATCCCGTACAGTGGTTCAACAGAGAACATTCATAGGAGGCTTCTTGGTCCAGAAGGCAGTTTATATAACTGAAATGATTGTTTTTTAAAATACAAAACCTTATCATTCACATATCCACAGAAACGGCAGAGGTTCTTAAATAAATTAGAACATAAATAAAGGTATCTCCAGATCATTAGTCTTTCCCAACCAAAACAATAAATAGCTTCACAGGGTTTTGAGGGTTGACCATGGCATGCAGTACGACCAATGCAGTGAATTCCAAGCCATGCAAACTTGTGTCGTTTTTGAAATTTGCTCTCACATGACACCATAAGAGTCTTTCAAAATGTGACAAATTACCCATGTTTAAGACTGAGCTACAGTTTGGTGGGGGTATGAGAGAGGATCTGTCTAGTGGCTGTTTCCACCAAGCTCTGGCCTACAGAAGGTGTGCGTTAGTCAGAAAATACACATACTATACAGTACATAAGCACATATATAGAAAACATCCACCCATCCTCATTAACTGATTAGTTATCTGACCATATCAGGTTAAAATGTAGTGAAATACATTAGATAAAATATTATGACATAGAACAGAATAAAAATAGTTTAAAATAGAATGATACAATATCAATAAAGTGAGATATATAATTAACTCAATAAAATCAATAATATTCACCACCTTTGCATGCAACCTCATCTGATCAATAAAATATATCCACTTTTGAATAGCCCCAACTATGAAATTGATAATTCTAATATTTACATAATAATTTGTGCCCTGAAGGAATTGAGTCTAAAGAAGTGTTTCATTCTATTTAATAATATCTGTAGATACTGGGCACTTACTGTGGCAAATAACTGACAACTAAACAGAACATGTGTAATATTTTCTATTTCTGATGTTCCACAGATGCATATTCTCTTGGAATATGGGATGTAGTTAAATCACCCACATTTAACGATAGAGTATAGCTGTTCAAATCTTGCTCTGGTAAGTGCTGTTCTATGATACTGAGTCAGACCCGTTGTCAAATATTTATTGATCTGAAAATACTTTATTTTTAATTTTCAGCCAACCATTTCAAGGATCTAATCTTGGTAAGTGACTCAAGATCAGTTTGAGCATTAATATCCAAGTCTTGGGTTTCCACATATAGAGAAACATAAATATCTATACATATGGTCAGGAGTTTTAAATTAAACCGTGAAGCCATCTCTTCCTCTTTTTAAACATGGAGGTCCATTAAGAATTCTGGCATATCTCTCTCATACACACACATAAACATGCATGTGCACACACAACATTCTGAAGTGGTACAGCCCAGACATAGCTTGACTACCTCTTTAAGAAGGTCAAGGAGGTTGTGCGTTGACACTTCCTGAGGCCTTGGCTTCCTCACACAATCAATGGGATCTAACAAGCTTCTCAATGTCCAGCCCACGAGACCATAGGGAAAAACACAGTATTGGCCATACATCAGGGAAAGCCATTCATACAGTTCTTGCATTACTTCACTATACAGTATGTCAGTGACAAACATAAACAGCTCTGGGTTGATACAAATATCTCATTTATTCTTTGGAAAATGAAGAAAACAGTGGACCAACACATATGTTTCTAGGTATCTTCTCAAGTGTAGAACTGTATAAGATGGGAACAAAAATAGTATATCAGTAACCTGGGGATGATCTGTTTTGATTCCAAATTCTTCCTCAGATCCTTTTCAAATAGCAGAGAACCTGCTGAAGAAAAAAATCAGAGAGCAATGTCAACACTGGTATGTTTCTTAGGTATAAGGAGTTTCAAATACCAATGTTGGATCTGATTTAAAATACGGTAGATTTAAGAAAGATTTCATTTAATCATGTGATTTCCCCCACCTATCCGAAATATACACTTTTGCATACCATTACCTTAAAACATCTTTTTCACCAGCCCAGGCTGACTCCCTTTGTTTAAACTTGCAGTGTCTGCAAGTACAGTATGTGTTTTTAGAAAAACAGGTACACACAAAACTATAGAAAATCAATAGTTGGGCCTTTTATTTCTCTATTGCATTTTTATGCCACATTTCTCCTGTTGAAGGGACTGGGGATTTTAATAGGAGTTCCAAGAATTTCCAACAGTGTGACATACTGAGATAAATTAAAAGTTCCAGGAACAACTTCAGTTGGAAAATAAGACTGTCCAAGTCTGCTATTTCTTCTCTCCACATACTGCTGTTAACAAGTAGGTATGTCTGGACAAAAAAAGTTCATTTTCTGGTTATCTCTACTAAACTAAGCATTAGGAAGGGACAGAGATCTTTTATTTAATCCATGGGTTCTTGAAAGATCCATATATTAATAATCTATGCAGATGAAAACAGACTACATAAAATTTAAGTCCCAGTCCAAGAACTATTAGACTTTATTTACAAACTTTTTTAAAAAACTGTATCTAGCATTTCAAAGGCTGTGATAGAGCTAAATAGAAGTTTCTGTTTCTTGTATACCTGTATATTAAGCTGTTGATGATTTGAAGAAATAAAACAGTGAAACAATAATATTATAGTTACTGAGGAATATCCTGCATAAAGAAATAAGCTTTCAGAAGGTGTGTCAAACTCTTGTGACACGGAGTTTCAGAAAGGATTTGGAAATCCTTAACTACATAAAGTAGAGTGATAGAGAATGTGTGTTGCTACATAGAACTCCTGCTATTATTGCATGGTAATATTATCTTTGTAATCAAATGCCTAATTAAGTCCTTCTCTCAAGATATCATAGGTCAGTGATGGTGAACCTTGGCACTCCAGGTGTTCTTGGACTTCAATTTCCAGAAGCCAAAGTCTCTGTGAATCCACATTAATGGGTTTACTGTGTGTACATGTAGTAAACCCATTTCTGTAAATTCACAGAGACTTGGGCTTCTGGGAATGAAGTCCAAGAACACCTGGAGCGTACTCACAGTAAACCCATTTGTGTAGATTCACAGGGACTTAAGCTTCTGGGAAGTGAAGTCCAAGAACAGTGCCAAGGTTTGCCATTATGGTCATAGGTCTTCTGGGTACAAGTAAGATGCTAAGTACCCTGGAGTTTCTACCCTGCTCAGTTATAGCCTTTTGATGACACTTGGACCTGCCATCACTACATCCTACAAAATCCTGGGGTTTACAATTTGATGAGCTGCTTAAAATTCTCTGCCATAGCGCAGGGAAGCACATTTGAACCCTCCAGCAGATAATCCTAAGTAGTGTGCCAAATTAATAATGCCTGGATCCCATAAAAAAGAAGACAGAGCAGTTGTAAGTGGTATCAAACTGCTATAACTGTGCTGTATAGATGCACTGCTGGTTTTGAATTGTCTCCAGCTGTGTCACAGGTTGGACAACTAAGCTGCGCAATCATTTGCACAAACTATCGCAGAAGCATTCCCACAAACACTTGCACAAGTATTTAATTACAAATGGTTGCAAAAGCAGTAGAAAACAAAAGCACTACAATTTACAATATCAGAGGAAACGGGGCAAAGGCACTTTGCTAATGCAGTTCATTCCTCTGTTGGCATGGTTAGATTTAGGCTCCAATGATCTAAATTAGCTTTCTGGCTAAAGTTAAACTACACAGTTATTTGCAGATTTAATGGGCATCATTTTCTCCTTTGAAACGCCCCACGAACAACACATAATCCAATTCAACAGGTCTCCAGCTTTTCTTTGCAAGACTTTGTGGTTTACCCCCTACCCAGCCTATGTTGTCTGCATCTGTGATTGCGATAGGACTTGCTTTCTGTAAAAGCCCGTTCAATTAGCAACATGAGATTTAAATGAACCAGCACATTATGGGCAAATCATTCAATGAGTTACTTTGTTGATTTGCTCTACAGGGCTAAATGATTGCTTTCCCAACATTGACACAGCATTTACTAATTAATCACTGTATCCATCCTAGTCAGAAGGAAATCAATCTCATTCATTGAAAGGCCAATGGAAGGCAGGCACCCTTAATTTGGCCCGTTGGGCTTTATTCAAATCATCAGTTTGCTTACCTTTTAGTCCTAACAGATATAAAGCCTTAGGTGCATAGAGATTTTGGAGGGAAACATAAATCTAAAGGACCGTTGAAATTGCAAGTAGATAAATAGGTACCACTTTGGTGGGAAGGTAAACAGCTTTCCATGCACTCTAGGCATGCATGCCACATGTCCATGGAAACGTCTGCAAATGCAGACAGCGCTAGCTCTTTGGCTATAAACAGATGAGCACTGAACCCTAGAGTTGGATACAACTGGCTTTTGAGCAAGGGTGACCTTTACCTCTACCTGTATTCTTATTGGAAATACATTTACAATATGCTGAATTGAGAGGCAATTTTTGGTGTTTCAAGCAATGGGGAAAGAGTTGAGAAGTTTCCACTTGAAATGGTATCCTGTAAAATGAGCGTTTTCTATAAAATACCATGATAGGTCCTGTTGTGTCCAAACGTTTATTAACGTATATTGCTTTAAATTGCAATCGCCATTAAGTCTTTGCTGTATTAGCGTGCCCTATTCTGTAAGGTGCCTTATTCATATGTTTTCAATGTACCCTGATTGATTTACACAGGTTTCCCATGTTAGGAAAAGCCCGGGAAAATGTATCACTGTAACTGCCGTTCTGTCTGTATATAAGTTGCTACCTCGTCCCTGTTTTCCCCAGTCTGAACTGAGCTGTAATAAATGACTTGTTGGTTAACCCCCAATCTGCTGTCGCGTTGTTGATTAATACTTGGACTCAACAGATCCCTAACTCTAATCTCTGTATTTTGGAGTCAGAAAGAGAGAAGGGTTACAATCCTATATAGAGTGCTGCTTGATTTTCTAATGCATACTCAGAAAGAATTCTATTCGACGCTTTCGGATAGTGTCATTTTCGATTAATGACGCTACGATGCTCCCAATGTGATTATTCGAATAATAACAAAAAACATCGTATTTCGAATAACGACGGTATTTTTACCGTCGTTATTCGAATAATGACTTTTTGTCGTTATTTGAATATCGAGAGTATTCGAATAGCGACACTACTTGGGGAACCTAGTAACATCGTTATTTGAGGGTCCACTGTAATCCCTGGAGAGAATGCATTAAGGTTAATTTATAAAATTTAAAACATGTATGTAAATGTGAACATGTGTTGGGGAAGTGCAGAAAAGAAAATGATTGCATGCTGTAAAACAAAGACAGAAACAAGTAGAATGAAGCATGAATTGGATAAGGAGGAAGGAAAGAGCTTATAGAAGATTGTGGTACAGTATTTTTAAACCACAATCAGGGGTATCCCGGTAATTGCAACCTTGTGTTACTGGCTAATCCTTCTCATACTAGGTCAGGCAAAAGGAAATCAGCAAATGGTACCTTCCTTTGGGCAGTTTCACGTCTGGCTTAGACATTGGGAGGAGGAGGAAACCAAGCCAGATGAGGAAAGACTGAAGGAACTGGGCATGTTTAAGCCTTGAGAAAAGGATACTGGGAGGGGATATGATAATGGCACTCTTCAAATACCTGAAAGATAATTATAAAGAGGAAGGGAAGGATTTGTTCTCTATCATTTTAGAGTGCAGGAGGCATAATAACAGGTTGAAACTACAGGAAGCCAGATAGACTGAATATTAGGGAAAACCTCTTAAAACCTCTTAACAATTAGACCAGTACAGCAGTGGAACCAACTGCCTTGGGATGTGGTGAGCATTCCAACACTGGAAGCATTCAAGAGAGAATTGGACAGGCATTTGTCAGATTTGCTTTGATTCGGATTCCTGCATTGAGCAGGGGTTAGACTCAATGGCCTAAAAGGTCCCTTCCAACTCAGTTATTCTTTTATTCTAAGGAAGAAGTTAGCAGTTTGAAATCCCAGCATTGATTGAACTCCATAGGGGAGTGGATTACAGTAACATGGCTATGCACATTGTAAAATTGATGGAATGAAAGCAGGACAGAAGATAGAAAAGGGATGCGGTTTTGGCAGATTTTTGAGGAATTTTTAAAAGGAATTTTTAAATTTTATAACTTAACTAGCATAGTTTGCCCGGCGGGGCCGGGCTGTTTTAAATTGTGTTGGAAGGTTATTTTTTGTTAATGTTTGTAAAAAATTGCTTAGTCTGTAATTGTCATTTTTAAAATGTTTATTTATACAAAAAAAAATTGGCTGGGCTGTTATAAACTGTGATCAGCTTTTTTTGGGTTTTTTGTGGATTAAAAAAATAACAAAGTATGATATAATTTTTTCAAATTGTTTTATTTGACCGAATAATTTTTAGTTTGTGGGGGTTTTTTTAATAGTTGTGCCGTAGGTAATAATTTAAAAAATGTAAAAGTACATGTTTTTTACATTCAATGTTTTAAAACTGTGTTTAGATGTTTTGGGGTTTTATTTGAGTTAAAACTCAACACAGGATTTTAGAAATGTTTTTATTTTATTTTATTGACATATGTTTGTGATTTGTGTAAAATTGTGATTTTGTGTTATGTTTTTGACTTTTTTTTACTCTTGTGGCCTTTTGTGTAAAATTGTGATTATGTGTTATGTTTTTGACTTTTTTTTTACTCTTGTGGCCTTTTGTGTAAAATTGTGATTTTGTGTTATGTTTTTGACTTTTTTTACTCTTCTGGCCTTTTGTGTAAAACCTTCACAGTGGGGGAGGGGTGACACTTAAGTAGATAAAGATCTAACCTTTAGATTCCTAGCATTCCTAAGGGAGGGAGGGAGTGACTTTCTAAGCTTTATAAACCGCAAGCAGAGCCCTATCAGAGAGATCAGAAGGACTTTGATCTTCAGCCAGAAGAGGGAACTCTTGGACTTCAGTCATGTAGTCTACATGGGACTCTGATTCTGGGACTTTGAAAATACTTGGAAAAATACTTTGAAACTTTGCTGCTATGGAAAACAACTTGGAAAAATAAAGTCATCTTTGGACTTAGAAAAATCTGAGTCTGATTCTCTTCAGTGATCCTAATGGGAGAAGGAAGGGAAGTGGCTGGGCATAGCTGATTGCACTGTCTTTCTGCTTTTTCATGCTACTACAAGGGTATTAATGGCTATAATTATGGATACTTAAGGACAACCTCGGGGTTGGAGAGATAGGCAGGATATCTCTCAATGCCATTTCCAGGGAATCCTAAGCAGGTGAAGGCATCTCCTTGGTGAAGGCATCTCCTGAAGGAAATGGTGAGCCACTGTGTGAGACACAATGCTGGACTGGATGGGCTGTGGCCTGTTCCAGCAAGGCTGTTCTTATGTTCTTATGTACCAAAAGAACTTCACTCCCTGGAAACAGAGGACTCACCAGCTGGGTGTCAGCTGAAAGCCTACAGGAGCTGTGAGAGGGAGGTGCAGAGTTTTTAATTGTTTTACAGCTGTCACACCCAGGCTAAAATGGCTAGCACCCAGGCGGGCGATTGTGAGACCAGAAATGCCCTCTCCCCAAGAGAGGCATTCATCACCACTCCGACCCAACCACCTGTTACCCCCCTGGCTGCCTTAACCAACCAGGAGGGGCAGGGATCTAACAAACAGGCAGTAGCATGAACAGATCCCAGGAACCTGTCCACTTCCTCAGGGACAACCAGATTGAATTTATCCCAGATTACATGGCTAGACTGTACTCCAGTCAACTCCCGCTTCTTGGCGTTAACTCCTGAGTCAAACTGTGAGCGAATCCAAGCGATTTTCTGTCAGATAATCAGCAAAATCGTCAGTGCGCCCCTGCCACCCAGGCTCTGGGCTCCCTCTACCGAGGAGGGACCCAGTCACCCGGAAATGGGCCACTGGATGGTTATCTGCAGAGGCAATAAGGGTGGCGAAGTACTCAAGGTTGGCCAAAATAGTGGCTGTAGCAAGTGTTCAGTCAGAATCACTTCGACGCTTGTCAGCTCTTTGCCTGTTTGAACTCCCTCAACTCCTCCATGAACCACAGAGAAGAGCGGGGTCCACGTGCACGTAGAGGCCATAATGGTGTGATACCGTCCAAGGCAGCCCCCCTTGTTCCAGAAGGTGACCAATGCCACAGCTGAATTGTGCAGCTGATCCCTAGGGGGGAAACCCACTTTCCTCTGGAACCCCTCTGGGTCCATTAGTTGCCGAGGGTGGGCCAATTTGCATTTACGACAGTTGTGGGTCACTTTTGGCAGCATCCCGTGCATTCACGTTTTATTTTAACTTCCAGTGAGAGGAACCACATGACCAGCCCAATCAGCTGTTTAGGGAGCATGGCCAGGCCCATGGCCCGAAAAGTTTGGGCACCCCTGTTTTAGCATGTCCCTTACACTTACCTGTGAAGATGCATATCTAACTTTAAGTCTCCCCCCCATGCAGAAGCAACAACAATGGCAACCATTGTGACTCAACAATAGGCCCATTGATAAATTGCACTTGGTTCCGCCAGTGTACGGACACTGCTATTGGAGACTGCCGACTCAGACAGTTGAAGATTCTTAATAACATGAAAACGTCTTCAACAGACATCCAATTGAATTGGTAAATTGGGAAGAGGCATATTGAGAATATGGTGTAGCTTCCAATCAAACAACCACATGTAGATCTATGAAAATGCAGTCAAGGAGAGCCACACCTGTACAATCAAGTCCTACAGCTTCCAGACCAGAGACACCTTCTCAACAGGTCACCGAAACAAATTATGCACGGCCTCAATTTCAACACCTTCCAGCTTCTCCTCTTGGTGTAATCTGGATGCCAGCACCACTTCCACTTCCCAATTGTCCTCCTGGACTGGAATTTCTAACCGAGATTGACCGGTTAATAATTCACCAGGAATTGGAGTATTTGGAAATATTCACAACCTTTGAAACATGCAACAAATATCAAATAAAAAATGTGTTTGGACAACAGGTGTACTATGCCGTGGAGGAGAATAACTGTTGTACGCTCTTATGCTGTGGAGCAGATAGGCCGTTCTCATTAAAAATATATGACAATTTGGGCCGGGTTGTCATGGAGCTCAATCGACCTCTCCGATGTTCCAGCTGCTGCTTTCCATGCTGTTTACAACAACTTGAAGTTCAAGCCCCACCAGGCATGCCGATAGGATATATTAAACAGACATGGCATCCCTTGCTGCCTAAGTTCACTCTCCAAAACCAAGCCCAGAATGACATGCTTAAAATTGTTGGGCCCTGCATTGTGTGCAGCTGCGGTGGAAACATTAATTTTGATGTGCTATCGGAGGATGAGTCCACCACAGTTGGGAGAATATCTAAGTTGTGGACTGGCTTTGTGAAAGAAGTCTATACAGATGCTGATGATATTGGAATACAGTTTCCTTTGGACCTTGATGTTACTATGAAAGCTGTCGTGCTGGGGGCGGCTGTCCTCATAGACTTCATATATTTTGAACATGGCCATTACACCAATCAGAGGCTTGGGGTCTGGTAATGGAGGCAATATTGCCACTATTATAATGTCAAATAAATCCCTACAATAGCTGTTCTCACTTGGCTAAAGTGGATAGCAAAGACTTACAAGATATTTTTTATAAATCTATTTATTTTTGTATTCTGGTTGCAATGTTGCTCATATGCCTATTGGGAAGAAACATTCCTGCTTGACAAGGGGGCTGTTCTTGAATGAACTATACTGAAATATAGACGGATATTACCATGTTTAATATATCATACATCTAAGCCGGGGTCAAGTGAGGTTGTCCCTATGGCAGAAAGAATAATAGATATAAATAACAACTTGGTTTATTTTCACATGGTAAATAGACAATGGGACAATTCAAATTGGTTTCCCCCTCAAAGCATGATGGTAGGATGTTGTTGTTTCTGCTGATGTTAGAGAACATATTATTATTTTGACTTTTGCCATATTTCTGTAAAATTTGCAGTGTTGAAAAATGTACTAACTTGTTGCATGAACTAGTAAAAATAGCACGGGATATGTTATTCATATCTTACTGATCATTCAGACTGTCCTGTTGTGTTTGTTTTGTGTATAGATGGATGGGCTTAGGTTCACAGAAACAACGGGGTAAGGCAGATGAGCTCTGCCAAGAGAGCTGAAGTTTTCTTGACAGAAATTGAGCAAAAAAAAAAAAATGGTGTATCTCCAGCAAAATCTTGGCTATGATACAGTATTTGATCACATCCCTAGACGTATTCCAAAAAATTCAACTAGATGGAACTGCAACTGCCAGGAAAGCTGGGAGAAAGACCATTCTCCAGTAGTCCTCTGTGCCCTCTCAAACACTACTTTTTGATCAGGTTTCAAGTTAGGGAAGCTAAGCCGACCCTTTGGCTTGCACAAGTCAGACTGTACACTCCCTGTTTGGAGTGCACCACCCATGCATCACTGGCTTCAAGGAAAAAACTCTCAAGTTCTTGAGGTTGTAATTAGACCAACACCTCAAAATTCTTCCTTGTCTAGGCCAGATGTGAAAATGTCAAAATGAAGGCACCTTTTGTTGAGTTCATTCTGCAGTTCCTTTCGCCTGACCTACTGTAAAAAGATTAGCCAGCAACAAATACCACAACCTTCGAGGAGGCTCTTTCTGTGTACCCCTCCAACTAACACAGCATCATTGTCCAAAACATTCATAAGGCCAAAGATTCCTCGTTTTTAATTTCATGAGTCTTTGGGCAAGTTAGGTGTTGCCTTAGATGTACATGTGGACACATTATCTCGAGTTTTTATGGCATGGCAGAATATAACTCCACATGTTTAGCTGTCTTCTCAAACAGTACATTTCAAAACTTCCAGTTCACATGTTTTTGGTGTTTTAACAAGTGTATAGATGATAATGTTTAAATGCAAACCAGCCCCCAAAGGTCCTTCACACAAGACGGTAGACTGAGTCAGCAGTCAGAAGCCACACATTCAAACAAACCATGCTCCACTTGTTATTCAATTGGTAAATACAAACAGCCAGCTATTGCATAACAAATGCAAAGAGCTTTGCTAATTAATTAGATTCTGCTAAAATACAGCAGTTCACTTGACTCTGGTTGTGAACTGCCCTATAGTACAACCCCCAGAAGCCCTGACCATAGTTTAGGCTGACTGAGGATTCTGGAAGTTGTTGTCTTCAAATATCTGGGGCCATAAATATGGGAACCATTAAACTAGCTGCTAGGGAGTGTTAAGACACTAGTTCTAGATACACAATATATTGATTCAGTGTTTTGTCACTGCTTCTTGTTTTGAAGAGCAGATTATTTATCTGTTCTAAAAAGCTTACTCATAGCGAAAACAGTCTTGGTTTGGAAATATTAAATGGGACAAGTTGTGTCTGGGTTGAGGTTTTGTCTTCTGAATGAAAGAAGTGAATCCGCTCCTTTTCCCATGACAGATCCTCTCTCTCCTTGCAAATGCTGCTCGGGTAGGTGGCCAATGAAACCAACTGAACAGGATGAGGCAATTGTTATGGGGATGGAAGGGGAATATCAGAAACAAGTCTACTTCTGTTTTATTGACTACACCAAGGTATTTGACTGTGTGGACCACAACAAAATGTGGAAAGTAATTAAAGAGATGGGAATACCAGAACATCTCATATGCCTCATGAGAAATTTGTACATGAAACAAGAAGCAACAGTTAGGACAGAACATGGAAAGACAGAGTGGTTTGGAATAGGAAAAGGAGTAAGACAAGGCTGCATTTTATCACCCTGCTTATTCAATCTATACACAGAGCACATAATGCGCAATGCAGGGATGGAGGAATCACAATATGGGATCAAAATTGCTGGGAGAAACATCAACAATTTGAGATATGCAGACGATACCACCTTAATGGCAGAAAGTGAGAAAGACCTAAAGAATCTCTTGATTGGATTGAAGGAGGAGAGTGCAAAAGCTGACCTGAGACTCAACATTAAGAAAACCAAGATAATGGCAACAGGCCCTATCAGTCCCTGGTAAATAGATAGGGCAGAAGTAGAAGCAGTGACAGATTTTACTTTCTTAGGATCAAAGATCACTGCAAATGGTGATTGTAGCCATGAAATAAAAAGGTGACTGATGCTTGGGAGACAAGCTATGAGAAACCTGGGGAACATAGTGAAAAGTAGAGACATCACCTTGAAAACAAAAATTCACATAGTCAAAGCAATGTTTTTCCCGGTGGTAATGTATGGGTGTGAGAGCTGGACCATTAGGAAAGCTGAGCACAGAAGAATAGATGCCTTTGAAATGTGGCATTGGAGGAGTTTTGAAAGTCCCCTGGACAGCAAAGAGAACAAATAGGTCAATACTGGAAGAAATCAACCCTGACTGCTCCTTAGAAGGTCAAATAGTAAAGATGAAGCTAAAGTACTTTGGACATCAAATGAGAAGAGAGGATTCACTTGAGAAGGCCTTGATGCTGGGAAAGGTGGAGGGCAAAAGAAAAAGAGGGCATGCAAAGATTAGATGGTATTGTGGATGCAGTGGGCACAGAGCTGGACAGGTTGAGGAGGATGGTGGAGGACAGAGGTGCATGGAGGGCGATGGTCTATAGGATCGCAAAGGGTCGGAATCGACTGTGCGACTGAACAACAACAAAATTTGATTTTTAATTTGTTTCATTTTCTATCCCATCTAGAGAACTATTTCTCTTTTGCTGTGGATAAATAGAACAAGTTAAAGGTCACCTTTGCTCGAAAACCAGTTTTATCTGACTCTAAGGTTCAGTGCTCATTTCTGTTTCATAGCCGAAGAGCCAGCGTTGTCTGCACATGCAGACGTTTCTTTGAACATGTGGCAGGCATACCTAGACACTGGTGTGCACAACGCTGTTTACCTTCCCACCCAAGTGGTTCCTATTTATCTACTTGCAATTTCTTGTTTTCAAACTGCTAGGTTGGCAGGAGCTGGGACAGAGGCGGGAGCTCACTCTGTTGTGTAGTACTTGGGTATCGAATTTCAACCTTCCCATCTTCTAGTTCAGCATCTTAACCACTAAGCCACCACAGTCCCAAAATAGAACAAACAATGTATCATATTTTTCAATGGCAACAAGGTTGCATAATTTTTTCCATCTGCTTTATGTGCAGTTTAAGTAAAGGTTTCTTTAGTGTATGAGAACCAAGACACAGGAACAGCCGAAGGATTGGCTTAACACATCTTTATTGCATGGTGGTCAGGGGGAACATGTGGTAATGGCGGACGAACAGCTCAATATATACAGTGGCTATACATTTGAATGTGGCTCCACGATAGCCCATTGGCTACCGCCCGCGTGACGTCATCCCTGGTCACGCCCTTCTTGTCCAGGTGAGGTAGTGGCGGGAATCTTCCCGCGCTGGAGTTATTGCGTAATTGGAACCATATGAGCTGGACGCTCGCTATTGCCACCTAGTGGTTACTAGCTCGCGTCCTATTACAGAAGGTTACAGTGTTACAGTTGATAGGTGTTACATTGTTGCAAAGGCATAGTATTAGGAACACAACATCCCTCCCCCCTAGGATGAGACGAAGTCTCTCATCCAATATGGCTTATTGCAAGCGCGTTTTGGGCGTTCTGCTGGCTGGCTTGTCCCGGGGGCGCTACTGCTTCTCTGTCCCCTGGTCCCTTGTCCTGCAACGGGAGAGGGAGACTCGTTAGTGACTTGCCGCGGTTCTGCGGCTTTTGAGGAAGGGACAAACTCCATTGTGGAAGAACCGGGGGCACTGGGGGCTAACGAAAAACCCCGCTTCTCGCTTGGATGGGTGGGGGACCACTCCGAAAAAACCCCCCGGTTTTGTAACTGAAACTCAAAATCATCTACTGGGTCATTGGGGGCATCCCTCAGGCTATCTATGAGGACAGACTCCTTCCCCTTCCCCCTTGGTGGGGACCACTGACCCCCTTCTCCTCCCCCTTGGGCTGAACGGGTGGGGGAGAACCCTAACGTTGAATCCTTCTGCGCGCCGTCCGCGCTTTGGCTGCCCGGAACCCGGCGCCGGAGTTGATCTGCGTGCCGTCTCCAGAGTAGACCCGCACTGGTCTCTACACAATACGACACGGGGCCCGTCTGGCCAACGATGACGCCCGGGACCCATGCTGGCCCCGCGCTAGCGTAGTTCCTGCAATGCACCGGGGCACCTACTTCGAAACTCTTTGTGTCCGCTAACCCTATGTTCCTCCCAGTGTCCCCCACCCTCGGTGGGTCTAGCCTGGTCAGAATCGTGGTCAGCTTCCTACGCATTAGGAGCTCCGCGGGCGAATACCCTGAAGCTAGGGGAGTCACCCTGTAGCCCAGCAAGAACTGACACACTTGCAGGTTAAGGTCCCCGGGGCCCATGCGCCTCAGTGCGTCTTTGGTGGTGCGCACGAGGCGCTCCACCTGGCCGTTTGTCGCCGGGTGGAAAGGGGCGGAGGTGATGTGCCGAATGGCGTTGATCTCGGTGAATGCCCTGAACTCGGCGGACGTGAAACAACTAGCGTTATCGCTAATTAGGGTGTCGGGTATACCGAACGTGCTGAAGACCCTACGCAATTGCTTTACCGTCGATGCTGAAGAGGTGCTCGTAACTGGGATTACCTCCAACCACTTGGAGAAAGCATCCACCACGAGGAGAAAAAGTGTCCCTCTAAATGGGCCCGCAAAATCAACGTGCACACGGGACCACGGCCCCTTTGCCGCGTCCCATTCCCTGTGCGGCAGACGCGCTTGTTCGGGTCGGGAGCATTGGCAGCTCTCGCAAATGCCCACCATGTGCTCGATGTCGGCGTCTAATTGGGGCCACCAGAAGTAGCTCCTGGCTAGAGCCTTGGAGCGGACAATGCCCGGGTGGCTGACGTGCAGCAGTTTGAGTACCCTAGGTCTCAGGGATTCGGGACTACCACCCGCTGGCCCCACAGAAGGCACCCCCTCTCTATGGACAACTCAAGCCTCTTCCTGAAAAACGGGGCGAACTCTGCCGCCGGGGAGGACGCTGGCCACCCTTTCTGCACCCAGGAGCAGACTAGAGCTAGCGTCTTGTCCTTGCCGGTCGCCTTGGCGATTTCTGCGGGTACAATGGGGGGCGAATCTAAGACCTCTATCAGGAGCACTTGGCGGTCTTGTTCCTCCCCGCCCCCGATGCTGCTAGCGTGGGGGAGGGGAGACCTCGACAGGGCGTCCGCATGGCTTATTTCCTTTCCCGGCCGGTACACCAACGCGTGCTGATACGCGTTTAAGAAGATGGCCCACCTTAACATCCTAGGGGACAGGATCTGAGGTGTGGGCTTGTCTGCAGTGAAAATGCCTAGCAGGGGCTTGTGGTCAGTCACTATGGTGAAAGGGCGGCCATAGAGGAAATTGTGGAACTTTTTAATCCCCGCGATTATCGCTAGCGCTTCCCTGTCTGTCTGGGTGTAGTTTCGCTCCGCCTGGGACAGGGATATGGAGTAGAATGCTACCGGGGCCTCTCTCCCGTTTTCCAACACGTGGCACAGCACCGCCCCCACCCCCACTGGGGATGCATCACATATCAGGACCACCGGTCTCTTGGGGTCAAAGTGGGTGAGAATGGCGTCAGACGCTAGGAGTTGTTTCAGTTCAACGAATGCCCTCTCCTGGCTCTCGCCTCACTTCCACGCCTCGTCCTTCTTGAGAAGCTTGTGAAGTGGCTCTGCTACCGATGCCTTCCGAGGCAGGAAGGAGTGGTAGAAGTTTAATAGCCCTAGGAACGACTGCAATTCGGGCTTGGAGGTGGGGCGAGGGGCATTTTGAATTGCGGCTACCTTTGATTTGGAGGGTTTGATTCCCGCAGGGGTTACCCGGAAACCCAAGAACTCAACCTCGTTTGCGAAGAAAACGCATTTGTCTTTTCGCAACCTCAACCCCGCCTTTTCAAACACCGCCAGCACTTTGTCCAGCCTTTCAGCCAACTCTGCCTCGCTCCCCCCCGTTATCAATACGTCATCAAAGTATGGCAAGACCCCCTCCAGCCCCTTTAAGAGGCGTTCCACGAGCGACTGGAAAATACCCGGCGCCGAGTTCACGCCGAACTGTAGGCGCGTCACCTGGAACGCCCCCTTATGAGTGACTATCGTTTGCGCAGCAGCTGCAGCTGGGGTTACTGAGAGTTGCTGATAGGCTTGCGCCAGGTCAAGTTTTGCGAAACACTTTCCCCCATGTAACCTGGCCAACAGGTGGCTGACTACCGGCACCGGATACGCATTCGGGCGGATCGCCTTATTAATGGTGCACTTATAATCAGCGCATATGCGAACCTCCCCGTTGGCCTTTAGCGCAGTTACAATCGGAGTTTCCCACTCCGCAGAATCAACAGGAACAAGGATCCCCTGGCCCACCAATTTGTCCAGTTCCGCCTCTATCTTGTCCTTTAGTGCGAAGGGCACTCTGCGCGGCTTGAGTCTTATTGGGCGGACCTCCGGGTCCAGGTCAAACGCTACTGGGGGTCCCTTGAATTTTCCGAGTCCTTTCTTGAAAACTTCGGGGTGCGCGTCACACACCTCTTGTATTGGGTCAGTCCCAACGGCATGCACCCCCCCCCCCCAATGAACAAACCCAGGGGCTTAAACCATTGAGTCCCGAGGAGGCTGCAACTACCCCCCTTGAGCACAACCAGGGGAAGTTCCGCGGCGTGTTGCTTGTATTGGACCTTGAATTTTCCAACCCCCAACACCGGAATGCTATTTCCCTGCACGTCCCATAGCGTGGACCTCAACGCTTTGAGCTTAGGGCGCACGTGGGGGGGAAATTCCTAAGAACTCCCGCTGGGACATGATTGAGTATGAGGAACCCGAGTCTATCTCCATTCTAACAGGGGCCCCTTGCACCAGTACCTCAACAAAATAACGGGGGTGTCCCAAAGACACGCTGTACACTGGGGCGTCGTCGCTGCTGTCGTCGGAGATGCGGCCCACGCCGTCCTGCTTCCCTGCGGGCCGGGCATCCTCCTTGGTCCTCGGCGAGCGGTCTGACGAGCTTTTCTGGCCCTTGCGCCGCCGTCTGCAGACCTTGGCGATGTGCCCCCGGCATCCGCAGTTGTGGCACTCGGCCTTCCGGAACGGGCACTTGATGCGGTCGTGGGCCGCTCCACAGCCGTCGCAGCGTCGGCCGTCTTTCCGAACCCTCCGGACGTCCTCGTCGTCGCTGCTCTCCGTGGGAGATTTCGGCGTTCGTCTGGCCGCATGCACCGAGCCTGCTGCCTTGTCGGGCTGTGGAGGCCTTTCTCTGAACCCCTTGACTCCGGCCCTCGTGGCTTCCGCGGCCTGCGCCGCCTTCACGACCTCGCGCAGCGTCGGGGGTGGCTCCTGGTTCATCAACTTTCGCTGAACCTCCTCGTCCCACAGGCCACACAGCATGCGGTCCCTGAGGGCGATTTCCAGATTTTCCCACTTGCATGGGCCGGCGGCCAACCGCAATGCCGCTGCAAAGGCGGCGATGGACTCACCAGGCGCTTGAACTCTCTTCCAGAACGCGTCTCGAGCCGAAAACATCGAAACCGAGGGCTGGAAATGGTCGCGCATCGCCTTCAGGAGCTGTTTGACCGACAGCTCGCTCACCTTCTTCGGAGATACCAGGTCCACCAATACTCTTTTGGCGGCATTCCCGAGCATACGGGTGAGGATGGCCCTTTTCTTCCCCTCGTCCGTAATGTCGGACACCACCAGCGCATCTTGGAAGTCCATTTCGAAGAGCTCCCAATCTTCCGGCTTATTGATGTCGAAGCCAGCGTGACCAGCGTGTGCCTTGATCTCGTGGGGATCCATATCCCACCTTCGTCGCCAATTTAGTGTATGAGAACCAAGACACAGGAACAGCCGAAGGATTGGCTTAACATATCTTTATTGCATGGTGGTCAGGGGGAACATGTGGTAATGGCGGACGAACAGCTCAATATATACAGTGGCTATACATTTGAATGTGGCTCCACGATAGCCCATTGGCTACCGCCCGCGTGACGTCATCCCTGGTCACGCCCTTCTTGTCCAGGTGAGGTAGTGGCGGGAATCTTCCCGCGCTGGAGTTATTGCATAATTGGAACCATATGAGCTGGACGCTCGCTATTGCCACCTAGTGGTTACTAGCTCGCGTCCTATTACAGAAGGTTACAGTGTTACAGTTGATAGGTGTTACATTGTTGCAAAGGCATAGTATTAGGAACACAACAGTTTCCCTTGCTCGAAAGCCAGCCGTATCCAACTCTAGGGTGCAGTGCTCATCTCTGTTTCAAAGCTGTAGAGCCAGCGCTGTCTGCTGCTGCAGACGTTTCCATGATCATGTGGATCTCTGTTTCAAAGCCGAAGAGCCAGCACTGTCTGCTGCTGCAGACGTTTCCATGATCATGTGGCAGGCATGACTAGACACTGAAGGGCATGGAACGCTGTTACCTTCCCACCAAAGTGGTCCCTATTTATCTACTTGCAATTTCTTGCTTTCAAACTGCTATGTTGGCAGGAACTGGGACAGACAACGTGAGCTCATTCCGTCCTGCAGTACTCAGGAATCGAACTGCTGACCTTCCGCCTCCCAGTCAGCGTCTTAGCCACTTGAGCCACTGCAGTGCAGTGCAGTTTACCATCTCCTAAATTTTGTTTCTTTAGTACCCCACCCATCTGTTAGAATGCCAAAAATGAAATGACATAAAACACAATATAAAAATGCCAGATCTATAAAGATAAAATGTCAGATAAAATGAAAAGAGAATGTCTCCTTCCTAAAAGAATAACATTTTAAATACCAGTGGCAGTGCTTTGCATATTAATGCAAGTAGAATTTGCAACCAAATAATAGATCTGAGAATGTTGTCACAATATACAGTAGTAGAGAGCTAAAGTGGAAGATGAGTTTTGCTCATCTTGCTGAAAGAAGCATTTAAACTGACTTTTTAATACTCATGTCCCTACCTTGGTACCTACATTCTTTGCTCTATCCTGTACATTCTGTAGTATGAACACTCAAAGGGCATCTTTCCAAATGTCTGGAGGCAGAGATGATCTTGGAAAGCTGACATACAGTAAAACCCCTATTTACGAAAAAAAAGTCCGTTCCGTAGCCTTTTGCTTAAATCAAATTTGTTTTGTAACTCGAAACAAACCCATAGGAAAATTATCTTTTTACATAACTTGAAGCAAACCCATAGGAAATTGTGTAAATCGGGATATGGTTTTAGCATAAAATCATTATGCAAGTCGAATTGTATGTAACTCGAGGCATTTGTAAGTCGGGGTTTTACTGTATTAACAAACCACCCCATGACCACCAACAACCAAAAAATACAATAGCATTAATAACTGTGATCAACTTCTCCAGGGTGAATGTAATCTTCTGCATATTTCCCTGGAAATCAACCTCACTGAATAAAGTGGGAACTTACTCTTAAGCAAACAAGCATTGGACTGTCCTATCCATCATATCAAATATTGGTCATTCGTGCCCTATCCTGACATCAATTTACAAAGAAATGTCTAGATCACAACTGGTTATGTTTGCACATGCCTCTTAAGTGACAGTATTTCAGTTAATTTTCTCTCTATAGATACTCTATAGAAGCTCCACTTTTAGTAAGTCAATGCAGAATTCCCTGAACTATCTGACAATAACTCTACTAAGAAAACATTTTGCAATATTAAATCTCCCAGACCTGGTAAAGCCATCTTGTCGGATATAAAAGTACACCAGCAATTTGCTCAACGGACGAAACCGAGTTCTAGACTATAACAGTCTAATGTTTTGTTACAAATAGCAAATAGCAAAATGGGGAGGGTTATATTTGGAAAGACAGAAGGAGGGACATCCAAAACCTCGCTTGTTTCCTTTCGAAAACAGACTGTGCAATAGGAAATGCAGAAACATAATGAGGTCATTGGTTCCTGCTAAGCCTCACATTGCAAGCATTCTTTTTGAAGCGTCTGTTGAAGATTAAAGACAAGTCCAGTGAAGAGCCTGATTGTAACTTATTGAGATATCGCCAGTTACAAATAAAACAACCACTCTTGTTGCGTTGTTACTGGCAAAGGAACCGGCCAGGCTACAAGCTAGGAAAAATCTCAGAAGTTGTAGAAAGAGGGTATCACCAAGTCCCCATGAGACAGAGGCAGCCACTACCCAACAAGACCTCTTAAAAGTTACATGTTTGTATTGCATCTCCCAGAATTCAAAGCCTGACACAGCTGAAATGATCCAGTGATGGAGAACATTGGCATTCCAGATGTTCTCAAACTTCAATTCCCAGAAGCCCTGATCAGCAGGAGTGCTGACTTGGGCTTCTGGCAATCGAAGTCCATTAACACTGGAATGCCAAGGTTCACCATCATTCTTATCATCAAGTCAGAGGTGACTTATAGCAACCCTAAAATGGTTTTCAAGGTAAGGTATTTAAGGAAAAATAAACCAAAATCTCCTGAGTCCTAGTCCACTGCACCATCACTTACACCACAATGAGTACTTCTAATATACCTAACATCATCATCATTGGCATAAAATTATCACTGGCCTTTAGACAGCATTGAGCACTGAAGGGGGTGTTCTAGGACTGGGCTGTATAATCAGATTCCATACTTGTCTTTTCAATTGTGACAGCCCTAATTTTGACATAATTTCCCCCATTCATTTCAAGGTTTGAGCTGGTTTGAAAAAGATTAGCCAGGAAAACCATGTTGCTGTTGCCGAGGGTATGCTCGATTGTGGTTCAAAAATGTAAAATGTATCCACAATCCGAGCTTACTGGACAAGGAATAACATTAATGGAGGATATGGCTGAGGAATGTGACCTCCCCTATGTCACTTGGACGACCCTGAACAGGGTGAGGGGTAAAGTGCTGTTGTGTTCTGTAAAGCTGTGCCTTTAACAATGTACCTAGCCATGTGGAAACAATGTAACCTTTCTGTGTGCAACATTATAACCTCCAGCTGTATCACTGTAACCCTTATAAGAGGACGCGAGCTAGTGACCACTAGATGGCAATAGCGAGCGTCCAGCTCTCATGGCCCAGATTCACCCTTGATCAGCAGCGCGGGAAGATTCCCGCCACCTCCTCACCTGGACAAGAAGGGCATGACCTTCTATAATGTCACGCAGGCAGCAACCAATAGACTGTCAACGAGCCACATTCAAATGTATAGCCAACTGTATATATTGAGCTACCCATCCGCCATTACCACATGTTCCTCCGGATCATCATGCAATAAACCTGTGTTAAGCCAACCCTTCGGCTGTTTCATTGTCTTTGGTCCCATACACTAAATTGGCGACGAAGGTGGGATATGGCTGCCCACGGGACCAAGACATGCGCCGGTTTCGAAATCAAGAAACCGGGAGACTGGGAGATCTTCGAAATGGACTTCCAGGGAGCACTGGTGGAATCCGAAGTCACGGATGAGGCAAAGAAAAGGGCCATCTTCACCAGGATGCTCGGACAAGAAACCAAGAGAACCTTGGTGGACCTGATCGCACCGAAAAGGGTGAGCAAATTCAAGGTCAAAGAACTCCTACAGATGCTGCGCGAGTATTTCCGGCCCTCGACGGCGATGTTCCCCGCTCGGAGCGCGTTCTGGAGGCGAGTCCAAGCGCCCGGGGAGACGGTCGCCGCCTTCGTGGCGGCCCTGCGACTGGCTGCCGGCCCGTGCAAATGGGAGAACGCTGAAGTCACTCTCAGGGACTGTGTGCTATGCGGTCTGAACGATGCCGAGACTCAGCGCACATTGATGAATCAGGAGCCACCCCCCACCTTGCAGGAGGTCCTGAAAGCGGCACAGGCCGCGGAAGCCACAAAGGCTGGGGTGCAAGAGCTCCAGGACTGGCGGCCAAAGACGGGCAAGGCGGAGACTTCGGTGCATGCAGCCCGGCGAATTTCGAAATCGTCCGCAGAGAGCAGCAACGACGAGGACGTCCGGAGAGTCCGGAAAGAAGGCCGGCGGTGCGACGGCTGTGGAGCGGCCCACGACCGCGCCAAATGCCCGTTCAGAAAGGCCGAGTGTCACAACTGCGGCCGCCGCGGGCACATCGCCAAGGTATGCAGAAAGAGGCGAGAGGCCCGGAGGAGCTCGACAGACCGTTCAGCGGGACAAGACCGCTCGACGAGACACAAAGACGGCGCCCAGGCCACGAGAAAGCGGGACGGCGTGGGCCGCATCTCCGACGGCAGCGAGGACGACGCCCCAGTATTCAGCGTGTCCGCGGGACACCCCCGTTACTTTGTTGAGGTACTAGTGCAAGGGGCCCCCAGTGACATTCGACCTAGACCCGGACGTCCGTCCAATACGACTCAAGCCGCGCCGGGTGCCGTTTGCACTCAAAGACAAAATAGAGGCGGAACTGGACAAATTGGTGGGCCAGGGGATCCTTGTTCCTGTTGATTCTGCAGAGTGGGAAACTCCAATTGTAACAGCACTAAAGGCCAATGGGGAGGTCTGCATATGCGCCGATTACAAGTGCACCATCAACAAGGCGATCCGCCCTAATGCGTATCTGGTGCCGGTAGTCAGCCATCTGCTGGCCAGGTTGCACGGGGGGAAGTGTTTCGCTAAGCTCGACTTGGCACAGGCCTACCAGCAGCTTTCGGTGTCCCCTGCCGCAGCTGCTGCACAGACCATAGTCACCCATAAGGGGGCGTTCCAGGTGACGCGCCTTCAATTCGGCGTAAATTCGGCGCCTGGAATTTTCCAGTCACTCGTGGAACGCCTCCTGAAGGGGCTAGAGGGGGTGTTGCCTTATTTTGATGACGTGTTGATAACGGGGGGGAGTCGGGCTGAATTGGCCAAGAGATTGGGAAAGGTTCTGGCAATATTCGAAAAAGCGGGGTTGAGACTGCGAAAAGACAAATGCGTCTTCTTCGCGACCGAGGTTGAGTTCCTAGGGTTTCGTGTGACTCCTGAGGGAATAAAACCATCCAAATCTAAGGTAGCCGCCATCAAGAAGGCCCCTCGCCCCACCTCCAAGCCCGAGTTGCAGTCGTTCCTAGGGCTGCTGAACTTTTACCACTCCTTCCTTCCCCGGAAAGCAGCCGTGGCCGAACCGTTGCACAGATTACTTAAAAAGGACGAGGCATGGAAGTGGGGCGACGAGCAAGAGAGGGCATTTAGTGAACTGAAACATCTCCTGGCGTCTGATGCCATACTGACCCATTTCAACCCCAAACGCCCGGTGGTCCTGATCTGCGATGCATCCCCGGTGGGGGTGGGGGCGGTGCTGTGCCACGTGCTGGAAAACGGAAGGGAGGCCCCGATAGCATTCTACTCCAGGTCCCTGTCCCAAGCGGAGAGAAATTACGCACAGACAGACAGGGAAGCGCTAGCGATAATTGCGGGGACGAAAAAATTTCACGATTTTCTGTATGGCCGCCCTTTCACTATCGTGACTGACCACAAACCCCTGCTAGGCATTTTTACCGCGGATAAGCCCACGCCACAGATCCTGTCCCCGAGGATGCTTAGGTGGGCCATTTTCCTCAACGCGTATCAGCACGCGTTGGTGTACAGGCCCGGGAGGGAGATCAGCCATGCGGACGCCCTGTCGAGATCCCCCCTTCCCCAGGATAGCAGCCACGTGGGCGGGGAGGAGCCAGACCACCAGGTACTGATGATAGAGGTCCTAGACTCACCCCCAATATTGCCCGCCGACATCGCCAAAGCGACCGGCAAGGACAATACCTTGGCGAAGGTTAGCTCCTGGGTGCAGAAAGGGTGGCCTGCGTCTTCCCCGGCAGCGGAATTCGACTCATTTTTTCGGAAAAGGCTAGAGTTGTCCCTAGAGAGGGGGTGTCTTCTGTGGGGCCAGCGGGTAGTGATCCCTACGTCCCTACGACCGCGGGTGCTCAAACTGCTGCACGTCAGCCACCCCGGGATTGTACGCTCCAAGGCCCTGGCCCGGAGCTATTTCTGGTGGCCCCAGTTAGACGCCGACATCGAGCACATGGTCGGCACTTGTGAGAGTTGCCAGTGCTCCAGACCAGAGGAGGCCCGCCTTCCCCACAGGGAGTGGGACGCGGCTAAGGGGCCGTGGTCCCGGATACACATAGATTTCGCGGGCCCGTTCTGAGGAACTCTGTTTCTCCTTGTTGTGGACGCTTTCTCCAAGTGGTTGGAGGTCATCCCAGTCACGAGCACCTCCTCGGCCGCGACAATAAAGCATTTGCGGAGAATTTTTTCTACGTTCGGCATACCCGACACCCTAATTAGCGATAACGCTAGTTGCTTCACGTCTGCTGAGTTCAGGGCATTCACAGAGATTAACGCCATCCGGCACATCACCTCCGCCCCTTTCCATCCGGCCACCAATGGCCAAGTGGAGCGCCTCGTCCGCACCACGAAGGACGCGCTGCGGCGCATGGGCCCCGGGGACCTCAACCTGCAAGTGTGTCAGTTTCTGCTAGGATACAGGGTGACCCCGTTGGCGTCAGGATACTCCCCCGCGGAGCTCTTAATGCGCAGGAAACTGACCACCATCCTCACTAGGCTAGACCCCACGAGAGTAGAAGACAAGGGGAGGAACATCGGGCTAGAGGCCACAAAGAGTTTCAGCATAGGCGCCCCTGTGCATTGCAGGAACTACGCCAGTGCGGGCCCAGCCTGGGTGCCGGGCGTTGTTGTGGAGCAAACCGGCCCCGTTTCGTACCGCGTGGAGACCAGCACAGGTCTACTGTGGAGGCGGCACGCGGACCAGCTCCGGCGCAGGGTCCCCGATGAGCAGGGTACGGACCGAAAGGAACAAAACTCAGCGTTAGGGTTCTCCCCCACCCGTTTAGCCCAAGGGGTGGAGAAGGGGGCCGCGGGTCCCCACCAAGGGGGGAGGAAAGGGAATCTGTCCTCATAGATATCCTGTGGGATCTTTCGGCGGAGGAGGAACCCGACCTCATACATACCTCGCGGAATCCCCCCACAAATACGGATACCCCAACTGAGTTAGGATTTGATTTTCAGAACCGGGGGAGTTTTTCGGAGTGGTCCCCCACCCGTCCAAGCGAGAAGAGGGGTTTTTCGTTAGCCCCGAGCGCCCCCGGTCTGCCCACAATGGAGTTTTTCCCTTCCCCTAAAGCCGCCAAGCCACGGCAAGCCGCTAACAAGTCTCCCTCTCCCATTACAGGACAAGGGACCAGGGAACGAAGAAGCGGTAGCGCCCCCGGGGCAGGTCAGCCCACATCACGGCCCAAACGTACTTGCAATAAGCCATCTTGGTTGAGAGACTTCATCTCATCCTAGGGGGGAGGGATGTTGTGTTCTGTAAAGCTGTGCCTTTAACAATGTACCTAGCCATGTGGAAACAATGTAACCTTTCTGTGTGCAACATTATAACCTCCAGCTGTATCACTGTAACCCTTATAAGAGGACGCGAGCTAGTGACCACTAGATGGCAATAGCGAGCGTCCAGCTCTCATGGCCCAGATTCACCCTTGATCAGCAGCGCAGGAAGATTCCCGCCACCTCCTCACCTGGACAAGAAGGGCGTGACCTTCTATAACGTCACGCAGGCAGCAACCAATAGACTGTCAACGAGCCACATTCAAATATATAGCCAACTGTATATATTGAGCTACCCATCCGCCATTACCACATGTTCCCCCGGATCATCATGCAATAAACCTGTGTTAAGCCAACCCTTCGGCTGTTTCATTGTCTTTGGTCCCATACACTAAAAGTGCCTAGACGTAAGACCAACATGCTCAAGTGGGGGCTGCTGGTGGACAACACAACACTGTGTGAATGTGGAGAGATACAGGATCCAGCTCATTTGCTGGTTTGACGATTTCTGCTAGAAACATGTATCGATGAGGACTTAAGTTTGGCCAGTAACAAAGTTTGGCAGTTTAAAGTCCAACCTAAAAAAGGAAGATTTCAAGGTGTGGGCATAGGAGTTAAGAAATGATCTGCTGATCTTCAGGAAGAAGCCAAAGATAATCTCCCCTCTTCCCTACAAGATAAAGTATCTGCCATTCTGCTTACCATGTTTAGTGTTTGGGAATCAAGACAATGGAAGCAGCTGTAGACTAGCCTAACACATCTTTATTGGATGGAGTACAGTATGAACATGTGGTAATGGCGGACAAACTGCTCCTTTTATGCAGTGGCTATACAATTGAATGTGGCTCTTCGATAGGGCATTGGCTACTGTCCATGTGACATCATCCTTAGTCACGCCCTTCTTGTCCAGGTGAGGTGAGCGCGCAGCTGAAGGTATTTGAGGGATGTGTACAATGTGAGCTGAACGCTCGCTACTTCCCCCTAGTGGTCACTAGCTTGTGTTCTATTGTGGTTTGTTACATTGTTTCTATTGCAAGATACAGCTTGTTACATTCGCTCATTCATGTGGTTACAGCTTGTTACACTCACTCATTCGTGTGGTTACAATTACATTCAATACACAACACCATGTGAATTAGCAGATGTACTAAGGAAACTGTTTCAATGAAACCTTTCCAGGTTTATATATCCAAATTGGTTCTGTTGAGTCCTGGTGGCTTTAACCGTCTTAAGTAAGGCTCCAAGTCTATGCATGCTTACGTGAGAGAAAGTGGAACTTATTCCCACTACAAGAGGGAGGTGAATGTAGGAATATACGGAGCTGCCTCATACTGAGTTACTCCATCAAGTCTGAACTCTGACAACAGCTCTTCAAAGTAATTTTTAGCCCAGTCTGGAAATTTCTGGTATTCTTTGGTGGTTTTCCTGTCCAAGTACTAATTCTGCATATTTTCCAAATCTGAAGATGGCCAGATGCTTTATAGCAGCTTTGTGCACATAACTGCAGCCTTCCCTGTTATCTAGCAGGTCATTGGAGCAAATCTATACTGGTCACAAGCAAGTCCCATGGATTTCAGTAGGACGATCTCTTAGGAAAGGATTGGAGCCTAAGAGCGTTAACATTTCTAAGCTGATGTATGCCATCTGGAACTGAAAGGAAGTAAAGAAATCCTCCAAAATTCTGTAGTCCAATTTTTTTTACTGCACATGGACAAATTTTTTTATTTTGCACCAAAAACTAGGATTGGAAACTTGAGTGATCCCGATTTTTTATTTTTTAAAAAACTTTCAGCTAATTGTAAGCGGGCAGCAGAAAGCGTAGGTCTTCGGGGCCAAACATTTTCTTCTGCTGCTGCAGGGATGATTAAAAGTCTCCTGGTTTTACTGCTGTAGCTGTTGTGTGGCAACAAATTGCTTCCAGCACAAGACAACCCAATTAATTAGTGATGCTCAAATGATTTCCACATCAACAGCCCTCTTCAGCTTTTGTAAATCCAAGGCCATGGTTTCCTTTATGGAGCCAAAATATCTGAGGTTCAGTCTGACTCTGTGCCATTCAGTAGAACAGAGAATACATAGCAGCATGCGTCTTCGAATGGGTGGTCAGCTTATCTGAACAAGTAGGTTCTACTTCACACTGGAAACACACATGCTTCTTCTTCTGTATCTAGGCCAGACGTGCTAATCCTAAAGGTCCCAAAAGCCTGTATTGTTTTCTGTTTGCTTTATAAGAGGCCTGTGATCCATTAAGGCTGCCCAGAGTAACTATTCAGAAAAAATGGGTGGAATTTATTTATTATGCATTTAATTTATATCCTGGTCCGTTAGTGTGAACACTACTCTGGGAGGCTCACAAAAAGAAAGAAAAATACAGTACATATAGCTAAGATTGTAAATTATATAAAACCCATTAAATAATCAACAAAACAATAGTCAGACATCAATATAAACTCAGATGACACCAATCAAGAACAAATTGATCCTCCAAATAACCTATAAATATAAGGAGATAGATAGATAGAGACAGAGAGAGTGAGAGAGAAAACGAGAGAGAAAGCTTATGCCACATAGGACTTTCTAGTATTTGAAGTTTCACAAGACTGTTTGTTACTCTTTGTCCTAACAGACTACCGGTAATTTTGATGTTCAGTCGCACAGTCCATTCCGACCCTTTGCGACCCTATAGACCATCGTCCTCCAGGCACCTCTGTCCTCCACCATCCTCCTTAGCCTGCCCAGCTCTGTGCCCACTGCGTCCACAATGCCATCTAGCCATCTAATCTTTGCCCTCCCCCTTCTTCTTTTGCCCTCCCCCTTTCCCAGCATCAAGGCTTTCTCAAGTGAATCCTCTCTTCTCAGTTGATGTCCAAAGTGCTTTAGCTTCATCTTTACTATTTGACCTTCTAAGGAGCAGTCAGGGTTGATTTCTTCTAAGATTGACCTATTTGTTCTCCTTGCTGTCCAGGGGACTCTCAGAACTCTCCTCCAACACCACATTTCAAAGGCGTCTATTCTTCTGCACTCAACTTTTCTAATGGTCCAGCTCTCACACCCATACATTACCACCGGGAAAACCATTGCTTTGACTATGCGGATTTTTATTTTCAAGGTGATGTCTCTACTTTTCGCAATGTTCCCCAGGTTTGTCATAGCTTGTCTCCCCAGAATTAGTCGAGCAAGGTTTCCCTTGCTCGAAAGCCAGTCGTATCCGACTCTAGGGTTCAGTGCTCATCTCTGTTTCAAAGCCGAAGAGCCAGCAGTCTGCTTCTGCAGACATTTCCAATCCGTGGTCATGTGGCAGGCATGACTAGACACTTGTTGTGTTCTATTACTGTACCTTTTACAATGTATCCATTCATGTGTATCCAATGTAACCATGCTTGTGTAACATTATAACCAGCAGCTGCTTAACTGTAGCCTTTACAATAGGACGCGAGCTAATGACCACCTGGTGGCAATAGCGAGCGTTCAAGCTCTCCTGGCCCAGACTCACCAGCAAACAACAGCGCGGGAAGATTCCCGCCATCACCTACACCTGGACAAGAAGGGCGTGACCGTCCATGACGTCACGCGGACAGTAACCAATAGACTGTCGAGGAGCCACATTCAAATGTATAGCCAGCTGTATATATTGAGCTACCCATCCGCCATTACCACATGTTCCCCCGGATCATCATGCAATAAACCTGTGTTAAGCCAACCTTTCGGCTGTTTCATTGTCTCTGGTCCCATATACTAAATTGGCGACGAGGATGGGATATGGCTGCCCACGGGACCAAGACATGCGCCGGTTTCGAAATCAGGAGACCGGCAGACTGGGACATCTTCGAGATGGACTTCCAGGGAGCCCTGGTGGAATCCGAAGTCACGGATGAGGCAAAGAAAAGGGCCATCTTCACCCGGATGCTGGGGCCAGACACCAAGAGGGTCTTGGTGGACCTGATCGCGCCGAGGAGGGCGAGTGAATTCAAGGTGAAAGAGCTCATGCACATGCTGCGTGAGTACTTCCGGCCCTCGACGGCGATGTTCCCCGCTCGGAGCGCGTTTTGGAGGCGAGTCCAAGCGCCCGGGGAGACGGTCGCCGACTTCGCAGCGGCCCTGCGACTGGCGGCCGGCCCATGCAAATGGGAGAACACAGAAATCACACTAAGAGACTGCGTGCTGTGCGGCCTGAGCGATGCCGAAACTCAGCGTACATTGATGAACCGCGAACCACCCCCCACATTGCAGGAGGTCCTGAAGGAGGCACAAGCCGCGGAAGCTACGAAGGCCGGGGTCCAGGAGCTCCAGGACTGGCGGCCAAAGACGGGCAAGGCAGAGACTTCGGTGCACGTTTCGGTGCACGCGGCCCGGCGAGTTTCGAAGTCGTCCGCGGAGAGCAGCGACGACGAGGACGTCCGGAAGGTCCGGAAAGAAGGCCGGCGTTGTGACGGCTGCGGAGCGAATCACGACCGCGCCAAATGCCCCTTCAGAAAGGCCGAGTGTCACAACTGCGGCCGCCGCGGGCACATCGCCAAGGTCTGCAGGAAACGGCGCGAGGCCCGGAAGAGCTCGAGAGACCGCGCAACGAGACCCAAGGACGGCACCCAGGCCACGAGGAAGCAAGACGGCGTGGGCCGCATCGCCGACAACAGCGAGGACGACGCACCGGTGTTCAGCGTGTCCGCGGGACACCCCCGTTACTTTGTTGAGGTACTAGTACAAGGGGCCCCCATTAGGATGGAAATTGACTCGGGTTCCTCATATTCCATCATTCCCCAGAAGGAGTTTCTGAAAATTGCCCCCCACGTGCGGCCCAAACTCAAAGCTTTGAGGTCCACGCTTCGGGACGTGCAAGGGAACTGCATTCCGGTGTTGGGGGTTGGAAATTTTCAGGTCCAATTTAAGAAACACGCCGCGACTCTCCCCCTAGTTGTTCTCAAAGGGGGGAATTGCAGCCTCCTCGGGACTCAATGGTTCCAGCCCCTGGGTTTGTTCATTGGGGGGGTGCACGCCGTTGCCGTTGGGACTGACCCGATTCAGGAGGTGTGCGACGCGCACCCCGAAGTCTTCAAAAAGGGACTTGGGAAATTTAAGGGACCCCCGGTAGCCTTCGACCTGAGGTCCGCCCAATAAGACTCAAACCGCGCCGGGTGCCATTCGCGCTCAAGGACAAAATAGAGGCGGAACTGGACAAATTGGTGGGCCAGGGGATTCTTGTTCCTGTTGATTCTGCAGAGTGGGAAACTCCAATTGTAACAGCACTAAAGGCCAACGGGGAGGTGCGCATATGCGCTGATTACAAGTGCACCATCAACAAGGCCATTCGCCCTAATGCGTATCCGGTGCCGGTACTCAGCCATTTGCTGGCCAGGTTACATGGGGGAAAGTGTTTCGCTAAGCTCGACTTAGCACAAGCCTACCAGCAGCTCTTGGTGACCCCAGCTGCCGCTGCTGCACAATCTATAGTCACCCATAAGGGGGCGTTCCAGGTGACGCGCCTTCAATTCGGCGTAAACTCGGCGCCTGGAATTTTCCAGTCACTCGTGGAACGCCTCCTGAAGGGGCTCGAGGGGGTGTTGCCTTATTTTGATGACGTATTGATAACGGGGGGGGGGGGGGAGTCAGGCCGAATTGGCAAAGAGGTTGGGCAAGGTCCTGGCGATATTCGAAAAGGCGGGGTTGAGACTGCGAAAAGACAAATGCGTCTTCTTCGCGACCGAGGTCGAATTCCTAGGGTTCCGTGTCACGCCTGAGGGAATAAGGCCGTCCAAGTCTAAGGTAGCCGCCATCAAGCAAGCCCCTCGCCCCACCTCCAAGCCCGAGTTGCAGTCGTTCCTAGGGCTGCTGAACTTTTACCACTCCTTCCTTCCCCGGAAAGCAGCCGTGGCCGAACCGTTGCACAGATTACTTAAAAAGGACGAGGCATGGAAGTGGGGCGACGAGCAAGAGAGGGCATTTAGTGAGCTAAAGCAGCTTCTGGCGTCTGATGCCATCCTAACCCATTTCAACCCCAAGCGCCCAGTGGTCCTGATCTGTGACGAATCCCCGGTGGGGGTGGGGGCGGTGCTGTGCCACGTGCTGGAAAACGGGAGAGAGGCCCCGATAGCGTTCTACTCCAGGTCCCTGTCCCAAGCGGAGAGAAACTACGCCCAGACAGACAGGGAAGCATTAGCGATAATTGCGGGAACAAAAAAGTTCCACGACTTCCTGTATGGCCGCCCATTCACAATCGTGACCGACCACAAGCCCCTGCTAGGCATTTTTACCGCAGATAAGCCCACGCCACAGATCCTGTCCCCAAGGATGCTTAGGTGGGCCATTTTCCTCAACGCGTATCAGCACGCGTTGGTGTACAGGCCCAGGAGGGAGATCAGCCATGCGGACGCTCTATCGAGGTCCCCCCTTCCCCAGGATAACAGCCACGTGGGCGGGGAGGAGCCAGACCACCAGGTGTTGATGATAGAGGTCCTCGACTCGCCCCCAATACTGCCCGCTGACATCGCCAAGGCGACCGGCAAGGACAACATTTTAGCAAAGGTTAGCTCCTGGGTGCAAAAAGGGTGGCCAGCGTCCTCCCCGGCAGCAGAGTTCAACCCATTTTTTCGAAAGAAGTTAGAGTTGTCCCTTGAGAGGGGGTGCCTTCTGTGGGGCCAGCGAGTAGTGATCCCGACGTCCTTACGACCGCGGGTACTCAAACTCCTGCACGTCAGTCACCCTGGAATTGTGCGCTCCAAAGCCCTGGCACGGAGCTATTTCTGGTGGCCCCAGCTAGACGCCGACATCGAGCACATGGTCGGCACTTGTGAGCCTTGCCAAAGCTCCAGACCAGAAGAAGCACGCCTGCCTCACAGGGAGTGGGACGCGGCGAAGGGGCCGTGGTCCCGGGTTCATGTAGACTTTGCTGGCCCGTTCCGTGGGACGCTGTTTCTCCTTGTGGTGGATGCCTTCTCCAAGTGGTTGGAGGTCATCCCGGTTACAAGCACGTCCACGGCCACGACCATAAAGCACTTGCGGAGGGTTTTTTCCACGTTCGGTTTACCCGACACCCTCGTAAGCGACAACGCAAGTTGTTTCACGTCCTCTGAGTTCAGGGCATTCACAGAAATCAACGCCATTCGGCACATCACCTCTGCTCCTTTTCACCCTGCCACAAACGGCCAAGTAGAGCGCCTTGTGCGCACCACCAAGGATGCGCTGCGGCGCATGGGGCCCGGGGACCTAAACCATCAAGTGTGCCAGTTTCTGCTAGGTTACAGAGTGACTCCCCTAGCGTCAGGATACTCCCCCGCGGAGCTGCTGATGCGCAGGAAGCTGACCACCATACTAACTAGGCTAAACCCCACGAGAGTAGAGGACAAGGGGAAGAACATTGGGATAGAGGACACAAAGAGTTTCGACGTGGGTGCCCCCGTGTATTGCAGGAATTACGCCAGCGCGGGTCCGGCATGGGTACCGGGCGTCATCTTAGAGCGGACCGGCCCCGTCTCGTACCGCGTCGAGACCGGCACAGGTCTACTCTGGAGGCGGCACGCAGACCAGCTTCGGCGCAGGGTCCCCGACGAGCAGGGCACGGACCGCGGGAAACAGGATTCAGCGTTAGGGTTCTCCCCCACCCGTTCAGCCGAAGGGGGAGGAAAGGGGGGCCATGGGTCCCCACCAAGAGGGGAGGAAAGGGAATCTGTCCTCGTAGATATCCTGCGGGATCGGTCAGCAGAGAGAAGGGAAGCCGATCTCATAGATATCCCGCGGGATCTCCCCACATATACGGATACCCCAACAGAGTTAGATTTTGATTTTCAGAACCGGGGAAGTTTTGCGGAGTGGTCCCCCACCCGTCCAAGCGAGAAGAAGGGTTTTTCGTTAGCCCCGAGTGTCTCCGGTCTGCCCACAATGGAGTTTTTCCCTTCCCCCAAAACCGCCAAACCACGGCAAGCCTCTAACAAGTCTCCCTCTCCCGTTTCAGGACAAGGGACCAGGGAACGAGAAAGCAGTAGCGCCCCTGGGGCAGGTCAGCCCACATCGCGGCCCAAACGCGTTTGCAATAAGCCATCTTGGCTGAGGGACTTCGTCCCATCCTAGGGGGGAGGGATGTTGTGTTCTATTACTGTACCTTTTACAATGTATCCATTCATGTGTATCCAATGTAACCATGCTTGTGTAACATTATAACCAGCAGCTGCTTAACTGTAGCCTTTACAATAGGACGCGAGCTAATGACCACCTGGTGGCAATAGCGAGCGTTCAAGCTCTCCTGGCCCAGACTCACCAGCAAACAACAGCGCGGGAAGATTCCCGCCATCACCTACACCTGGACAAGAAGGGCGTGACCGTCCGTGACGTCACACGGACAGTAACCAATAGACTGTCGAGGAGCCACATTCAAATGTATAGCCAGCTGTATATATTGAGCTACCCATCCGCCATTACCTCATGTTCCCCCGGATCATCATGCAATAAACCTGTGTTAAGCCAACCTTTCGGCTGTTTCATTGTCTCTGGTCCCATATACTAAAACACTGGAGCGCACAGAACGCTGTTACCTTCCCATCAAAGTGGTCCCTATTTATGTACTTGCAATGTCTTGCTTTCGAACTGCTAGGTTGGCAGGGGCTGGGACAAAGACGGACACTCATTCCATCCTGCAGTACACGGGGATCGAACTGCTGGCCTTCCGCCTCCCAGTCAGCGTCTTAGCCACTTGAGCCACTAATATCTTTCAAAAAATGCATCTCTACCTAACCAAAAATGCAGCTTGTGTCAATTTTTTTAAAAAAAAGACTGATTTTAACACAAGCTTTCCAAGGTGAGAGACGGTTTCCTCAGATGCATTGGAGCACACACTGTTTGTTCATCCTGCTCTTCACAGAAGATGCCACAAGACCGTTTCCCTTTTCAAAGTTGATCCCTAAAACCTTAAAACTCTTGTTTCATGGCTTCCCTTCGTTTCGGGAGCCGGAAGTGCTGACCACAGTTAGCATCCAAGCTTCACTTCTCTTTGGCATCCCCCATCTATGCCATCCAGCCCAACTCCCTCAGCGGCAGAACTGCGCAGGCGCAGCCGAGCCTTGTGCGGCGACTCCTGAGCGCGAGTGTTTGTTTGTTTTGGCGGAGGGGGAGGGCCGTGACGTCGACGCCTGGTCCCCGTCACGTGACGAGGGAGGACCTTTCCTCACGGACCGTCGCGGGTGCGATGACGTCAAGGGTCGGCGCTGAGGGCCGAGAGGCGGGGCGGTGAGGCGAGAGAGTCAGAGACGAGAGACGAGCGATGGGTCTCTCTGAGGAGGAGGAACAAACGGGGCGGCGGTGGCTCCGCGGCGGTTGTTGACGGCGACCTTCCCCGTCGGGGCTGGTAGCGGTGGGTCGGTAAGGAAAGGCCGGCGCTGGGCCTTCCCTCCGAGGGCCCTCTTTCCTGCCCATGAGAGGGTCCCCGAAAGGCCTTCCAGGCTCAGCCTTAGGCCTCCTCCTCCTCCGGCCCTCGAGTTAATAGGGGGGACGGGAAGGGCCTCCCCGGGCCTTGGCTTCGTGGGCCTCTCCCGTCACATGAGGCGGGGATGGGGGTCCCCGAAGCCCTCCCGTGGGTAGTGGTGGTGGTGGTGGTGGGACTCTCCTCTGCTGCCTCGGAAGCCTCCTCTCACTCTTGTGACTGACGAGGTGGACTTTATCCACGAAAGCTCACCGTTAAACACAGGAGTTAGTCTTTAAGGTGCCACAACGTTGTTTGTCTTCTTCTTTTGCTGTTCTGTTTTATTTAGGTTCCCCTTGCTCGAAAGCCAGTCGTATCCGACTCTAGGGTTCAGTGCTCATCTCTGTTTCAAAGCCGAAGAGCCAGCGCTGTCTGTTTCTGCAGACGTTTCCATGGTCATATGGCACGCATGACTGGACACTAGAGCGCTCTTTACCTTCGCACCGAAGTGGTCCCTATTTATCTACTTGCAATTCCTTGCTTTCGAACTGCTAGGTTGTTTTATTTACTCTCAGATAAAATAGATCTGTTGAGGGACTGAAGTGGCTCAAGTGGCTAAGATGCTGGCCGGGAGGCGGAAGGTCAGCAGTTCGATTCCCGAGTACTCCAGGGCGGAATGAGGCTCCCCATCTTTTGTCCCAGGCTCCTGTCAACCTAGCAGTTCGAAAGCAAGGAATTGCAAGTAGATAAATAGGGACCACTTCAGTGGGAAATGTAAAGAGTGCTCCGTGTGCGCTCCGGTGCCTAGTCATGCCTACCATGTGACCGCGGAAACGTCTGCAGAAACAAACAGCGCTGGCTCTTCGGCTTTGAAACACAGATGAGCACTGAACCCTAGAGTCGGATACGATTGGCTTTCGAGCAAGGGAAACCATTACTTTTACCTTTTAAAAATAGATCCGTTAGTCTTTAAAGTGCCACATTTGTGGCTTTACACGTTTACAACAGCCTCGGATGTGTTTTATGGCAGGAGGAACCATGTGACCACCCTGCTCAACCACATGACCGGCCCATGGTGCAAAAAGTTTGGGAACCCCTGCTCTATCCACTAATCTGGCTTAATGGTTTAGGTACAGTATCTGGCTGCAGATCTAGAAGCTGGGAGATTGATTCCCCACTGTGCCACCAGTGAGGGAGCCAGCCTACATAGTCCTGTGCAAGCTTCACACTCCCAGAAAAAGAGAACAATAAACCACTTCTGTGTATTTTCTATCTTGGAATCTCTCTTAAAGTTTTTTGCGGTGTTATCATCCGAGTATCTATTTATTTTTTTATTTGATTTATAGGCTGCCTTTCTCGCCTCGGCAACCCAAGGCGCCTCACATCAAATAAAACATCTTGTACGATATAAACCCACTGCTAAAACGGTAAAATAATCAAAATCTATAGAACCATAGGCCCTTAATTAAAAACCCCAACAGGGCTAAATGAGCCAGCAAGGCTGAGATGTGCTGCCAGAAGCACCCTATGCCCGCTGGCAGAGCCAAGTTTTTAGAGCCTTCCTGAAGGGGTGCAGCTCTGTCTGGAGGCGCAGTTCTGGTGGCACGAGGTTCCATAGGGCCTGGGCAGACACTGAGAAGGCTCTCCTCCTGGTCCCAGTAAGATGTGCATCCCTGGCTGATGGGACCACCAGAGAGCCCCTATGGTCTGCCCTTGTAGGACGGGTCGAAAACCTTGGGACGTTGCGGTCTCTTAGATATCCTGGCCCACTGCCATAAAGGGCTTTAAAGGTTAAAACCAGCACCTTGAATTGCACCCGGAAGCATACTGGAAGCCATTGCAGTTCCCATAGCAGTGGCAAGGCCTGGGCATAATGCCCAGACCCCATCACCACCCGGGCGGCCGTGTTCTGGACCAGCTGTAGCTTCCGGATGGTTATCAAGGGCAGCCCCATGTAGAGTGCATTACAGTAGTCCAATATGGAGGTGACCAGAGCATGGGTGACCGTAAGCAAAGAGTCCCGGTCCAGGAGCAGGCATAATTGGCGAATGATGCGGAGTTGTGCAAAAGCCCTCCTGGCCACGACTGCCACCTGCCCTTCGAGCAGTAGTCGCGAGTCCAGGAGGACCAACAAATTACGTGCCGGGTCTGTTTGGGGCAAAAAAGCCCTATCCATTACCAAAGATGGTAGCTCCTGGGATAATGCAGGACCCCGAACCCACAGCCACTCAGTCTTGCCGGGATTCAGCTGCAGCCCGTTGTCCTCCATCCAGACCCTCATAGCCTCCAGGCACCTGGTTAGGACTTGAGCTGCATCACTTGGGTCCTCACAGGCCGAGATATATAGCGGGGTATCATCAGCATACTGATGGTACCTCACTTGTGGGAATGGATGATCTCCCCCAGCGGTTTCATGTAGATGTTGAATAGGAGGGGTGAGAGCACCGTGCCCTGAGGCACCCCATACTGAAGGGACCTAGGGCTGGACATCCCATCCTCCGCCTGTTCAAAATATTACCTAAAAGATTTAGAAAAGTTCTGTAAGAGTTTTTATACCACACCCAAACTGAACTTATATTTTTTATGCATGTTTGCAGGAGAAATTGTATAGTTTTGAAGTAGGCATAATGTTTTAGATAGAAGGTTCATAGGGGAGCTGTGCTGGCCTGATACTGTTAGATGTATAGTGCCAGTCCAATTTTTTTAAGTATTATACCTTACTACCCGCAAGCCTTTTATTGAGAGCATTGATTAAAAAAAACTTGATGCCAGTATAGATTGTGGGTGTGATCATGATGTGGATGATGGTCTCCCATATCTAAATTCACCGTGGATCTTTTCCCTGGATGAGCTGTTGAATTTCTTGTGCTTCAACCGCTCTCTTCTTTCTGTTGACATAACAACAGTTCACTGTTCAAAAATGAGCATCCCACACATTCCCTTTGGTTTGATCTGGTGTGATCAAAGCCCAAGTGGGGGCTGCTGGCAGCCAGCAACATGCTGTGTGAATGTGGAGAGATACAGAACTCCGCTGATTTACTGGTCTTCCAATTATTGCGAGAAACATATACCGAAGAAGACTTACATTTGGCCAACAACAAAGCCAAGAAAGTGGCTTCATTTTGGCAGTCCAAAGTTTGATCTGGACATGAAAGAAGAACATGTTTCCTAATATAATGAAATGTATATGTTTACCACATTTATGGTATGGTTAACTGAATATTGTCATGCTTGTAAGTGTCAATATTAAGGAACACACCATTGGGAGTTTCTAAATTAAGACCAGTACATGTTTGCTTGAAGACAAGCTCCGTTAAATTCAGTAAAACATCCAAGAAATAAACACATGTGTGTTGCTGATATTTAATACTTTATGCAATCCATTATAATAGCTATTGTTTGTAACCATGTTATTTCATGTATTATCAATATTTTGTCTGTGGCAGTAATGCTTTCTTTTTCTTCAGCTAAGAAGAAAGAAAGAACCTTTCAAGATGAGCAGAAAGCCTCCAAATCGCCCTGGTATCACTTTTGAAATTGGTGCTCGTTTGGAGGCACTGGATTATCTGCAGAAATGGTATGGAGTGTGGTGTTTATGGTTGGATTCAGTCTTTCACCCATAGCCCAAACTTAAATTTATATTTGAATGCATGTATACTTTCACCCATTTGTCCATAAAACAGGTTGAGACAAGGTCACCTTTTCTGAAAGCAATTTTAAATTAATACAAAAATTTGGCCAAAAGTTTTATCGTAGAAAAAATATTTTACTATGCCAGTAAATCAGAGGCTTACATGTCTGACTATTGTATTTTAAGTGGATTGATGTATTCTGGTGCTATGTGAATATGATTTATTATCTTTGTGGGTACTCCATTAATAGAAAGACAGGACGTAGCTTTAAAAACAACAGCACTATAAAGAATAAGCACATTTGGATAGAGGAGGGAACATTTGATAGGGTTGTATCTACAGTCATTGGGCTGATAAACAATGGGATATTAAAGGAGCATTAAAAGACACAGGCACTAGGTAATGAGGCTGCCTTTGAATCCTGGAAGGTTCAGTTACTGCCGTGATGGTGAACCTTGGCACTCCAGCTGTTCTTGGACTTCAATTCCCAGAAGCCCAAGTCTCTGTGAATCTACATGAATTGATTTACTGCGAGTAAAGCCATTTGTGTGGATTTATAGAGACTTGGGCTTCTGGGAATTGAAGTCAAGAACAGTTGGAGTGCCAAGGTTCGCCATCACTGAGTTAGTGGATCATGTTGTTCTGTTCGTCCTAAGGACTATTAAGAATTATGACCTTTCACAGCTAGGGAATTAGAAATGCTCTGTGTCTGCCTTTCAAAGTTCCTCCAGCTGGTCTGAGGTACACTTTGCTTCATCCCCTAACATTCACCATATTATCTGATGCTGGTTAAAGTTATAGCCTGTAATCTCTGAAGGGGACTGATTGGGGTGGCCGCGTTATATTGGGCTACTAAATTAATTGCAGCCTCTCTTCATTATGTGAAGTGAAGTTAACAATTGTGGAAACCAAGACTTGTATAGTGGCTACCACTAGATTTTTGAATGTTCTCTTTTCACCTCCTCTTATGAAGGGTTCCAAGCTTTTTCCTCTTATTTTGTTAATAACAATACTTGCATACTGTCAAGTCAGTTCTGGCTTATGCTGACCCTTTGAGGGTTTTCTTGGTAGAGAATATGCAGATGTGGTTTACCACTCCTTTCTGGCAATGTTCTGGGACTGTGCAGCTTACCCAATATCCATAGCAATTACACTTATATATATAGTACCCCATAGTGCTTAGTACACTCTCTGGGTGGTTCACAGAGTAATTAGCATTTTGCTCCCAGCATGCTGGGTACTCATTTTACTGACTTCGGAAGGATGGAAGGTTGAGTCAACATTGCTCCCAATCAGGATCGAACTGACAATGCTCTGCAGTGCAGCAGTTTAGCCACTGTGTCACCAGGACTCCTGGTGTGCCCAAAACCACACAGGCTGGTTCTTCTAGCAGGAGACACAGTGGTGTATCAAACTCCCATCCTCTGGCTTTGAAGGCAGATACCTCAACTGAGCTATCTAACCAGCTAGTTTTGCTACCATTTGTATAACCATTTGTATTTGGTAGCAGTAAAAACAAAAACTTTTGTAATGGCTGGTTTTGTTTAACAATCTACTTTGTCTTTGTTTTGTTAATGCTTAGAGCAAAATATATAACTTTATAATAGTTCATTTGGTATATTTGTTTTGTAAATTAGCATAAACTGTTTTGACTGTTTTTATGTAAAGCAAAATAATTGCTTCTTGAATAGATGTGGAAGCAAATTATTATGTTTGAGTGGTACTGTAGCTTCTATCATCAGCCTTTCTCTGGCTGAGCTCACCCAAAGGGAAAGGATATACATTTGTTGACTTACTGTATTTATGGAAGGATATCACCTGAAGCAGGAGTTCACAACCTATGGCCTGTGGGCCAGACCCAGCCTGCACTGCCACCGCAAGTGGACGCATTTACAACAGGCGTAAATGTGCCTGTGGCTGTTGTAAGCGCATTTATGCGCTTTATGGCAGGGTTTACAGTGGGGGGAACCACCAGTCTGTCCTGCTCAACTGTCTGAGGGAGTGTGACCCTGACCCCGTCATAAAAAGGTTGAGAACCCCTGACATAAGGCCATGAGTAACGTTAAAAAAAACTCACTGATACAGTTTCTGTGTTTTACATCCCAAAAGAAAACCACAATCCCTGGAATCTCTTTCATATTCATAACTCAGATGAAATATCACTGTGTATTCCCATATTGGGCAAAGATAACTTTTCCAGATGTTTTTGAACTATAAATACTGTACCTTGGATCCTAGCTAGAGCCGAAAAGTGCTGAACGATGCAGTCCAGGAGTATCTGGAGGGGTACATTTGGCTGATCTCTTCTGTATCCCAAACTGATAGGAGTTCAAGTTGGAATAATTAGTTCTTGTTTCTCAACAATTATTTTGAATGGCAAGTGCAGCTTAATCACATGTGGTTTGGGGAAATTGAAGGGCAGATGACAAATTTTATCAAAAAGACAAAATGCTTTTTACAAACACATAACTCCTTGACTATTCCTTGAAAAGGAATGGCAATTCTATGACACTGCATATGCACCAAAAATTGGTAGTTTTGCATTTGAAATTTTGTATGAGAGTGCCTGTTAAGATATAGACTGGTGAATTCATTCTTCAGTTCCTTTCGCAAAAATATCAAGGATTGGTTGTTTTTAAATATTTTTCTTAGTCTCTGGTGAACATTAATTGGAGATATAGAAGGAGCTTGGTGATGGTCATGTAGGTTGCCTAGCTCCAATACAATTATATCAAGTTCAGAATGTTGCTTTTAAAGAAGTTTGGATTGCTTTTTTAGAGCTGTCATTAGAATAAGCCTTTGTATTTTGTTTGGCATTTAATGTTTATTTCGTAAGACTTTTTGCCAGACTTTTTATCATAGGTACCTGTTGCCTTAGTTATGAGTAAATGATTCATCATGGTCTCTTTTTTGGATCCTATTTGTCATATGAGGATTAGGTAACACTCATTGCCATTTTGTTTATTACCCTCACAGAGAAACTTGCCTGGTACTCACCTTGTCATTGTGGCACCAGGTATAGCATCTTCAGCTGTCCAGTGATCATGACGTGTGTTATAATTGACTTTAGTCCTGTTATTGTTTTTAATTATCTTTTAATCGTTAGTTTTTTTAAAAAGCACAGTGCTTTTGGAATTTTGTACTGAAAAGTGCCTTTTGGGGGGGGGTCCCCTCCAAAATAATCACTGAATAATTTTGTTGCTGTTGATTTTATTGAATGAATATGTTGCATTTGAAATAAAAGTAGATTAAGGCTATTTCCCGCTCTGTGTGTGTGTGTGTGTGTGTGTGTGTGTGTGTGTGTGTGTGTGTGTGTGTGTGTGTGTGTGTGTGTGTGTGTGTGTGTGTGTGTTGGTGGGTCGGTGGGATGGGGGGAGGGTTGTCCCTCGGTGGGTGGGTGGGTGGTGTTTCCCGCATTTTGTGTGTGTGTGTGTGTGTGAGAGAGAGTTCTCTCTGGGTTGGCTGGAAACGAAACTTTCGTTCCCACCCAACCCAGAGAGAAGCGATTCCTTCTCTTCGGGAGGCAAAGGCAGCACCTTTGCCTCCCGGAGAGAAGAAATCCCCATCACGGAGGGGCTTAGCTTCTCTCTGAGTTGGCTGGGAACGGAACTTTAATTCCCAGCCATCCCAGAGAGAAGCAAGTCCTTCTCTCCAGTAGGCCAGGAGGCGCTCCGGCCTCTCTTTTGTCCATGTGGGCGTCGAGGCCACGTCGCCTGCGGGGACAAAGGAGAGGCCGGTGCTTCTTCCTACGCAGAAGGCCACACCGGGAGGGAAAGAGTTTCAGAGACCCAGACGGAGCCGGCAAAAGGTAAGCACGGTCGGTGGGGGTTATGGAGTGGGGGGAGCAAGATGGTGGGAGGGGGGCGGCGTGGTTACCGGGGCCGTGGCTCCCTCCCTCACCCCCACCAACCGCACTTAGCTTTTGCCGGCTCCGGATGGGTCTTTGAAAGTCTTTCCCTCCCCCGCGGCCTTCTGCGTAGGGAGAAGCACCGGCCTCTCTTTCATCCCTGCGGGCGTTGAGGCCTGTCGCCCACAGGAACGAAGGAGAGGCTGGTGCTTCTCCCTATGCAGAAGGCTGTGCCGGGAGGGAAAGACTTTGAAAGACCCATCTGGAGCCGGCAAAAGGTAAGTGTGGTCGGTGGGGATTAGGGAGGGGGGGCTAGGTGGTGGGGTAGGGGGTGGAATGGTTACTGGGGCCGTGCCTCCCCCCTCACTCCCTAACCCCCACCAACTGCACTTACCTTTTCCTGGCTCCAGCGGGGTCTTTCAAAGTCTTTCCCTCCCGGCGCTTTTTTTTTTTTAAGTCGGCGTGCCGCGCGTTCCCAGCCTCCTCTGTGCTTGCGTCCCTCAGCCTGATTGGCTGAGTGGTTGCACAGCGCAGAGGACTCTGGGACTCGTAGTTTTCTTTTTTTCGTCGCGTTTGTGGGGCGGCTGCCCCACTGCCGAACTCCGGACCTTTGCGGCGATGGTGAGGCGGGGGTAAGGTAAATGCAGGCGGCCCGGTTAGGGATGGTTGGGCTGGGTGCGGGAGCCTTTGTTACATTCCAAATTGGGGGGGGGGGCAAGGATGCTGCCTTAGCATGTGCTTCAGAATCCCAACAGAGACTCTTTAATTGCCCGTTAGAAGCCAGCTGTTTTCCTTTTGCTTGACTAATGAAGCGAGAGGATTTCAGCCCAAAACACATAGGCAAGAAAAAATGCAAGAGTTGAATTTTAGGCTGATTTCTTCATAAATTATCTTTAAAATTGAGGGCACTTTTCACTCTGATTATATATTTCGTTCATTCTATCATCCATTCTAGGAAAAGCTTTATTCTCTGGTAGGCTTTTTTGAAGAGCACAAGAAAATGGTCAGTGAAAACAAAGATGACAATCCTGATTAATCATGCGGGTTAGTTGTCTTGCAGTTTCTTTTAGAACACCTTCCCCGTAGTATGCTATAATTTTGCAAGACGCATAGCTGACTTGGTTGACCGCCTGGACAATTAACTTTAGGGAAGAACCAGGAGATCCGTGACCAACTTTGGCTAGGGTTGCACTGTTATTGGCCATCACTTAGTCAGTAGCAGTCTGGACCTTTCTGGAAAGTAATAACTTGCCCATCATTGCTCATGTACTGGCAAATTCCTTTTTAGTTTACTGCACTGTGCTCTTTGAGGTGCTGCCCTTGAGGCTGACTCAGAAGCTGCAACTAGTGTTGAATATGGCTACTTGATTACTGTGAGGAACATCTTCAAGACAAGTCTTGAAGGAACTAACTGGCTCCTCATTCCAGTCTAAGTGAAAGATGTCAGCAGTGATACCTAAAGCTGGGGTCTCCTTGTGTTCTCATTTTAATGGGAGAGTTTATCCATGTATTCGCCTGCCTGAGTTTTAATATCTGTCACAGTACTGTGTTGCATTCCATTGTTTGGAGTGGTAGCCTGTGTGGAGATGGAAAGAAGAACCCTTTTGGAATGTTCTGGTTACATGGTGCCCCACCACTCCTATTTGGCCCTGGTTGGTGCTTGTTTTGGCTTCATTTTGGCACTAAGTTAGGATCATTCTAGTGATCCATTTACTATACAGTGGAACCCTGACATACAAACGGTTCGACTTACAAAAAATGTGACATCCTAGCTAAAAAAACAATTCAACATACAAATTTTTAATAGGAAAATTTCGACATACAAAAAATACGGTGACATCTAGTGGCCTCTTCTGGTTATTTTTTATTATTTTTATTTATTTTTTAAAAATATTTCTATCCTGCTTCCCTCACTTGAGAGTGACCCGAGGCAGTTCAACAGCATGATTAAAACAACAATAAAAACAATTAACTAACCTCCCATCTATAGCCCAATTAAAAAACCCTTTTTAAAACCATCTAAAAATATCCCTTCCCTCCCACCACAGTTAAAAGCTGTGCAATGTGATTTCTACATACACATTTTTCGACATACAAATAACCTCATGGAACGGGAAAAAAATCGTGTGTAGAGGTTTTACTGTACATTCTTAGTGCCTATGGCATGACTTCAGTTACTATTGTAGAGATTTTGGATTGTCAGTTTTGGCTATGTTTTATATATTTGTCAGCCTAGTGGCATTAAAAAGGAATTTCAATAAAGGATGCCTTACTCTTCTCTGTCCTGAGTGACTAGGAAGGAAAAAGGTTTGTTTGATAACAGACTTAAAATTTTGGTATGTGAAAAGGGCCAGCAAAAATATACATAGGTATTTTTTTTATTTCTTTATAAAATAAAAATCCACAGGGTGTACCTGGTGTAGGAAGTGGTATCAGAATCTTGTTGGATTTAAAGAATGAAAATGGGCAGTTTCTCAAGAGGACTACTTTCCTGTCTGACTATTGTGTGCTTGGTTTTCTCCTAAATTCCAGCACAGTGACCTGCTGGGAAATAATAAGAAACTCCTACACAATTGCTCTTCTGCACCCCCCTTTGGCCCAGCTTGTGAACCGCCCAGAGAGTACACTAAGTCCTATGGGGTAGTATATAATGGTAATTGCTATTACTGATTGTTATTGCTAACATCAATTAAGTAAATACTGTACAAAAATCCTAAATTTCACGCCTCTAACATCCTCTTAATATCCATGACATATTTTCTGTTTTGGAGTTTTATGATCATGGAGGTATAGAATTGGCAGACACATATAGGATCACACATTTTATTAGTACAAATTATAGGTTAATTCTTCTGATATATGTTCAGAATTAAACGCACTGGTTTCAAATATAACTTTTTCCCAGGTATGTGTGTGGTGTGTGGAATCCTGAGTTATATTATCTTTCCAGTTTTGTTTTTAATTTGATTAATTAGTGATATTGATATATAAAGTATTGATGGTGATGGTGACATGCTAGTAGTATTTGTTTATTGTTTTGCGGCATAATCTTGTGCTATTTTTCATTATAAATATACAGACAATGTTAGGATAGGGTTAGCTTCTTCAGAGGAAGAATTAATACTGACCAAGGGAGTTTGCCATTTAGAAGCACTGAGGAATAATCTAAATAATCAGAAAAGAGACTGTGTGTTCTGAACTTGGGAAAGAATATTCAGAACCTCTACTGCAACATATGTGCTTCTGTCTTGTGCTAAATATTTTATTTTAAATTGCTCATTCTACATGCCGTGCCATGGCTTATTACTGTAAATATGAGATTTGTGCCTGCCAGTTTGGACCTTATGCCAGGGGTGGCCAAACCCTTTGTGTTGTGGGCCAGTCACGTGTTGAGTGGGCCGGTCACGTGGTTCCTCCCGCTGTAAAATGCATCCACGGCTGTAGTAAACATGTTTACAACAGCTGTGGGTGCATTTACAGCAGTGTTATGCACGGGCGCATTATACACATATGCAGGTGAGTTTTATTTCTGGGAGTGATGCAGGTGGCATGGACTGGATGATTTGGCACTGTGGGCTAGATCTGGCCCACGGGCCATAGTTTGACCACCCCTGGCTTATGCTATACTTCTGCTGAAGATTTCCTGGGTTATGAACAATGGCAGTTACAAGTATAAAACAATCTTCAAACTGTGGATTCTTCCAAGCCTGGTAACTAAAGTTTTCTAGCATAGACAATGGGAAGACATAAATCACAAAAGCAGTACACACAAGAATACAGGTGAAACTCGGAAAATTAGAATATCATGCAAATGTTCATTCATTTCACTTAAAAGGAGAAACAAATATATGAGATAGACTCACTACATACAAAGCGAGAGATGCCATACCTTAATTCGTTATAATTGGTGTACAGCATACATTATCATGGTGTACAGCATACATGAGATTATGTGATGATTATGGGGTACATGGGATTGGGGGGTTGGGGTTTTCATAAACTGTAAGCCATAAGCATCAATATTATAACAAAGTAAGGCTTGAACTATCTCGCTTTGCGTGTAATGAGTCTATCTCATATATTTGTTTCACCTTTTAAGTTGCATTACTGAACTGAATGAACATTTGCACGATACTCTAATTTTCCGAGTTTCACGTCTAATGCATATGGAAATTTTATATTTGTCAATAAAAAGTTAAACCTATGCAGATATTGGGGACAGGCTCATTCTGAGAAAAACACATTGTAATCTAGTTTTCTAAATTCTGGCTATGGCTTTTCAGGGATTCAGACAGGCTCCTATCAGGAAGTATTGGGATTAGGACTGGTGTCCTCTGTATGCAGAGTACAGTATATGTTCTAACAATCGGTTAATGCCCTTCACCATTACATCTTACCATTGTTATAGTTGCCCTGTCTGTGTTAAAACCTAATTTCAATGCATTCTTTTTATTAGAGAGGCCAAAAGAAAAACAGGGAACTAAAATGTGATTGGCATTTATTTATTATTTATCATTATTAGTTAGTTTTCTTCACCGCCCACTCGACCGAGGCCGACTCAGGGTGGCTTACAATCATATATAAAAATGACATACAGTAGTTAAAAACTAATTAAAACCACCCACCCCCTAAAAAAGGGTGCAGGGACCGAAGGTACTGAAGGGGGAGGTTTTCCACTAAACCAACCACCCCACGGAGGCAACCCTTCCACCTGCACCTGTTTGAAAATTTGGGGAGCCAGTATCACTAGCTAACTATGTTGCATAGATACACTTCTTATTCTGTAATGTTTCAAATATTCCAAATATTTATTTTGAAACAATTTCCATTGGGCATCTTTCTGGGAGGAATTGACTCACATATATCATGAAATCTCCCTGTCTGAATAGCCAAAGCTTAAACATAAATGGTTTTAACAGTTACAGGAAAATTGCAGTTTGAGCAAAATGGTTTCCATGGGCTTTTTTTTTGCAAATAAGTATTTGCAGAACATGTTTTCATTCTTTTTCCTTGAAGGTATCCTTCACGCATTGAAAAGATAGACTATGAAGAGGGCAAAATGCTTGTCCACTTTGAGCGTTGGAGTCATCGTTACGATGAATGGATTTACTGGGATAGCAATCGATTGCGCCCCCTTGAACGGCCATCACTGAGGAAAGAAGGTCTAAAAGATGATGATGAATTTATTGTAAGTATATTCGGAATATACAAATCCCCCCATATGAAAGTTTTCAAATGATAGCCCTGGCTTGTAATTGTAAGTGTGCATGGAAACTAAATATTTAGAAAGAAGTTGGTGTTGCTTCTATGTACAGTACTTAAATACGGGCTTTAAAGGTTGATCCCTGAATAAATTTTCAGCTACATTAGCTCAATACATTGTTCTTGTAAAATAGGATTTTAAACCTGGAGAAGAGGTTCTGGCTCGTTGGACAGACTGCCGATACTATCCTGCAAAGATTGAAGCAATTAACAAAGAAGGTACGTTTAACTGTTGAAAACATGATTTAGACCAAGGGTGCATCTAGCCCAGTGCTTTTTTTCTGATATCAAGCAGATATATGACTTTGCGACATTCAGAAGTAGGACATAACTTTCTGTTATTCCTTCCCCACTCCACTATCCTGTGTTTACAGTTTGACTGCCTCTAAATACAGAGTTTCTGTTTAATTATTTGTTAATTTTTCTAATCTGAACTTAATCCATCTGATTTAATGGCAGTATTTTAAGTAATTGACACTTGTATTTAATTTAATTCTCATATTTCTATAGCCGCCCTACTCACAAGGACTCTCGGCTGCTATAGAAATATTGCGGCTCTGTATGTATACAGAGAGTTTTGTCCATTTTTTAAAAAACAACAACAGGTTTTGTTGTGCACAAAGCATATTTGTAACTTTTTGTTAATGCAGGAATTATACTTTGGTTTGGATTAAGAATTATGTCTTTGAAGTACAAATCGGATGTCTTATTCCTATTCAGTTACACATTTCTTCTGTCTGAGGAAAGTGATGTGTATTAGCAGATTTCACCATACAGTGGAACCTCATACAACAATCACCTCATATAGCAACAAAATGGCATAGCAGTTAGGTTTTGGGGGGGAAATGGTGTCCTGCATAACAATTTTCCCTATGGAAAAAATCTGTTACAACAATTTTTCAATGGGAAAAACCACTTAGCGGAAAAAAGCCATTGTATGATGCATCCCCCATAGAGAAAATCACTATACGATGCACGCATCATATAGCAATTGTTTCGTACAACAACGAGCCCTGTGGAACAGATTAAAATCGTCGTATGAGGTACCATTGTACTTCTTTTTACATTCTAAGTGATTTTAATCAAGTATATGACTAAAAAAGATTTGTTTCAATTATTTTAAAATGATTCTTATTTATTTTAAAGTTAAAGTTAAAACACATAAAGACAAAGGTAAAGGTAAAGGTTGCTCTTGTTTGAAAGCCAGTCGTATCCGATGCTAGGGTTCAGTGATCATCTCTGTTTACAGCCAGTGCTGTATGCATGTGCAGATGTTTCTGTGGACATGTGGCAGGCATGCCTCAACATGAGTGCATGGAACACTGTTTACCATCCCACCAACAGGTCTGTGCTGGTCTGGCGGGATACTGGGACGTGTCACCGTGTCCCCTACTTATAACTTAAAGGGCCACGCCACCTCAGCAGTTCCCGCTTCTACTTCTGCTCCTCTTGCTGGGCTCCCCTCCGCCCTATGGGAGAAAGTCTGAAGCACTTCAGCAGTGGAGTGGAGATAATAATAATAAGGCATGGATTGAAAAAAACCCCCACAAAATTATTATCTCCGCGCCGCTGCCAAAGCGCTTTGGACTTTCTCCCACAGGGCGGAGGGAAACCCAGCGAGAGGAGCCGAAGTGGGAGCGGAAACTGCCAGGGTGGCGTGGCCCTTAAAATTAGAAGTAGGGATGCGTGGCGACATGTCCTGGTATCTCGCCTGGCCAGCATGGGCCTGCCCACCAAGTGGTACCTTATTTATCTACTTGCAATTTCTTGATTTCGAACTGCTAGTTTGGCAGGAGGTGGGTCAGAGATGGGAGCTCGTTCCATCGTGCAGCTCTCGGGTCTCAAACTGCTAACCTGCTGACCTTCCAGCCATCAAGTTCAGCGTCTTAACCACCTGAGCCACTGCAGATATAACATTCTATTAAATTAAATAGAATTATTCATCCCCACTAGCATGTGTCAAATGGTGACAATCTCAGTTGTGAATTATATTTTGTGTTGCGTGCCAAATCACGCAACTGGGTATACAGCCAGTAATACAAATGTTGATTTCTTAATGAGCCACTGAAATTCATGCTTTTTGACTAAGGTGGCCGATTTAAGTAAGAGGATTCTGGCCACCAAAGGTAGCTGTGGGAAATTAGCTATGAACAGGACTGTGTGATACATCTAGGGATACAGTAGTAACATACAAAATTTTGTATGATGCTGATATCCTTACTGCTGTGTCTTCCTTCCTTCAGGAACCTTCACCGTACAGTTCTATGATGGAGTAATTCGTTGTCTTAAAAGAATGCATGTCAAATCGATGCCAGAGGATGCCAAAGGGCAAGTAAGTAAACCTCCAACTGTCATTCATATTAAATTGCATCCTTTAGATTAGTAAAGGTAAAGGTCACCCTTGCTTAAAAGCCAGTCGCATCCAATTCTAGGGTTCAGTGCTCATCTGTTTATAGCCAAAGAGGTAGTGCTGTCTGCGTGTGCAGACGTTTCTGTGGACAGGTGGTAGGCATGACTAGACACCGGAGTGCACGGAATGCTCTTTATCTTCCCATCGGAGTGGTACCTATTTATCTACTTGTAATTTCTTGCTTTCAAACTACTAGATTGGCAGGAGCTGGGACAGAGACGGAAGCTCACTCTGTCTTGCAGCACTCGGGTCTCGAACTGCTAACCTGCCGACCTTCCAGTTATCAAGTTCAGCATCTTAACCACTAAGCCACCACAGTCTGTCACATCCTTTAGATTAGGAGTGGCATGCAAAATCCCAGCCAACAAAGGCAATAGCAAAAGCAATTAGTACACTTTCTGGGCGGTTCACAAGGTAATTAGTATTTTGTCCCTCAACATGCTGGGTACTTATTTTACCAACCTCAGAAGTATGGGTCAACCTTGATTCCCGACGGGGAGCACAGTTTGGACTGAGGTACAGCAGTTTGACCACTACGCCATGAGGAACACTCAAGAGTTTTATTCCAGCAATGTGCTTTCTCCATTCCTGACTGAACATAAGATAAATTGGCTCAGAACATCTACAGCTCCACATACCCATTATTTACATGCATTTGCATTTCCCCGCTGCAGACTGTCTCCCTCATGAGCCACTTCTGTTACTCATTCTGTGGTTAAAACATCAAAGGGACATCACAGGATAAACTTGAAAATCCATCTCATGGAACAAAATTACATTGCTTCCTATTTTATGCCCTGAAAAAGAATGTTGCCTGGCTTCAACCAGAGATGTGCTTCTCTGTTGGGATTCTTCGTATGCATAGTCACAAAACAGAACATATGCAGACCTGGCAGCCAGATGGGAGGGGAAAGTTCTGCCGTGCTTCTGCCTAAAATTGTTTTTCTTCCAAAAGAAAATGAGGTATAAAAACTTGCTCTCGGAATGATAGGAGTATCACTTCTGCTTCGGATCAAATCTGGCATGCAAAATCATTCTGGTGTCTGTTGCTTGGTTGGATATACACATGTCCCATTTGCACATCCAGTTTTGTGACTGAACACAACAGTCAGAAAATTAGGAAAATGGTTTGCACAATTTCTTGTATACTGTACCTGCCATTTTTCACAATGGATTCAGTCTATTTTCTGATATGTATTGTACACTGTGTAGAGTCTTTGCTCAAGAACCCAGAAATTGTTTCCCAGACAGATTCTGTACAACAGATGCTTATCGTATGACTAGATGGTATAAATCAGTTTCTTTTTTTTTCTAAGCAGGCTTTCCTCTTAGGGAGATGAAAGGGAAAGATTGAAAAATTGTATGTCCATGTCTGTTTTGAGCAATTACTTTTTGTGCCTTGTGATATTTGATTATTCTTAATTTTTACAATCAACAATGGAAAAATTGCTATAGTCCTGTAAAAGCGTGTCTTTTAGAACTGATGGGATCTAAAGTGAGGTGTCACGTGAGACAAGGCTTAAACTACAGAGTTTTTAAATAAAACACAATTTTTTAAAAAAAAAACTAGAATAGTGCCATAGTCTTCAACAGGACTCCTTATTTTTGTTCCTGCCACAGTACATTTGGGCTGTGATGCAACTAATAATTGGGATATGACCAGACAGCCCATTTCATTTTCAGTTTGGAATTCTACACTAGATTTTAAAAAAAGAGTTTCAGATAACATGTCTTAGTACATGTTAACACTGCATCACAAAAAAATAAATATTGTCTACTGCTTGTGCACTGAATCCAAATCCTGCCTAGGACGTCAGGATCTTAAGTAAGCAAATCTTACCCTCTTGGTTAGGTTCTTGCAATGATCACGCGGGGTATGTTTGTCACAAAGTAGCAAAAATTGTCTGATTTATTAACACAGCTGCCCCTACTCATCTTTAGCTCAAACCTGACTCACTATGTCCTAGCTGTACTATTCAATCAGATGGTTTTGCACTAGAGACAAGCCCTTGTTCCATCTCACCTTAGATACCTATTTCTAACATCAGCTCACTGACTTGCCCAGACATGCCCAGCCACTGCTGGAACATGCATGCCACCAGGGGACATGATTCAGCTGAGGCGGCAGCAGGCATAGTGGTAGCTGCAACGGTTATAATGTTCCCATATAAAAATACATTACGTACCCAATTACCGACCATTTAAACAGCTATAGCACACCTACAAATCTGTACGTGAGAGGCAAATTCTGATTTCAGATTTGGAATCAACTCATTCGATATGTAAATCACATGTTATTCCCAGTAGCAAAATCATTGTTGTGCATTGTAATAATTGCAGAGGTCATATTTGCCTCTTGCCTTTTTGACTGTAGAGGTATACTCATTTGTAAGCATTACCATATGGTGTTGTCAGATAGTCTCTACTCTATGATCATGCGGCTATTTAAGATTTTTAAAATCTGTGGAATGTATAATAAAAGATGTAGTCTCCCACAGTGCTTCCCTGGTCTTATAAACACTCTTGTCATCTTCATACAAGATTCTTAGGTCCTTGTGCCTCAAATATGCGTCTTCAGAAGAGCCATGCTCCATGAGATTTAAGGCCTAACTAGTGCAGGTTACTGTTCCCATGAATAAAAGACATGGGCACAATAGCATTCTGCTGTTCCTGTTCCCAGTCATGTTGTGTTAAAAGATACATTAGCTATAGCAGTTTATACTTATATACTACCCCATAGTGCTTAGTGCACTTTGGGTGATTCACAAGATAATTAGCATTTTGCCCCCAACATGCTCATTTTACCGAATTCACAAGCTCAGTGATTTTTGACTGCAATACAGCAGTTTAACCACTGTGCCACTAGCATTCCTTTTAATACTAGAGATATTGTATAGCAACCATAACTAGTAACTACTGATAGCTCCATTCTTCATACATTCATCAAATCTGTTTTTCAGAAAATTCCAACCCTTTTTCTGTAGCTGTAGGAAATAAATTTCATAGTTAAACTATCTGCTTGTGATTTTTTTAAATACTCAATTCATCTTCAGTACATGAAGAACCTGCCCTCCCACACTAAATGGGTATGTCCAGTGTCTTCCCTAGAACAATATTAGCGGGGCAGGTGTATCTTTCCTTCATTGAAGTATTAGAGGGGCTTTTTTGCCATAAGATGTTGTGTCTTAACTGTGGTCACCCCTGCTCTAAAGGTTCCACTAATGGGATTAGCAGTGACTGCCCCATTTGAGCACTGTGTGGTATAAATCAGCACTTACATAACATGAATGAATTATGTAAGATTATTACTAGATGCTTGAAACCTACCCCACGGGAAGAGTACTATTTGGCTCACATTGCCCCTCTGAACTTACATTGAGAGGTGCTAGCAAATAATGAATAAAATAAGTTAATATTGCACCATGCTCATCCACTTCATGGATACTAGCCCTCTACACAACAGCTAAAATAGGAAGAGCTTTCTGCACATCACTCTAACTCCAAATATTAAACCAGAATTCCTGCTGATCAGGGCTTCTGGGAATTGAATTTCCAGAGCACCAGGAGTGTCAAGGTTCGCCGTCACTGGGCTAGGTTAAACCTATGAAGATCAAAACCAACACATTTTGACATGTGAATGAATGCCAAAGAGTGTCTCCCACCAGGCTAAGCTTCTAGATGGACCGTCTGGAAGTCAGTAGACTTTGAAGCAAAGTAGGAAGATCAAAGGATAATCAAGTAAAATGGGGCTACATGGACAAATTTTATGAATTCAAATCAATCAGTCAATCAATCAATGCAGCATATATGTTCCTGTAATTTATGCCGTCTTGTGAACAAACGATAGTCAAGCAAACAGATGAAATAACATCCACTTTTGATCAACAACAATAGCTCAATCTTTTTAAGATTTTAATTTGTTCAGATTTTATCTACATTTCATATACGTCCATAATTTTAAATTATGCAACTCTCTAATCAGAATAAAGAAATAATAGAAAGGTAAAAGAAGCACAGTGTGGAAGTCTTGCCTAGGGCAGGGATGGGCAACCTTGGTGCTCCAGGTGTTTTTGAACTTCAATTCCCAGAAGCCCTGATCAGCAGGTGTGCTGACTTGAGCTTCTGGGAATTGAAGTCCAAGAACACCTAGAACACCAAGGTTGGCCATCCTTGGCCTAGTGAATGGTTCTAGATATCCCTTGTTGGACTTACTGTGATTTCTGCAGAGGATGGAAAGCAGCCTTTTCTTCTTTGTTGCAGTGGCGACTGCATTTGGAAGTGTGTGTGTGTGTGTGTGTGTGTGTGTGTGTGTGTGTGTGTGTGTGTGTGTGTGTGTGGTGACAGTATATGGCTAAGGTATGAGGGTGAAGAGAGCTGGCAAAGCCTGTGTCCTTTGGGAGGCTCACAGGGCTGGTACTTACCCCCTACTGCAGCTAAACCTTTTGCACAGCCATTTGCCTTTTCTGTTAACATACTTGCTTGGCAGGTAATTAATTCTAAATTGGATCCATAAATTGCTTCAGTGTGATCCATGGTGGCCAGGTGCAGCCATAGATTCCTCAAAGTGCAGCATATGATACTATGGAACCTAAAACGGCTGCCGACCATCATGAATAAGCAGTTCCAATCTGAAGGCATTGCCACTTCCCATTGGATAGGCATATTTGGGCAGGGTTGTTTGTGACCTGGGGTTCTAGCACTAGGAATGAACTAGGGTCTTTGACATTTGCATTGCCAATTGTAGGAACCAGATTTATTTCTGAAGGGACACCGCATTGGTGATACAATGCCAGTGTTTTGCTGAAGCCTAACAACAGATTTAATTGGATAGAAGGGTGAATCTTGATAAAAATTCTATAAATGTTTTCATGGTTTGGATATGTCTCTAGAAAGTAATCATAGTATTAATATATCAGTTAATCTAATGAGCAAATAAATAACTTTTGTGAAAGCATTTAGAAATAAGCCTAAGTAGGTCAATTAAGTTATTTGTACAATATCTATCAAAGTACAGCTGTAGAAATAAAATGTAGCTAGAACTTGCTTTTCTTCTGTCTAATCTTTTTTGTGAACTATCCCTTTGTGGCACCTTAAAGACTAATAAATTTCATTGTAGTAAAATCTTTCGTTGACTCTTGAAGGATCTTGTATTTCATAATATACACACATTCATACATACTCAAATTAACATTACACTTATTTTCCTCTCTCTTTGGCCTTCAAAGCTGTAATGTGATCTATTAAATTGATCAGAATTAAACATTTTTCCTTTATGTAACTGATTTTTGTAGCATTGTGATAACATTTTTTAAAAAAAGTTTGTTTTCCACAACGTATGTTTCTAAAGGAGCGCAAAGCAAAAGAGTCGTATCAATGTTTGCTGGCTATATAGATTTTGTAGATTGTGTTGCTTAATTTTTTTTGAAGTTGATGATGATAAATATAAGTGAAAGAGGGTGCCATGTAACAAAGTAAGTGAATGGAGCCTTCTAGTGAAGAGGCATTTATCTACTGTGTCTTCTGTTTCCATATTTGTGTTTCAATATAATTAGGCATGCGAGAGGCATCAGATAGCACCGGAGCTGAGATTAGTGACGGATAACGAGCAACATGAAGTGAGTTTTGAGGGATTTGAAGGTGAGGGAGGGATCTTGGCACACAGGAAACAGAAGATGAGGAGAAACTATGAGAACTTGATTGGGCAAGGAACAGCTGGAGAAATGACAGGTGGGACAAAACCGTGTAGATCTTCAGAAGGTGTCAGCAAGCAGTCCAGTATGTGTCAGGTAGAGATAATGTTTCAGGTGAGAATGAAAACCTTTGCTGTTGCAGCCAACTTTGGAAATAGATATTTGAGGTAGGTTGTAGTCATTGGAAGCATAAATAGTACTGGTAACTAGGAGGTAAAGAAGTGCTACTCTTCGTTTGCTCTTGCTTGTAAAGTTGAAAGTTATAAAATATAGATCTTGTTAAGTTGTTTTATCAGCCTTAAGGAGCATGTACCGGCATAGTATTTGGACACAGTTTTTGCTTTTCCTTGGTGGTGCTTATACATTTTTCTACAATAGTACTCAAGACAGTAGTTTCCAAACACTGCACAGAAATTGGTCTCCTTCCCAAATAGTCTTGATTCATTATTTTAGAGTACATTTAGAGGTAGCTGAGTGGAATTTCTTTGGCAAAAATCTTCTCAACCCAGAATAATTTCTGGCACAAAATTATTATTATTATTAGACTTTCAATTTTGTAAATAAAATCACTTATTTCCTTTTATTTAATTTCTGTTATATTGTTTTGTTGTGTCTAGAGGGAAGATTTGGGATTTTTCTCTCTGGTAAAAGTACCTAGAATAGCTGATTTCTACTGAAGTGTGGTAAATCTTTGAAGGAAGGAAGGTCTGTCCATCCATCCATCCGTCAATCCATCCATCTATCCTGTTTTTCAAATATGGCCACTATATGAGATTGGAATATGAGGTTACCAAAGAAATAGACAAAGATTTGTATATCTGATCATCCAAACCTTGTAGCTATGCGTGACAGGTAGTTTGGAGATAGAAATTTGCTCCTCAAAAGTTATCTTATCTGCATTATAATTTGTCTCCTTTTCAAGCAAAAAATCTGAAATATTCAAAAGAAATAGTGTTGAGTTTATGGTGTGTTGAACTGCTTCACATAAACTAGTGTTTGAAATGCACATAGACACAAATTCGTCCAACAAATAGATAGATGTCAATAGCGCCATAGATTGGTTCTGTTCATTTTTTATTTTATTTTAAAGTTTCAGCAGTATAAGGGGAGTGTATGTTAACATAATTGCAAGTATTCCACTGGAAGTATTTTCCAAGTAAAGTTTTTGAGTTTTTGGTCAGAATATCCCACCCGGATTTGCATATTTATTGATTCCTATTCCTCCAAAATGATTTCAGTGTAAATAATATTTTAGCTAGTGCACAAGTTGTGAAGATGTTTAAAGTGTGTAAAATTCACTCAGTGTAAATAGAATCTAAATAAATCAGTGACAGTTGTTTTGGAAACCTTTCTGGAAAACCCATGCAGTGTAGGGTTGGCTTTGGGATATATTCACAGGAGTTGTTGTCAGTGTGTGCATATTGTATGAGTGAAAGATGGCAATGAAAGACTAGGTAAGAACCAGTTATCACTGTGCAAACTATTCAGCTACACAGATGGATCCATTAGTAGCAATGCATAGTGTAAATGTGTGAGAGAGATTTTGGCTAAAACTTGCTTTGTGTTTTAAATTTCACTAGAATAATTTGTAACTGAGCTAATGGAAGAGTTGATTCACCAAACCCTCGTTTATCTAGTGGGCCTATTTTAGTGCAGTTTACTACGTTAGGAAATGGAATTTTGGTCACTATATGAAATATTTGTCAATAATCTGTAGCTGCTTGTGTTGGAAGTAAGTACAGTGGAACCCCGAATAATGACAAAACTTGGTTCCCCAAGTTGCGTCGTTTTTCAAATTTCGTCGTTCGGGTGAAATGCCCCCCCCCCCCCCCCCCCAATGGATGCTACTACAAGCTAAAAACTGCAGCCGAGCCGACAAAGGAATTTTCCCCACTGTTTTGCCTTCCAGCAGTCTGGGAAGGGGTGTGTGTGTGGAAAAAGTCTCGATCAGCTCCCCCTAGCATCAGAGAGGCACCCGGAGTGCCTCTGCCAACCCCCACCCCAAAAAGGACGACATGGTCTCCTACCTGTTCACCCTGGTTGTGGAGAAAAAAATCTCTCCCTGCCCCGACAAACAGCTGATAAAAGTTGCGGTGGCCATATAGATTTCTGTTTTTTTGGACTTCAATTCCCAGAAAGCCAAAGCTTCCTGTAAAAATGCATGCAGTTGCCATTTTCTTGTACAGGAAGCTTTGGCTTTCTGGGAGTTGAAGTCCAAAAAAGCAAGATGGCCACCACAACTTTTATTAGCTGTTTGGTGGGGCAGGCCGAGATTTTTTCCTCCACAACCAGCGTGAACAGGTAGGAGACCACATCGTCCTTTGGGGGGGGGGGCAGAGGCATCCCAGGTGCCTCTCTGAGGCTAGAGGAAGCTGATGAGGCTGCTTCGGATTCTCCCCCCCCCCCCCCCCACACACACACACTCTTTCATCCGCTGCAGTTTTTGGCTTGCAGCAGTGCAGGAAGTGCGGTTTTCTGCAAAGTCATCTTCCGCACAATGACGTGACATCGTTTTGTACGAGGAGACTTTGCAGAAAAAACAGTGACGTTGTACAAAAATGACGTTACTCGAACACGTCTTTGTGCGGGGTGTTCACTGTATGGCAGTTTGGAATAGATCTAAGAGGAGCAATAATGAGAAAATTTCTATTCAAATAATACTTCATTTGTTGTACGCTGTTTTAGAAAATGTTTTGGGCAACTGACATAATCTTACCAAAGACACATTGTAGCGCTGAATAATGTGGCAACAAATGTGCAAAGGACAGTAAAGTTATTTCTTATGCAGAAAGTTACCATGAATTTACATCGAGGTTGACCCTTTAGAACAAGGGTTCGCAACCTACAGCTCATGGGCTGGACCCAGCGCCATTCCATCTGGCCCACAGTGGCATGCTTTTGATCAGAATTTTTAAATTGGGGGCTGGGGAGTAGTTTTTAGGGTTTTTAAGGGTTTTTAAGGGTTTTAATAGTTCTTAAGTGGAATTTATGTAGTTCTTTATGTAATTGTTGTATGCTGCCTAGAGTCGCTTGTCAATTGGGTGGCAATACAAATGTGACAAATAAATAAATAAACCCCGGAAGCAGGTGCGTTTACAACAGCAGTAAACGCATCCATGTATGCGCAAACACTCCAGCCGTGGTTTACGGATGCATTTATGACTGGGGAAACGATGTGTCTGGCCTGCTCTGCTGTCTGAGGGGGAGTGGCCTGGCCCGTGGCATAAAAACCTTGAGAAACCCTGCTCTAGAATTAATTTTATGAAATAAACACTTCTGGAAATGCATAAAACTGTATTTCTGTGTCCCAGTATGTGTGTTCATGAACTTTAGACAACAGGTGTTTAAACAGATCTTAAAACCTGAAGCAGTAATTAATTACACATTTCGTGTTAGAGGAGACTCAAAAGGCTGTGTCAGAAAATATGCCTTTTGTGTGTTCATGTCTCTATACATTCAGTTTTAATTGCAAAATTGATCTTACTAAGGTGGCTGAAAAATGATGAAAGCTTTCCATGTGGAGTTTGAAAGGCATATGGAAGCAGATAGTTGATCTCCACATGAGCTAATCTTTAAGTCCTATCAAGATATCACTTTGGTGCAGACAGGTTTTGTAAGTATTTAGGGTATATATGTATCATGAACATATCCACGAAGATCTACATTATGCTCACCAAGTCCTAAAACATCCTCTAACTTTTGTGGTTGCTTTATAGCCATCTTTCAGCAGCTGCTTTGGATTCATTTATTTGTTTTTCATATAGAGGTGTCGAATTTGATGTTGGGAGTGGCTGTAACTATCCCACATTATAGTTTTATGAGAAAAAGAGGGAGATGGTTAACTTACCTCTTTCTTGATTATACATTGTGTTTAGCTAAGTGAGGAGAGATTAGAGTTACCAGAACTAGAAGAAAATATTATTTAGTCATTTCTATACATAAAAGATGTGTGCGTAAAAAAGAGACTTAGGTCTATAGATTTTATAGTAGAGTCATGCCTTGAAACTGATGTAAGACCTTGATTCAGTCCTTTGAAATTCCTTTTAAAAGTTATCATGTAGTAAGTGACATGAAGGATCCTTGCTTTAAACTGTGGAGAGCTCTAGACAGACATATTAGGTGGCAAGAGATCAGATGGATAATTAGTCTGACCTGGTATAAGGTAGCTTCCTCATGTATATTTCCCAATTTATTTGTCCACGACAAACACTTTCATCATGTCTGACTCACAGAGACAAACTGTTAAATTACCTAAGACTCGCCAGTACCATCTCTGTTAGTCATTTTTACTCTTAAAGTACAGCCAGATTTGTATCAGTCAGCTGTGCGTGTATGTATATAGGAGAACCTTGGTTAACAAATGGCTCGGTTAACATTAAATTGCATAACAAAAGGAAATCCATAGAAAATAGTGGCTTGGTTTACGGACTTTTTTTTGGAACAGATTAATTGGTTTTCAATGCATTCCTATGGGAAATTGCATTCAGTGCATTCCTATGGGAAATTCAGTTAAAGTAATTTTCGCTGTAAGAAATGTCCCAGAGAACGCATTACCGTATTTTTTGGACCACAAGACACACTTTTTCTCCCCCCAAAAGTGGGGAGAAAATGACGGTGCATCTTATAGTCCAAATGCTGGTCTTCGGTCAGCTGTGGCTGTTGTAAAAGGATATTTTACAAGAGTCGAAGCTGGCCTAAGACTACTACTGCCACCTCTCAGCTGTTCCGGGGGAACAGGGGGAAAAACATATGATAAACAAGTGGCCACTAGAGGGCGAAAATTGCAATTTCCCATTTAAATGCATTGGAAATAAATTTCTTGTATTCAAAAGTTTTCTGTTTATATGTTCCCAAGGCATTTAAGTGGGAAACCAAACCTGTGCTTAAAAAGAAAGGGTTTCACTTACCTTGATGCCTTTGTCTCTACTCTACGTGGACAAAATGGAGGGGGAAAACATGCTTCCTGGTTGAAAGGACAGCAAGAGGCTAGGCTAGAGTATCACTTCCTTCCTCAGTGCAATTGGCCTGCCTGCCCATTTCCCCTGCAGCGCCACCACTGGTTGGTGGTGCAAAATATAGTATTAATTTTTTTGTTTTGTTTTCCTGCTCTGAAAACTGGGTGTGTCTTATAGTCAGGTGCATCTTATGGTCCAAAAATACAGTAATTATGTTAACTAAGGTTTCATTGTACATAGGTCTGTAAACATTTTAAATTTTAATATCTAAGCAACAGTTTGCCTGAAAGTTAGAAGGCAACACAAAGTATACAATTCTCAATTATTTGCTGTTAAAATATTTGCTCCCAAGACCTTTATTTCTAGTAGTTGTTCTCACAATTCTCACTTTTGTCTTTTTGCTCTTTTGCCCCTCCCCATTTCTTCTTAAGGACTGGATAGCTTTGGTTAAGGCTGCGGCAGTGGCAGCAGCCAAAAACAAAGCAGGCGTCAAACCACGGACCAGTGCAAACAGCAATAAGGACAAAGAGGAGAGAAAGTGGTTTAAAGTACCTTCAAAGAAGGAAGAAACTTCAACATCAACCATTGTCCAGGATGTCCAGAAAAAGGAAGAACAGTCTACGTCTAGTGAGACATTTGGTACACCAGATTTTTATTTTTATTTTTTCCCCACTCTATAAATACATGAGTCATATGCTTAACATTTGTGAACTTCTGAGGTTGTGAAACAGCAGTTGAAGATACCAGAAATGATAAGTTGCTATATAACACAACAGAAGCAGTGTGTTTCACCAGAGGCTGTTTCTAGATGCTTTGGTGAATAACGTGGCAATCTTAAATGGGATAAATGCAACTTCTAAATTCTATTTTTCATTTATCAGCATTATCAACCCAACATTAAAATCTTGTGAGGGTATGAAACTGTAATGTGGATGGATAGTGTTGGTTGCCATCATAGTACCTGTGAGGTACTAGTCCCCCTCTATTCAGCACTCATTAGATCACATCTAGAGTACTGTAAAACTCCAACTTACAAATGCCTCGAGTTACATAAAATTCACTTACATAATGATTTTGTGCTAAAACCATATCCCGATTTACACGATTTCCTTTGGGTTTGCTTTGAATTACATAAAGATCCTTTTTCCTATGGGTTTGCTTCGATTTACATAAAAATTTCATTTTTCCTATGGGTTTGCTTCAAGTTACATAAAAAACCGAAAACCGGAATGGACTTTTTTCATAAGTAGGGGTTTTACTGTACTGTGTTCAATTCTGGGCACCACACTTTAAGAAAGATACAAGCAAATTAGAGCAGGTACAGAGAAGGGCAACAAGGATGATCAGAAGGCTGGAAACCAATTCATATATGTAAAGACTGAAGGAATTGAGCATGTTTAGTCTTGAGAAAAGGAGACTGTGAGGGGATATGATAACAGCACTCTTCAAATACCTGAAAGGTAAATCATAAAGAGAAAGGGAAGGATATGTTCTCAGTCATCCCGGGGTACAGGGCATGTAATAACGGGATCAAACTAAAAGAAGCCAGATACAGGCTGAATATCAGGAAAGTGTTTTAATGGTTGGAGCAGTACAACAGTGGAACCAACTGCCTCGAAAGGTGGTGAGCTCTCCAATACTGGAAGCATTCAAGAGAGAATTGTACAACCCTTTGTCAGATATACTTTGATTCGAATGCCTGCATTGAGCAGGGGGGTTGGATTGAATGGCCTCAGAGGCTCCTTCTAACTTTGATACTATTTATTTAAGCTGCTTTTCCCACAGCCCCCCCCCCCCCAAAAAAAAAAGAAAAAAGAAAAGAAAAGAATGTTACTGCGCAAGAGAAGGATGAAGGACACATTGTAGCAGGGATTCGCATCATTTAGGGCACATGCTAGCCTTGAATTGCTGGATACGTAGGTTTGGTTGTTGCTGCACTTACACTATCAATTAACCTCTTGCTTTATTTATTTTAAGCATTTCTTATTTATTTATTAATCATATTTCTAACGCTGATCCACTCGCCGAGGCGACTGGGCGGCTTACAGTAAAATAGTAAAACACATCAACATTTAAAACAAATTAAAATCTTTACAAATTTCTTTTAAAAAAACCAGCAAATCCACATCCCGAACTTCAAGGGACAGCTACTCAGACTAGCCAGCCCACAGTGGCTATTTCCCCAGCCACCCCCCACACCTGCTGCGCCAGCCAGGTCTTCACACTCCTACAAAAGGGTAAAAGCTCCACCTTATACCTTTCTCTATAAGCTGCCAAAACAGATTGCCAAATAATAATAATCATCATTATTACAGTTATTATTATAGTTGCACATACCCTGCCTCTCTAGGGAGGATGAATCCCTACACAAGGTGGCTAACAACATAAAGTCCCCCATACAACAAACAGGTATTTTAAAAGTACAACCCCTCCCCCCCTAAAATTATAATAAAAATAAGTTACAATAAAACTGACAGTAAACATGCCATAAGGTTTGTTTTCTCCTACCACCACTAAGGGCTTTACCAAACCCAATTTTGAATACATATCACACTGCAATAGGCCTAAACGTGACAGAAAAGTTCCCACTATTCTCCAAATTGGTGTGTGTATGTGTGCGGTATGGTAAGGAAAAAGAATGACTAAATAAAGTTGAAAAAAGGAACTGGCCAGGGCAAAAAAATAATACTTTAAAGCTTGGCAGACTAGTTAAGATTTTGACAGGTGAACAGATATTAGGAAGGTTTTCTATGAATATGCTGTTATTTCCCCACTCACTATGAAAAACAGTTTTCAGAGATTTGGCCTGAACAATTATAAAACCTGTGCACATTAAATGTGGATTAAGATGGCGAAGAGAAATTCACATACAAAGGAACAATCTTAAAGCCAGGCAAATCTGTGATTGTTTCGAACATTGCTGCAAATCATTCTGTCTCATTTTAGTATGTAGCAGCTTTTCAAGATCAGGTGCCCTCCAGATTTGGTGAAATACAGCTTCAGTCTTTCTCATTGTATGACCATATTCACTGGGAGTAATTGGAGCTGGAGTCAGATAAATAGAAGCACCATGTTGGAGAAAGCTGATGTATAGAACTAAGTAGTTAACAAAATATGAAGTACAGTAAAACCCCAACTTACATATGCCTCAAGTTACATAAAATTTTACTTACATAATGATTTTTGCACTAAAACCATGTCCTGATTTACATAAATGTCCCAATTTAGATAACATAATTTCCTATGGGTTTGCTTCGAGTTACGGGAAAAAAACGTTTTTTCCTTTGGGGTTGCTTTGATTTACATAAATATCATTATCCTATGGGGTTGCTTCAAGTTAAGTAAAAAATTCATTTTTTCTATGGGTTTGCTTTGAGTTATGTAAAAACCTATTTACATAAAAGCCTACGGAACAGACTTTATGTTAGTAGGGGTTATACTGTACAGTACTTGTCTTTATACAAAGTTTTGACTACTAAATGCATTATCTTTTTTTTCCTTGCTGTCAATATAGGATTCCCTCTAGTGGATGTCCCAAAGATTGCCTTTGTACAGGCAGAAAATGCATTAGCACACAAGAGGAAAAATAGCTTAGGCAATTCTTTTCAAGCAAAGAGGGCTCGTCTTAACAAGATTACTGGTAAGCTTTTATTGAAGAGTTTTCATTATGCCACATTTTTTGTTGGTTCATTATGCATGATCCCATATTTGCCACAAGGTGCTGTACTCAATTATGTGCATGTATTGCAATGCTTTGCATTTATGGTAATGAATCAGATAAGGCAATGTCGAAACCTTTTACAAGCATCTTAGTTACAGGTTTGATTTTCTTGCGTTATTCCCAGTACGTGCTGGAGGTTTGTAGCAATAGCAGTTACACTTGTAGAGCCACCATGCACTAGTGCAGTGGTTGGCAAACGTGCTTCTACTGATATAGTTGAACTGTTACTCACTTCAGACCTAGCTTGCATAGCCAGTGTTAAGGAATTCTGGGAGCTACAATCCATTTTATAGAAAATTGCCCCTGCACTAGGACAATAGGAATGCCTTTCATAATAGGCAGTTATCACAATGTTATTATTAATATTTGAAACATGTGAGAACTGTTTTGCTGCATCAGACAATTTTTTTATCAGATTCAGCATTTTTCGAACAGCAGACAGCTACATATTTTAGAAGCTCACAAATCACAGCTTGAAATGGGGCCCAGCCTCTGTTTGCTGTTGGTACCAAAGAGAAACCTGGGGAACATAATTAAAAGTAGAGACATCACCTTGCAAACAAAAGTCCGCATAGTCAAAGCAATGGAATTTCCCGTAGTAATGTATGGTTGTGAGAGCTGGACCATAAGGAAAGTTGAGCACAGAAGAATAGACGCAAATAGGTCGATCTTAAAAGAAATAAACCCCGACTGCTCCTTGGAAGATCAAATATTGAAGATGAAGCTAAAGTACTTGGACATCAAATGAGAAGTGGGGATCCACTTGAGAAAGCTTTGATGCTGGGTAAGGGCAAGGGCAAAAGAAGAAGGGGCGGGAGAGAATGTGATGGGTAGATGGTATTGTTGATACAATGGGCACAGAGCTGGATGAGTTGAGGAGGATGGTGGATGATAGGGGTGCCTGGCATGTGATGGTCCAGACTATACGACTGAACAACAACAACCACCAAAGATTTATTTATCTGCCATACGCTAAATAAATAAATCTTTTAAGTAGCAGTACCTGCAGCAGAATATGCTCTGGTATGGAGCGCATACACACACACAAAACAAGTTGACATTGCTGTCAATGGAGCCATGCGTATAGTAATAGGATGCATCACACCTACACCAAATGAGAAAATATATCCTCTTGTTGGTATCGCTCCACCTAAGATCAGGAAAGAAGTAGCAGCAGAGAACTAAACAAGAGAACGACCTTTGACACCCTCTGAATGGATATGAGCCTCAAGTCTGCTGCCTCAGATCCAGGAAGAGTTTTATGGCAAGAACAAACATTCTTGAGAGTATGCAAGAGCAAAACCAAATTAGAAGATGGAGGAAGGAGCTCACTAGACAAGGAACAACATTAAAGGAGGATATAGCTGAGGAACTTAACCTCCCCTATGTCACTTGGAGGACCCTGAATAAGATGAGGGTTGGAGTCCCTAAATGCAAGATCAACATGCTGGCGGACAACAACACAAGGTGTGAATGTGGAGAGATACAGAATCTGGCTCATTTACTGGCCTGCTGGTTGCTGCCAGAGGCATGCACCAATGAGGACGTGTTTGGGCAATGACAAAGCCAAGAAAGTGGCTTCATTTTGATCGGGACATGAAAGAAGAAGATCCCTGTTGGAGAATCCTTCCATGCTTACTGAAAGTTTCAGTATACTGAAGGATAAATGGCAATTTTTATTTCTGAAACTCACAGGCCTATCTGGAAAGCAAAACTCAATTGATTTAGTAAAATATTGCTTTGTTTTAATAAAATATGCAAAAGATTTACTTTACTAAATGCTATAAATTTAAAATCTACCACGATACCTTATTGTTACTCTGTTATAACTGGACTTTCTTTTTAAAAAAAGACAATGTTCTCTCCTTGTTCCTATGGTCAAGGAAAATTGTATTTGTACAAGTTAAAGGTTCTGGCAAAGTAACTAGAAGTGCTATAATGCAAAGGTACATGTTCTGATACTAAACAGCAATACTTGGGGGCCCCACTAGATGCAGCGGCCACTCCCCTGACTTAGTTTTCCTGTCGGAGCGGTGCCTGAGTGATCTGAAATTACAGCACATAGAGATAACACCTGTGTCATGGTCAGATCACTATCTGGTGACTCTGGATTTTCTGGGAGTGATGCCTTGCCGCGGGGTGGTAGGACCTATTAAATTGGTCCGGCCTTGGCATCTTATGGATTCTGATAGATTCCAGACAGAGCTGGGGCCTGTTCCTCTGGACAGGCTGCACGATTCGCCTGAGGCCTTGGTCACTCTCTGGGAAAGGAAAGTGACATCGACCTTGGATGTAATAGCGCCAATGCGGCCTTTCCTTTCCTGCAGGTTACGCTCAGCTCCTTGGTATACGGTTGAGCTGAGGGAGCTGAAGCAGGTTAGGAGACGCCTAGAGCGCCGTTGGTTGAAGACCCAGGGTGAGTGCAATCAAACACGAGTTAGAGCCTCTGTTAAAGCCTATCTCGTGGCGTTGAGGGCGGTGAAGCGTCAGTACTTCACCGCTCTCATTGCCTTTGCTGACAATCGTCCAGCGGCCCTGTTCCGGGTCACCAGGTCCCTCCTGGGTAGGGCGGGGCCTGGTCCTGGGTGGCAGGGCTCAGCTGACGATTTTGCTGACCATCTTGCAGAGAAAGTTGCTCGCATTCATTCGGGGTTTGATCGTTGATCGCCTGGAGATGGCCGGAGCAGAGTCTGGCCATGTTATCTGGGATTGGTTTGACCCTGTTGCCCCTGATGAAGTGGACAGGCTCCTTGGAGCTGTGCGTGATACCACTTTCTTACTTGATCACTGCCCTGCCTGGCTGATTAGAGCTGCCAAGGCTACAACGGACAGTTGGGTGGGCGCGATGATGAATGCCTCTCTGCGGGAGGGGGTGTTTCCAGTAGCTTTTAAGCATGCGCTGGTTCTGCCCCTCCTGAAAAAGCCTTTGCTCGACCCTATGGTTATTTCAAACTTTAGACCAATCTCCAACCTTCCCTTCGTGGGGAAGGTGTTGGAGAAAGCAGTGGCTCGACAGCTCCAGGGGGTTCTGGATGATACAGATTATCTGGACCCGTTTCAGTCAGGGTTCAGGCCCGGTTATGGTACCGAGACAGCATTGGTCGCTCTCATGGATGATCTTTGGTGGGAGTGGGATGGAGGTAACCCCTCTGTCCTTGCTCTTCTTGACCTCTCAGTGGCTTTCGATACTGTCGACCACGGTATCCTTCTGGGCCGGCTTCGAGGGTTGGGGGCCCAGGGCACTGTGCTGTCCTGATTCTCCTCATTTCTGACGGGCCGGACTCAGTCGGTGTCTTTAGAGAGTGGGCAGTCCAGCCCTAGGCTGCTCCCTTGTGGGGTACCTCAGGGTTCGGTACTCTCACCTCTATTGTTTAACATCTACATGAAACCACTGGGTGAGATCATTTGTTCCCATGGGGTGAGGTATCATCAGTATGCAGATGATACCCAGCTGTACATCTCAGCCCGTGGGGACCCGAGTGATGCTGTCAAAGTCCTAACCAGGTGTCTGGAGGCTGTTCAGGTCTGGATGGGGGACAATGGGTTACAGCTGAATCCTGGCAAGACTGAGTGACTATGGATCAGGGGCCCCATGATTTCCCGAGAGCTACCATCTTTGGTCCTGGCTGGGGCTTCTTTACCCCAGTCAGATCCGGTGCGTGATTTGGGGGTTCTCCTGGAGTCACGGCTACTGCTCGAGGAGCAGGTGGCAGCCGTGGCTAGGAGGGCCTTTGCACAACTTCGTGTTATCTACCAATTACGCCTGCTCTTGGACCGGGACTCCTTGATCACGGTCACTCACGTTCTGGTCTCCTCCAGATTGGATTATTGTAATGCGCTCTACATGGGGCTGCCCTTGGCGACCATCCGGAGGCTTCAGTTGGTCCAGAATGCGGCTGCCCGGGTTGTGATGGGGTGTGGGCATTATGCGCATGCCTCACCGCTGCTTCGGGAGTTGCACTGGCTTCTGGTTTGCCTCCAGGTGCAATTCAAGGTGCTGGTTTTGACCTTTAAAGCCCTACATGGCATTGGGCCGGGGTACTTAAGAGACCACGTTACCCCTAGGTGGTCAGCCCGTCCTACTAGGGCAGACAGGAGGGGCTCAGTGGTGGTCCCATCTGTGAAGCAAGTCCACCTCAGTGGGGCCAGGAAGAGAGCCTTCTCCGTGTCTGCCCCTGCCCTGTGGAACCTTTTACCACCAGAATTGTGTCTCCAGTCGGATCTTCTCCCCTTTAGAAAAATGTTGAAGACCTGGCTATGTCAGCGGGCTTGGGGCATGTGTGACTCTTCTGCGCAAGCCCGCTGGCTCATTTAGCATTCTAAGGGATCCGGTTCTTTCACTGTCTGTGGATTGTTTTTGTCATTTTATGCTGGGTGGGGATGGGTGGGGGTGTTTTTTTAGCTATAACTCGTGTAGTTTTTTATGTATTTTAGGCTGTTTTTTAGTGTGTTGGTTTGGGGTTTTTAATGTTATTGTCTTACTTATGTTTTTATTGTATCTTGTATATGCTGTTAGCCGCCCTGAGTGATGTTTTTCATCAGGAGGGCGGGATAGAAATTTACAAACAAACAAATAAATAAATAAAGGAATTTATTACTTCTAGTTAGTTTCACTCTAATTTTATAAACAATATCTTTCCTCCCAAATGGTTTAGTGTAACAGAACAGTAAGATGCGTTAAAATAATAAGATAAAGCCACAGTGGCAGCTGCTTCTTCAAAACCATAGGTGGCATAGATTTGTTTTTGGCAAGCAGCTCTCCCAAGAATTTGTGCGGGCTGAGATTGACAGTGGAGTTCCATACAAGCTCATGTGAATTGTCAGTATACTGTACAAGCATAAAGAGAAGGTTTGCCATAGATTAAATGTGACCCGAAGAGCTATTGTTTTAACTAATCCCGTCTTTTGCTGATTGAACACATCTGCGTCACTGATGTCAAGGAAGGAGAAAGCATCGGTTATGAGGAATATGATTATTTTTGCTGCTAGTGCAAGTCTTATCCGTGTTTTTATTTCTGTGTGAAATATAATTGGGATCTATATGGGACTGTGGTGGTTTAGTGGTTAAGACGCTGAACTTGATGATTGGAAGGTTGGCAGGTGAGCAGTTCAAGACCTGAGTACTGCATGACAGAGTGAACTCCCGTCTCTGTCCAAGCTCCTGCCATACTAGCAATTTGAAAGCAGGAAATTGCAAGTTGATAAATAGGCACCACTTTGGTGTCGTTCTGTGCGCTCCGGGTGTCTAGTCATGCCTGCCACATGACCACGGAAACGTCTGCAGAAGCAGACAATGCTGGCTCTTTGGCTTTGAAACAGAGATGAGCACTGCACCCTAGAGTCGGATACGACTGGCTTTCGAGCAAGGGAAACCTATAATTGGGATCTACTCGTATTCCTCTTTTATTGTGTCACGGCAAAAATCATTTCATCCCCCTGCTCATGTGTTCTTCCTTCCCAGGGTTATTGGCATCCAAAGCTGTCAGCGCTGATGGTGCTGAAAAAAAGGAAGACAGCAAACAAGCAGCTCCAGTCTTGGAGCAGGTATGAAACTGTCACGTTTGATTCTTTTGCGAGGGTCCTACTGGAATGTACCATGGGAAAATATCAGGTCTGTGATGCTAACGTTGCCCTGCCAGACAGAAAGTAACAGCAGACTAAAGGAATTGTTTGTACATTTTCACCTCTGCCTGAAAGGAGTTAATGAAAATAAGTTTGTGATCCTAATGTTGCCTAGCATGGAAGCAAGTTCAGAAGTTCAGTTTGGGCTTGCCTTTTCTAGTGCGTGCTTAGGATGAGATAGTTCGATACACCAAAACATGGCTACCTTTATTTTCATGAGCAGCCTTCCTGAGAACTGAAAGCTCAGAGATGTGTATCCTCTGGTACCATTTCAATTAAGATAATTTGAGCCCGGCTTTTAGACCCTTGACACAAATTCAGTTTGTGCTTTTCTGACACAGGGTTTTTGAGATTCAGCACAACTTCTTTTGTAAGAAGTTTCTTTTCTGTTGTAAGAACTGGTGTTGTAAACTTGTATGTGTTTTATGAAACTGTTCAATGAGCCATACCCTTTTCTTTCTCTCTCTCTTTCTTCTTTTTGGCTAGGATGTATATGTTTGAATAAATATGAAAAGATGAGACGTTAAAAAAATCTTAGGTGCTCATTTCAGTCAACATCTGAAATGGAGATGACTGTATTTTGTCTAGCTTTCTCTGCTGAGTTGAATCTCTTCTTGCCTCACATTTTATGCATGACTGCCTACTAATAACAGGGCTAGATTAACCATATTAAGGAGGTGTTGCTTACCTTATGGTTGAGATGCAAGGAAGTGACTTCAAGGAATGAGTCCCATTTCTAAAAATGTGTTAATTATGACATTATGGGCATGTGTACACTAGGATAGGAGGAACTATTCTCCCTCCTTCCACTGTGTTATTCTTCCTATAATATTCTGATTTTGTTGTTCACGTGTTTGCTATTTGCATACCAAGGAAAAACCAGAGATGGGAAATGTTACTTTTTGGACTACAATTCCCAGAATACTCTCAGTGGCTTTTTTGTGCTATACTGTGGATTACAGTTCTGAAATATAATGTCTCCCATCTCTGTCAATTTCACAGTAGTAAGTAGCCCAAAATACCATGTAAGGTGGTGCCTTCAGCTCCACTTTCAGTAATTAAGACTGTTGGGTGGGAGATCTTCTGCTTCTAGCTTTGAATAGAAGTTCCATCTTTCAGTTCCCTGTGGGGTAGGAGACCTTGCCAGCCCTTGCTGACAATGTACTCAGAGGCTGATTATCCTGTTCAGCAACAAACTCATTTTATTGTCAATCCAAGGAACTTGTCAACTTTCCATTTGGTGCAGACAGCTGAATTTCCCCATGACATATCCTGGGCAGAAGTGCTGGTACACACAAAGAGAGACATACTGCCTTGCTTAGATAGAATCTGTGAACTAAAAGCCATATTGATTTGCATGATGGAAGCAGCAACTTCCTATTCAGTTTTAAAAACTTGTGCACTAAACAGGAAGTGAAAAGGAAGCATTTTTGTGTAATTCTGACCTCTATAAGGTATACACACATTTGCAGTAGTGTGGATGGGTAGAAAGAGCTGTAGGATGAAGCCACAGCTGTATGGATTTAGACTTCGGTGTCTGGTGGAATACTATCCATGGGCCACTATGTCACCATGCCCTTTGCATATTTAGCACTTTTCAGGCATGAGTGGCTCATCAAAGTGTTTTTATATTCTGGAAAATTCTGCTTACAGGCTTACTAAGAAACCTACATCTAAACACACATTCATTTATCCAGATCAGAGTCTTTACATGGTTATTAATGTGAGCTTTTGTTATCTGTAGTTGACAACATTTTAAAAAATTCCCCTTTAAGGAGAAGAGTTCTCTTCTGTCACTCCTTTCAAACCAACCCTTTCTGAAACCTTTCCATTGCACTGTACCACACTGAAGTATCTGATTCAGACTTAAAAACTGAACCTAGGAATTAGGCCATGGGGTTGTGTGAATTCCTCCCTGGCTTCCTTTAACTCTTTTTAGTGTGGTGTTTCACTACCAACCAAGTGAGAAAGGGGCTGGATTCTCACCCAACCCAACCCAACCCAATTTACAATCCATGTTTTCTTCATTCCAAGTTGAGTTGGTAGTTGTCAAAACCATAAGTGTGAGGAGTGGGCTTTGTGATTTTTACAGCCTGTTCCAGATCTCTAAATTAGAGGCCAGTTGTCATTTTAGTTGCCACTTTTTTAGTCATTCTGGTGTCAGCGCATTGCCACAATCATTTTGAATAACATTTACAATGTGTTGCCCATGCATCCTAACTTCTTAGGACGTCACTGCATGCTTCAAAGGATACGAGACTCTAAACAAAACAGAAAATATTGAGTACCTCTGACCATCTGTATAATGTCTACCTCTCAGGTTTTCAATGGGCTAAATCCTCTTGCATAAATTCAGTGCTAGTGGAAACCAGATGACATCATCATCTAGTGCTGATCATGTTCTGATACTCCCTAGGGCTCCATTTTGCCCTGGGGGAGCCTTTGGAAGCCTCAGGACAACAAGACAGAAGCCTTTAATAGATAAAAATTATGGCCAGATCATTGCTGGGGGCAGTGGTACGTTTTGGCTATTAAAGCTCCAACTCACCGCTGCCTTGATCTTTAGACTTACAAAGTCTTCTCTAGGGCAAAACATCCCCTAGAGATCCTTGGAACCTGAAGAGGGGTGTTAAGAAGGTCTGGTTAATTTAAATAAAAAAAATACTGATACTGGAGGTTCATTTGGCTTCCACAGTGTAGATTTACATCCATAAAATTTTATCCAAAATGTAGCACACCTTTAGTGCTAATCTGCCAGACAGGAGCCTATTTTCATTTGTTACTCTCCATACCTATCTTTCTCCTTTGTTTTCTTTGCTTCCTTTTTTCTTCCTACCAACGTTTTTTTCCTTAGCAGGAAAAAGAAAATGAAACTTAACAAGCCAGGTGTCAGTCATAATTGAGTCCAGATCCATTTCCATGTAGATTGTGTCTCAATGTCTGTACTTTTCCCTACTCTTGCTCTGCAACCCTAAGAGTGAAATTGTCATTACAAGTGGAATCAGGCATCTGCCCAGTTGAACTATTTATTACAAAGAGTATGCATGGGATTCAGAGAAGCATGGCATAAGAGGTATTTTTTCATGTGGCAGCCTTGTACACTGTGTGACACGCACTTCCATTCCTCACCCTTCTTTGATATAGGCTACAACCCACAAACTACTAGTTTAGAAGTAGTTTTAAGCTTCATAAAATCAGTGGTTCTGGAAGGTGCTGAAATTGGAAAACATATGTCCTCAAATAATTCCCTCCCCTATACCACAGAATTGTGTCGCTTCCCCCCCCCCCCTCCTTACAAAATACAGATTTGATTCTAAGACTACATGACCAAAGCTGTGGTATGTACGACCAATGAGAAGGAGCAAACAGAATATTTCTCACCAAATGTGCCTGCCACATGGAAAAATTAGTCTTTGGTAACATCACAGTGAATTTGCACTTCAACTGTGGTGGGTTATCACAGTGAGTTCCCTTGTACAGTGTGCTGCCGCTGTACATACACTGAAAAATAAAATACGAAATGATTGACAACTTAATGACTCTTCCTCAAACACATCAATGTTATCCTTATTTTTCCAAACAGTGCCATCACTGAATCAATCTCAGTCTAGAAGACCTTTTCCTTTAAGCAGATTAATGTATACCTTGCTGCATCTTTTAAGATAAACTTGGCTGTTCTTATCTTGGCTAGAAATTGTCAGGATTATTTATCTTCAGGCTATTGTCAACAGTGCAGATTAACTGTCTACCAAAGGTGTTGGGTTTTTCTTTTTTTGTGCATAACTATGTTGTCTGGACTTTTTAAAAAAAATCTAAGAGGTATTTAAATTTTGAATTTTGGGGACCTAATGTGAATTCTGAAATTACCATTAAATCTACAATAAAAGCTTAATTGAAACAAATAATGAGCAATGAGACCTCAGAAGCCTAGTGAGGATAGAACACTGATTTTAGGGTAAAAAAACATGCCATGCAAATTAGGAGTTAGACACACACTCTTAAGAGCTATTCTCCTTCCTGTTATTTGCCATATTTTTAATTACATGTGTGCAGGCACCAGTGGTCGTTACCTTTTCAATTAAAGATTTTGACTATAATTTTATATGAATTTTCGATTCATGGTTATAAGAAATCCAGGTAAACTTTTGTTATAGTTGGTGTCAATACATAGGTAGCTATACTGTGGTTAATGTTGGAAGGGTAGAGCTGACTCCAACATTACAATCCATATTTTGAAAGGAGCCAGCAGTACTTCTTTCCCAGGTTGAAACAGCTTTATAACTACCAAGTTGTGTACAACCTATAATGCTAACAGTGTTTTTTTAAAATGTAATATGAAAGATTGAGACCAGCAGTCCTGTTAAGCTGTTGATTACCCTCTTTTCCCCTTCTGTTGTATAGTATTTTTTAAAATCTAAACCCTCAGGTTAAATGATTAGGTACAGTAGTTCATCTAACTGTATTAGGGTTGGGCCATGTTGTATTTTCTTTCAAACAACATTTGCATAGATGAATGAATAACGTTCATTAAAAATTTTTCCTAATGTTTAATTTTGTCCTTGTTAAGAGGTTAAGCACCTTATTAGAACAAGTTTTAAAATCTTGTTTTAAATAATTTTGTAATTTTGCAAGTAATGGTTGCTGTAGTGATGTCTTTCACACATGTGAAGATAAACAATAAAATCATTTATTTACACGTTATGCCTCTAATTAATTTCTGGTAATTTTCTTAATCAGTATAGATATAATTTACAATCTTTCATATGTTTGTTTCACTTGAATTAATTGTGCTCAGTATGCATGAATAACTGGTTACCTGACTGTAAGGGGGTAACAGCAGAATGAAATGTTTCATGCCCCCAGTTCGTGTCCTTGTACTTCCACCATAATAACACTGAGTATAGCTAAGAGAGTGAATGAACATCTGCAGGGTTTTGTACCAAGTGCAAATCTATCCGATGCTGTCTTAGCTCCCTAATACCAAATTCAGTATTAATCTTTCTGTTCTTCTTGCACTTGGACCTGTTTGAAGGGTCTGATTTACATGGGCATTAGTTGATTCTGTTATGGAGGGATGGAGTGTGTGCTTTGAGGGTGTGTGTGGATGGGAAATTAAAATGCCCTGGTTGAGAACTTGTCTGCTCCTGGTCTGTTACTAGGAATGCTTAGCACCACGAAAAAAGAAAACTAGTGATCAACACTCAAAATATATTTCTTGCATACAGAGTTATGAAAACCTGCAAATACTGTCAGATTATCAATGTGGTTCTTCTGTGTTGTTCAGGTTTTTAAAAGCAAGCAAACAAAAATGGTATTTTAAGAAAGGAATGTATGGATACAGAGACCTTGTGCACTGGATAGAAGAACTTTATAAGTGATGTGGGGAAATAGTTATTTATCTATAATCCCAATAAATAAACTTTCCCCCCACTCAGTTGATCTGTCATGGTAACTGTACAAATGTTGTGTAGACAAATTACATTTTAGAAAATGCAGTACGTTCACACTTTCCTAACTTGTAGCCTATGTATTTTTAATTGCAGTGGTGGATTTTCTGTTCTTTTTTTTAGCTTTGCAGCTGATAATTTAAGTAAAGGTTTGAGCATTTGTGACTTCCTAGTTGCAAAGACTTGTAGTGACATCAGAATCCAAGGTTAAAGAAACAATGACCCAGTTGAATCACTGTTGATTTTAAAAATTAAAGGGACTCTGCCAATCTCTTCCTGTCTTGTAATCAAACCACACTAAATTTGTAGGCAGTCTTAGATACTGCTGCCAGGCATTCATTTAATTTTATGTTTTGGGGTCTCAAGTCCATAGAAGTTGCCCATTTGTTCCATTGGATACTTATATATTCACTTTTATGTAACAGTTCTGGTGAGAATGTTCTTTCAAAAGACTGTGTGCAGAAAGATGGCAAAATCTGGTTTTATCAAATAGTGAACATGAATTGGTTAGAAGAAATACTGTCCTCAGTTTGTGAGAACTGAAGAGATGTTTAAGGCTTTGCATCCCAGTCCAGAGATCTCTTTTCCGTAAAGAGTGACTTGATCTGCATTTAGAAAAGAAAGAATATGCAGATGAGGCTTACTTAATGAAAGAATTACAGAGACTCATCACGGTGCTAGTATACTGGATCAGATTGTTGAATTAAGATATGGTCTTTGGCTGAGTCCCTTTTAATCTATTGGTTTTCTTGGCTTTAAAATATTTTAAATTTCTTTTGAAAAATGTTCTAGTATGTTAAAATGCTGAAGTTACTTTCTTTTTTTAAAAAAAATCAAAAAATAGAATACAAGAGCTGCAATGAAGAAACTGCAATAAAAGTATCAATTTCTTATTATTTATTCAGGAGATATCACCTAAGCCTCAAAGTCAGAAAAAAAATGAAGCTGATATTAGCAGTTCTGCCAACATTCAGAAATCGGCACTGTTGCCCTCAACTTTGTCTTCAGGAAAGTCTCGCAGCAAGAAATGCAAACAAGAATCTGGAAATTCTGCAGGGTGTATAAAGCCCCTTAAGTCACCAATTTCCCCAGAGTTAATACAAGTGGAGGATTTGACTCTGGTCTCCCAGCTTCCTTCATCTGTGATAAATAAAACTAGTGAGCACAGACATTTTAAAACATACCGTAATTATATATTACAATCATATTGGGGAATAATCATTGGGGGATGTTTTTGTTTCATTTGATGTGGCTTGTTTATAACTAGCAGGTTTTTAAAAATTGAAACACAAGTAAGCTATGATCTGGGTATTGGCCGACAAGAATACTTAGTTTGTGTTACTCGTTTGTACATTGACAATTTGAAAGGAGGAAAGCGAAAACCAACCAAAATTTTCTTCCACTTTGCCAAGGTTTTCCTTTTTGTCTCTTGGATACTATATGTCTTTTTAAAAAAAATATGTTTCTTTGCAAGACTGAAATAGCTACTCATGTTAAGTACACAGTATGGTGGATGAGATTGCAGAGTAGAAAATTCATGCCAAGAGCACAACTCTTTTTCCAACATGGAACAGCAAAAACAGCAGCAGAACTACTTGGAGAGCTTGAGTCTTCTGGAAGAGAAGATGAGCCATTCTTGTGTTATTTTCTAATTCCTTCACTCATCCCATCACTGAAGGATTCTACTGATGTTATGCAGATGCCATAGCTGCAGCTCTGGTGCTATTGTACATTTTTTCCAGTTCTGGTGCAGTAGGAAGCAAAAACGAGCTTCAATTTCTGGAATAAATATCCAAAAGAATCTGTCTTAAATAAGGCCAAGAAGGAGTGCAAAACCTCACAAACATGCCAGTTAATGAAATATCTGCTGTTTTAGAAGAGATGTGAACCTGTTTGGCCTAGAAAGAGAAGACAATAATATTCTGTTTCCTATCATGTTTAAGACAACATCCAACATTTCCATGGTAGAAGGCACAATCTCCTTGTCAACAGCAAATTAGAATTTGAGTTTATGACAAGTGCTAACCTTAGATAATGTTCATTACTCCTAGAAAAAAAGACAAATGAAGAATGAAAGAAGCTGGTTTCTACTTCTGCTAAATTTATGTACAGTTGATGTTCAGTGGAAGGTAATTTTAGGGTACAGTCCAACCATAGTTAAGTACCTACAAGTTCCATTGATTTCAAGGGGACTTAAATCTAAATCTGGCTGGATTGTTCCATTAATATTTTTAATTAAACAGGAAAGGAGAGGGAGAAGCAGCTGAACCAAGTGCAGTGATCTTCCTATTTGCACAAAAATATTTCATTTGAAATCTTCATTAAATGTTACCATCCACACTTGTTGCAATAGCACATGATGTCGGTAAGTAACCTTCACTGAGGATGATTTATACAGTACCTTTTTAAAATGAAGAGTTAGTAGTGTAATTAAAATTCTTTTTAGCCTACAACTGTTCTAGTTTTGGTAAGATGATTCCCAACTTTTGTAGATAATGGAACTATTTGCAAAAATCTTTCCTCTTCATTTTTTTAAAGCCTAGGAAATGTTATATTGCAATACCACTTGAGCTATTACAATTAGTACCTTTGCTATAAAGTTTCCATGAATGCCAACAAGTGGAAATGACTTACTTCATGTTTACTCTTCCTAAAACATTGAGGTCATTTTGTGTTCCATAGGAGATCTTAGTCAGAATTCCAGTGTTTTCTACTTGAAATCAGTGAGATTTCAAAATACTTACAGAATAGTTGAATTGGTCTCACTGTAATAACAATCACAACTGTCCCCCAACCATCACTTGACTAATTAGACTGAAGAGGGGATGCGCTATTAAGACTATATCATCTTTCCTGCTCCATTAAACCTCCTTGACAATACCTGTACATGTAAATCCAACATATGTTACCGTATACATGCAATTATGACTGTTTAGAAATTTATAAAAAAACATCAAGCACTGCATTATTAGAGAACCCCGTGAGGCAAAGGAGTAACAGTCTAAAATTCCAGTTCTAATGGGCAGTCAAAAGGTTGGCTGAATCCATTATATGATTTTGTTAGAATGGCTTGTTAATGTTGCATTAGTATATTACAAAATATAACAGCTTGAATCCAATCCCATCTAATTACCCTTTAGTCCCACTGAAATCAATAGAACTACATACCATTGATTTTAGCAGAACTAAAATATGGTTTAGCCTGGATCTGATCTGATATAATTATGCCTCACATTGTTAAAAGCATTGCAAATCCATGTGATATATGCTGACATATTATGGATGGAGGAGAAGTTCATCCAGGCCTCATTTCAGTATGACCTCATATGTCATAACGCATTTAAACTTATTTGGCAAACTAAAATTTGGTTTGTATGATGTTATACAGAAATGTGTACAAAAATGTATACAATAGGAACATGAATACACAAAACTTTACACATTTGCAAAATAACATTAGAATACATTATTGGGAGAATTTTTTGCAAAAGTGTACTTATTGGGCAAATGTCTATACAAAATAGAATTATTGGGAGAACTGAACGCTTTAAAAATGTCTTTAAAATTCGAGACAATCCAGATGTCAGATTAGGACAGACTTGGGGGAAATGGACTGGGTTTACCCATCTTTAATATACACATACTCCCAGCACCTGGTTATGAGCCATTATGTTTATATTAAATGTAATATAAAAATATTAAATATAGAGTACAGCAGTTGGGGAAAAGAATAAGAATTTGCTCATCTAATAGTTTTATCGTGAAAGTTCAGTAACACAATAGCAGTAGATAATATTGTCTACTTTGCCCAATAACTAAAAGCCCACCCCAAACAAATAGGTTAATATTAATTTACATGAAGTTTCCATAGCCCATGCCTAGGGATTTAGCTGTAAAACCATTTTGCATGGTCTCTAGGAACTTTTTTGAAGCAGGTTGAACATCTAATTATTCTTTCTTTGCATCACACATGTTGAGACATGCAATAGTTGGTATTTTAGGATACTGTTTTACAATATCCTAAAGTTTCTTTGAACATTTGAGAAAAATGAGGGAGCAAAGAATTAAATCAACAATGGGAGCATAGGTTTATTCATACCATCTGCACCCTTTTGAGTCAGAATTGCCCCTTAGCTAGTAGTCTGCTTTGGTACAATACATTTTGAAACCCATTTTTACTAATGATGCTATGCCTGCTGATCTATTATTGTCCAGATCCTTCCTCTGTATTCTAAGAACCCCATTTTTTGTCTTTAAAGAATGATGCTGTAGTAATGCTAGATAAGAAACATTTAAGACAGGTGTCTTAAGACTGTCTTAGAGTAAGACGGTAAGCTGTGTCTGCTTCATGAACATTGCAAGGTCTCTTTTTAGGTCCATCACAACCAATGAGTACTCTTAGATTCTTCAGAAATAATCAGCGGAGACGAAGATCACAGCGCTTAGCGACTGGTTCATTGCCTCTTGTTTCTCTAGACAAAGTTCCTTCTCCCTCTCCAGTCACTGATGGGAAAGTGTTCTCCATCAATGTCCCAAACCAGCCACAAGCATTACTGGAGGGTAATGTATTTCCATCTGATTAAAGAAACAGAAAAATCCAAATATTAAAACTAGAGACATTGCCCCTCTGACAAGAGCTTCTGTCTAGCAGACAAGAACAATGCCACTTTAGTTGTGTAACTTGACAACCTCAAGAACCATGTGACTTGTGTGTTGTTAATACTGTGTTCTTTCTTTTGTATAGTTCCCAATGTTGCTCACATGTCCCTTGAGAAGTGCGGACTGTATCTCCCTCTTGACTTAAGCCGTAACATGGACATTCCAGCATTGTTAACTGCGGAGACTACTTTCCGTAGTGAATACATCAGTAAAGATAAAGATGATAATCAGATGATGTTGTATCATTCTTCAAAAGCAGTAGTTGATGGCAGAGTAGCCCCAGCGGCTTCAGGTAAAATTTGTCAGTTCCTTCTGAGAATACTTCAAATATAGGCCAGTTTATTTATTATAATTCTGAACCTGTATCTGGAGACTTAATGTGTGAATGTGACAAGTATCATTTCATACGCATGAGTCATTCAACCACACACATCAGGAAGCAGAGTGTGCTTGGTGAAAAATCCTGTGCTTCCTGTTACTTATGAAAGCAATCCCTAACTTAATTTTAATCACAATTGCAGATACCCTACTTCTTACTGAGTAGCTATCCAGGGTACTCTTTATTCATGCAGCAATCTTTGCAAGTCACATTGTTGAAGTCCTCTTAAATCTGAGATTTTGCACTGCTTTGTTAGTGTTAATTGTTTCCCTCATTGTCAAAACACAAGAAGCATGATGATGACAAACAAATAATACTTGCCAAGATTTCAGAGAAAACATAGTACTTGTTCCAGAAAGAGCAACCCATGAAAACTAAATTATTCTTTTGGAAACACATCTGTTAAAAGTAAGTTGTGTTTTCATTACCAGTACAATATGGCCCCAACATCGGCAAAGAATTTGGAAAAAGTATAAAAGAATAGTTTGGCAGTCCTGCTACTTTTCAGAATTTGGCTCTTGGGTGTCGGGACATTTTTGTCTGGTCCCTATCGTTTTTTCTAGACTTACTCCAGAATATCATGCATCATTAATCTCCATAAGCATTTTCAGTGCTGAAGACCACATCCAAAATTGCTTGTAATCATATAATGGGGGAGAAGGGGCACAACTAATTTTAATGCACCAGTTACAGGATGATGGAATTTGATACATGTCTAATTAACATAGTGAATGGCCAAACCTAAATAAATATTTATTAACCCTATAGCTTAATAGCCCTTTGGATTTCTTCTTCATCTTCTGTGTTTAGGCTAGATGTAAAACTACCAAATTAAAACCATTTTTTGGTTAGTTCGTTCTGCAGTTTCTTTTGCCTGGCCTAGTGTGAGAAAGATTAGCCAGCAACACAAGGATGCCGTTACTAGGGTACGCCCGGTTGTGGCTCAAAAATAACACAGTCTTGGAGGAGGCTCTTTTCTGTGCACCCCAGCTTTTTGGATGCCCTAGACCTATGATGGTGAACCCTGGGACTCCAGATGTTCTTGGACTTCAATTCCCAGAAGCCCAAGCTCCTGTGAATCCACACGAAGGGGTTTACTGCAATTCATCCAGCCTGCACCACCCTCATCGCTCCTGGAAGGGGAAGTAAAATGCGCCCGTCCGGGTGCGTTTTACTTCCACCTCTGGGAGTGACGAGAGCGGCACGGGCCGGATGAATCGCAGCAAACCCCTTCGAGTACTACTTACACTCTGAAAGCTCTGTTGTGAACTAGAGAAAAGGGAGCTTTGAGAGTTCAGAAACAGATGTTTGAAATAGATTAAACAAAGAGCAGATGCTTGCAGCTTCGTTTAATGAAGGCCCTAGTACACGCTATGTCCGCCTTCTCTGAATAATGGATTTCATAGTCATGCAGTGCTGGGACATCTCTATGTGAAGCACATAGACTTATTTCCCAGTAAGGACATTATTGGAAATCTGCATTGCTGGCTTGATGTCTACTCTGGCACTCATATGGGCCATTGTTTTGGTTTATTACTCTTATTTTGCATTTTAGAAAATGCATACATTCGAAACTATACAACCGGTGAGTGAAACTGCTCATAAAACACTACTCTCAGTGGAAGGAGGCATCCTTGGTTGCCTGACCCTCTAGAAAGTGGGAGGTGGCTTGGAAGAGAAGAGTAGAAAATCACTTCCCTGCCTTCCACCAGAAATGTTCCTCTACGGAATTGCTAGTTCAACTATAAATTGAAGGCATCTTTCCAGTTACTGAACCGCAAGCATATTTCTAAGTCAAGCGTTTCTAAAGTAACCCTTGAAAGCACCATATCAACTGGGGTGACTTTCTAGAGTCTGCACACGTTCTTATCAGCTATGTTGTGCTAAGTTTCTGTCGTTTTTCTTACATCCACAGGAGCTGCCAAAACGGAGAGAAAGATGAAACTGGAGGAGAGATGCTCATCTTTGCTTGGTATGGACAAACTTATAACATAAATTAGTGGTGGGGGGGTCATAGCAGCAGTAATAACAACAGCAACAACAATAATAGCAATAATAATTGTTACTGATAGGAAAAGAGTCTAGCCGTCACCTTATATACCTGTTAATGCTCTTGTGAATATAAAATCGGGAGGAGAATCATGATTACCATTTGTTGATTTTCTACTTGACAGTTTGTAATACTGTACATTCTTTATGTAACATGATACATTGGCAAAGTAATGCATATATCTTCTGTTTTTCTGGGTGATAACAATAAAACTCCCAATTTACAGAGAGGTGTAAAATTTTTGTAAGAAAGGAGAAAGGCAAGTGTAGAATTAGTCACTATGCTTACATAAGCAGGGATGAGATATTTAATTTTTGGAGCAGGACATTCATGTGAAGGAGCAAAGAAAAACATATGCACATTTTTGTCTTTTATAAATGTATTTTTGTTGCCGTTGAATTAAAAATTGTAGAGAGGTTAGAACATGGCATGATACTGATGTCAGGGAAAAAATCTATTAAAGGTTGGCATTGTAGTGTTTTCCTTTTTTAATGCTTAAAAGATTTCATCAGAAGTGGCCGTTCTCATTTTAACATGGCAGAGAAGGAACATGGAGCACAGACTGTGATCTCACCTGGCAGGGCAGGTATGGGGCACCAGTGACATGGTAACCCCAGTCTGTTGGCTAATTTAGTAGAACACTCTCTCTTTTAAGTTTTTTATCTTTTTAAAATTTTTGTCAGTAGTTTTTTAATGGAGTTTTAATTGCTTTTTTAAAACTGCCATTGGTTTTATTTTCTGTGAGCCGTCCAGAGTCTTCGGAGTTGGGCGGCAATACAAATTAGAAAAATAAATAAATAAATAAAATGTTACAGTTGTTCAGTTTCACCATCTTGTAGATTCCCCCCCAAAAACCAACAACAACACACGCACACAAAAACAAAAGAAAACCAGTGCTTGGTTCAAGCTAGCATTTGAAACTCTGCCTCCCCAGTGCTTGTAACATTTTAAAATTTAAAGCTTCTTATTTAGTCACTTAAATAATTAACTATACAGTTCCAGTATCAGGAAGGGGTTGACCTCATTTTGACAGCAGCTTGAATTTATTTAGTTTATTATCCTTTGTTTAATAAAGACCCTTGTGATCTACAATGTAGGTAAAAAGAAGGAGAAGGATAAAGAAAGAAAAGAGAAGAAGGAAAAAGATCATAAGTCGAAACAAAAGAAGAAGAAAAAGAAGAAGAAGAAATCAAAACAGCATGGTACAATTTGAATATGTGAGATTTGGAAGGGGAGAACCTCTCTCTTGCTTTGTGCCCTTGCCTCCAGACAATGGCTAGTATGCCATTTTCTTGCATGTGTGTTACAAATGTTAAATGCAATTCTAATTTAATAACATAATGACTTCCTTTGTTAGCTTTGCTAATGTGCAGCTTATTAATTGAAGTTTACTTCAGCTTTGTGTTTCAGTGTGAAATAATAACACCTGGTTGGTTTTCTGATCACCGTGTGTTATAATCATTTCATGTCAGAAATTATTCTGCGTTGAAAGGATTTTACTGGAGGAACTCCGCTCAGGGGATGTCCAAATGTGGCTCCTTTCATGTCCTCAAGATCTTTTCGCACCGAAGTGGTCCCTATTTATCTACTTGCAATTTCTTGTTTTCCAATTGCTAGGTTGGCAAGTTGGGACAGAGACGGGTGCTCAAACTGTCATGCAGTACCCAGGTCTTGAACTGCCCACTTGCCGGCCTTCCAGCTAACAAGGCAAGCCTTTTAAACACTGCAGTTATACAGGCAGCATTGCTCAAGTGCATGATTTTTGATCATTTACCCTGTGAATAGCAGTGGGCTGCTCTTAAACATCCCAGTCATATTGACATCCTGGTGGATGCTTAGCAACCTTGTGAGCCCCATTTGGCTCATTCACAAGAATGAAAATCTCATCCATTGCTTGTGCACCTGGTTAACATGCAAAGAAGACACTTTCTTATCGTTCTTGTGATGCTGTGTCTGAATTACAGATATTTGACTTTCATAACTGATTATTAGAGTGTACAAGTTTGTTTATTGCATTATAATTTGCCTTCCACCTGGTGAAGGGGCTTAGTGTGGCTCAGCTATCATTAAATCCACATTTTAATAGACTTCAATACCTGAAATCTGAAAAAAGAAGAAGCACAAGACATGTATGCCTTCGTGGTTCTTGCTTCTCTGAATATGCCCATAGTTGTGAGATAGTTGTAGATTTATTCCATTCTGCAGATTTAAGGGATTGTTTCAGGACCACTTACAAATTATTCAGTTTCAAATAATACATTGTAGTTTATTAAGTACAGTAACTAGAAGCAATTGCTGATTGCTGTTTAGCTAGTTTTGTTGTTATCTCTTACATTTGGAACACTATAAAACATTTTGAAGTATAGTCTTGGATGGTGAATAGTAATGGGTAGCTGTATTCTTCATGTTATTATTTTGCAGATTATTCAGACTTTGAAGATAGTTCTCTCGAGTATCCGGACAGGTGCTCCTCACCACTCACCAGGTGTTCTGGAAGTTCTTTAACACTACGCAGCACAACAGCAGAGAAGAACACACCATATCAGTACCCAAGGGCTATTCTGTCTGTTGATCTTAGTGGTGAAAGTAGGTTGGCTGTTCTCTTTTGATATTATGTTGCTTAAAATACATTTTTAAAGTTATGCCTTCTCCGTGACGGAAGCCACATTATGGAATACCTTGCTAGTAGAACTGCGACAGGCCCTATCCTTGGATATAGTTAAGATGCAGCTTAAAATTAATTGCTTAAAGGAGGTGTTTAAGAGCATTCTCCCTCCAGCAGATTGGATGGGATTAGATTAGATCAACTCCTTATTCCCAGATTTACTTGTTTTTTTGTCACAATGGGTTTTTTTTGCCCATTCTCGGGTCCCTGCCACCCCTGCCACCTCTAGGAGGCTTGGGGGAGGCGATCCAAGCTGTTTCCGACCCTCATGGACCTTTTCCAACGCTGCTGCAAACAAAAACCCCAGGGTAAACCCCTTCATCTGCTGCAGGTTTCGGCTTGGAGGAGCGTCGGAAAAGGTCCATGGGGGTCGGAAAGAGCTTGGATCGCCTCCCCCGAGCCTCCCAGAGGTGGCGGGAACCCGAAAATGGGCAAAAAAAATTCCACCCATTTTTGGGTCTCCGCCACCCCTGCTACCTCTGGGAGGCTCAGAGGAGGTGATCCGTGCCTCTGCCCACCCCTATGATGCGATCTCGTACCTTTCTCAGCTAGAAAATCGCCGTGGGGGTGTGTGTGTGTCCCTGTTTCTGGCTCTCTGCCTCTCCAGCAGTGTGTGGGAGGCTTAGAGGACCTATTCTGCACTATTCCCGCCTTCTTAGGTGCTCCCTGTGCCGCACAACATCTGATTATAGTTGTGGCCGCCATTTTGAAAAGAAAAACAAACAAAATGGCGGCTACAACTATAATCAGCTGTTGCGCAGCACAGGGAGAACCTAAGAAGGAGGGAATAGTGCACGATAGGTCCTCCAAGCCTCCCACACACTGCTGGGGAGAAAGAGAACCGGAAACAGGGACACCCCGCACAGCGATTTTCCAGCTTGGAAGGTTGGAGATGAAACACGACCCCTCGAATGATGCTACATCATTAACCGAGCGATGACTTTGACGCAAAAAACGTGTCGTTAGTTATACGGGTGTCCACTGTATATTTGTTTCTCCTTTTAAGTGAAATGAATGAACATTTGCACGATATTCTAATTTTCCGAGTTTCACCTGTGCAATATGTTTATTACATTGCCACCTGATAGGTGTTGTATTATTATGCTTTAACTGTGGTTTTTGATTTTATAAACCACCCAGCGTGAGAATATTTCCCAGATGGGTGGTGTATGAATCAAATAAATAAGTAAACAAGTTTGACTGTCAGTGCACCACACTTGGTCAGAAGTTATTCCTAACAGATGACCACAGTGCAAATCTATCACACACACCCCCCCCCGGTACTTTGTCCTACTAACAATAAGTTTATAAGAACTTTAATTCTTCCTCATTCTTTATGTTTAGTCCAAAGTATGTTTCTTTTAAGGATTCAAAATTTCATTTGTTTTGTGGGATGGAGGGGATGACATGTAAAGAATTAAGTTATTCCATTACAAGTCCTATGCTATCTACTTGTAGCATTCCTTCCTTTTAATCCTTTTGTGCTATTTCAGACCTTTCTGATATGGAATTCTTGGATGACTCTTCTACGGAGAGTTTGCTGCTGAGTGGAGACGAATATAACCAGGACTTTGATTCAACCAATTTTGAAGATTCTCAGGATGAAGAGGATACTCTCAATGAAATTGTCAGGTGTGTCTGTGAATTGGATGAAGAAAATGGCTTCATGATTCAGGTAAAGACTCTCGCATTCTTTATGCAAACCCTTCCCACAGATCTCCGGAACTTGCTTCTCTGATGGCTTTTGACAAATAACTTGTACAGTGATCCTGGCAGAGGCTGCTTTGACTCAACAGTGTGCCTTGAAGTCAGTTTTTTGCATATCATTGCTCGGGAGGGGGGGGGGGAATCCCGCAACTATCTCAGCTCCCTGATTGGCCTGTTTCATAGGAAAAGTAGAGAAATTTCTTTTAGAAACTTAGAAAGAGCCCTGGTGGCGGTCGAACTGCTGTCCTGCAACCAAAAGGGTGTGAATTCGATCCTGACCAGGACTCAAGGTTGACTCAGCCTTTCACCCTTGTGGAGAATGCACTAAGAGGGGTTATAAAGTCCCCTTATACCATAAAGCTCCATTATACTTTAAAGTGACAGATTGTGTTTTTCAAAAGAGCAAATTAATAAATGTTTGAGGATCGGGTTGCTGGTAAAAGGTAAAGGTTGCTCTTGCTCGAAAGTCAGTAGTATTGTTCGGTGCTCATTCCCGTTTATAGCCAAAGAGCTGTCAGCATCTGCAGACATTTCCATGGACATGTGGCAGGCATGCCTAGACACCAGAGTGCATTGAACACTGTTTACCTTCCCACCGAAGTTGTCCCTATTTATCTAGGGACGAACTGCTAGGTTGGCAGGAGCTGGGACAGACGAGGGGAGCCCATTCCATCTTGCAGCACTCAGGTCTCAAACTGCTGACCTGCCGACCTTCTAGTCATTGATTTCAGCATCTTAACCACTAAGCCACTGCAGTCCCTTGGGTTGCTGGAGACCAACTCAAAACATAGCGAAATTGCCCCCTCTTGCATTCTTGAGTGCATAAGAGGATCTTCTGGGAACCCCCCAGTTTGGGTTATTGGGACACTTCGGTGGGGTGGTGGGGTGGGCAGGATACAGGCTGCATGTGGCCAGTCACTGCACTACAGCAGAGAGACCCAGCTCCACTTGGAGCTGTCTGGTGTTTTAGTTACACTGCACCTTGTTACCCCACATGCTTAAGACCATGGTTTGGCATCATTTGTTAAGGCTACAGCTGCAGCTGTTGGTGCTTTATGCTTTGACCTAACAAGTGTTTAAACGGTGTTTCCCTCATTTAATGCCTTGTTGTTGTTACTTTATCATCATCACAGTGTGAAGAATGCCTATGCTGGCAACACAGTGCGTGCATGGGATTGTTTGAAGACAGCATTCCTGAGCAGTACATCTGCTACATTTGTAGGAACCCGCCTGGTAGGGAAAATAAATTTCAGCTTCTCGAACTTTAAGCTCTGTGTGTCATCTTGTTCATTTGTGCAGCAACTGCTTGTCCTTTCTACATATGATGGGCCTTCGTTGCTTTAGCCATGAAAACTACTACCTTCTGTTTTGTGTGTAACACAAGCTGACGTTATTACATCTGTCCGCAGAAGTAGAATCTCCAGTTTTGCATTCATTTATTGATTGGTTTAGATATATACCTTGCCCATCCGCCTAAGATAGCAAGGTAGAATGCATCTTCAGGCATTTTGTTCCAGTTAAGAAGTGGTATTAATTGTGGTATTAAATAAAATGAATGTGTTAAGAGCTCTGTAACAACGTTGTCCCTGGTAAGCAAATGAAATTCTTTTTGCAGTGTCAATAACTGCAGCCTTGTCTGAACTTGAGTGTAAATGCTTGCTGACTGTATAACTTAAACTGCCTTGCTTACTAACCACACCACAATACAGGGGACGGGTTTTGGAGAGAGATTTTTGTGTACCGTGGCAGCATTATAACATATGATTCTCACATTTTCTCCAGGTCAGAGATGGAGTTCCAAATATCTCTACGATAAAGACTGGTTCAATAATGGCCACATGTGTGGCCTGTCATTTTTAAAAGAGAACTATTCTCATTTAAATGCCAAAAAGATAGTGTCAACACACCACCTCCTGGCTGACGTGTATGGAGTTACTGAAATCCTACGTGGGCTTCAGCTGAAGATTGGGATCTTGAAGTAAGTGTGCATTCTGGTGTTGCAAATGGCTTTTTCTTGATTATCCTGAACTCTAGCAGTGGTTAGGATTAGGTTTACCTTTGTCTTCTGTCTCAGTTGTTGTTCAGTTGCACAGTCAATTCCGACCCTTTGTGACCCCATGGACCATTGCCCGCCAGGCACCTTTGTCCTCCACCATCCTCCTCAACCTGCCAAGCTCTTTGCCCATTGTGTCTACAATACCGCCCCTTCTTCTTTTGCTCTCCACCTTCAATAGTATCAAGGCCTTCTCAAGTGAATCCTCTCTTCTCATTTGATGTCCAAAGTACTCTAGCTTCATCTTTACTATTTGACCTTCTAAGGAGCAGTCAGGACTGATTTCTTCTAAGATCGACCTATTTGTTCTCCTCGCTGTCCAGGGTACTCGCAAAATTCTCCTCCAACACCACATTTCAAAGGCATCTATTCTTCTGCGCTCAGCTTTCCTTATAGTCCAGCTCTCACAACTGTTACCACAAGTAGCATGGATGGAATGGCTTGGCAAAAGAGGGATCAGCTCCATCGCATAGTTGTATGGGGTGTTGTATCACATTATGTCAAAAGGCTTATCCAAAAGCATTTCTTTAAAACCATTTTAAAGGTAAAAAAAAAGGTCTTGCTTGCTCAAAAGCCAGTCATGTCTGACTATAGGGTGTAGTGCTCATTTCAATTTACAACCAAAGAGCAAGTGCTGTCTGTGTTTGCAGACATTTTTGTGATCATGGGGCAGGTATGACTAGACACCGGAGCATATGGAACATTGTTACCTTCCCACTGAAGTGATACCTATTTATCTACTTGCAATTCCTTGCTTTCAAACTGCTAGGTTGGCAGGAACTGGGACAGATAATGGGCACTCACTCCATCACGCAGCATTCAGGCCTTGAACCACTGACCTACTGACCTTCCACTCATCAAACTCAGCAACCACTAAGCCACTGTGGCCTTAAAACAATCTTACTTGAAGATAATTGTTCTGGTGCTGTCCTTCAGTTGGGAAATTTGACCCCAAATCTTTTCTTTTTCCCCTCCGTAGGAATAAACATCATCCCGACCTTCAACTTTGGGCTTGTGCAGGTGTGCGGAAGGATCAAGACCAAATAACTCTTGAAGTAGAAAGAAGGGTATTGGCTATGCCAGATATTACTAGCCCCCCTGAAAGGACGTGTCATGGTCAAAACCTTAAACAGTCCCCTAATTTACCCCAGAAGAAGGAAGAGACATATATTACAAGTGAGCACAGTTATCAGAAGCCCCAGAGTTTTGGTCCAGATTGCAAATTCATGACGGGTCCTGTGAGCTCAGATGAAGATGATGCCAGCAGCTTTGAGGATGAAGAGCATCTTTTAGAAGACAAAAACTGTTTGCAATATACATCTAAAGAAGATGGTTTCAGCCATCAGGTAAATCTACCCATTTGTCTGAGTGACATTACTGGAATTACTCAGAATAGCAAAAACAGCAGAGTTATGCAGCACCCTAGAAAATAGCAAATGCATTGTTGCAATTAGTAAAGGTGAATGATAATGAAGAATCCTACTTTATTTGAAATCTGACTCCAGTAATAATTAGTGACAGACTAGCTGATTACTTGGCTTCGCTCGGGTTTTTCTTTTCTTTAATGTGGGCCAGCCTTTCCCTCTTGGAAACCTCGGGTGTATGTGGGTCACTCCTGCCTCCCTTCCTCCATCTCTCTCTTCCCTCACCCGTCCCTCATCGACGGTCACTTACCGTCCTTATCCTTCCCATGTGTCCGGCCACCTGGCGTACCAGAAGTCTCCAGCAATGGTGCCCAACGGCATACACCCCCACATGGGGCTTGTGATCCCCACAGTGCTGTTCTCGCATGCCCCCACATGGGGCTTGTGATCCCCGCAGTGCTGTTCTCGCATGCCCATTTGCCTTCCACCGACTATGAAAACTACAGCTGACCTTAGAGGGCTACAGCTGAGCTAGTCAGATGATGTCACAATCTCAACCTACCTGGGAATATGACATCAGCCAATTACATCACTGGGAAACACAAACATTGTATAGATCAATTGGGACGCAATTTGGGGGCGTATGCCCCCATGGGGCTTGTGACGCCCGCAGTGCTGATCTTGCCGGCCCAAGGTACGTATGTGCCAAATTTCAGCGGGATCGGTCCAGGGGTGTGAGAGCCTTTCGAGCATATACAAACAGAGATCTCTATTTTATAGATATACTAGCATATTTTGCCCGGCCTTGCCAGGTAATTTTTTTGTGTGTTTTTTTTTTTTTTTGGTTAGGGGTGGTTTGGGTAGTGGTGATTTGAATTTGTGGTTTTTGAATTTATTTTATTTATTTTTTATTTGGATTTTTAAAAATATTTTTGACTGTTACATACTCTTCCGGACTCTAGGTGAGGCTGTGATTAAGAGTACTGCAATTGTCTTTCTTTCTTCAGTTCTGCTCCGGAGGCATGGAGGGAGGACATCTTTTGTAAGTGCTCTTGATTTATTATTTTATTTTTATTTTGTTTTGATTTTGGAGTGCTGGGCTGGGGGGGGGGTTAAGTAGAGAATTTCGACTTAACCCCCCTCCCAAGTGTTTTTGCTTGTTCTTTTGTATTTATTTTGGATTTTAGATGTGTTTTATTGTTTTGGATATTTCTGGTTGTTATTCCCCCCCCCCCCCCGTATTTATTTTTTAAATTTGTGATATTATTGTTTGTTGAATTAGGTATTTTCATGTTGTAGATAGGTGGTTTTAGTGTGTTTTCATGGTTTTTTGTCAGCCTTTGGTATTTCGGGTGTTTTTTGTTGAGTTGTTTATTGTTTTGTTGTTTACTGGGTTTATTTGAATAATTTGTTTATTTATTTGTGTTTTTTTTATTTTTGATGGTTGGCCTTATGTTAAACTGTTTTTGTTTTGATGTGGTTGTGTTTTGTGGGGTGAAGAATGGCCTGTCTGTTTTTCCCTTTTCCCCATTGCTGTTTCAAAATTAGGTTTTGATGCAGCGATGGGAAAAATGAAGAGCCGGCAGTCAGCTTGATCGTCTGGTAAGGTTTGTTAGGTCGGTCGGGAGAGAAGGAGGCAGAGAAGAGCTATCTGCTTCACGATGGTTCTCTCCTCTTGGCCTCCTTTTCCCCTAGCTTACCTGATGGGAGATCGGCAGGCAACGATCCGTAAGGGGTGGTGCTCTTCCTTGCGGATTGCTGGCTGCTGCTTTTCTATTACCTCCACCACTGTTTCATGCTAGTTTTCGAAACAGTGATGTGGGTAGTACAAACACAGCAACCAGTCATTCGCCAGGAGTGTGCTTCCCCTGATGAAGTGCTGCCTGTTGGTGGTCCCCCCCCTGCCTCAACGTACCTTGAAGGTGGCAGCGGTCTCGCCATGTCTTTGGCGGGGTAGCAGGGAGGAGAGGGAGTCCGTGGTTTTTGCATGCTTGGGTTAACGAGGCCGTGAGGTACTGCATCTGGCTGCGGCGGCCTTGCACTCCCATTGTGTGAGGCGCTGTGTCCACCTGAGGCGGCCTTGCACTCCTGTTGCATGAGGCGTTATTTAATATTTTGCTTGCCAGCTTTTTCTACATTCTTCGTGCTCGCTCCCTTCAGCCTGATTGTCTAAAGTGGTCACAGTGCGGAGGACACTGGGATTTGAAGTTGTCTGTCTTTTGTTTGCGTTCATGCAGTGGCTTTTTTTCCAGGGCTCGTTTTGTATCGGGCGTGCCGGCTCTCCCAGCATTCTCCTTGCTCTCGCCTGTCAGCCTGATTGGCTGAGGGGTGGCGTGGCGCGGAGGACACTGGGACTTGAAGTTGATTTGTTTTGTTTGCATTCGTGGGGCGGTTGCCCCACTGGTGACTGCCGGACCCTTGCGGCGATGTTCGGTCGAGGTAAAGGCAAGTGCGGGTGGCTCGTTACGGGATAGTATGGATGGGTGCGGGCGCGTTTGCTGGATTCCAACGGTTAACGTCCCTCCTTATAGGTAAAGATATACAAGATTTCAAGTTGATTAGGATTCTTCATTTACCTATACTGTTAGATATTATTGTGGCTACGTCTTTGGAGGTTTCTATGATGGGAGAGCTACTTTCTGATACCTGAGTAAAAAAGTCTATAGTACCTTTAGCCTTGAAGGGGATATCCAGCCATTGTCCTCTGGGTGCTTTTGGCCTGCAAACTGCATCAGGCCTAGCCAGCTGAAGCAGTGAGGAGGCATTTGAGTAGCTGTACCCCAAAACATTGTGGGTAAACTTTATGGTTAGAGGGCCGTATGGTGAAGGTATTGTGATTTTAATTGTCTTGGGGAGAAAGAACTGGGATATTGGTGCTGTCCAGGCTCCACTGTATGTGAATTATTAGGGAATAGGAATCTACAGAGATGAAATACTGAAATTGGTTGGGTAGGGTTGGCTTGGCTTGGCTTGGCTTGATTTGTATGTACATACGTATGTATCCCAACCATCTGGGATATTCTCCCATTCTGGACAGTGCACAACAAATTAAACGATTTTTTTACAAATAACAATTTAAAATTAAACATAAACAATTAACCATACAGAATAAATTATGGGCAAAAACAATAGACAGTAATGATGCCCCAAAGACAACAGAAATGAGCTTCCTTAACTGTAGAAGCAAATCACCAGTTCAGCTATCTGGGGCTGGGGAGACATTATTTTGTCTGCTTTCAGAAAGAAGTGGCGGGTGCTTTGTATGTAGCGCAAATGCCTCAAACGGGACAAGTGGTAGGGAAAGGGATTGTGTCATCGCTAGGCATGAGGTACTTGACATCATGGTGGCATGGGGTCCTGAGTCTTCACTGGTGCCTGCTTCTCCCATTTTGCATGGCTGCCTAGTTTTGATGAGTGCAAGAGACAACCGTACCCTCCCAAGGTACTCAGTATTGCTCAGGAAAGCAGGTTGAAAGATGTGATCTGTTGGTTCCTTTCCAGCTGATTTTAGCAGCTACCCACATTTTGGCCACATTTGCTAAAAGATGTAAATTCAAGTATAGCTTTATCAGACAGGAAAACAAAACAAAAGTAGAAACAAACAAAAAATGGAAGAGAAAATGTGGCATTTTAAAGACTAAATGCTATCCCCCCCCATCTCATCTTTTGTAGATCAAGTCCCGCTTCCTCAGACCATTTGAGGAAGTCTGAGGCAGTGGACCTGATCCATGAAACGTCACTTTGAAATATAGCAGTTAGTCTTTCAGTTTCCACAATGTTTTTGTCAGCTTCATTTTGTTTGTTTTTACTTGGGGTTTTTTCTTGCCTGATGTGCCTGCACAGAACACTTTTAAAAGTACAGATTTGTGATGCTTGTATTCTCATGCTTGTGGTTAGAAGCTTTTCATCCTTCATCACAGACAAGGTAAGTCCCAACCGCTCACACAGGGTCCTAAACTGGTGGGAATGAGAGAGCCACTCAACAGTCTTTGCATTGTCAATGCTGGAGATAATTTTAAGTGATAGATCAAATAAAGGAAGTCAGTCTGGTTCTGATACATATAAAAAGCCATGAGCATCTTCTAGTCCTAGACGTTTCCCAGAATCCCCCAGGCAGATTTCTAAAACAAAGCAATCACATATACCACCCCATAGTGTTTAGTGTACTCTCTGGGTGGGTAACAGGTTAATTAGCATTTTGCCCCAACATGCTGGGTACTCATTTTACTGACCTCGGAAGGATTGAAGGCTGGGTCAACCTTGAGTCCTGTTCAGGATCAAACTCACAGTCTTTTGGTTGCAGGGCAGCAGTTTAACCACTGCGCCACCAGGGCTCTAGGACTAGGAGAAGCCAGAAGGCCATAGAGATGTCTTTCTATCTTCATATTGTGATTCAGTTGGAGAGAAGAAGGAGCTGGCCCTTAGTCACACTGCTTCGTGGGAAATGGCCACAGTAATCTATGGGTTGGATAGATTTGCTAACCATTAATTAGACCAGTGTTTCCCAGCTTTTGGTTTTTGGACTTAAATTTCCAGAAGCCTAAGTCAAGCCCTCAAAGCACTCATCAGCCAATGTACTTCTGGGAATTGAAGTTCCCTATGGGGTGTGGGCCCCACACTGGGAAACACTCCTCTACAAGGTTGATTGTGATTCTTGTCTTCTTGTGATTGTCCTTAGGTCACCCCAAAAAAGAGCAGATTCATTTTCAAGTTTTAAGCATATACTTGTCAGAATTTTGAAACTAGCGGTATCCAGAAGTGCTTGATCTTTGCTGAGTGTGGTGTACTATTTTACTGTTTTAAATCCCAAGCATACAGCATTAGAGAACCTTAACTTGTAATGAACATGACTATGGTTTAATAGTCTTTATTTGCCTGAAGTTATAGTCTTGGCAGCAGAGATATCACCTTGTTTGCCGTCTCATTCTGCTGTGTCATCCAGAGCCCTTGGTGTTCTGCTTAATCACACTCCAGCAGCCACATGAAAGTTGCTTCAACCATGATATGGTGGTGAAAAGACATTGCGCAATTCCAGCCAGTGAGTTGTGATAGGTTTTTGGCTAACTTTATTCTCTTTTTCTGGTGATCAAACAGAGGCTCTCTGCTGAAGGGAACACTGTCTTTGTATTTAATGAAAAAGGAGGCACCGAAGAACATGTAGACTCTCGTCTTCAATGGCAGCTAAACCTCCTCACCCACATAGAGAATGTACAGAACGAAGTCACAAATAGAATGGATCTGATTGAAAAAGAAGTGGATGGTAACTATCAAAAATCACTTAGAGCGTAAATTTAATTTTGAACCTTTCCCATATAGGCTGTGATTTTGGAAAAGACATTAAAACCCCGGCTTATGAACACCCTGGTTTATGTTTGCCATGGTTTACGGCAGCTAATCCGTTGGAAATAACGTCCCAGCCCACAACTTTTTTTCCCGGATTGCGAGTGGGAATTCCCCAGAGTGCATTGCACTTGGGGGGGTATATAAGACCACTCGCAGCCATTTTGGACTCTGGGTGGCATTGTCGCAGCAGGGCAACCTTGTCTTGCACATTCACAGCGCCTCTTCTGGAGCCGTCGCTAAAGCCTGGGATGTCTTTTAAATCCAGCACCTTAGCGAAGGCTCCAGAAGAGGTGCCGTGAACGCTCAAAGCAAGGTCGCCTCACTGATTGATCTCTCCCCCCCCCTTTTGCAGCACTGACCCAGGCACAGAAGGGGGGAGAGGCAATTGACCGTAGTGGGGCGACCTTGCCTTATGCATTCATGGTGCCAATTCCGGAGCTGTCACTAAGGTGCAGGATGTCTTTTAAATCCCACGCTTTAGCTATGGCTCCAGAAGAGGTGCCGTGAACGCGCAAGGCAAGGTCGCCCCACTGCGATCACTTCTCCCCCCTTTCACTGCACCGACCCGGACACAAAAGGGGGGAGAGGCAAACAGTTCGCCTCTCCCGCCTGCGGCTTCTTCAGCGGGGAAGCCCTGGATGTGGCCGGCCCCGGTGGCAAGACAAACTGCTCCCGTTTGTCACCCTACGCTGACCCTGAGGAAGAAGCGCCGGAGCCCAGGCAAGGTAGGGAGCTTAGCTCCTTCATCCACCTGGCATTTCTTTTTTTTGGGTGGGTGGGTGGGGGTGGTTTGGCTTTTTTTTTGGGGGGGGGGGGTCGGAAACATTTTTTTAATTTTCAGTGCATCCCTATAGAAAAATGTGCTTCGGTTTCCAACTGATCCTGTTTCTGACAAAACTGTTTGAATGTACTAAAATCATAAACCGGAGTTTTACTGTGTACTTTTTCAATTACAGTACCACCAAGGGCCATGCTGGCTGGATGAATCTAGTAGTTGCAGTGCTAAAAACTTTCCCAAACTCTGGAAATCCTCCACACACACACCCCACTCCACACCCCGGGCAATATGCAGACATGTTTTAAAATATGTCTGATGGAACACTTTCTCTGCACCGCCGTGTCTTTCTGTCACAAAATAGCAGTGCATACTCAGTTGGGAGATATTTGCAAGAATAATGGAATGTCTGCTCTTTGTCTTATATCACCATAGGGTGAAGTGAGGCTCCGGGCTACATGTGAACTCCTCAAGGCTGTTTGCCAGGTCTTCAGCCCTCTCTACATTGTCCCCTCTTGTTTTGTCAAAATAAGTAAATTGAATTACTTAGTGTTCTTTCTGATACTGAAAATACAGGATAGGGATGCCCAGGTCGCTCTCCTAACTCCAGCATGATTGATCAGTCAAGGTCCACTGTAAGGGGTCTCCATTCTGCCCAGATCTTGGCCACTAAAAAGTGGAAAGCACCATATGTTGGCACAAAACAGTGCTTCATCCCCAGCTGAAATAATCATTTCAGCTGCAGGCTCTGTGAGGAACTTTAGGTAAGATGCTCTTCCTCAACTTGAAGACCCATTTGCTTAGACCAGGATAATAATACAGTGGAACCCTGGGCTACGGAATTAATCAGTTCCAGGACGTTTTCTGTAAAGCATTTTTTCTCTAACATGAAGCACAATTCATGCACCCCATAGGGATGCAATGAAAATAAAATAATGTTCCGGAGGTTAGAAAAGAGCTAAAAAACCTGTAATTTTTCTGTTCAAAACTCTTTCTAAAGTGGCGGAAACACAGCGAAAAATTCCAAAGTGCACTTTAGAAAGTGTTTTGAAACAGAAAAAAATAAGTTTTTTTGGCTTTTTATTGAGCTTTGGAGCTGATTTTTTTAATTTTCAAGGTATATTCATCACATTTTTGTCAGCACCATCTAGTGGCCAACCCTGGTAATTGCAGGAAAAGTCCCCGCCTAACAGCTGATGGGGAAAAATGAGATTTCAAGCACTTTCCATTTTCAGCTATCTTGAGATTTGCTGTAGTTCTGGTCTCAAATTGTGGGTAGTTAATTTTTCAACAAACCAAACCAAGTTCAAACCATGTCTCACATATTTGTGTAAACCTTAATTAAAACGAGCCACAGTTTCTGGGTCAGATGCTATAACATGGTGTGGTTATTTGAAAGCGGAAGGGATGGCTTGCAGTCTTCTGGCAACTATACCAAAGAAAGAGACGTGGGCTCACAACACTACATTACCGTTTAATGTCATTCCTTTCCAGAGTCAAAGTATTATTATATCTAAATAGAATACATGTTGTTTTTATCCATAGTTTTAGAAAGTTGGCTCGACTTCACTGGAGAACTGGAGCCGCCCGACCCCCTTGCACGCCTGCCTCAGCTCAAGCGTCGGATCAAACAGCTCATATCTGACATGGGGAAGGTCCAGCAAATAGCAACCCTTTGTTCGGTATGACGAAAGGAGGGGCGAAGGAATATACGCGTAGACTGTTGTAATGAGTTCCATAGGATCCACAAAGTTCAATGAAAGCATAGTTTTAGAGAGACGCCTGAATGCTATTCCTTATTCTGTGCTGGCTTTTCTCAGGATGCTGAAGATCTAGAGACGGGAAAATGAAGAAAATCACAGGTCCCAAACCTGTATGGTTTGGAAGCTGGTGGATTCCATGCTGTGACAGCTTTTCCCTTTCTCTATACCACGATGCAGAAATGCCTACAAAGGAATGTTTTATATGTTTTTACAGACAGTGTTGGGAGTGAAACCATCAACCTATTGATTTGTTTAAACGCCTACTACAGTAAGATGTGCTGGATGAAGGAATGAACTGCAATGTTTTCTTTCAATACTGATTTAAGAGCCAGAAGATTTCTTCCTGCTGGTATTTGAAGGATGGAAAATGGAAGCAATGGCTATCTTGCCTTTGCGTGGTGGATATGGCAAATACTAGCTTTTTTTGAACCAAGACTGCTATGTGGTGACCTCTCCATGAATATTATTTTTCTAAACAAAACCTTCCTTGCTTCTATGCTCTTTTTAAAGAATCAATTTGGGGGCGGGGGGGAGAAGTGCCAAATAACACTTTCAGAAACCACTGAAACTAGAATATGTGTCACTTGTGTGCTTCTCTTTCTTCCGATGCCCACCTCTCAAACGAAGCCCCCAGTATTGCCTGCAAACAATTCTGAAGTGTACTTGTGTTCTAGCAAAATTAAGGTATTCGGGGCTATTGCCTAATTTTTAATTTGATTCTTAATTTTTTTTTAAAAAATGCCCTGAGTAGATCTGGTTAACATTAGCACTCTGAAGTATTTATCATCCTCAGCTGGATTGAGGAATGACAGGAGCATCCAAAATGCCAGCGGTTGTCAATCAAACAAGGCTACTTCCAATGTTTACCATTTCTAGACAGTCTGGGGGGAAATTGAAGAAAGTGGGGAATATGCCGATAAGTCCCTGTGAGATAAGACTAGTCCAGGGGTGGTCAAGCGTGGTGCTCCAGGTGTTCTTGGACTTCAGGTACCAGAAGCCCAAGTCAGCACACCGTCTGATCAAGGCTTCTGGGAATTGAAGTTCAAGAACACTTGGAGCGCCAAGGTTGGCCACGCCTGGACTAGGCTATATGCCGTGGCACTGGGAATGGCTGAACACTACTTCTGTTCTTGTATAAATAGGGCTTTTCCACACTATCTGGAATATGGAGTGACCTGCTTGGTCAGGGGTGCCCATATCTTTTGGGCCACGGACCGATCATGTGGTTCAGGGGGCCAGTCACTATGGCCCATGGGCTGGATCTGGCCCCTGATGCCATTTCATCCAATCTGCGAAGCCCTCATCGCTCCCGGAAGTAAAACGCACCCGTTCGATGTGGTTTTACCACGCGCTCATACGGGCGCATTTACTTCCGCTTCCAGGAGCAGCAATGGCTTCGTGGGCTGGATGAATTGGCATCAGGGGCCAGATCCGACCCATGGGCCGTAGTTTGGGCACCCCTGTGCTAGGTCATTCTTTGTCGGTTAAAATCAGTATTTGGGAATCTTTGCCCCTCTAAAGTGGAGAGAATGAAAATCCATTATCTGTTCGAAGCATTCAGTTACCATTTGGGCAAAACATTGTGAAACCAAAGTCAGCTTAGTTGCCCTTTTTAAAAGAATGGTTTCTGGACTAGGTCCAGGTCCCTTTTCTCCATTCTTACTGCACCCAGTGCTACAGTTCTCGTATTAGAATGTATGCGTATTTGTGTGTGGAATACATGCTCACACATACGCACTGCATTCTAGAGACATATTTATTTTGACAAGTCTAGTTTTATGAGAAGTAGACCTTGGAGCCTGGTGACAAAATATTTATAAAATGTTACCTTTTAACAATTTCTAAAAGAAGAAAGAGAAGGGTGGAAATAATGTATGTACAGGTTTTGAAATTTGTAAAAAAATAAAATTTAAATATTGACTATTCAGAAGAGGGTGTAGTGAAGAGAGCACAATACTTGAACTCTTTATTGCCACCCTGACTTTTTCAGTGCTGGTGATCTGTATAGAAACCTATGCGATGAGCAGTAAACTTGAAGCTCCCCTTGGAAAAGAATGCAAGCCACTGTACATTACAAATGTATTTAAATTTGCAGATACACTATTCTATATGTAAGGTACTGTATGTAAAACTGTTTTATTAAACAATTCTGCATACTCTGCATTTTTTTAACTCTTCTTGTTTATCTTCTCATAAGGGGAAGGGTTAAGTTGGTTACAGCTCCCCAAATGAGATTTTAAATGTCATTTGGGATGTTGAAAAATGTACCTCTAAATCTTTGATTGCACTTGGTAATAATTAGTCAGATAATTTTTCTATCTTTCCTAATACGGTGTCCTCATCTCTTCGGCTGGATATAACAGAGTGTGAACCTTTTGTTCTTCTGTGCATAAAGCAAGTGGGCTACCCCTGAACTAATGATTCAGCAAAGATGTGACTGTTGGCTGGCTTTATATGACCATGCGGCAGCAGCTGCTCCTCATATCCGAGTACAGTAGAACCCCACATAACGAAAAAGTTGTAAAATGCTTAACTAGGTCTATGACAATCCCACTTACTCCCAGGTAGGACTCGGTAGGACTCCTGCCTCCTGGTGATGGGATTGCGCCTGATCCTGCTTCCCTGGCCAAGATCGGACCCAGCAGGTCAGAGCTTTTCCTATCGGTATGCCCAATCAGTCCTGACCGAAATCTAGGTAGTGAGCAAAGGGTGCCTGTGAAACTAGTGTAGATTCAGGTAACGTGTGCCAAGTAATCACTCCAGAGTCTCTTCAGGCATTTTATGTGTACTAGCAGGGGTACTTGGCGTTGCCCTGGTGGGGGACCCAACCCATGGTGATTAGAGACCCAGTCTCACCCTCCCCCCCGGCCCCTTCCCCCCTGATGTATTGGCCTGGGCCATACACACACACCTGTCACACAACACAGACACCCAGCACACAAACCACTCCCACCACACCCAAACACATCACACCGACACGGCACACCCACAGTACACCCCCACGCACAACACAAACATGTGACACAACACACAGCCCCGACACACAAACCGCACCCACCACACGCAGACACAATGCAACATGACATACCCACGCAGTACACTCCACACACCCAATACACACACACGACACACACCCGTCATAGCCAGACACAGCACACACGACATCACACACACAACACAGCCCACACACACAACACACAACCGACACTCACTACAGCCACACACAGCACAACACACTCACACGGCAACCCCTCAGCCTGCGTTGCTGCCGCCGTGTCGGCATGGAGGCCTTCAGCCTGGCCTTTTCCGGAAGGCGGCTGGAGTACGGGCGCTCTGCGCGGCCCATGCCTGCCGGAGAAGGGGCGCCTGGCTTTCCTTCTCCGGCAGGCATCGGGTGAAGGGAGCACTCTGGTCGGCCCATGCCTGCCGGAGAAGGGGTGCCCGGCTTTCCTTCTCTGGCAGGCATCGGGCGAAAGGAACGCTCCGGTCGGCCCATGGCTGCCAGAGAAGCCGGGTCCGTGCCATCTCCGGCAGGCCTGGCGGCTGCGTCCTACAATAGAAATGGCGGCCAACCAGTGGCGCCTCCCACCTGGTGAGGCGGTAATGCGCATGAGTTAGAGTCGACGCATCCGCACAAGCCTGCCCATAGTTCCAGGTGGCAGCGATGCCTGGAACTCCGGGCAGGCTTTTGTGCATGCATGGACTCTGATGCATGCGCATTACCGCCTCCCCAGCCATTTCATGCTGCTGTTGGGGGGGCTCTTCGTGTCCAGTTTTTGGGGTGAAGGACCGCAGGGGCCACTGCCGGTACCCTGCGCCAGCCTGGCCAGGTGCACCAGGTAGGTGGGGCGCAGGTTTCTGGGATGGTGGAGGTCAAGGTGGCATGGTGTTTCACTAACAAACGCCACGACACTGGTTTTAGTTAGATATAATATAGATAGATCGATTGAAAGCATAGCAAGATTCAGGATACAGTCCATTTCAAATCAGAAATAAAGCAAGCCGTATGTTCCAGGGATAGCCCATAGGCCTCCCTTTCTCCCAAGCTTCTACATTTTGGCAAGCGCACAGCATTCCAGAGAATGTCTGAGTGTGTGTCTGATTCTTGGGGATATATCTCCTCCTACAGGGTCCACCTTTAGCCCACCCCCTTCGGGATTCCAACTAATGACCTTACAGCAAGACATGTCAATCACACATCAGGTTTCATTTCTTTGAGGCAATTCCTGAGGTAAAAATGTTTACATTCTTTCACTGTCCCCTGGATTTGAAATTGCCAATTTGAAAAAGACACAGGGTATACCTAGTTCCGTCACAAGGTCAAGGTTCTGGAGCAGAACATGAATTGAAGATGTTAAAAACTATAATACCTGGTCGTACAAAAATGGCAGTTCCATTTCAGCAAATAGGTTCATCCGCAACAAATTTGGTTAATGCTGGCCAGTTTCTCTTGAGTTTCTTGGGCACAAAGAACACCACATTGTCATTTGCAGCAAAGTGAAGCTAGGATTTCCTCTTTAGATGAAGAGATGCTTTCAATGTTAATAGAAATTATTGTCATTTGTGGTTCTGGAAAGGACTATTTGGTCATTTTGCTCATCAGCAAGTTTACAGTGCAACATTTCTGGGTAGGAAAGATTACCGTACGTAGCTGGCTCTATGCCATTGCCCAGGGAATGACCGAATGTTCTTGCAATGCTTTCCACTCTTTATCTGAGCATTTAAGTGGTTCTCAACAGAACATTTCTGGTTCACTTACCAAATGATCACATATAGTGTGACAAATTACGCCTGGTTAAATTGGGTGTGAAAGCTGTTGGGGTAAAAGAAAACCTTTTCCAAAGCTTTCCTGCACGCCAACATCTTGCCCTGTGTCATTCTCATACTTGCACCACTTCCATTTTCTTGCTGACTCATTATAGACAGGAAACATCACTTCTTGTCTGCTGAAAACCCTGCTTTGTTGACCCGGAAGGCAGCACTCTGACCTTCGGAGGTTGCTTCTGCAACATTAAACAATAGTGTGCAGTACTTTGAATGGAAAGGGAAAGGGAGACAAGCATGTATTTGTGTGTAGAAGCTCCCAAGATCAGTCTATGGTATATCCCAGTGATGGCGAACCTTGGCACTCCAGCTGTTCTTGAACATCAATTCCCAGAAGCCCGGATCAGCAGGAGTGCTGACTTGGGCTTCAGGTAATTGAAGCCCAAGAACACCTGGAGTGCCCAAGGTTCACCATCCCTGGAATATCCAGTTCAAAATATCTTAAGTAGCACAACTAGAGAACATTATTTTTGTGTGCACACATAGCAACACATAGTTCAAATTCATTAACATTCAATGCTAGTTGCTTGTTTTGGAATTCCACACATTTAAAATTGAATAGGGGACAGTTAGGGCGGATCCGAATAACAACCATAGATCATCTACCACTGCCAGTTGTGGGAAGCTGTACTGATTTGCATGATGATGTCATTCTGATTTAAAAACATTAGAACAGGCCACAGCCCATCTAGTCCAGCATTCTGTCTCACACAGTAGCTCACCATTTGCTTCAGGGTATTCCCAAGAAGATGCCTTCACTTGCTTAGGATTCCCTGAAAATGACATTGAGAGATATCCTGCCTATCTCTCCAACCCGGAGGTTGTCCTTAGGTATCCATAATTATAGCCATTGATACCCTTGTCCACCATGAGCTTGTCTAATCCTTTCTTAAAGCTGTCAAGACTGATAGCTGTCACCACTTCTTCTGGCAGGGAGTTCCATAGACCAGTGATCCTCTGGGTGAAAAAGTACTTTCTCTTATTTGTTTGAGAACTAGTACCCAAAAGTTTCATGGAGTGTCCCCTAGTTCTAGTGTTGTGCGATAGGGAAAACAGTTTTTCCTTATCTACTTTGTCCACACCGTGCATGATTTTATAAACTTTTATCAGCTCACCTCTTAGACGTCGTTCAAGAGTGAAGAGGCCCAACCGTTGCAGCCTCATATAGTAAGGAAGGTGTTCCAGTCCCCTAATCATTCTGGTTGCCCTCCTCTGCACTTTTTCCAGCTCCATAATATCCTTCTGGAGGTATGGCGACCAGAACTGTACACAGTATTCCAGATGGGGCCTCACCATAGATTTATAGAGGCAAAATGACACTTGCTGACTTATTTTCTATACCCTTCCTAATGATCCCTAGCATTGAGTTTGCTTTTTTCACTGCTGAGGCACACTGGGTTGACACCTTCATTGAGTTGTCCACCAGGACACCAAGGTCCCTTTCCTGGTTTGTCGCAGAGAGTTCAGAACCCATCAGTTTATAAATGTAATTGGGTTTTTTTGCCCCAACATGCATCACTCTGCACTTACTAGTGTTGAAGCTCATTTGCCACTGTTTTTCCCACTCCCCCAGTGTCAAGAGATCCCTCTGGAGCACCTCACAATCTCTCACAGTTTTCACTACCCTGTATAATTTAGTGTTGTCAGCAAATTTGGCTACTTTACTATTTACTCCTACTTCTAGATCATTTATGAAGAGGTTGAAAAGCAGGGGTCCCAGTACTGAACCTTAGGGGACCCCACTCCTTACTTCCCTCCACTTGGAGAAGTGTCCATTTAGTGCTACCCTCTGTTTCCTGTCTCTTAGCCAGTTGCTGATCCAGGACAAGACCTGTCCTTTATTCCATGACTGGTAAGTTTATTCAAGAGCCTTTGGTGTGGGACTTTGTCAAAAGCCTTCTGAAAGTCCAGATAAACAATGTCAACTGGATCCCCCTTATCCACATGCTTGTTGACACACTCAAAAAATTCCAACAGATTAGTGAGGCATGATTTGCCCCTGCAAAAGCCATGTTGGCTCTCCTTTAGCAGCACCTTCTCTTCTAGGTGCCTATTAATCCTATCTTTTAGGATGGTTTCCATCACTTTACCTGGGACACATGTCAAACTGACAGGTCGGTAATTTCCTGGATCACCTCTGGATCCTTTTTTGAAAATTGTGTTACATTCGCTACCCTCCAGTCATCAGGCACAAACCCTGATTTGAGGGAAATATTACATATTTTGGCTAGGTTATCAGCAATTTCATCTTTAAGTTCCCTGAGAACTCGTGGATGGATGCCATCTGGAACTGGTGATTTGTTAGTGTTTAGTTTAACAAGACATGCAAGGACCTCCTCCCTGGTTATTTCTATCTGGTTTAATTATTCGGTTTTCCTCCCTACAAAGATTGGCTCTGTTTTGGGCATGTGGTCTCTGTCTTCTTCAGTGAATACTGAAGCAAAGAATTCATTGAGTCTCTCTGCAATCTCTGTTTCCTCTTTAATAACCCCTTGCCTTCCATTGTCATCTAATGGTCCAATGGCCTTCCTAGTTGGGTTCTTACTTCTAATGTACTTAAAGAAGTCTTTGTTATTTCTCTGAGTATTTTTAGCTATACGCTCCTCAAAGTCTTGCTTTGCTTTCCTGATTGTTGCCTTGCATTTGTTCTGCCAGAATTTATGTTTCTGCCTGCTGTCCTCATTCGGACAAGCCTTCCATCTTCTAAATGAGCTTTTCTTGCTCTTGATCACTTCCCAAACAGCTCCTGTAAGCCACATCGGAGTCCTCTTGGACCTGGCAGTGCCCTTTTTCCTTTTGGGTATGCATTCCAATTGAGCCTCTGTTATTGTTTTTGTAAACAGCCTCCATGCCTCTTGGAGTGTTTGGACTCTCTTATTTTCCCCTTTCAGCTTCTTTTTTTACTAGTTTCCTCATCTTTGGGAAATTTCCTTTTTGAAAATTTAAGGTCTCTGTGTTAGATTTTATCAGTGACTTGCGGTCTATGATCAAGTTAAACATAATTGAGTTGTGGTCACTGTTCCCTATTGGATCAGTCACATTAACATTTTGCACCAGATCCTGAGTATTACTCAGGATCAAGTCAAGGATTCTTGCACCTCTAGTTGGGTCTTTAACCATCTGTCCCAGGGAATCATCTATGACTCTGTATTTGGTGTATATAAGCTCATGCCTTGCTATTTCATTCCTATATCTGAAGAAGTGGACTTGATCCATGAATGCTCAGAATAAAAATATAGCAGTTAGTCTTTAAAGTGCAAAGACTGCAGTGGCTCAAGTGGCTATGACACTGCCTGGGAGGCAGAAGGTCAGCAGTTCCATTCCCGAGTACTTCAGGACAGAATGAGTCTTTGTCCCAGCTCCTGCCAACCTAGCAGTTCGAAAGCAAGAAATTGCAAGCAGATAAACCGGGACCACTTCTGTGGGAAGGTAACAGTGTTCTGTACGCTCCGGTGTCTAGTCATGCCTGCCACATGACCATGGAAACATCTGCAGAAGCAGACAGCGCTGACCCATTGGCTTTGAAACAGATGAGCACTGAACCCTAGAGTCGGATACGACTGGCTTCCAAGCAAGGGAAACCTTTACCTTTAAAGTGCTGCAGTGTTTTTGGTTTTGCTTCCTGATTATTTCTCCAATGTGCTGAAGACTTGCTACCAGTTAGAGCAGAAAATAGTGGGCTAGGTAGTGGCCTAGTAATGCAGCGTCATATGTTGTAAAGCAGTCTCAGTGACTTAAGCCCATGATAGTTCATTCTATGCTAGGTTGTGTGCATGATGGAGCAGGAATTGCTAAGCTAGCATCTGAGGCTTTTCTGCCAGTTTAAGTCTCATTGATTCAAACAGATCTACTCTAATTGGATCTAGTGCTTTTTAAGTCTTTACTGCTCCAAATTATTGTCATGTTCCTGAATGCAAGCATGAAACTCGATATCACATGGTTTAGGCATTGCCACAGGTAAGCAGATGTTCAAAGCCTTGTCTCTCATCACAGTCATATTTCTCATCATTGTCAATGTGGCCCCACCTCTTTAGGTTTGTTTTGCACCGTGTCACCCCTGTTCTCAGCCTATTTAGCATGTTCCATGTCCCATATCAGAGATGATAAGCTCCTTTGTCTCCCATAACCCTCCGGGTGATATTCTTTTCCATAATTCAGTTTGACAAGGCTCAACTGTACATGGAATTGGTACCATTGTTTTTAGGAAGCTCTTGACTTCAACCTTGATGGATGATGTTGAAGTCCAAACATTGGGTATCTTGGGTCTGTTTCTTGCTTTTTCTTCTCCACCTCTGTCCCTACTTGTCTTATTACATCTGGAGGTGCTATACCCATGTGTGAGAAGATTTTATTAACAGGCGTTGGTTGTAAACCGCCTCTAACTATACAGCCACGTTAACTAGCATAGGCAGTGTTTGTACAGATGGGGCCAGCATACTCTGCAGCAGAGAAACACAGTGCAAGGGCAGATGTAGAGAGAACATTAGGCTGTGATTCCCATGTGGTATTTGTAAAGTTGTGGATGAGATTTTTTTTCCTGGTGCATACCTTCTGCTTAATATCCTGACAACAACGTTTATAGATTAAAGCAAGGTCCAGTTTTACTCCCAGCTATTTTGGATTGTCACAGTTGTTTCATTTGTGGCCTCTCCCCAGGTTATGTTCAGCTTCTCTCTTGCCTCCCTATTTCATATATGGAATGCACATATCTGTATTTGGATGTAAACAGAGTTTGTGGCCAAAGAACCTGAGAGACTGGTGTGGAATGTCCTCAGAAGAACTGTTCCAAGGAGTTAAGAATAGGAAGACAATCACCGTGATGATAGCTGATATCCTGAACGAATACGGCACGTAAAGAATAATAATAGATGTTATATAACATAGAGCCAATAAACTTCATTGAGGAAGGGCATTTTTTTGAGTTCTCCAATGGCTTTTTTCACCCTGCAGGGTGATTAAAAAACAACAACAACCCAACCCCTTATATTCTGCAATAGTCATTCAAATAGTCATGCAATAGTCATTCCTGTATCATATGTAGCTATGAGATCAATAAAACTAACCCTGTAAGCTGTCTCCTTTCATATTTGCCTCCCCGAAGACCATGATTAACAGTCGGACGTTCCCTGGACAAAATTGAGGGAAACCTGAACAGGAGAATCTTCCACCATTGAAGCATTATACATTGCATATACTGTATACTATATTTGGCATAATGACTCACTCATACCTGAGTTTGTACCAGCTTCAAATTCTGTGTCCATTGGTGCAAAACCAGCAAAAGTTGCCATTTGGTGGACAATTTGGAGCCTGCGCAGAACCTGAATGTAATATAAATGTAGTGAATTAAGAATTAATTAACAGCCCTGATGGTGCAGTGGTTAAGCTGCACTGCAGCCAAAACTGCATGAGCTCAGTTCAATCCTGATGGGCTGAAGCTTGACCTAGGCTTTCCATTCTTCCAAGGTTGATAAAATGAGTACCCAGCATGTTGGGGGCAAAAAATGCTAATTACCTTGGGAACTACCCAGAAGGTGCACAAAACACTATGAGACAATATACAAGTATAATCACTATTGCTAAATTCAGATTTGTTTATAAATATATGAACTGATGAGGCAGTCAAAGTCTTCTTCTTCCATGTCTAGGCCAGATGTGAAACTGGCAAAATGATGTCACCTTTGGGGAGTTCAGTCTGTAGAGCAGTTCCTTTCACCTGACCTAGTGTGAGAAAGATTAGCCAGCCAGCACAAGGTGGCCGTTACCCGGGTTATGCCCAATTATGGTTTCAAAATACCACAATCTTTGAAGAGGCTCTTCCTGTGTACCCCCAATCGAAGCTATAACCATTTTGGTTTTTCAGTGTACACCATTAGGATGCTTACAAGTCAACTCAGACTAAGGGTACCAATCATTCCAGACCAAGTCAGGGTACATTTTAAAGCCCAGAACTATCTTTCAAATCTGATTGGGGACCCATGCATAGGTCAGACATGAATAAATAGATGTATTACCCCCATGATGGCATGCCTCGGCACTCCAGCTGTTCTTGAACTTCACTACCCAGAAGGCCAAGTCCCATGTGAATCCACATGAATGGGTTTACTCTGCATATATGCAGTAAATCCATTCATGTGGATTCACAGGGACTTGGACTTCTGAGAACTGAAGTCCAAGAACAGGTGGAGTGCCAAGGTTTGCCATCACTGTATTATCCTGTGGTCTCATGTCTTTGGGTTGAACTGAGTCCTAAAATGTGTTTGTTTGTGCTTGAAGAGGCTGAATGCACTTATGCCATTTGGAGGGTGTGGGCAGCAGAAAAAATGGTGAAGAAATCTGATTCAGCTCAGTAGACCTTATGCCTTGTTTGGAAACAAAATCTGCGTCATTTGCCCTCTTTAGTGACCAACCTTCCATTTCGGGAGCAAAAGGTATGCAAGTGGAAGTGACTATATAACTGTGCGCAAAACTACGGTGTGTACAAGACAAGGCACCTCTGTCCAGTAAAGGGGTTCAGGGAGGATTTCCTGCATCCAGAATGGGCCCTTTACTTTTCAATGTGTTCCTTTGTCTTATAAGAATAGCATCGGCCAACATCTTTGGTAAGTGAATTTTCATTTGTTCTTTTAGACTCCAGGTGTGTTTTGATTTTGAAATAATAAAGTTATACATTTAAATTAAGAGTAGAAAGTGGAATTTAATGCTTTGCCTATTTGCTCTTTCATGTGCTAGTCCACTGCACATAAATACTGCATTTGCCTAATGAGAAAATCAGATTAAAACCCTTAGAAGACACCAAATAATGAGCATGATTTTTTAAAAAGTACAATTGAGCCACTTCAGATGTAATCATTCAGGGGAATTTTCATATTCAAATTATTAGCCCAGATAGTGTATAAAATAGACTCACCGTTCTGGTCTAAGAAAGAGAGTCTTTGCACTAAAGACAACTTCTTCTTGTTGTTCTGCTGTATCTGTATCCAAATATTGGTGATCCTCATGGCGATCAGCTATGAAGACTGTCCTGAGAATATAACGCAGTGGCCTTTCATCTGCCTTCCACATCCCAGAGTGACACCTGTACCACAGATCCAGTTCTGCGAGTCACTTTCTGGTCCTGAGCCCCTTTGGCATGTTAAGTACTCGTCATCTCCAGGCCAATATGGATGAAGCTGCTGCCCTCTATCAAGATGGATTCAAGTGGGATTTAATCCACTTGGGGACCATCACCCCTTCCCAGTGGACTTTGGCACCCAAGGTCGTTAGTCCTCAGGGTTGTCAGGTTAGTTAACTGCCACCTGACACTCGGCATTGAGTCACTGGTAGTCTGGTCTACTGAAGATCATTAATCACCTACAAAGGGAATTGAATAATTTTCTTTACACAGGCTAATAAACAAACAGTGCCAGGTAAGCAACACACCTCCACTACTTTGGTCTCCGAGTGTCAAAATCCCTGAATATTGGCCATGCCAGCTGGAGCCAATAGGACTTACTTACTTACTTACTTACTCACTCACTCACTCATTAAAATGCATTCCCATCTGTGCTTAGAATGGTAAGGGCCAAACTTCTGGAACAATTCTGAGCTCATAGTATCTGTCTTGAGTGTCTCTCCAATTGACAACCAAATTGTCATGCAATATAAAGAGAAGCTGGAGTTCTGTGGAAGACCAACCAGCACTGGCTTGAGAAAAGACAGAAGGCTTTGATCACTAGTTGGCAGATGTACATAGAGAGAAAATGCAAGCTGCTCTGAACACAATGACAAGGGAACAGTATATTGCACAGCATCCCTGTGGAGCAGAAAAACATTCTTCCTCATTGTTTAGTTTATCCCTTTCCTACTCTTACATTGCCCAAGGAAGGGAACAGTGTTTTGTGTGCTCCAAAGTCTAGCTAAGCCTGCCACATGTCCATGGAAATGTCTGCAGATGCAGACAGCACTGGGTATTTGGCTATAAACAGAGAAGAGCACTGAACCCTAGAGTTGGATATGTGTGGCTTTCGAACAAGGGTGATCTTTACCTTTACTAAACTAGGTAGAATTTCCAGAATAGGAAATTAATGGAATCAGGAATTTGAAGAATTCAAAAAATCCAGTTGGTTCCATATAATGGGCAGCTTTGTCACTCAATTCCACAGAAGACTCAGACACCAATGTTGGTTGGAAACTAGGGCCACCATTGCTTTTAATCGTGTCATAAGCACACAAAGGTGTCTTCTGGGTTGAAAGGACTTTTGCTGGAGTAACTCTAGTCATAGGACATCTGAATGAGGCTCCTTTCAGATCTTTTCTCACTGAAGTAGTCGCTATTTATCTACTTGCAATTTCTTGCTTTAAAATTGCTTTAAAACAGTAGATAATGCCACTAGATCTTCAGAAGGCGTCTTCGCAGTGCGGTCTGCATAATCCCTCTGAACCATACCCCTCCCCTGGCCTGGAGGGCCATGTCCACCTTTAGACTCCCCTCCCTTTTGCTACTGACCAGCCATCTGACACATGGAAGAGACAGCCATTGTCCCCAAGTGGAAACTCCACCCTGGGACTACTGGTTCTGCAATATGCATTTTCATGTATAACCATTGGCCCATAGAGGACTTAAAATGACCACACTACCTGCCAAAGGTGACCTAAAAAGCAGCCTCTCTATGCATGATGGGACAAGTGGAAAAAAACCCACACCATGTAGCCAATTTATGTGTGAGCCAAAAATTCCTGCCCAGCCCCGAAGCGACCAGCTACTTTTCGTCATGCACATAAGGTTTGGAGAGAGGGTCACTGTGAAGCCTGATCAGGATGCATGATGCTGTGGAGAAAACACAGGTATTTGTGTTGTACATAAACCATACCCAAACACTCCATGTCAATTTGATAGGCCCCCACTGGTGGTCTGATACGGTCTTCTGTTTCATGATGGGCAAAGGCTATTTTGCTGGTGCAATTTGCATGGGTGAACACATGCTTTCTGTGTTCCAAAAGGGCTGGCTACTCTGTTAACCAAATGCCGGTTAACAGATCAGCACTTGGTCTCATCCAACAAGGTTATTCTTACATTCTTATACCTTTACCATGGTTCTGTCTAGTTTGCCATCATAAAGAGCCATTGAGCAATAAATTGGCCTGCTTCTATTCAGGGCCATAGCCAGAGGGGCCAAAAACCCTCCTGAGCTAACAAGCTTGCCCCCACAACCCGCCCGATGGTGCCAATGTTATATATGTGAGTGTGACATTGTTGCCCCTCCTGAATTTTTTTTGCCTCTCCTGACACCCCCCAAATAATAATAATAATAATAATAATAATAATAATAATAATAATAATAATAATAATAATAATAATAATAATAATAATAATAATAATAATAATAATTCATTCTAGAATCCTGGCTACGGCCTTGCTTCTATTTCATTCATTCAACCTAGTCCTGTCTCCAGAGCTCCAGACAAAATTCTGCCCTACTCCTTCCTGAGAAGCGTTCTGACCTCAATGCCTCAGTTGAAGCCTAAGGGCATTGGTATGCTTCCCTGGATCTTCAGGTAGGAAGACAATCCCAGGGCTGATGGTGATGAAGGGAAGAGAAGAAAACTTACTTTTTGTGTGTGAAGTTACTTTAAAGCCTGAATGGTCATCTCTACTCATTCCAAGTTGATACCAGTTCTTACTGGTTCCATGACATTTGGAACAAGGCAGGGAGTGGAGCATTATGACTTGTGAGACTTCTTCTTGCATGAGCACTGGCTGCACCCCACAAAAAAACAAAAAAACAAACAAACAAACACAAAAAATCCCCACCTATGGGCTTGTCATCAGCCTGCCAAACATATTTTGCCTCTGAACTTTGAAGGTGTGGGCTGTTCCTAGCCTAATAATCTTATTGCCTGTAGATCAAATCTGTGAAGTTCAAAACATGAGCTCTGCCATTGAACAGTTGGGTCACTTTCTTGTCCATGGCACACACGTGAGCATGATGTGAAGATGACATGGATGGTGCAACCAACTAGATTGCAAAGAGGACCATCTTTCAGAATCGACATGACAACTGTTTGGAAGGATTTGCACTGGCTGCCAATAGGCTTCCGGTCTGGGTTCAAAGTGTTGGGCTGTAGCATCCCAGCTGTGGAATGTCCTAACTTTGGAGTCTTGACTGGTGCAAACAAAGGCATCATTGTTTCACTAAGTCAAAACATCATTAATCAGAGTCTTTAATGACAGAGGCTTGTGAGATGGCCAGGTTTTCATGTGCACTTTTAATATTACACATTTTGAAATGGTTTAATTTTAAATTGCAAAAACCCTTTCAAAACAGAGTAATCTCTGACACGAAAACACACATTTCTAAATTGCTTCATGAGATCTTGTGATACATAACAGACAATCTTCTTCTTTGCTTCTTCTTTTACCCCATCGGGTGTCGAGGGAGGCACAAGGTTCTTCTTCTGGCACTTCTAGTGACCTCCACCAATGTTCTTGTAATATGTCTCTGATGTTATTTCTCCATCTTCCTCTGGGTCTGATTCATCCTCTTTGTCCTTCTCTTTCCACACAAGACTTTAAGGTATGGAATCCCAAGACATTCTTTCCAGATGGGCAAACAACTTTATTTGTTGTCTCTGTATGTAGTGAAAATTGGTTCTGTTCCTATTCTTTCCTTTATAACCTCATTCCTGATTTTACCCCTTCTAGTCACTGCAGCAGTCTTCATCCACGTCATGAGAGGTGGTAACAGACCCAATTAAGGGATTGCTAGGACTGGGCAAAGTATGGCATAGTCTTGCGCTACAGGACCGCTATGGTAGCCATGAAGGCCATCCTGGATTACCCTGAAATCGGGTTGCCATAATTCTCTCCCACCAAACCGGTACAGCCATGTGACATCATTGCATTCTTCAAACTGTGCATGTGTCATGGAGACCACAGCTCTAAGACCCCACAGGATCCCTGTCCAGGGCAGGCAGCCACCATCAGTTTTAAAAAAGCTGTAGTCAAGAGGTTGTTTCCCATATGATTCTTCTTGCAAAAGATGATTCTTGATGGTTCTGTTTTATTTCTTTTCCCCATCTCTGCCCCAGCTCCTTCCAACCTAGCAGTTTGAGAGCAGAAATTGCAAGTACTGTAGATAAATAGGGGCCAGTTTGGTGGGAAGGTAAACAGCATTGAAAAACAGGAGACAGGAAGGGACTTATTTTGCAATGGACAACTTGTCACTTTCTGTCTTCCCTCCCTAGGAATAGTGACTCTATGAAATTGACCATTTACTTCTGGGATTTTTACATGTTTTTTCCTGAACCGGCCGGGACGGTTTCAATCTGGGAAAATCCCAGGAAATTGGTACATATGGCAACTCTACCCTGAAAAGACTTGGCCAACGGGGCTCTGGTAAAATTGTGACAGGCCCAGCAAGCGGGCAACGAATAACCCATTGCTAAAAAACTACAACATACTATAAATGTTTTAAATAAATAAATAATTGTGAGAGCAACGGCACCCGCTTGTCTCTGCTCCTTGCCCACTGGTATTCATAGCTACTGGTGCCTGATGGCCCCTGGCATTGTGGGGGTGCCAGGAGGGCATTTTCAAATTAGTTTCTCTCCTTCCCTTTCCACCCAGAGTATGAGGCAGAAACCCAGCCTCTTCGGCCTTGTGAGTTGCAGAGGGAGAAAGCTTTCCAGAGAGGTGAAGACTACATTCCTCAGTGCGCCGAAGATGGACAGTTCAGGTAATTCTTTCATAGCAGCATTAGAAATTAACTCTTTGAAATATTTGCCAATCACTCCATTCTAGATGGTCATTCAGTGCACATGCTCTTTTTCTGATTAGCTATCATCAATTAGAAAGTTGGGTGGTGGTGGTGGTGTGTGTGTGCCTGTGAAGGGGGAATGACTACCTTGTGAGCCCTCCCTCCCCATCCTTCCACCTTTGGAATGGTTCTCTGAACCCCACTGGTGGGTCATGTTGGTTCATCTAAGCAGGGATTCTCAACCATTTGAAGCCGCGGGCCAGGTCACGCTCCTCTAAGCCAGGGGTTCTCAACCTTTTGAAGCTGCGGGCCAGGTCACGCTCCATCAAACAGCTGAGCAGGCCAAGACTGGTGGTTGCCCCCACCATACATGCTGACATAAAATGTGTCTGCAGTGTCGTAAATGCATTTACGACAGCCCCAAGTGCATTTACAAGGGGAAAGATTTATACGATCTGAAGAGAAACCAGTCTGTGAATACCCACGTGCATTTATAACATCCGTAAGTGTGGACGCAGCTGTTTCTGGTGCTTTTGGTGGTGGGGGTGGGATCGGGAACAAGGGGTGACAGGAGGCCCATGGGCCATAGGTAGCGAACCCCTGAACTAAGTGATACAGGTAATAATCTTCATATCTGGATTCAGCATTCATGGTTCCAGTTATCCACAGGACTAAAATGTCATTGAAACTATAGAGATATGCATCTAAAAATGTCAGGAATCTCTGCTTTTTCATTAGGAACATGCAGTGCAATAAAAATGGCGATGTCTGCTGGTGTGTGGATGACAAAGGAGCCGAAGTACCAGGCAGTAGGCAGTCTGGATTATCCCCAAACTGTAAGTTAACCCTCCTTAATTCAAATCAGAAAGCCACTTTAGGCAACACCTCCAAAGCTAATAGGCCAAGATGGAAAATGTCATGTTTCATTTGGTTAGATTGTCTTTGGTCAGGCCAGGAAGTAAGGGCACTAACCCAGACTGTCATACATGGAGACTTGGCAAGGTCTAAGCTCCACTGGTTGTGTTAGCTGGGGCATTCTAAAAATCATAGAATGAAAATGTATCTTTCTTTAGCTCCACCATGATTCTGCAGGTGTCTTACCATCATAGGTTGCTATCTCCTTCCAGCTGCTCAATATTGCTTCCATCTCTCTCCCTCTTATTCCTTCTCTGTCAACTGAGCTTGCAAAGAGGAGCAACAATACCAAGGAGAATGTCTGATACTTATGTTTGTATACTTATGTATATTTTATTTCCAAAAAGGAATGGGATCTGACATTTCTTGATAAGAGGAAACCAAAAGATATAAGCATGCTTCTGCTAATTATTTTGTAGATTACAAATAACATAAATTTGTTTTTCCCCCTCAAAAAATCCTAGCTGTGTGCACCTAACCAATGGATTGTTCCATGCTCACGGCACAAGAACGATTTTGCTACTGGTAATAACATATGTGATCTACATGATATCGAGTGTGCTGATTCCAAATCTGAACTCATAATTTGCATATCACGTACAGATTTTAAGGCATGCTATAGCTGTTCAAATGGTTGGTAATTGGGTAATGTATTTTACATGGGAACAGTATGACAGTTGCAGCTACCACTATGCTTGCTGCTGCCTCAGCTGAATCATGTCCCCTGGTGGCATGCATGTTCCAGCAGTGGCTGGGCATGTCTGGGCAAGTCAGTGAGCTGATGTCAGAAATAGGTACAGTATATAAGGTGAGATGGACCAAGGGCTTGTTTCTAGTGTGAAACCAACTTATTGGATGGTACAGCTAGGCCATAGTGAGTCTGTTTTGACTTAAAGATGAGTTGGCACAGCTGTGTTAATAATCTGGACATTTTTTTGCTACATTTGTGGCAAATATACCCCATGTGATCAAGGCATGAAGCTAACAAAGATGTTAAGATCCTAACATCGTAGGCAGAATCAGCCTTCAGATTTGGATTCAGCACACTTGATTTAGTATAGGACACATGGATTAGCCCAAGCAGCAGACAATATTTATGTTTTTGTCATGCAGTGTTATTATTGCAAAAGTGCTTGTGAAGACAACAAATAATCTTAGCTAGGTGGATACTGATCATATAAACATCTGGAAATGCCCAGACTCAAAGATGCCCCTTCCTTCTGTAGGCTTATCCTTCTGCCAGCTAGAGAGGCAACGGATCTTGGTCAGTCGTTACGTCAACAACAGTGCAACTTCCTATATCCCACAATGCCTGGATTCTGGCGACTTTGACCCTATCCAGTGTGATTTGGGTCTAGTGCAGTGTTGGTGTGTGGATGCTGAAGGGATGGAGATTTATGGCACAAGACAAAAAGGAAAACCAAAGCAATGTAAGTTAAAGATGTAATACATATTACAAATTTTGACATTCTTCTTCTTCTTCTTTTTTTTATTTTGCAAAAGAAAGACAATTTTAGCTGGCACCAAAAGTTGCAAAATACATTTTGCACAAAATGCACAAAGTTCAAACTTGTTGCACAAAACCTAACTTTGAATAATGACTTCTTATGAATTTTGAGATTTTAGGACGTTTTTGCAATATATTTCAAATTTTTCACAGCAAGGTTCACAACAGGCAGTTCAGTTTGCACATTGGAAGGAAGGAAGGAAAGCGCTGTCTCTTTACCCTGTCATAAGTTTGTCTCTTTCTGCAAGATGTAAATTAGCTTGTTTCTCTTTTGTGATTGTTCATGGAGAGGTAAACACGAGCCCTGTTTGCAAGTCTTATGCCCATGCATGGAGCTTTGATGGAATTGTATGACTGCATGGAAAACATTTACTGTTCAACTTATGATTTGAGCTTTAGTTTCATGGTGAAGTTGTGGTTTTAACCTGGATTTCTCAAGTCCCAAGCAATGATTCAAACCCACTGGGCGCTCACATCTAAAATAGTCTTTCCCTTCCAACCAACTCACCCCATTACATAAACTCATGAGAAGCCTGATGTCACAGCAAATACAATCTACTTGCCTGTTAGGTCCTGGGAAGTGTGAGATCCGAGACCGCCGCATTCTTCACGGAGTTGGGGAAAAAAGCCCTCCACAGTGCTCATCTGATGGGGAATTTCTGCAGGTTCAATGCAAGTTTATCAACACAACAGACAGGATGGTCTTTGATCTTGTCCACCATTTCAGCAGGTAGGCAGAACATATTTTTATATATCATTTGTGGCTGATTTTGCAGGTAGGAAACAGCTCTTGGTAAATAAAGAGGGACTGGATGCTTTGAAAGAGAGGTTAGCTCTGGCTATGATCCCAAAACAGAACATCCTTCTATCTAATACTTGCCAACATTTGAGGACAAGATTAATCTAGCTGGCAGAGATCCACTGTTCTGAAAGGAACCTCACAGTGCCTTTAGTAGCAAAAGTATCCATCTGTGCATAATGTGTAAAGTATTGGTTCATGCCACTAGAGGGCAGAGATGGATAAATGTTAAACATCTTTACTCACAATTCAACACATTTCAAAACAAACTGGAAACAAAACAGAACAGAACTTGCAAAAAAGTTTTCTTTGGGACTACAACTACCAGAATCCTCTGGCTCCTCTTGATTCTTTCTGCCCAGCCCTTCACAATTGTCTATGCTTGAAGTCAGTCTTATCTGAGACTGTATTTGGGACAGCTCAAATATCTGGAAGCAGCTGAGCAGTACACCTAAACAAAGTAATTCTTCTCTTTGTATTACATCCTTACACCTTCAGGTTGAAGAGGAAGAAGGATACTTAATCTGGGTGACTGTGGGAGACGCAGTCCCTACCAAAAACAACAACAACTTTAATGGGATTTGTTTTTGCTATACATCTGTGATGGCAAACCTTGGCACTCCAGATGTTCTTGGACTTCAATTCTCGCATGGGCGCGTTTTACTTCCGCTTCCAGGAGCGACGAGGGCGGCGTGGGCCGGATAAATCGCAGTAAACCCATTCATGTGGATTCATTGGGGGCTTCTGGGAATTGAAGTCCAAGAACATCTGGAGTGCCAAGGTTTGCCATCACGGCTATACATCCTTAAGCTAAATAACAACAAAACATTATCTATCTATCTATCTATCTATCTATCTATCTATCTATCTATCTATCTATCTATCTAGGATATTCTCCCACTCTGGGAAGTGTAATGGTAAAGGTAAAGGTCGCCCTTTCTTGAAAGCCAGTCATGCTCCACTCTGGGATGTGTGTGTTCATCTCTGTTTACAGCCAAAGAGCCAACGCTGTCTGCCTTTTATATTCCAAAACAAGCTTTCCTTTCATTAAACTCAAAGCATGGTGTGCTCCATTCAGTGTAACAAGTTAAGAGAGGCTTTCATCAGTTCTTGTCTGCCTTAATTAGCGACAGAAAGCAGACTGGGGCGGGGGAGCAAAGAGAAGAATTACTTTGTTTAGGCGGTTTGCCACCTTGGCTGGATTCGCTGAAAGCTGGTGATGGATAGGCAATTGTAAACCCTGGCAAAAAAGCACCAACTCACTCTGCTCATCAAGTGGCGATTTCAAAACCAGCAGTAGAACCAGTCTAGCCACACTTTTGGTGAGAGGGCTAGGTTGTCATGATTTAACAGAGATCACCAAGGCCTTGAAGGTGATCTTTTTTTGATAGCCACCACATGACACTGATGAAGAATGTTTTATGCACGTTCTATGTGCATAAATGCTAGTTAACTTGTGAACCACTCAGAGAGTGCAGTTGCTATTGCCATTTGTCGAATGTGATTTTGCTACTCAATTTTGGGGGGAAATGGCACCTCCTTCATTTCATATACAGACTGTGAGGACACCATAGCTGCCCAGATGTTGGTGTGATCTCCCCCGCCCCAAACAGTGCAATGAAGAGTTATGATAGTTGTGATCAAACATCTGGAGGATGATGGTTTTCCCCACATATATCTCAGGATCCTCTGCTCATGTAGTGAAAAAAAGAATTGGCTGTACATTGGTTGTACACCCCACATTGCACTTTCAAAACTCTTTGCTCCCTGAGATGGCTGCCTCTCTCTCTCTAAGTGGAGTGGAGAACCTTTGGCCTCAGAGCTGACTGAGGGTTCTGGGACTTCAGTTCCCAGAAGCCCTTGTCAATATGGTCAATGAAATGGGATTGTGGGAGCTGTCATCCAAAGCATCTAGAGATCCAGAAATTCCTTACCCCTTCACTAAAAATAGGTCCAACCTAATGCTCAGTGGTTTTCTCTGACAGCAATATTCTATGGTGGTATCAAACATGCTGGTCTCCTGATGGGAGAAGTCCTTGCTTCTTGAGGTCCAAGCACAAGCCTACCACCATACTGAGTCATGTCTAAGGGCTTACTCAGAGTGGTCTCTTGGAAGGTGTAAGGATGTAATACTGAAGCTATGACTTCATGTTCCCACTAGAAGAGTTCTGTCTCACATAATGCATTTGATAATGCTGCTTCATTGATCAGATCATACCCATGAGATGATCATCACAACTTATGGAGCAGGGGGGTTACTTGATATGAAAAAAAAATGACACTAGAAATTGGACTCTGTAATGACATGAGTGAGGAAGGGGAGATCAAAGGTCAAGCTTTCACTTTCTACCTGGAAGGAAAAGTAAACCAGTATAATGTAGTGGTTAGAATGTTGGACAATGGTTGGGAAGAGTTGGGTTCAAGTCTCCCCTCAACCATGAATCTCCTGTGGGAATTTTGGATAGTTTTAGAACTAACAGGTCTGTGGGCCCCGTCTGATGTCTCAGCAATTGTTACACTTTACTAGGTCTGCAGGTAGGGATGCATATCTTAATAGTGATGGCTAACCTTGGAACTCTAGGTGTCCTTGGACTTTAATTATCAGTGACCCAAGTCAGCACTTTTGCTGATCAGGGCTTCTGGGAATTGAAGTTCAAGAACATCTGGAGTGCCAAGGTTTGTCATCACTGCCTTATAGGAAGCAGCGCTAGCGGAGGACCAAATTTGATTTTCACATGTGAGGTGGCTTTAAATTCTGGGAACCCATCTGCACCCATTCCAAGGTAATGCCAGATCTCACTGTCTCAGAGAGGAAAGGTACTTTTTCTGTTGCTCCACATATTTTGGTAGGCATCTACCTCCTGGCTCTCTGTCTGTCCTTTCTCCCTCAAATCCTGGCTTTTTGGTCACACTGGTACAGACTTCATTGTGCCATCTGGAACAAGGTGGGAAGTGGAGCACCAGCACTACAACTCATGAGAATTTTCTCATGCAAGACCTGGTAGACAAAATTCAGTCCCTCAACTCTTGCCTGCCTCTCTTCAGTGAGGCCACAAGGAACCACCCCTTTCCCCCTAAAACATTTTAAAGTTTATTAAAATATAAAACAAACACACATATCACATCATTTAAATCAGGGGTTCCCAACCTACATGTGGCCTGTGTTGCCACCACCGCTGCACCAGAAGCGGAAGCGGAAGTGGATTAATTTAATTTTCCCATTTGTATGTCGCCCAATCAGGAAGTCCGACTCAGGGCAGCTCACACAATAATCATACGATCTCTCTCTCTCTCTCTCTAAAACAATAAAAATATGCAATATACTCAATACACAATACTCAATACACAATAATTATACAGTATTCAATCCAAACAATATACAGTAGTCAGTAAATTCACCTGCAGCTGTCATAAATGTGTTTATGACAGCCGTGGATGCGTTTTACTGCAGCGTTTACGCTGTGGGAAACTAACAGTCCAGCCCACTCAGCTGTCTGGGGGGCATGGCCCAGCCCATGGCATAAAAAGGTTGGGAACCTCTGACTTAAATCAAACTAAATATTACACAAAACTTTATCATACACATCTAAACATTTAATAATACATATACAATATGCACCCTATACCATGGGACCTTGTTCTCTTAGCCATACCTCTCTAAATAAACCTATCTGTTCATTATCTCATATTTCCAAAATGTTGAATATTCCTGACCAGGCTTAACTTCTTTGGATTTATAAAATACATATTCAAAATTTCCCCCCCAAATATCTATAAACTCATTTTTCTTTGTCACACATTTTTTTCCCAATTTTAATTCACATATCAGCTTGTCGTTTATAGCCATAATCCATAGTTCTTTATACCATTCCTCCATTCCAAAATATATGTACATTTTCTAGTTCTTAGCTATTCATAATCTCATAACTGTTACCAATCAGATCCTTCTTATGCTTTCCCACATTTATATCTCCCAGTTCCATTAGCACCCCCACTAGGTGAGAGCCTTGTCGGGGTGCAGGGACTTGAGCAGTCTAACTAGGCAGTGTTGCCCATCTCTTGCTAATGATGTTAGGCCGGACTAAAACTCACCAAAGCATCCTCCATCGAAGCCCTTGGGGAAAGTGAAAGCTGAGGGCACACATCATGGTCTGCCTAGCCAGGCTCTCTCTTTTACAGACAATAATAATAAGGAAAATGAGCATCAAGGCCAGACAATGTTGGAGCTCCTCAAATACTGTATGTATTGGCTAAAGAGGATGACACTTAAAGAGAAAAATGTATCATTCCCCACCCAGCAAGCATAAATCTGCATGCATTGGGGGAAAGAAATCATCAGGTGACCTACAATTCAACTTGACTTACATTCTCAGTGCGATGCTCAGTGTGGCCGACAGAGTGACAGACTGGAACTCAGGAGATCTAAGTTTGAATCTCTGCTCAGCCCTGGAAACGTGCTGGGGAGAGTGGGGTGGAATTGATAAAACCACTCCTTAAACAACTTACTTACCTTGGAAGTTGGTTGCAGGTTGATGGCATACAACAACAATACTATTCTCAGTATATTGACTTTTGGGGGATTTGTCCCCACCAAGCCTCAAACACAGTGCTTGGCTAATAGCCAAGTTGTTCTGCTGTCTTTAGCTTTCCTGAACAATCCCAGTTATGGTTACTTCACATCTTCCCATTGCCTGGAAAAACCTACCATCTTAATTAATTTTCCTCATTCCAAAAATTGGGTTTCTGGCAAGCTGAGAAAGCTTCTGATGTCTTCTTGTGTCCCGCTGAATTGTTTCCTAATGGAGCGATTTTTCTTTTAAGGTTCTCGGAGGCATTCCTAATGTTCAGTTCCTTCCGACAATTGTTCTCGGAGATCTCTGGCTATTGCTACTGTGCTGACAGTCTAGGGAGGGAGTTAGAAGATACAGGTAGGTACTTGCTATATGCTATTGTATCTACCCAGAGGCAGTTTTAACTACGTTTTCAATGGTACAGATGGGGGAGGGGGCAAAACATATTTTGCATGGAGGACGAATGAATTGTATTTGTGCAGGAGTTGCGCGGGGGTGACAAACTGTTGGTATTCAAATGTTTTGGTTTACAACACCCACAAACCACAGCTTTCATTCTCAGATGCCAGATGTTTGGTAGTTCCAAACATCTGGCATGCCAAAGGCTTACCATGCCTGATATTACTTTCTGGATCACCCATAAGCTCTTCTCCTCTAGTTTCTTTCCTGGCATTGCTGCACTGACAGGTTTTAGAATTCAAGACAAGGTCTGATTTGTAAGCGGCATATAAATTTGAAAATTAAATTAAATTAATTTAATTAAATTAAGACTTTCCTCTAAACAATGGCTGTCAATTGCAGATATTAAACAGTGAACAAAAGTCATCCCACAACTGTTTCTAACTTCTTTTTCTTTTTCTCCTGCCTAGGCTAGCAATAACCATACCCTTTGTTGAAGCATCATAGATACCTGTCCCCCCCTTTAAAAATAGTTTTTAAAATCCTGTTTCTATGCATTATTAGATATTTCATTGTGCAGTCAGGTGCACAAGCAGCTGTGCAGCTGGTCACATAAAAGACAGTCTGCATAAAAGCCCTAGCCTTCATGGTTTTTCCAAACAGGATCCTTGACTTCATGTTAGAAATATAATTGTCAACTTCAGAAAAGAGAAGAAATTATCTCGTGGCACAGGGCCATGTACTAAAACCTTATTTTATCTCTCAGGCCTGGAAATGTTGCTTGATAATGTTTATGACACTGTGTTTGCATCACTGGATCCTGTTCCCACCTTCACGGAGACCAGCATGTATCGGATCTTACAGAGGCGGTTTTTGGGAGTTCAACTGGCTACTTCTGGCAGATTCAGATGTACGTATCAAAATTCAGGGGGGCATTAGAAAACATGTCCTAAGGACACGATGCACCAAACCTCATTCTTCACATGAAAGCAACCTCTACCAGCTCTGCCATTAGCAAGTTTTCTTAAACATTCAGGACAGGCCACCACATAGTACACACAGAGTACACACAGAGCAATACTTTCCCAACCTCTCCTTGTTATTTTCCTTTGCTCTGCTGCATTTGTTGCCTGAGGCAGACCCTCACATTACCTAATGGTAGGGCCAGGTCTCATAACATGGGCTAAGTGTGAGATGCTGGAGAAGATGTCTTGAAGCTTGCAGCCCAGCTAGGCAAAATGTTTCATTTCAGAAGCAGAGCTCTCTTGAATAACTAAACACATCTGTTTGCCCCAGCACAATCCCCCACCCATCTTTATATTTTGCATCTTTCTCTGTTTTATGATGGGTCATCAGTAGATAAATAGTCTAGTTGCTCAGTTTTAGGTATGGGTTGAGCATCTTGTCTAGTCTGATGCTTGATTTCTGGCGACACCTCCATGCCTTCTCACAGTGGTGGTGAGATCAGAGATCTGCTGGTGGTCCCAAGATCAGCAACTGGGCTTCACCATTCTCATTTCCCAAGGAGGGATGAACTGGACAACCCCCTTGAGTTGTAATCAGAGCAATCATTTTTGCACACTCATTGAATTCAGTGTTAGATTTACAGTTTATTCTCCTCTTTTGGGTCAACAAATCTACTAATCAGTCTTCAGTGGGGAGGAGCATGGTTTTGGAGCTCAGAGCCTGAATGTGGCTGCTTATCTTTCATTCCCTGTCTCTGCTTTAGAAGCAGCTTGTTTGGAAGAGAATTTGACCTACAGTTATCATTGTTCTGACATACAGCAGTGACATGCAGCCTACTTTTTCTGAAGATTCTCCTTCCATTTCTCTCTCAGGCCCCTCCAAGTGTGAAACAGAGAGATCTGCCACCATTCGCTTTGGACAGAACTATCAACCTTTGTGTGATGGTGATGGAGCATACCAGCCGACACAATGCCAGAGGGATGGAGAGTGCTGGTGTGTAGATGCCAAAGGGCAGGAGCTCCCTGGAACCCGAAGAAAGGGGCAGCATCCAATTTGTGGTATGTAAAACTTGAGCTGTACAATACTATCTGTTGTTGTTGTTGTTCTTCTTCTTCTTCTTCCATGTCCAAGTCAAACTTTAAACTGCCAAAATGAAGCCACCTTCTTGGCTTTGTTGCTGGCCAAACCTAAAACCTCATCAGTACATATTTATGGTAGTTATCCACAGACCAGCAAATGAGCCAGATTCTGCATCTCTCCACATTCTCACAATGTGTTGTTATCCACTACCAACCCCCACTTGAGTATGTTGGTCACCAGTGGGGTGAGAACAGATGGTGAGATTGTGTCTGCACTTGCCAAAATTCTTTCCCCCCAGACATAGGGCTATTTTGACTCCCACAGCTCCTAAAACTCCAGCCCCGTAACTAGCGTGTTACACCTGGGTCGGCCTCTCTCCCCCCCGATCACAATTTCAAAATGATGAGCCATGGAAGAATTGTGCGTGGTAGCGTTTAAAAGTAATTTGTTAATTGGTTGGTAAGCAGGTAAGCATATTCCTAGGGCAGTCTCTTTTGAATAAATAGAATAACAAAGTCCATATGGCAAATTTTTGCTTCAGTAAGCACAGCATAGCAAAAGCTAAACAGCAAATATTGTTCAGAAAATGCAAAGCAAAATGTCCCATTTTTGGGTTCTAACTCTAGCTAAAGAGCTCATTAGTTGCTCTAACTAGCCAACTAATTCATAGGCATGCAATTGCTCTAATGCTTAGTCCCTGGAAAATAAAAACACGATAAATTCTAAGCCTCGCTTCTCCTGTCTGGAGAATTTCTAATTACTGCAGCTAGAAAAACGGCTAAGTCCGAATACTGGAAATTCCTTTAAATTTCGTGGTTGGAGATCAGACTAAGTCCAACGACTTAGCTTCCCTTTTCTGATAGTCTCCATGGAAATGGCCTTCTAAGGCTGCATCACCTTCAAAGTTTTGATTCTTCTTCACGCTGCATCTTCTCCAGGAATTGGAAGCTACATCCTCCTGTGGCTCTTTCTCCTCTCCTCTCTCTGGGTATTTGGGGGTCCCTTTTTATCTACAAAAGTGTCGCTCACCCCCTCCTTAGGAATGTTAAACATCTAAGGTTCAAGGGCAACTTTCCTTCCCAACTGTCTTTGGGTGGATGGCACCTCAGTTTGGAGTGCATGAACTGGAGAGTGTCCTGCTGGGAGTTCAAAGAGCATGAACTTGCTTATGTCATCTGGAGTCAAAGTACATGAACCTGCAGGTGTCATCTTAAGTTCAAAGGGTGTAACATGGTGTGTGTTAATTCTCCCTCTAATAAATAAAGACGTCGCTAGGGGCATCTATCTAGCTGACGTAATGTCTCTCCATAGAGATTCATAGGTACAATCTAACTCAATGCAAACTGGCATAATGAACTTAAACCACACTAACACACTCTTGTAACATATTTACATGAGTGATCCATTCAAATTCATTACAGGTCTTATACTCTGACCCTCAGCATATTAAGGGTCCTCCAAGTGATGTAGGGGAGGTTGAATTCCTCAGCCATATCCTCCTTTAATGTTATTCCTTGTCCAGTGAGCTTCTTCCTCCATCTCTTAATTTGATTTTGCTCTTGTGTAACCTCAAGAATGTTTGTTCTTGATATAAAGCTAATATAGTTCCCTGCTGCCTAACAGAAGGCATAAAATAACTCTCATCATCTTCTAAAAATTGTCCAAGTAATCAAGTGTGACTAGTAATTACATCCAGGAATCTTTTGCTTTGCTTAGGTCAAGAACGTGCTTGCATCTCTGAGCGACAAGAGTCTCTTCCCATGCTTTTCTATGGCCCGATTGGACACTTCAGTCAACACAGTTTTTTCTCCACTAGTCAAGATCTGCAAAATAGAACAATGTCTTCAAGATCTTGCCCTCCTTCCTTTAAAGAGTTGTTTGTGGAGTCTGGTTTGCTGTCTTCTGTCCTAGAGAAAATGAAGGGTTCCCAGCTCCTCACACTTGAATCAATCCTTAGTGAAGCTGTCGGAGGGATGTTCCCTTCAAGAGAGCTTGCTCAGGTTGCTCTTCAGTTCACCAGCAACCCTCAACGGTTCCAAGAAAATCTCTTTGGGGGAAAATTCTTGAAGAATTTAGCCCAGTTTAACTTTACAGGAACAGTTGGCTCCAATGGAAAAGTTAATTTGGATCTGTATCTCCAGCAAACAAAAACAAGAGATGGTGGTACTGATCTGAACCAAACTCTGGTGGATAGCTATGGTCGCACCATCAAGTTGCAGGACAACCAAAATGCAATCCAGTTTCTTGCTTCTCTCCTTGAAGCCCCAGAGTTCTTCACTTTTTTGGAGCATGTAATTTCTTTCCCAGAAAGTATCACTCAGGATTTAGGTGAAGTTGTGAAGATAGTATTGAAAACCAAAGACTGCACAGAGCAGAGAAAGAATCTGTTTGTTCCAGCGTGCACAAAAGAGGGGAGGTATGAAGAAATGCAGTGTTATGCAGGGGACTGCTGGTGTGTGGGCCAGAGTGGCAAAGAAATCTTGGGGACCAGAGTACAGGGTGGACGTCCAAAGTGCCCTACAATGTGTGAAAAACAAAGAGGAAGTCTACAGCGCTTGAGGAAAATTCAACCAGCTGGTTCTGAGCTATTCATTCCTTCATGTACCCAAGAAGGGAAATTCCTGCCTGTTCAGTGTCTTGGAATAAATTGTTTCTGTGTCAACTCCGAAGGCAGGACTGTTCCAGAAATAAGTGCAAATACTGGAGAATCCATTAAGTGTAAGTTCTAACTTCTGTACTTTTTTCCTACGTTGCTTGTTCTTGTCCTGTGTGTAAGCCTCTAATGCTGGCTAATCTTAGTTTGCTAATACAATGTTGAACAAGTAATCTGTGTTTGAGACCTTGTCAATGGTCCCAAAAGCAATTCAGCAAACCTGTTACTTCTATAAGGTATTGGTTCAATTTGGTCATCAGCTGACATAGCATTGTCACTCTGGACAGGGCAACCAACTCTGCCCCCTTCCCTGGCAGTTTCTACATGTGAGCAAGGAGGAGTCTGAAGAGGAGAGGTTGCTGTTAGGAAATCTCAGTCTTTATTCACAGTTCCAGCAGGAACCTATCTTCTTCAGACTCATCCTACCGAAATGGAGGACATGACAACAGAATGAGGCAGGCTAGCAAAGCAAAACTGTTTCTAACTTCTTCTTTTGTTCTGTGCTAATGACATTGGATAAAAGCTGAAGAGTACTGATGTTATTAATTCTCTAACCTCCATTTCCCCCAGTCATGAGCTACTGCAAAGGGAGTACTGCAAGCAATATTCGCTTCCAGCTTTTCCAGTGTATATCTCCAAAGTCCTAAATAATGTGCAGTGTGGTTATTTCAGAGGCAGACTGCTTTCTACCTTAAAGACCCATTTGATGCTTGAGCTTATCTCTGCATATTTTCCTGATGGTGCCCCACACATCTGAGGCCTGCTACACTATCATTTAGAATAGGGCCTTTAGTGAGCTGACCCCCCCCCCCAGGAATACTCTTCTCCAACTATTAAACATGCTGTCTCAATATATTCAGAATCATGTAGAATCCATACCTATTTTTTTGTAAATTTTCCCAGTGTAGTTCAACCTACCATTTTTTTGGTTGGTTTTCTAATGTAATTGTTTGTTGATTGCACCATTTTATACTGTCTATTTTAATATTGATGTGCATGATTTTGAAATCTAAGTGGCCTCTAAATATTTGTAAAAAGATAACTGAAGGTACAATATATTGGTTTGTTGTTTTGGTTGGTTGGATGACTTGAATTCTATACCACACATCTGATTAAATTATCACTCTGGGCAGTATACATATAACTATATAAATACAATGGCAAAATGAGCAGAGGAGGAACTCTGATTCCCAACAGTCATGGAGGTGGAAGAAGCCATGCCAGATGAACTGGCTGTGAAGGTGCACTTTGATAATATCCTCAAGGCTGCGACAGTCCATTGCAGTCCCGGTGTTAAATCCTGCATATCTCATTTCATATGTGCTGCAGGAGATGGCTCGGTGATCATAGTGTGAGGGTCACTTCATGGCAAGCTGGGATACACAAACAAATTCATGCCAATGACATTTTTCCTGCATCAGGAAAAAAAGCATTATCAATACGAGTTGCAGCCAACGACGATATAAATAGAATAAAGCACAGAAAATTTCATCCCTAAGTAAAAACCCTTTATGTTTAAAAAAAAATACAGAAGCAGTGGTAAATTAAAAACAAAATGTGGCAATAAAATCATATAGGGCAGTGATGCCCTTGGCACTCCAGCTGTTCTTGGACTTCAATTCCCAGAAGCCCAAATCAACACTCCTGCTGATCAGGGCTTCTAGGAATTGAAGTTCAAGAACACCTGGAGTGCCAAGGTTCAACATCATGTATCTAGGGAGTAAAATATTAGGAAATGTCTTTTTCAAAAGGGAGAAGGCCTGTCACACATGTCATGGCAGGGGAACCTCCTAGTGAGGGCAGCACCACTGAGAAGGCCCTATTTCTGGTGGGAGTCTTTCTGGCCTCCCTCAAGGTGGGCAACCACAATCTGTACATCTGGGCAGGGCCACCATCAGGGGATACTACCCTGCCATACTGAGGATTGCTCAGTATGGGGCCCAGAAAATTCTGATGGCGGCCCTGTATCAGAGAGAGAGAGAGAGAGAGAGAGAGATGTTCCACCAGGTAATGAAGTCCTAAACATCATTACTTGGTGGAACATCTCTCTCCAATGAACACAGGGAGACATGCCCTGCCAGGAATCTAATAGATTATACAATGAAACTCTTCCTTAAGATTTTCTACATTGTTATACTTAGTAATCAGATTGTATTTATCTCTTTTAGGTCCATCAGACTGCCAATTAGCAGCTGGCCAGGCTGTCCTACATACTGTGCAACAACTCTTCTTGGATCCTAATCTCCTGCCTCAGCTCTCAGATATTTACATCCCACAGTGCAGCCTGGAAGGTCAGTGGAGGCGAGTCCAGTGCAGTGGTCCCCCGGAGCAAGCTTTTGAATGGTACCAAAGATGGAGTACTCAAAATAATAATGGAAGAGCTCTTCCTTTCACTAACTTGGTGGACACACTACTTAATTATAAGCAAAGATCTCAACAAAGCTTTGAGGACTTCATCAAAATCCTTTATGAAGATGGCCACCAGAACATCTTTCCAGAACTCTCTGAATATCCTTCCTTTGATACTGTTCCTCAAGCAGTGTTGGAAGGCAAGACCACAGTCCGATCATCTGAGAACGTTTTGCTCAAGCCACTCTCATTCTGGCAGCTTCTTCAGGCAAATCTCATCCATTACCCAGGATCTTACATGGATTTCAGTACCCCCTTAGGGCATTTTGACCTCCGCAGCTGTTGGTGTGTGGATGAAAAAGGACAAATGCAAGGGAACAAAGCTGATGTAAACAAGGTTCCAGACTGTAAGTAACTCAACCCAAGGGTTAGAACATGGACTGGAAAAGATTATGTACTGATAATATTTGTGGAATCCAGACAAAAACTCGATCAAGTGAAGTGTTGGTAATGTTATTTCACAGCATTTATACCAAACTGATTTGTTTTCACAAGATTGAAAAGAATCAACAACTGATTTTAAGTTTCCAAATACTGAGGCCAGTGTAGTCTAAGGAAAGTACAGTATACTGTTAAATCCTTACTTCTATATCTCCATGATATATTGATGCTACATCAAGGCAACAACAGTAATAAATTTCAATGATAGTTCCAAGAATCACAAAGAAATTAATCAAATTATTTTAGTTAAAATTTTAACACCGCTCTTTAGGGTCCTATTTTTGAAAATCAGCCAGGCATAAGTTATATAAAATTGTAGTCATCCAGTACCTCTGAGAAAAGCTGACTGTAAGAGTTGCTTTCCTACTCAGGATTTTTCTTCTTCTTTTATGTCCCAGTCAAACCCTGGACTGCCAAAATGAAGCCACTTTCTTGGCTTTGTCATTGGCCAAACAAGTCCTCTTCAGTGCATGTTTCTGGCAGTAATCTGCAGACCACCGGATTGTGCATCTTTCCACATTCACAGCTTGTGTAGTTGTCCATGAGCAGCCCCCACTTGAGCATGTTGGTCTTACATTCAGGTGCTCCAACCCTCAGTCTATCCAGGGTCCTCCAAGTAACATAGAGGAGGTTGATTTCCTCAGCTATATCCTTGTTTAATGTTGTTCCTTGTCAAGTGAGCTGCTTCCTCCATTTTCTAATTTAGTTTTGCTCTTGTGTACCCTCAAGAATGTTTGTTCTTGCCATAAAGCTCTCCCTGCATCTGAACCAGCAGACTTGAGGCTCATATCCATTCAGAGGATGTTGAGGCTCATTATGTTGCTTATTTCTCTCGGTACCTGCTGCTACTTCTCTTCTTTTCTTAGGTGGAGCTATACCAATAACAGGGTATATATTTTCAATTGGTGTAGGTTTAAGGCATCCTGTCACTAAATGCATGGCTGTATTAACACCAATGTCAACTTGTTTTGCTTGTGTGGATGTACTCCATACTGGAGCAGCATATTCTCAGGACCAAAGGAAAGTACATATACATATACATATACATATACATATACATATACATATACATATACATATACATATACATATACATATACATATACATATACATATACATATACATATACATATACATATACATATACTCAGGACCAAAACTGATGTACACAGCATGGATGGTTGAGTTCCCCATTTATAGTTTATGAGTTTTCTGATGATGTTGTTCCTTGTACTAACTCAGGAGGCTGGGTCCATGGAATTTTTGGTGTGCGTATCCCACTGTCCCACAGCCTTCTGCTATAGTCTTAATAAGTCTGCTGGAAGGCAATGAAAGCAGAAGCCTACCTTGCTCTTTCTACATAGAAACTGACATGCAGAAATGTCTTGTTCTCTCTAAAAAGCCTTGATTCTGTTGGAACTGGTATTTCAGCTTTACAAAAATGTGGGAGTCCATTAAACCTTAGGTTCCGAACCTAAGGCCTGTGGGCCAGATCTGGCCCATGGTGCCATTTCATGTGCCCCCCCACCCCTCCAAGGGCATTCAAGAAACAAAATTTCAACAAATTTGAAGCCGTTGGGACAAAATGGCCACCCCATCATGCAGGCAAGGCAAAATGGCCATCCAGCCTTCAAAGCTGACTGAGAGAGCATGACCCGATCCCTGGCTTGAAAAGGTTGGGAACCCCTGCATTAAACAATACTTTTCTCTTCTTGCAGGTCCTGGAGAATGTGAAGCAGCCAAGCGAGACGCCATGCAGTTTCTTGATGAAGTGGAACAAATTATCACAGAGTCCAACCGCTCTCGTTTCCCGTTTGGACAAAGTTTCTTAATGGCCAAAGTGGTTACCTTCACAGACGATGAGCTTTTGAGTAACCTCTCTCAGCTGAGCATTGCCTTTTCAGAAAAGTTACTGGCTGGGAATGATTATGCCATCCGGCTGGCTGCCCAGTCAAGTACGTTGACAGCAAAAGCAGGAGACCTCTTCAACCAGCCCTGATGCATTGTTTTAAACAGTGGACTAAATTGATTTTAATGGGTTTGATTCATTTAATTTATTTTAATGATTATTACTGTGAGTTTGGTTTTAATTGATTTTTACAGTTACATTTGGTTTTATTTGTTTTTATTCTCTTATAAAGATGGTAAGCCTTTTTGAGTGTTTCTTCTTTGTAACAATTATAATAATGACAACAACCTACCATGAATTGAATATTGGGGCAGTTTTTCACTGGGGGTGGAAAAGGAAAATGGGTGGGACCAGAAGGACTAGCTTAAAAAATTCTTGCTGCCACTATGGAAACCTTAGAAAAGATATTTCATCCTTTTATAAAGCAGTGTTTCCCAACCTTTGGTTTTCAGTTCCCAGAAGCCTAAGTCAATTCCCCAAAGCACTAATCAGCCAATATACTGTATTAGGCTTTCTGAAAATTGGAGTCCCCCTGTGGGGTGTGTGCCCCACATTGGGAACCCCTGTTTTAGAGGGTAGGGAAACAGCTAATGCTGGGGGGCACAGGAATGAAGCATGCCCCATCCTAGGATTATCAGACACATTCGAAGAGGGCTGAATTCAGCCTTACAGAAGGAAGTTGTTGTTTTAAAAGAAAAATGGTGATTGTTGATTTGGTTCAACATACTTTGGAGTGCCTGGACCCAATCCAAATCTGGATGGCCATCTGGATGCTTTTAGTGCAGGGATTCACAATTTACAGCCTGTGGGCCAGATTTAGCCCACGACACCAAATAATCCAGCCCCCAACCTCACTCCAGCTGCCCCATGCTGGAAGACTCATTTATGGCCACTTAAATGTGTTTGCAACAGCCGTAAATCCCCAGTCCGGCCCATTCAGCTGCCTAAGAGGCGTGATCTAGCCCATGGCTGAAAAAACATTGATAACACCTGTTTTATTGACAGTGGGTGAATAAAGTGTGACCAGCAGATTGCTTTTGGTTCCTTAGGGGCCCCAATGTAGCCTTCCAGTACCCTGATATGCCCATTTTATTGTATTTTTTTAAAAACAGTGGAGTTGTCTATATCTCAGTATTTATAGTCCTGGTTTTACATGGTGTGTTCTTTTATTTTAGCTTTGCAATTCTACCAGAGAAGTCTTCTTATGCCAAGTGACTCTGCAAAGGAAATCTTGCGTTTGGGATTTCAGCCTTACCTTCCCCAGTGTGATGGCCTGGGGAATTGGCAACCTGTCCAGTGCTATGATAGTTCAGGTGAGAAAGGGCTAGAATAAACATTTGAATAAGGACTGATGGTCTTTCATGACTGGTGGCTAGCGCATTGCAGTGATTCAGATGGAGGTAGGATATAAACCAGTGTGTTTGTTTATGTGGCTGGATAGCCAGAAGCTGTGATGGCAAACCTTGGCACTCCAGATGTTCTTGGACTTCAATTCCCAGAAGCCCAAGATCCCATGAATCCACATGAATGGGTTTACTGTGATTCATCCAGCCCACACCGCCCTCGTCGTTCCTGGAAGCGGAAGTAAAATGCGCCCATTTGTTTGGATTCATGGGGGCTTGGGCTTCTGGGAATTGAAGTCCAAGGACATCTGGAGTGCCAAGGTTCACCATCATGGCTTTAAAGATTAGGACTTTTTTTGATACTTGCCTGCTCAACACATATATTTTTAAATAAAAGGATATTAGATAAAGATCTCCCTTGAAAGCCAGTTGTGTCTGACTCTAGGGAACAGTGCTCATCTTAATTTACAGACAAAGATCCAGTGCTGTCTATGACTACAGATGTTTCTGTGGTCATGTGGCAGGCATGACTAGATGCTGAAGGGCATGGATTGCTGTTACCTTTCCTGCCAAAGTGGTGCCTATTTATCTACTTGCAATTTCTTGTTTTTGAATTGCTAGGTTGGCATAAGCTGGGACAGACAACAGGAGCTTACTCCGTTGCATAGTACTTGAGTCTCAAACTGCTGACCTGTCCACCTTCCATTCGTCGAGCTCTGTGTCTTAACCACTATAAGCCACTGTGGCCTCTAAAAAGGATATTACCAAAACACAAATTATATTTTAGACTGATTGCCATATGGCAGAATTGGAACATGCCAAAGAATACGATAGTCTTTTGTCTCCTCTTGGAAGTGTACTTATGCAGGACAAAAGGATCAGATGGACAAGTTGTATCTTTGCAAGAATAGTTTATGGGCAAATTTAGAAGGAAATTATGCAAAGGATTGTTCATTGTAAATGATTTTAACTATTACAGATACTAGGATACTAGATCATAATTAGAGCTTCTGTTGTATTAAAGGCCACTGCTGGTGCGTTGATGAAAAAGGACGATACATAGCAGATTCACTGGTGGCACGCTCAACATACCTGCCGCAATGTAAGTTGTCTCTTAAATCTTTGGTTTTTCCTCCTGGTAGATATTGCAAATAAGCTTGCAGAACTTTACAAATGTTGAATATTACATAGTTCAGTGTTTTAGGTCAAGACTAACTTTTGTATTTCTGAAGTTGAAATAGTTTTCTCAAGTTATCAGTACCTCTGAAGACAGGTGGTTCTGATTTCATAAGGGAAATGGATTCATTCCAGGTTTCATTCTGAACCTGTATGAAATCAGTAGGAGCAATGCTCCAGAATCCCAATCCCAAAGGAGTTTCAGTACTTTGGATAGTTCCTTTAATTTTTGGTCTAAAACCTGAGTGGATTCATATTAGAGAATAAACAATAAAAAACGAGCAAAAAACAAACAAAAAATGCTGTAGCACTTTAAAGACTAAATGTTATATTTTAATGTTAGCTTTCGTGGATCAAATCCACTTCATCAGACATGGGAGTGAGGCTTCATGGCATCAATTTATACACATCTGGTACAGAGGTACAGAGTGATTGGTTTAGCATAACAGATACAGTAGGTATACAATTGGTAATTGCAGATGATCTCTGGTTGTTATTCGGATTAGTTGTAAAACAAATACCTGGCATTGAACTGCTGTCTATGTTGTGAATGAGAATTTTACTGAAAATTTTCTGTGAAGGTGTTATAACAACATACAAAGCAGCATATAACAACCTGTGTTATAGGCTGTCTGACAGAACAAAGTATGAGTGCACACAATTGTCATAGATGCTGAAGGTTAAACTCATTAGCAAATGTCCAACTCCTGGTTTGCAACCTTTGGAAACTTCTCTGAATCTGCATTTGTTCCTCTGGCTGTTACAAAGTTTCCCCAGCTTCATGACTGTAGAAACTGATGAGCTAACAATTTGACTAGACATAAAGCAGATTAATACATACACGTATACATTAAATCCAACTCTTTGTTCATTAAATTTACACACAAGTGATGTGATGCGTGCATCTGCAGGATCACCACTCAAAAATAGCAACCATCAGTCCACCACCTAGCATGCTTCAACATAAAATTCCACCTTGGTTTATATATATAAAAGCATACACCAACATATAAAAACTTTTAAATCAAAGTAAATTGAAGAAGTAAACTATTGATTTTCTGCTCCCAAAATGCTCGAGTTATATGTTTCTACCAAGGGGAACAATATATTTTCCAGAAATGTTGTAGGTCACCAACATTTCTGTTTCTTGAGCAGCTCTTGGAAACCTGATTGAGAGTTTGTTCTTGTTCTCAGAACTAAGTTTCACTGGAGATTTATGGGATGTATTCAGCCTTTGACTAACTCTGGGATTCTCAACCTGCGACCCATGGCCCATGGCACCATTTCATATGGCCCCCCCACCGCCTCCACCACACCCGGAAGTACCATGTGGTGGAGGAAGGGCAAAATGCCAGTCTGGCCCCCAAAGCTGTATGAGAGAGCATGACCCGGCCCCCGGCCTAAAAAGGTTGAGAACTCCTGGATTAACTCATCCCAAATGGCTGAAAGCTACTCCAGGGATGGATTTGCTCTATTACCTCTTGACCCATGCTTGTGTGTGTTTGAGTGCATGTGTGTGCACATGTGTATGCATGTTAGCAGCTAATCACTTGATTTCTTTGGCTGGTTAAATTTTAAGGCTGCCCTTATTTTCCATGACCTGATGTTCCCAGTGCCTTCACCTGTCACTTGATCAGCATGTGGGAGCCAAATGAATCAGATGTGGAAGTTGCTTTACTGAGGAGATTATTTTAATGCAGGCCAGACATCGTGTCAGCGAGCCCAGGCAAACGCTTTGATCTCCAGTTGGAGGCTGAATGGACAGAAGCTTAATAACTCTTCGGCAGACCTGTTTACTCCTTCTTGTCTAGAGGCAAGTCGTTTGGTAGTGGAAAATAGGTTTAGAGCTTTATAAATCTCTCCTCTGATTTCTCAGAATAATCACATTTTTTCTGGAGTGAAAAAAAGTTTTATTTTGCAAATAAAAACTCCACTCATGAAACTCCACTCATTGAATAGAGCAAAATGCTCCTATCTTTCCTCCATGGGTGGTTAAAAAAGGAGTGATTTTTCCCCAGGCAATCACAATTACAATAAACTGTTCTGAGTGCTTATTTTAATGGCCCAATGAGTCACATGATCCTTAGGTCTTTGGAATACCAATCCTTGTAGAAATATTCATAATTTTACCATTATAAAGTTACCTTTATACTTCTAGACTGGTGACTATGCTGGATTACAGCTGTCAGACACCCAGGCCTGGTGTGTTGATCCTGCATCCGGGGAAGTATTTCAGCAAAGCAGCATTGATTCCAGTAGCAGATCTCAGTGTAAGTGCTTATTCCTTGCTAGAATTGGGGGAGAAATCAGCTTTACTTGAATATAATGTTCATTTTTCAAGCAACTGTGCACAATGAAACACACCCAGGCTTCAGAATCTTTTACGACAAAGTTCTCTAGTTTCACAAAGAAAAGCAAGCAAAAAATTGACAAAATACTTTACATGGCAGGGGAAATTAACTGCAAAAATGCAGCCTGTTTCAGAGAAAATCTGTGCGGAAATGCATACAAGTACTATATGTTAGCTTCCATATATGGAGGACATCAAGAGGATGATTTAATGGAATTTATTTAATTAAAAAAAACTGTTTCTAAAAAGACTTTAATAATAATAATAATAATAATAATAATAATAATAATAATAATAATAATAATAATAATAATAATAATAATAATAATAATAATAATAATAATAATAATAATTTTATGTCAGAAATTATTCTGGGTTGAAAGGATTTTTGCTGGAGAAACTCCACTCAGGGCATCCCTGAATAAAATTGCATTATTACAATGAAATGCACATAAGGAAAAAGGAGAAGGCAGTTTAAAAAAATCCAGCATTCATCCTTTGTTTTACAGGCCCTGGTTATTGTAGTGTGCAGAGGTCAAAGGCCATCCTATGGGAAATTGGCAGGGGCTACATCCCTCAGTGCACAAGCGAAGGTGGAACCTTCTCCCTCGTGCAATGCACTGAAGGCAACGAAAGCTGCTTTTGTGTCTTTGAGAGTGGAGAGGAGGCTCCTGGCACAAGGGTCAAGGGGAAGAGGCCCTCATGTGAACGTGAGTCATGTGCTTTGGAAGTCTTGACACCATGGTGCTTTGTTTAAAACAGAGCTTGGAATGTAACTTGGGAAAAGTAATTTAATTGTGGTTCCTCACTTCTTTACTCATTGCAACAGAGTAGGCTGAGAGCTCTAATATCAGGAGGGAGGGGGTGAATCTTCAAAACCTTTTGATCTGAACTTTGAAAGCACTCTCTAAGGTACTGAACCTGATTTGGTACTATCCATTTTACTACTGTTAATATTGCCCATGGGGTTTTCTTGGAAAGGACAATGGAGTGGGTTGCCAGGTCCCCCCTTCCCCAGTAGTAAAGCAATGGCTGTGAGAGCTGGATCATAAGGAAGGCTGAGCACAGAAGACTAGGCACCTTTGAACTGTAGTGCTGGAGAAGACTCTTGAGAGTCCTCTGGACTGCAAGGAAATCAAATCAATCAATCTTAAAGGAAATCAACCCTGATAGCTCCTTAAAAAGGACAAATGCTGAAGCTCAAGTACTTTGGCCACCAAATGAGAAGAGAAGAGTCACTGGAGGTGGCCTTGATGCTGGGAAAGATCAACGACAAAAGGAGAAGGAGGCAGCAGAGGATGAGATGGCTAGACAGCATCATTGATGCAGCGGGCATAGATCTGGACAGACTACAGAGGATGGCAGATGACAGAGGAGCCTGGCATGCTGTGGTCCATGGGGTCGCAAAGCACATTAATACTAGAGAGAGGTGATTTAGGAAGTCTTTCAGGTTCACAAAACCAGACTTCAAAGGAACCCCATGTTCATGTCCTGAACACAGATCATCAAAGAAAGAAAACTGATTTGTAGATTGTGGAGACTACTGTCCAAAAAAGTAACTTTCCAAACTATACAGACTCAGATTAAAAGGCAGTAAGTAAAATGGTACCAAAATGAATTCTTTCAGAACACAACCACCACATGTTTGCCCAGAAATGACTGAATCTCCTTCAAGTCCATTAGAACGTCATATCTTTTCTTCATCTATATACATTACCCCTTCCAGTTCTGATTTATGAAAGAAGCCATTGTACCTGATGGTTTTCAACATGTTCTTCCTAGGTCCTCAGTGTCCTTTGCCTTTTGATGCCCCCATCACGGTCCACGGCAGTATCTTCTGCAACACTTCTGCTGCAGACCCAAAGATTCAGCAGTGCCAAGTCATTTGTGCTTCGGGCTTTGAAAGCGCCTTTTTGAGCAACAAAATGCTATTGTGTGATACCAAGAGTCGCCTCTGGATAGGAGACCCACCCCATTCTCTGACCTGTCAAAGTAAGTACAGTTGTTAAGAATCAGCTTGGTAGCCTAGTGTTTGTGGGTTCAAGTAATGATTACCTAAGACTAGAAGCTGACAATGGGAAATCTAAGTTTCAATCACTGGCAACAGTTGATAGCAAGGAAACTTTAAATTTACTTCCCTGGACTAGTGCTTGAATTCTTCACATGATGTCATATTTTGTGCCATCCTACTTTTTTTTAGAAGGCTACAGGGTTGTATGATTTGGCTTTCCTAAACTCTGTTCAGGGACCTCTCATCATGGGCCTCTACCTAAAACTCTCCACCAAGTTCTTTGTTTGGTAGTGGAGGGAAGACTGCTATCTTCATATGGATGGCTTAGGTTATCTAGCTCAACCTACGTTGGGGCAGTTTTCAGAGGCTGGAGGAACCTCACCATCACCCTAGAGCAGGGGTTCTCAACATAAGGCCTGTGGGCCAGACCTGGCCCACAGCACCATTTTATATGGCCCACCACCCTCGCTCATGCCAACCTCACCCCCAGAAGTGGTGGAACTGGCAAAAACAGCTGAAAACCTGCCGCCCTTGCTCCTGCCGCCACTGGAAGTGGTGGAAGTGGCGGAAAAAGCTGACATAAATGCACCCGTGGCTGTCATAAATGCATTTATGACAGCCACGGGTGCATTTATGTCAGTGTTTATGGCAGGAGGAACCACATGTCTGGCCCACTGAGTTGTCTGAGGGTGTGTGGTCCAGCCCATGGATGGAAAAGGTTGAGAACCCATGCCATAGAGCTTGACTGTGCCACTTTTGCCCAGTGGACCTCCCATACACACCAAAATTCTGTTGTGACCTAAAAAAAGAGGCATGGTTGGGTGAACAATCAGTTATTCATCACTGTATTATTTATTGCATAATGAAAAGTAGTGATGTCAGCCTGCCAACAAAATTCCACATAGTTAAAGCAATGGTCTTCCAAGTAGTATTGTATCACTCTGAGAGCTGGACCAGAAGGAAGACTAAGTGCAGAAGAATAGATGCCTTTGAACTGTGGTACTGGAGAAGACTTTTGAGAGTCCCCTGGACTGCAAAGAGATAAAATTAGTCCATCCTGAAGGAAATAAACCCCATCTGCTCCTTGGAAGGATAAATACAGAAGCTGAAGCTCAAGTACTTTGGCCACCAAATGAAAAGAGAGGACTCACTGGAGAAAGCCGTGATGCTAGGCAAAAGGAGAAGGGGGTAGCATAGGATGAGATGGCTAGATGGCATCATTGACTCAGTGGACATAGATCTGAGCAGTGGTCCATGGGGTAGCAAAGAGTTGAACTCGATTATGCAACTGAACAACAGCAAAATTTGTGTGAGGCCCAAACCCATTTTAGGTTCAGAAGTGCCCAGTTTGTGGAACACTAATGCAGTGAATAAATGCAGTGAATAAAATACAAAATAGTTAGTTTATGGTCTCTAAAACTGACAGTTCCTAAATACTATACCTTCTCTTTCCTTAACATATTTGTCTGAAGTAAGTTTTAGTGATTTCAGTGGGATTTGCTCCCAAGTAAGCATGCTTAGGCTGGATTTTATGGAAGCACTTCTTCCAAATCAAATAGAGGAATACCAGATGTTTCATCTTGGCAGATGCTATTAGTTCATGTAACTTTTAATTTTTGTTACGTTTGTATTTTTTCACCCTAAAGCAATTGGCTGTCCAGTTTTATTGCCATCTTTATTGCTTTCCTTACTTCCTGCACTTGGAACGAACTCTCCCATCTTTTGGGGAAATATTAACAATAATAGAGGGAAAATATTTTTCTAAATCTTGGCCCAGATCATGGACCATCTCCTCTGAATTCATGAATTTGGCCAGCTGGGCTTGTTGATAGATAGATAGATAGATAGATAGATAGATAGATAGATAGATAGATAGATAGATAGATAGATAGATAGATAGATAGATAGATAGATAGATGCTATGGCTTCCATATAACTTTGGGAGCCCTGCCAAAACTGGAGGACTTTACTTTGAAATTTGCTATCCTAGGTTAAATTTCTTTTTTTCTACACTTTCTTATGGCCTAGTCATGCAATCCACTTATAGACATACCTGTCAGTGGCTGTGATCTCCAAAAATCTGTGCCAGTCCTCTGTGACATCAATGCAGCCATAGTTCCTCTTTTGCCTTCATCTTACTGCTGTCCCAGGCCTCTGTCTTCATTCTGGTTGACCAGAAGAGTACAAGAGCAGGTTCCAATTTTTGACATTATTCTCTGATAATGTCAGCACGCAGCAAGACATTAAGGAACTTCACTGCAACTTTAAGTATTGTTATAGCAATAGGAAACTGGCAACAAAACCTACTATTGTTTTGACTGGGCTCCCCTTTTCATTATAATAATTTCAGGTCAGAAGCTCCTCCAGTGGTTTTAAAATTTAATTTAATTTAATATTTCAACTTGTTCGCTGCCCACTTGGCAAGCCCAACTCAGGGCGGTTTACATGATTGAAAACCCCATACAGTAAAGGCAGTTTAACCGCTCCCTCACATTAATAAACCCACTCACCCCAAGAAGTAGAGAAATGGTACATCTCATGGTAAAAGCCAGCGAGCAGGAGCCACATTACCCTCAGGGCTCCACACCAGGCCCTTTTTCTTGTGCCAGAGAGGTGGGGCCCCCTGGCTGATGGAACAATTAGGGAACCCTCCTGGTCCTCTAATTCCTCAAGGGCTTGTTTCACTAGTCTAATCCACTGTGAGTATCCTGTTCCCAATCATAATTTTATTCCTAATCATAATCTCATCCATAGTCAATTGGGGGGTTAGGGCGCTGAGCTGGAAGGTCGGGTTTCGATACCCTGAGCTGTACTTGGTGACATGAAAGGAGCCTCATTTGGGCAACCTCTAAAATCCTTTCAACCCAGAGTAATCTGTGGCACGAAATTATTACTATGTCAAAAATTAATCTGGGTTGAAAGGATTTTTGCTGGGGTGCCCGAATGAAACTCCTTTCATGTCCCCAAGATCTTTTTCCCACTGAAGTGGTTCCTATTTATCTACTTGCAATTTCTGTCTTTCAAACTGCTAAATTGGCAGGAGCTGGGACAGAGACAGGTGCTCAATCCATTATACAGTACCCAGGTCTTGAACTGCTGGCTTGTTGGCCTTCCAGCTAATAAGGCGACCTTCTTAACCACTGAGCCACCACAGTCCCCTTCATCCTCTCATTGACTCTGCCTTGGCCTACTGTTCACTTTTGACTGTGTCTTTGCCTACTGATGGTCTGGCTCCACTTCTTGTTTTGCTTGTCTGTGGTTATGATGCAAATTGCCTTAGAATGTCTACTAACACTGTCCTTAGTGCCTATCTCTGGCTCCACACTGTTTCTGGTATATTTGGAAGTTCTTAAAATGTATCAGGATATTTGTACTCAGCAAATAATATGACAGTGGAACCCTGTATAACAAACGCTTCATATAAAGAAAAATTTGTACAATTAAGCGTTTTTGTGCTATTGGCAATGCACCGTATAACAAAAAAAGTTTTTTATACGAATTGCTATTGGCAATATCCCGTACAACAACATCAAAATTTCATTGCATGGGGTATCGCCAATAGCGATTCGTATAACAAACATTTCTTTCCATTATAGCGCTTCTTATAACGAGAAAAAAAACATAGCAAAGAGCTCCATAGAATTTAAGGACTACAAGCCAAGGATGTATTTTCTTGTTGCAATTGCATTATCATTTACCCCAAAGAGAGCCCTGCCTTACTTTTTCACTCTTTCTTCTCCTTCTTGACCATTTTTTTCCAGGCCAATGGATCTTGTTCAAAGGCACTCAGTATGAAAGTACACATAGAAGTCAAATCTTGTCCCATCTAAGTTCTGGGCAAGCCATTTTGCAAAAGATTTTTAAGAGAATTGGAGTTCAGAGGATGGCTGGGAGGGAGAGTATGGAGGTAGAATGAATAGATCTTTTTTCTTATGAAAAGTTGGTTTAACTCTAAATAAATTGCAACAAAATGCGTAGTACTACCGGTAACATATTGGTACTGTAGTAGGATTACTATGATATTAGCTAGGTAGCCCCTAAATGTCCCTCTTGTGCTCCAGTCTCTATTCTTGGTGTTAAGGAAAAAAAATCAATGAATTGGAGGTTGCAAGATGAATAAAATAAGCAACAGTAACAATACAGTTAGTGGGATGCATGCCAGATATCTCATATAGTAACAGTCTTGCTCATTGGTCTCTTTTTAGGACTCCAGCCATTCCAGAGCGTTCAGACTCAAGCGCAGTTCCAGCTTCTCCTCCCTCCTGAGAAGGCCTGCAGTCCAGATTATTCTGGGTTGCTAGAAACTTTCCAGATCTTTATTTTGGATGAGATGAAGGCCCATGGATTTTGCCATATTCAGGTATTTACAGCATAAATCCATGCACTGTAAAAAATATATCAGCAACAACCCACTTTAGCTTTGCATTTCTACCCTTAGGGTAATTTTGCTAATTCACAAAGAGTTCACACTGATATTTGGATTTCTGATCCGGTCATGCTGTTACCTGGAGCCAGTGCAGAAAATTAGCCTCGGATCATGCACTGGGGATGTGAGGAAGACTCCTTGGATCCCTCACTCTTTTTGACTTGGGCTGTGTCAACATAACAAGACATTTCAATGAGGAATTTGAAACCCTTGTAAGATTCCTCAGCTCTTATTGTGAAAAGATATATTGGTAGTGTTGTTTCCCTTTGAGAGGCAAGAACCACACATGTACTCAACAAGTACAGAAGGACTGACTGATTAACAACAAAGACACAACCCCATCCCACACTTCAGATGCTTAAATGCCAAGGTTTAAGTAAATTATTTTATGTTTAAATTAAAATTATTTGACTTACACAAATGGTGGTAACTTTACAAAAACTGAATACTTTTGACGCTACAAGAAAAGCAAGGCTGCATCTACATTTCTTGCCACTTTAGTTGGTGAGAACAACATGGCAGTAACGTTCTTGCCTGACACAATGAAGACATAGATCCTTACACAAACACATATTGGATTCTGACTATTGGCACACTGTTATTTGGTAGAAGTGGAACTCAGTTTACCCTGTCATGCAAGTAGGAATGGTATGAGAAAGCAGATGTGATGACTTTCTGCCTTTCTCAGATAGTTAGAGACCTTCTGTCTCCATCAGCCACGGATTAGTCCAAGAACATCTGGAGAGCCAAGCTTTCTGACTCCTGGGCTAGACAATTCTGTCAGCCTGAAGATGCCATCCTATTCTACACACATTTATGGAGAATGAGGAACAAGACGCCGCCGCCAGCGTTGTCAGAAGACGCCGCCACCAGCGATGCCGCGCTCTCCCCGCCCCCACCACCGGCGGGGAGATGAAAAGGAGCCCTCCGTGGCCCGGAAGGCTCAGAAGACGCCGCTGCCAGCGATGCCGCGCTCTCCCCACCCCCACCATCGGCGGGGAGATGAAAAGGAGCCTTCCGTGGTCCGGAAGGCTCAGAAGACGCCGCCGCCAGCGATGCCGCGCTCTCCCCGCCCCCACCACCGGCAGGGAGATGAAAAGGAGCCCTCCGTGGCCCGGAGGGCTCAGAAGACGCCGCCGCCAGCGATGCCACGCTCTCCCCGCCCCCACCACCGGCGGGGAGATGAAAAGGAGCCTTCCGTGGCCCGGAAGGCTCAGAAGCCGCCGCCGCCAGCGTTGCCGCGCTCTCCCCGCCCCCACCACCGGCGGGGAGATGAAAAGGAGCCTTCCGTGGCCTGGAAGGCTCAGAAGACGCCGCCGCCAGCGATGCCGCGCTCTCCCCGCCCCCACCACTGGCGGGGAGATGAAAAGGAGCCTTCCGTGGCCCGGAAGGCTCAGAAGACGCCGCCGCCAGCGATGCCGCGCTCTCCCCGCCCCCACCACCGGCGGGGAGATGAAAAGGAGCCCTCCGTGGCCCGGAAGGCTCAGAAGACGCCGCCGCCAGCGATGCCGCACTCTCCCCGCCCCCACCACCGGCGGGGAGATGAAAAGGAGCCTTCCGTGGCCCGGAAGGCTCAGAAGACGCCGCCGCCAGCGATGCCGCGCTCTCCCCGCCTTCTCCGCCGGCGGGGAGATGAAAGGGAGCCTTCGACGACAGGACTTGCTATGTTTGTTGCCAGAATTGGGGGAGGATGGCGGATGGGGAGGGAAGAGGGAATGTTGGTCCTGCCAGCCAGGGAGGGGCAGCATTCTATCTAGGGAGGTTCCGGAGAACCATATAGGTGTTGTGACGGGCATGGGACGGTATGGCGGGTACCGTGGGGCGGGCCGCACTCGGGGAATGCGGGTCCGATGTTTAATTGCGGTCCCTCATTCCAGCCCTACCGGTACATCTCTGGGCCCTGAGCGGCAGATCCGGAGTGGCCCCACCCTTAGGCTGCTGCTGGTGAATGCCAGGTCGGTTTGTAATAAGGCCCCCCTGATTCAAGATGCCATCCAGGAAGGGCTGGCCGACCTGGCATGCATCACCGAAACCTGGCTGACTCCTGAAGATGGAGTACCTCTCTCGGGCATGTGTCCAGCTGGGTTCGGTATTTGGCACCAGCCTAGAGGTGAGGGGAGGGGCGGTGGTGTCGCCATTGTTGCCAGGGAGTCCTTGGGAGTTGCTAGGGCCACTGCTCCACAAGTGTCTGGTTGTGAGGCCCTGCTTCTGCGGTTGGGCCCCAAGGGTCAGTTGGGGATCTTACTCCTGTACCTGCCCCCTTGCAGGGTAAGGGATGCCCTGCCTGAGCTCCTCGAGGCCGCCTCAATGCTGGCGTTGGAGTTCCCGAGACTTATGGTTCTGGGGGACTTCAATTTGCCATCGCTGGGGGCGGCTTCTGAGGTGGCAAGGGAGTTCATGGCTTCCATGGCAGCCATGGGCCTGACTCAGGTAGTTCGGGGTCCGACCAGGGGCAGTGGTCACATGCCAGACTTAGTTTTCTTGTCGGAGCAGTGGCAGAGTGATCTAAGATTACAGGATTTAGTCATCTCACCTGTGCCATGGTCGGATCACTATCTGGTGACTCTTGACTTTCTGGGGGCGACACTTCATCGTAGGGAGGCTGGGCCGATTAAAATGGCCCGCCCTCGGCGACTAATGGATCCAGATGGATTCCAGAGGGAACTGGGGGATGTTCCTCTGGATCGGCTACACGATTCACCCGGGGCACTTGTCGACCTGTGGAATAGGTCGACAACAGTAGCCTTGGATGAAATCGCGCCACTGCGGCCTCTCCGTGCCCGGGGGACTAGGTCATCTCCGTGGTTCACAGATGAACTGCGTGAACTCAAACGGGCAAAGAGACGCCTAGAGCGCCGCTGGGTGAAGACCCAGGATGACTCCGATTGGACACTAGCTAGAGCTGCTATTAGGGCCTACCTAGTGGCGATAGGGGTGGTGAGGCGGCAATACTTCACCGCCCTTATTGCCTCCGCTGATAATCGCCCAGCCGCCCTGTTCCGGGTAACCAGGTCCCTCCTTGGTAGGGGGGGATCGGTGCCCGGTTGGCAGGGTTCGGCTGAGGACTTTGCTGACCATCTGGTGGAGAAAATCGATCGGATTCGTTCAGGGTTGAATCCTGGCGTGGATGGGGAGGGTCGGGGGGGGTGCCGGAGCACAGTCTTGCTGTACGATCTGGGACCAGTTCGATCCTGTTGTCCCTGATGAAGTGGACAGGCTCCTTGCAGCTGTTCGTGCCACTACATGTCCTTTGGATCCCTGTCCTACTTGGTTGGTGAAAGCCTCCAAGGGGGTAACAGGTGGCTGGATAGGGGGGATAATAAATGCCTCATTACGGGAGGGGGTATTTCCTGCACAGTTAAAACATGCTTTGGTGCGCCCCCTCCTGAAGAGGATGTCCCTCGACCCAGCTGTCCTTAACAACTATAGGCCAGTTTCCAACCTGCCCTTTTTGGGTAATGTTTTGGAGAAGGCGGTGGCGCGCCAGCTGCAGAGTGTCCTGGAGGAAGCGGATTATCTAGACCCCTTTCAATCAGGATTCAGGCCCGGATATGGAACGGAGACGGCATTGGTCGCACTGATGGATGATCTCTGGCGGGAGCGGGACGGGGGTTGTCCATCCGTCCTTGCTCTTCTCTTCTTGACCTCTCAGCGGCTTTCGATACCGTCGACCACGGTATCCTTCTGGAACGGCTCGAAGGACTGGGGATCCAGGGCACTGTGTTGTCCTGGTTTTCCTCATTTCTGGAGGGCCGTACCCAGTCGGTATGGTTAGAGAGTGAGAGGTCCAGCCCTAGGCCCCTTAAGTATGGGGTGCCTCAGGGCTCTGTGCTCTCTCCTCTCTTATTTAACATCTATATGAAGCCACTGGGTGAGATCATTCGTTCCCACGGGATGCGGTACCATCAGTACGCGGATGATACTCAGCTGTACATCTCGGCCCGTGGGGACCCCAGTGATGCTGTCGAAATCCTATCCGGATGCCTGGAGGCCATTGGGGTCTGGATGGGGGCCAATGGGCTTCGGCTGAATCCCAGCAAGACAGAGTGGCTGTGGATAAGGGGCCCCGTGTTATCCAGGGAGTTACCACCTTTGGTACTGGATGGGGCTGTTTTGCCCCAGACAGACCCAGTGCGCAACTTGGGGGTTCTTCTGGACTCGCGGCTGCTGCTGGAAGAACAAGTGGCGGCTGTGGCCAGGAGGGCTTTTGCCCAACTTCGGGTGATTCGCCAATTGCGCACACTCCTGGACCGGGGCTCCTTGCTTATGGTCACCCATGCTCTGGTTACTTCCCGACTAGACTACTGTAATGCGCTCTACATGGGGCTGCCCTTGACGACCATTCGGAGGCTGCAGCTGGTCCAGAATGCGGCGGCCCGGGTGGTAATGGGGTGTGGGCGATATGCCCATGCCTCTCCGCTACTCCGGGAGCTGCACTGGTTACCAGTTTGTCTCCGGGTGCAATTTAAGGTGCTGGTTTTGACCTTTAAAGCCCTATATGGCAGGGGGCCAGGATACCTTAGAGACCGCATCGTCCCAAGAGTGTCTGCCCGTCCGACTAGAGCGGACCGGAGGGGTTCTCTAATAGTGCCACCAACGAGGGATGCACATTTGTCTAGCACCCGAAGGAGGGCCTTCTCCGTGTCCGCACCAACTCTCTGGAACCTCCTGCCAATAGACCTAAGACTCCAAAGTGAATTGCTGCCCTTCAGGAAAGGAGTAAAGACCTGGCTGGCAGGGCAGGTGTGGGGCCTGAATGGGACTATGGTGCCCGCCTGCTGGCTTGTATAACTCTCTCTTCTTCCTTTTTATAGTGGATGAGATGGGTGGGTGGGATATAGGGGTTTTTAAAGGGGGTGGGTTGGGTTTTTTTTATAATGTTTTTATGTATTTTGTGCATTGTTGTGATGCCGCCCTGAGTCGGGTTTACCTGAGCGGGCGGCATATACAAATTTGACTAATAAATAAATAAATAAATAAATAAATGCACATCTTGCCAGGACCAGGAGGAGAGCCTTCTCAGTGTTGGCCCTGACTCTTTGGAACCTCCTGCCACCAGAGCTGCGTCTCTAGGCAGAACTGTATCCCTTCAGGAAAGCTCTGAAAACATGGCTCTGCCAGCAGGCATGGGATGCATCTGGCAGCACATCTCAGCCTTTCTGGCTCATTTAGCCCTGTGAGGTTTTAATTAAGGGGTTATGGTTTTGTTTACAGATTTTAATTTTGTATCAGTTTTATCAGTGGGTTTTTAATTGCATAAGTTGTTTTATTTGATGTAAGCCACCTTGGGTCGCTGAGGCAAGGAAGGTGGCCTATAAATTGAATAAACAAACAAACAAACAATGTGCCTGCCTTTAGCCTGTGATAAAACCTTGCAAAGAACCAACTTGGTAGCATTGGGAGTTGTTTGGAAGATGTGGATCCATTTGTTTCTCTTTACATTCTCTGCTATGGAGTATGGTACAATTAATTCAGCAAATGTGGATGGAAAACCCAGGCTCATTCAGTCAGGTTTTCTAAAAAATGTCATAGATAAATACCCTAGCACATCACCATCATTATATTAAAGACTACCAACTCAAATAAAATATTTTCCATTGTGCCTAACTTATTTTATGATAATGTAATAGGTTTACCATGTCCTTAATATCCTAGGCTTTGTCTAGCTATTTCTTGGATAAGGGTGTTTCTGGAATTGCTCTCGCTTCCCGTTTGGACCAGAATTGGTTAAGCCACCATTTCGGTCAAATCTTATACTCACATTCTTGAAAACCATTCTTACTAAATATTATAGGTCTTACTTTCAAGTAAGCATCCTACCTCAGTGAGTTGGGGTTAAAATGTATAATTTTCTTTTCTTTTCACGAGTTCATTTCTTATTATTAGCTAATTACTTGTATACTGCTATTCACTGCCATGTGAGTTTATGGGATCTTTATTAAATGTTTCATGACGTTTATTGTATTGTTTATATTCATTTTATCATTACGATTTTATTTTGATAAGTACTTGCTGTTCACCACTGCAAGTAGTGCTTCAACTCTAAATCAGATGGTATACAAGTACTGTACTATAAATCAAAACAAAAATAAACTGAAAAGTCAAATCAAAATCAGCAATTTATAATGCATCAAGATCAACCATATTAGTTCTCAGGGCTATATCTGATTGGTATAGGACCCTGATGGCTAACACCAGGTGTTCTTGGACTCGAATTACCAGAAGCCCACAGGACATCCAAGTTGAAAAATATTGGCTTTTTAATTCTGATTTTTTTAAAGGTACATTCCTTTGAGCACTCAATTTCTGTTCCCATCTGTGATGATTCCTCTATACGGGTTGAGTGTCTGGCTGCAGATATTCTGGGAGTGAACGTCACCTGGAAAGCTCTGCTTGAAGACATCCCAGCAGCTTCACTTCCTGATTTACGTAACATTGGTATGGTCCTATGTTTTTGTTTGTGTAGCCTGTTCTGCAAAGAGTATTACTCTTGTCTCTGTCTTCTTGGAATAGGCTGGTGTGCTAGATGACTGTCGGGAATATAACTTGTAATAGGTAAAATTGAGTAAGTTGTTTTTTAAATGCATCCGTCCCCCCAAAAATTCCTCCAGGTTGAAGCATGTGAATTAAAGGGGGTTGATGCTACAGAGAAAAATCTATTGAATGATACAAGAAAGAATTTGATTGTCAAAGAAGAGATCCTTTCTCTCATCTTTCTAAGATGGTATTTATCAGATTTTATGATGGGATGAGCGCTCGTCTCTGTCCCAGCTGCTGCCAACCTAGCAGATCAAAAGCAAGAAATTGCAAGTAGATAAATAGGGACCACTTTGTTGGGAAAAGAACTTGGGGACATGAAAGGAGCCTCATTCGGACATCCCCTGAGTGGAGTTCCTTCACCAGAAAGATTTTCAACCCAGAAAGCACATTTGTGTGCTTCTGACATGATAAAAAATAATCACATTTTATTCAACTTGGGGTTCCAGGAATCCCATGTTACTCTGGCAGAAGGTAGAAAGTCTCACTTAGAACTACAGCTCTTGGTATATATTAGTCCTGGTATACAGACCAGACCCCCCCCCCCAAGTTAACTTTCCCAAACCCTGTACTGCAAAAGGTACATCATTGGAGTGGGATTATTCTTGGGAGAGTCCATTGGGATCTATTATGCTTGAAACACATTGTGTCTAGATATTTTTGGAAGGCCTTCTGAACCACCAAGAATTATTTTCTGCTTAGTTGCAGAAAAAATGTGCCTAATTAATTGTATTCTACATAGAGCATGTAAGGATTCAGTTCTGGTTGGTGATGTAAAAACACCCCAGCCTTCCAAACCATGTGAAGACTTTAGGTTACATGAAAACTCAGTTGTTGAGCAGCATTGTTAAAAACCAACCCTAACACGACAAAACAAGTGAGAGTGCTCAAAACAAGCTCATGACTATTAAAAAGCCAACTTCTTTTCATAATGAGGATATGAATGTGAGGTATGAGAAAGAAGATAGCCTGAATACAAAGGGTTGGGTTGCCTGTCTTTCCTCCACATATTACAGTAGAGGGTCTTGGTCTACATTTGCAAGCACATGTTAGTCTACAGCTTCTATCAAAATGAATGGGAATTAAAATATCCCTTTTCACTGCCACTTTTTGGCCCAAAGAATTAAATGGGGATGCATTATCATGATTGCAAAGTAATGTTTAATTGTCTTCATATTTTCCATTTTTTGTCATTAATGTGAAGATCAAAACAGCATTAAAGAAAGAAAGAAAAATAAAGAAGATTAATAGTATCCAGAACTTAGTTAATCACCTTATCTAGGCATGTAGTTAAAAGAAGTAGCAAACTTGTAATTCTCTATTCCTGCCCTAGGTTTAATGGCCTGCTCTTTTCTTTTGTTCCCTTTCAGAAAAAGCAATGGTTGGTGAAAATCTCCTTGGTCGATTTGAGGCACTGATCAGGAGAGGTGGCTTTGCTCTCCAGTTGGACAACAAACAGTTCAAAGCAGATACCTCCATTACTTTCTTCAAAAATGGAGATTTCGCCGCAGTTCCTCAAGTTCAGCTAGGGTGTCAAAGCGGTTTCCAGAAGGTTTTAAGCATTGAAAGCATGGCTCCAAATATACAAGGATGTGGTAGGTCTCATCTAGGCTTTTATCTTAAAAAAATAAAAAAATAAATAAAATAGCTATGATTTGCGCTGAAAGTGAAATCAGCACAGCTGCAGGTCAGCAGTTCGAGAGCTGAGTACTGCATGATGGAGTGAGCTCCCGTCTCTGTCCCAGGTCCTGCTAACCTAGCAGTTGGATAGTAAGAAATTGCAAGTAGATAAATAGTTATTGCTTCCGCAGGAAAGGTAACAGTGTTCTGTGCATTCTGGTGCCTAGTCGTGCCTGCCACATGTCAACGGAAACATCTGCAGACACAGACAGCATTGACTCTTTAGTTATAAACAGAGGTGAGCACTGGACCCTAGAGTCGGATACAACTGGCTTTTGAGAAAGAGTGACCTTTACCTTACAGACTAAAAGGTGTTATTTTGCAAATGTTTTGGTTGGTTGCTCTTCTTCAGAATCCCATTTCTTCAGAATTTCTGAAGAGAAGGTTACAAAACTGGGACTTTCTTTTTCTTTTTTCTGGACTTGTTTTCTGGTGTTGACCTCAGTTTTGCATTTTGCTTTTACTGTGATTATTGGACAACCAGGCAGAGTTTGGGGCTGATGTCAGACCATGAGACCTCCAGGCGAGGAATGTTCTTTCTCCACTTTCTATTTGTACAGCATTTGAATATCTCATTCTGTACTGCCTTTGACACTCATTTCAAAACCATGGGTCATAAGCATGCAAGCATGATTTATTTGGTTGGATAAGACATTTCATTTGCATGTTACGTTGTATAAATGTGGATTGATTCATGCTGTGTGAACCGTTTTCATTATTAATTTCACAAAGATGTAGGTACCTAAATTGAGAGTCTGTTAAAAGACCAACCCCACATTGGGAACCACTGGTTATGCAGTTGGGGCTCTGCTTCCTGTTATGCCCAAGTGATACAGGTTGCACAATTATATAGTACAATCAGGTTTGTGGCTCCCATCATGATTAATTGTGCAAAAGATAGTATAGCATAATGTTACTGTTTATGTTGCTTATTACTTGGAATTAGTGAGAGAGTGCCATAAGCAAGAAAAATCCCAGTCAAATCATCTCTAAAAGGTACCATTAAAACAACAGTTTTTCATCTTAACTCTGATCTCCTCTTTCAATTCTAGTATTATATTTTAAGAGAATTGCAGTTGACAGACAATAGAGGAAGAGACTGTACAAAGATTTATTCTAAATACAGAACAGAACAGAATAGAATATAGCTCTTCATTAATTCAAGACAAAGCCAAGAAAGTGGCTTCATTTTGGCAGTCCAGGCTTTGATTGGGACACGAAAGAAGAAATTAATTCAAGACTAAATGGAAGAGTGAATTCTCAAATTAGTTCAAGTCCCTGGGGTGGGTGCCTGCCAGTGTTTTGGATCCATTTAGCAGCCTGGAGTAGTTTTGAAGCCTCACTTTAAATGAATTAGGAAAACTGTCTTACACAAGCATCTAGGGAGTGCTTGTTGGTGTCAAAATGAAGAGTGGAATGTTAAAAAAATCAAGAAAGAATTTTGGATGAAAGAAGAAAGAGCCATATGGAAGCCATCAATACACGGCACACCCGTGTCTTTAACAAGGAGCACATGCACCATTGAACCAATGGAAATTAGGAGTGGCGTAATGGGAAACTGAGATGGAACAGGTAAAGAAGGCAGCCAATATTTTTAGGAATGCAATTAGGGACAGGATCTGTTCTTGGTCATACCAGAGTGCAGGATGCATAATAATGAGTTCATGCTAAAGGAAATAGGCTGAAAATTAGGGAAAACATCTTAACAGTTAGAGCAGTATGACAGTGAAACCAACTGCCACGAGAGGTGGTGAGTGCTCCAACACTGGACACATTCAAGAGAGAATTGGATAACCATCTGTTATATCTACTTTGACTTGGATTCCTGCCTGAGCCATACCTGTCAAGTGCCGCTCCGGAAAATACGGGAACTACTCCGTCCCAGGTGCGCATGTGCAGCAAAAATTCCTTTGCACATATGCAGAACCCCTTTGTGCATGTGCAGAACCCTTTGTGCATGCGCAGAGCCCATTTGTGATGGTCACACATGCACAGTAACCCCTTTCCCCACTGTTGAAATACGTGACGGCGACGGGAAAGTGGAGGAACAGGTACAGAAATACAAGATTTCCCAGCCAATCTGGGATACCAACTCAATGTCCTAAAACACCCTTTCCAACTCAGTGATTCTATGATTCAGCAAGATCACTCATCTCCAAGTTCTATCCAATCCTTCCGATCTACCAGTGAAGAAACATGCCCAGATTATCCATAATTTGGACAGTTGGAAAAACTCAAGCAAATGCAAACAAAACTTTGTTGTATCCACCATGGTTCAATTTTTTTCCTGTGTAATGAAAAATATAGACCTTCCAATGGTAGCACAGGTATTTCAAAGTTTTGCCAAAAACAGTGGTATATTGTAAATTTGCACTTTAAGTGAATTTTGTTGCTTGAAATAAATTGTCTATTTCCAGGGTCATCTCCCCCTCTGCCCCCCCATTACTCAACTGTATGATTTAATAATAACCATTTTGGTTAATTAGGCTAAATCTGTCACAGAGGTTTGCTTCCACAAGCATTTAACTTTACAAGCACGTTGATGAATCAGCCAAGTGCCACAGTCAGAATGCTTCTATGTTAGTCTTATTGGGGGCAAATTTAAGATAATGTTTGAATTGCACAAAGGTCATGAACTCTTCTCCCTCATTTGCAGTGGCCTGTCCTCCAGGAACCTTCTTCCAGAATGACAGCTGTGTCCCCTGCCCTTCTGGATTCTATCAAGACCAAGCAAGAAGTTTGCTCTGTGTCAAGTGTCCTGTTGGGAAGTCAACCATCTCTGTTGGAGCTTTCAGTGTGAAGTATTGTAAGGATCCTTCAGAAATTATATTCTGCATCTCCCTGTGAACTAATTCCTAGGCAATGGCCAACATTCTGTTTGCTTTTCCCTTCCACATGTGCATTGGCTCATTGTGTGCATAGTTGTATTTTTTACATCTGTGGTGCAAGGGAATATGTGCTACTCCATTGAGCATGCTTAAGTCCCTTTGGTTTTTCATGGGATGATCTCTGGCTTGTGTACCTGCTTGCTGGAAATCACTGTAACAATCACAGAGTTCAGTGTCTGCAGAAGAGTTATATTCCATGATTTGCTAGCAGAATTCTGACTAACAGCTGAAAATACCCACTAGCAGAAAGGATGGAGAGCAAGGTGGTAGCATTCTGGTCCTCATAACATTATCCTGATATAGATTTCATGCTTAGGTTTATGTCTAAACTGGCTACCTCTTTTTTGTTCTTGTTAAATTTAAAACAAAACAAAAAGTTACAGAGGTTGGAAGAATTATGTTTTATACAACAAGTCCCATAATTCCCCAGCTGGAGATTCTGGGAGGTGTCATTCAAAACGTAATATTACCAAACAATACTATTAAAAAGGAAGGTAACTTCCTGCACAGAATAAACAAATATATTATTAGGATTACAAATCTTCAAAACTTTTCTTTGAGAAGTGGATATATATATATTGTATATAGTGGCATCTAGTGGCCAATTCTGATAATGAGTATGGGGAATATGTATTCATTACATATTTTGTGGATTTTTCATTTAATATTCATAAAATATGTAATAAATACATATCCCCCATTACATATTTTATGGATTTTTCATTTAATATTTTAGCAGCTCCCCAGTGGCTCAGTGGGTAAAAGCACTGTGCTTGAAGACTGAAAGCATGGGGTTTGATTCCCTGAGAGCTGCATGATAGGGGACATGAAAGGATCCTCATTCTGGTGTGCCCTGCAAAAATTCTTTCAACCCAGAGTAATCTCTGATACAAAAACATACACATTTAATATTTTGATACCATGGATAGGTGAAACTAAGGGTAATAGGCCCACAGATACAGAGGAAAAGAAGTCACACCTCCCCAACTGTTATTTGAAATATTACATCATGAGAACTCTTCAACATACTTCAGCACTTAATTATATAAATACAAGTTTCTGAGTTCAGAAACTAGTTTGGGAGGCACACAGCAATGTTATGTAGCATATCTAAAAGCATTCTGAGTTGAGAAAAAGACAAAAATCTGTTTCAACAACTTCGCCTTCTGATTTCCCACATCAGGCCTTACAAATTGCCAACGGGACGAACGAAGTATGCCATGCGATGAAAATGGTCAATATAGACATTCTTACAGAAACCTAACTACCAAGCAATCGTTCTGCATTGACAGCTTGGGAGAGATATTGGAGTGGACAGAAACAGAAGGACAACTCACTGACTCCCAGTGTTTAGGTGAGTATCTGGGATGAGGTGTTCTTCAGTGAAGTTGTGACCTCAACACAAGCAGATGCCTCTATGAAGTGTCAAGTTGGCCAGTGTCGAGGTAACACTGGCCAATTGGTAGCCAACTATTAAGAGGTTCTGACTGTTAAGAAAGGTAGAGATTATGTCCATACCATAGGTAGCATCTCAATCCCTCCCCACATCTCAGATAATTAAATATCCATTTTGTGTGTGTGCAAAAGATGGTAGCATGGAAATCATCTGCTTATCCTGCAATGTAATAAATACAGTATGTCTTATAAAGTGGATGAGTGATCCTAATACTTCCTTTGGTAACATGTAGTCACATTTCTGAGACATGATACCCTTGGCTAATACCTGTGGTTCTTTTTCCAAGCCAAAATGACACTTTAATCAAAGGTACCTGCAGTCACAAAGTTGAGAACAGTTTCCGGTTAGATTTTGATTAGTGTAGATAGGTTTAGCTTTCAGAGGACAAGTGGTTCCATGAAGAAAGGTCCCCAAATGCAAAAGAAAAATGAAAACAATATAAAACCTTTTCTGTTTTCTCCCAAGAGGAGAATTTTTTGAATTCTTTCCATCTCATAAGTGGGTGGGAGAAAAAAAATAAGCCAACATGTACATTGGACACCTCTAGCTGGGTGCTTTTTTTGGGTGTGATTGTGTACTTGAACCAAATAAAGAAATTGCTTTTTTGGAGTACAACTCCGACAATCGCCCACAATCTCCAGATAAGATTCTGGTTGAGAGATTCAGGAGGTTATAATCCATACATGTAGGGTACCAGCATGGAATACCAAATAGAGGGACATACTACAGTGATGGCAAACCTTGGCACTCCAGCTGTTCTTGAACTTCAATTCCCAGAAGCCCTGATCAACAGGAGTGCTGACCTGGGCTTCTGGTAATTGAAGTCCAAGAATACCTGGAGTGCCAAGGTTCACCATCACAGGACTAGGTCTGAGTTAATTCCCTGCTTGACCATGGAAACTGACTGAGGTATGTGGGAATATGGAACAGGTAAAACCATTCCTTAGATACCTCACTTACCTTGAAAGGCCTCCTAAGGTCACTATAAGTTGGTTCTGACTTGAAAGCACAACAACAATACATCCAAATAACATACTCAAGTTTCAGACTGCAGTGAGTCACAGAGGCTTAATTTTTAAAGGTTTTAATTGCAAGGAATTTTTTTGAAAATCATAGTTTGTAGGTTTCCTTTCTCTGCAAGAAAGACTGGGGAGGAAAGCTCAAAGTAGCTTTGAGCACCAAGATGCAATGGAAGTATATTGCTTTAATGTGAATTACTTTCACTTGGTATCTCTCCATTGGGACCAAGCTGGCAACTCCAGCTTCTTTGAATATCTGTCTCAATACATTTGTAATGGAACATTTGGCATTAATTTAGGAGAAGTTGTAAAAAGATATCCTTTCCAGATGCATAGTTGGGAACACCTCTTTGGTAGAAGAAGAGAAAATCTTGAAGTGCCTTGAAGGTTAGGCTGTTTATGATGGAAGTAATAACAGCAATAGTAAGTCATAGCAGTTACCCTGTAGCAGGGCATTCACATCCTTTTTTTTAAAAAATCTTCTTTCCTTGACTTCCAGCTGCTATGAGCAGTGTTTATTTGAGAGAGCAGTAGTGCTTTTTCAGACCCTATGTAAATCCTGAAGGAACAGCAAAGAATTTCAAGACTATACTGTGGACTGAGAGAACTACCGACATCTCAAAACGAGTGCAGCTCTAGAAGCATCACTTTCTCTGACACACAGGAAGCTGGGTTAGCAACAGCAGTTACACTTCCTTACCCACCCCATAGTGCTTAGAGCATTTTCTGGCTTGTTCATAAGGAATTAGCATTTTTACCCCACCAACATTCTGTGTACTCATTTTACTGACCTTATAAGGCTGGGAGGTTGAGTCAACCTTGACCCCTTGTTGAGATGGAGCTTAGATCATGAGCAGAGTTTTGGCTGCAGTAATTAAGCTTAACTGCTGTGCCACAAGGGCTCTTTTGAAGGGTTACTTGGAGGTCACTTACTAGACTGTGGAATGGGGTTGGAAGAAACAAAAACCCTAAGAAAATGTATTTTTTTTGTGTGTGTTTTGCATTGTTGTAGCCCTTTCTGAGTGTGGAGAAGAACAGACCATGTCACACCAATGTTAATGTAAGCTATGCTACTCCAACAAGTATTATGGGAGAAATTAACTCAGTTGTCCCAAATGCTCCTGGCAATGTCAATTACTTGGCTAAAATTATTTGATGGATTTATTAATTGTAGGTGCTGTTCTAACAAAAATGAAGAAAGATAACGATAGTCCCCAGAGCTGATGAGAGTCCAGAGATTGCAGGCATGGATATAGACCCATTCTGGTTGTGTTGCACACACATGCAGCCATATGTCCATGCTTGTGCAGGACCAGTGGTCTATATAATACCCTTATTTATTAGGAGCATCCTCAGAGTTTAGGAAGATCAATTTACCAAATCCCCAAGCCAGTCTTCTTCTTTTGTGTCTCGATCAAACCCTGGACTGCCAAACTGAAGCCACTTTCTTGACTTTGTCATTGGCCAAACTGAAGTCCTCATTGGTGCATGTTTCTGACAGTAATCAGCAGACCAGTAAATTAGCTGGATTCTGTATCTCTCCACATTCATAGCGTGTGTTTTTGTCTGCCAGCAGGCCGCACATTAGCATGTTGGTCTTACATTTAGGCACTCCAACCCTCAGCCTATTCAGGGTACTCCAAGTGACGTAGGGGAGGCTGAGTTCCTCAACTACAGTGGTACTTTGGATAAAGTCCGATTCAGATAAAGTCCGATTCGGATAAACTCGCGGTTTTCATGCACACGTGATGCATTGCATAAAGTCCAAAACCGCTAAAAACAGACATTATCTGAGGTATTTGATATAGGAACCTCGGATAAAGTCCATTTTTGGACGTTATCTGATGCATCGCCCATTTGATTCAGATAAAGTCCAAAATCGGATAAAGTCCAAACTTGTGGAATGAAGTTTGGACTTTATCCGAAGTTCTACTGTATATCCTTTAATGTTGTTCCTTGTACAGGGCAATCCTTCCTCCATCTTCTAACTTGATTTTGCACTTGCATACTCTCAAGAATGTTTACTCTTGCCATAAAGCTCTTCCTGGATCTGAGCCAGCAGACTTGAGACACAGATCCATTCAGAAGATGTCCTTTTCTTACTTACCGGTAGTTCTGATCATCTCACAGGCATGGAACAGTAGGTTTGCAAAAAGCACAGTGGAGTGCTTAAGAATAACCACATGCCACACAATCAAATCCGATTTATGGTGACTCCTTCTAGGGTTTTCTAGGCGTAGAATGCTCAGAAGTGGCATATCATTGCCTTTTTATGGGTGCACCCCAGGACTGTGAAGCTGATCCCAAGACTACCTGTACATGAAGTGGATCTTCTTCTAGCAGGCACAGTGGACACCTCTGGCTCTGCAGCCAGTTGTTTTGGCTCTTGCATTTCAAATGGACAGACTGGACATTGTGCACAAAAAGAAATACCAAAAAAATTCTATGTGTCCTCAAACTGCTTAAGACCACCAGCTCAGGAATTCCAGGAAAAAACCATTTCTCCCCTGCTAACCTGAGTATTGCAGCTAAGCTGAAGGGGAACAAGATGTCCTGGACAGGGTGAGTTGGAGAACATAATCATATGTCAATCCTTGAGCAGGGGTCAGCAAACTCCCAGAATATTGACCACTGGCTTGGCCAACTGGGAGATTAAGTTGGAAAGTCCAGATTTGACCCTCATTCTGTTCTTAATTGTTCCTCCTGTAGTAGAAGGATTTTAGAGAGCAGATCTTGCCTTGGAGCAAAGCAGGCTGTTGAAACAGCAGCTGTAACAGTTCAGGGCCTTCCCACACACAGAGATTTTCATTGTCAACATATGAGGAACCTCTTTCTGGGATTTAGCTATTAACCATTATCTTGACCCAGCCACATGGTTTAGATACTGCTGAAGATGGCCTGATTTCTCAGAGATTGTGTAGATAACACAGTTGTGCGATTTCCCCCACCATCCTTCTTTCGAAAACAGGAAATGCCTGAGGAGGGGGTTGGGTTTGTAAAGTCATACTCTGTGGAGTTATTCCATCAGTTCCCAGTTACACAAGGATCATTGTGGCTTTGAAGGATTAAAAAAAAAGGGAAAGAAAAAGGATCGAGATTTTTCCCCCCTTTTAGTCATAAGAGGAGGAATAGATTTGTTTTTGTTATGATAGCATCTGAGAAGCAGTATCTTAGGCTTGTGCTTAGCAAACACACAAAAACAACTTCTTCTTCTTCTTCTTTTGTGTTTCAGCCATACTTTAAACTGCCAACCTGAAATCCACTTCTTGGCTTTGTCATTGGCCAAAAGTAAATCCTAATTTGTACATGTTTCTGGTAGTAATTGGCATCCCAGCAAACAAGCCAGAGTCTGTATCTCTCCACGTTCACACAGTGTATTCTTGTCTGCCAGCAGCCCCTACTTGAACATGTTGGTCTTACATTTAGGCACTCTGACCATTAGCCTATTCAGGGTCCTCCAAATGACTTAGGGGAGGTTGAGTTCCTCAGCCATGTTGTTGTTGTTTAGTCACACAGTCGATTCCGACCCTTTGTGACCCCATGGACCGTTTTCCTCCAGGCACCTCTGTCATCCAAAATCCTCCTCAGCCCGCCCAGCTCTGTGCCCATTGTATCCACAATACCACCTAGCCATCTCATCTTTGGATACCCCCTTCTTCTCTTCCCCTCCACCTTTCCCAGCATCAAGGCCTTCTCAAGTGAGTCCTCCCTTCTCATTTGATGTCCAAAGTACTTTAGTTTCATCTTCACTATTTGTCCCTCCAATGAACAGTCAGGGTTGATTTCTTCCAGTATTGACCTATTTGTTCTCTTTGCTGTCCAAGGGACTCTCAGGACTCTCCTCCAACACCACATCTCAAAGGCATCTATTCTTCTGCGCTCAGCCTTCCTAATGGTCCAGCTCTCACACCCATACATTACCACCGGAAATACCATTGCTTTGATTATGCGGATTTTTGTTTTCAAGGTGATGTTTCTGCTTTTCACTATGTTCCCCAGGTTTCTCATAGCTTGTCTCCCCATAATCAGTCGTCTTTTTATTTCATGGCTACAGTCGCCATCTGCAGTGATCTTAGATCCTAAGAAAGTAAAATCTGTCCCTGCTTCTACTTCTTCCCCATCTATTTTCCAGGGACTGATAGGGCCTGTTGCCATTATCTTGGTTTTCTTGATATTGAGTCTCAAGCCAGCTTTTGCACTCTCCTCCTTCAATCCAATCAGAATGTTTGTTCTTGCCATAAATCTCTTCCTGGATCTAAGTCAGTGGACTGGAGGCACATATCTATTCAGGGGATGTCGAGGGTCATTCTCTTGCTTAGTTCTCTCCTTAGGTGGAGCGATACCAACAAGTGGATATATTTTCTCAACTAGTGTAGGTTTGAGGCATCCTGTCATTATTCACTTTGTTTCATTAACTGAAATGTCAACTTGTTTTGCATATGTGGATGCGCTCCATACTGGAGCAACCTACTCTGCCGCAGAGACGATCAGGGTCAAATCTGATGTATACAGTGTCAATGGTTGAACGCCTCATGAAACCATCTGCAAGGCTGGGAAATCTACAGCTGTCCACAAATTTGGGGACTGTTAATTCTCATCAGCTGTGCCTGGTCAGACCCAAACACAGGAGTGATGGAAATGAGAATCCAGTAGTATCACAGGACCACACATCTCACACGCCTGATCTATCACTAGTGCAGAGGTAGGCAAGGTGGTGCCCAGGGATCCAGCTGTGGCCTCCAGCAAAATTATATACACAGTCCAACCTTTTTAACCCACAGTTATCCAATAAGGTGTAGAATGATTTTGCTGTGCCTTAAGGCACTCCAGTATCCTCACAGTCCCGATTCCACATTTTATTCATTTTTTGCCACTAGAGGGTGAAAGTGGGCTTTTGGAAAATGAGCCACACATGTTACTAAATTTGGGGCAGGCAGGAGGCTCATATAGAAGGTACAGTTCTCCTCTATTGGCTGCAGTGGCTCAGTGGTTAAGATGCTTGCCATGTTAGCTGGAAGGCTGGCAAGTCGGCAGTTCGAGACCCGGGAACTGCATGATGGATTGAGTGTCCATCTCTGTCCCTGCTCTTGGGGACATGAAAGGAGCCTTATTTGGGCATTCCCTGAGCGGAGTTTCTTCTGCAAAAATCCTTTCAACCCAGAATAATTTCTGACATGAAATTATTATTACTTCCTCTCTGTCCAGAACTCATTTGGTTGCTCACTCAGAGTCTCCTCAAAGATTGATACACCACAATTGGGTGTATCCTGGTGACAGCAACCATGTGTTGCCAGCTAATCTTTCTCACACTAGGTTAGGATAAAGGAACTGCAAAACGAACTCACCAAAAGATCCCTTCATTTTGACAGTTTCACATCTGGCTTAGACATGGAAGAAGAAGAAATAGTTTACCAGCATGGGCTAAATAACTTTGCTATGGAATTGAAAGTAAAGATAGATGGACTAGTTCAGAACTCCCCCTCTATTAGTGGCATACCTGTCAAATATCCCATTTTGGACGGGATTTCCCAAAATTCACCAATCTTTCCCCCTCTTTTCCGCTGCCATCCTGTAATTGGAACGGCCAGGAAAGGGGTTACTGCGCATGCATGCGTGCATGCGTGCATGAAGGGGTTTCTGCGCATGTGCAAAGGGTTTCTGTGCATGCACAAAGTGTTTCTGTGCATGTGTGCATGCACAAAGGGGTTACTGCACATGCACGAAGGTGTTACTGTGCATGTGCAAATGGGTTACTGCGCATTTGCGCATGCATGCGCCGGTGCCTGGAAACCTTCCCTTATTTTCATTGCCACAACTTGACAGGTATGATTAGTGGAGACAAAACGCTACACAATTGTCTTTATTTGCATGTTTTCCCCTCAATTCGATTTTTGGTTGTGCTGAGCTAGTGTTTTGAGGTTTTTCTTCAACTGAGGTTGCTGCTCTAGTCGGGAAATCCCAGTCTCCTTCCTTCCCTGCATAATTTCATGTTCTTCAGCACAAGTTGTTGACTGTTTTATTTTCCCAGGCTATTTTAGAACGGTGTGGTCTTCAGACACTGAATTTTAAAATCTGCGGTGTGCTTTTAGTGATCTTTCCATCCTATGAGGTTGGCCAGAATTCTGTTGGTCTTTGCACGATGTTTGCTTAACTTGCCATACCTAATTGACAAAGTTGCTGGGGTTCATCCTAGTTGTGACCCCCAACGGCACAACCAAGATACACCCTGGTTTGTTGTTGATTAGCTGCAACTGGCCATAGAAAGTTGCATGACCTTTATGTGAGCAACAAAAGAACTTCAGACACTGTTTAATTTTCTACGAGTGATGTTTTCTTAATCAGTTTTATTACTTTATTATTTGCTGATTGGCCATAAGGAAGGCTGAGCGCAGAAGAATAGATACCTTTGAAATGTGGTGTTGGAGGAGAATTTTGAGAGTACCCTGGACAGTAGCAAAGAGAACAAATAGGTTGATCTTAAAAGAAATCAACCCCAATTCCTCCCTGGAAGGTCAAATAGTGAAGATGAAGCTAAAGTACTTTGGGCATCAAATGATAAGGAAGGATTCACTTGAGAAAGCCTTGATGCTGGGAAAGGCTGCGGGCAAAAGGAGAAGGGGGTGGCAGAGAATGAGATGACTGGATGGTATTGTTGATGCAATGGGCACAGAGCCGGACGGGTTGAGGAGGATGGTGGAGGATAAGGGTGCATGGCAGGCGATAGTCCATGGGGTCTCAAAAGGTCGGACTTGACTATGCGACTGAACAACAAAAATTGTTGGTAATTAGATTAGATTAGATTAGATTTTTAATTTGTACCCCGCCCATCTCAACCTATAGGCCGACTCAGGGCGGCTTCCAACATAATCAAATATACAATATAATAAAACCAAAGTATAACAAACATATCATATAGTTAAATGAAAATAAATATAGTTCAAATAGAAAGCAGCATATTAAGAAAATATCAAAAAACCCTAACAATAACAAATCACAGTCACTATTAATATAAATGCAATATTATACAGTAGCATTATCAGAATATCCCACCCACAAAATTCAAATAACATATACATATCAAGTACAATTAAAGTAACAATCTTTGATGTTTTACGTGCCACACAGTACTTAAAATAAAGGAAAGACTTTTGTACTGATGGCGTAGTGGTTAAACTGCTGTACTGCAGCCAAAATGTTTTGAGTTTGATCCTGACAGAGATAAGGTTGACTCAGCCTTCCAGCCTTCTGAATTTAGTAAAATGAGTATCCAGCATGTTGAGGGCATTACCTTGTGAACTGCTCAGCTATATATGGGATGGTATATAAGTAGAGAAGAACAGAGGAGGCCTGGTTTTAAATTCAACCAGCATTATTCTCCTTTGGTCACCTTGGCTCAGTCACCTGCTTGGAAGCAAAGTAGAATATGATGCATGAAACAAGTAAAATGGTAAATGATGATGAAATGTGACTGTTGCCGGGCATTTCCCCCCTTTAGTTCTTAGACGTTTTGAGAAGATTTCAGCTACCAAGCTTTCCTTCACCACAGACGAGGCTGAGATTATTCAATCTCAAACCATCCAAGGAGAGTTCCAGAGTGCGCTCCAAAAGTGTGTTGCAGGTAAGACCATTGCTTTTTATTTATTCTTCACTACAGAGGTTAGTCCTCTGTTCCAAAATCAGTTCTTTTCTTTGTTTAGAACAGCCAAAGTAAAATGAGGCACCACTGATACATCAAACTCCTTGTTCATTCCACTTTTGCATGAATGAACATCCCTGCAGATATCTTATATACTGTTAGATAAGATTATCCAAGAGTGTTGTGTTATTAGCATGGTCTGTTTTGAGCGTTGTGGGCTAACACATCTTTTGCAGACGGGTTCAATATGAGCCTCTTCTTGCTGGGGTGGTGGTGTGACTTTGGCTGGTGTAAATGAGGGAGGATTTGGGGTTAATTTGTTTTTGAAGAATTTGCTGATGTTTGCACATTTCATATTATTTGGAATGAAAAGAACTCGTGGTTTGAAAAAATAGGAAGGCAGAAGGAAGTGAAACTGATCTGTACAAAGACAACAGGGAGATACAACAGTTGCTAGATAAATATGCCTTCAGTTGGCATCTTTGTCAAACTACAAGTTGAGTGTAATTGTCCTCTATTAAGGATTTTGATACCCAGGGCTTTCCTGTCCTATGGGTTGAGACTGGAATATGTAGGAAGAGAATAGAGAAATGGGTTTGGGTGTATGATGACCACGTTGTTCTCCAATGGAGCTCATCTGTTTTGTACTACCTTCTGAGGGAGGAGGGAGTGGAGGAGCTATACATGCTTGGGGAAGGCAGCTTCTTTTGTTACTTTTATTATTTTTAGTCAATAAGGTAAAGGTAAAAGTCTCCCTGTTGTGTTCTAAGGGTTTTACCTTCCACATGGATTACAATGTATCTGAGCCAATGTAACCTTGCCGATAGCAACAATGTAACCTTCAGCTGTATCATATAAACCCTGTAAGAGGACGCGAGCTAATGACCACCAGCTGGCAGTGGCGAGCGTCCAAGCTCTCTTGGTCCGAACTCATCAAAGGCAACAGCGCGGGAAGCTTTCCCGCCACCACCTACACCTGGACAAGAAGGGCGTGACTCGCGATGACGTCACGCAGGCAGTAGCCAATGGGCTACCATGGCACCACGTTCAAATGTATTACTCCTGTATATAAAGAGCTATCGATCCGCCATTACCTCATGTTCCCTCTGTCCACGATGCAATAAACCTGAGTTAACCCAGCCCGAGGCTGTGTCCAGTGTCTTGGTTTTCATACACCAAATTGGCGACGAAGGTGGGATAATGGATCCCCAAGGAGCAGCCAGGGCACAGAGCGGGTTCAACATCACCAAACCGCAAGACTGGGAGCTGTTTGAGATGGACTTCCATGCGGCGCTGGTGGAGCTCAAAGTCAAGGAAGACGATGAGGAGACGAAGAGGGCCATCCTCACCAGAATGCTCGGGATGGACACCAAGCGGACGCTGGTGGGCATCATCACCCCGAAGAAGGTGAGCGAATTTAAGGCGGACGACATCATGAAGCTGCTACGGGAGCGCTTCCGACCCGCGAGGGCGATGTTTCCCGCTCGGAGCGCGTTTTGGAGGCGAGTCCAAGCGCCGGACGAGTCGGTTGAGGCATTCGTGGCCGCCATGAGGGCAGCCGCCGTCCCCTGTAAATGGGGCAATATCCAAGAAATGGCCCTCAGGGACGGCGTGCTGTGCGGCCTGAAAGACAAGGAGGTGCAGCGCAGTTTGATGAACAAGGAGCCGCCACCCACGCTGGCAGAGGTCGTTGAGGCCGCAGAAGCCGCAGAGTCCACGAATGCCGGAGTGGACGAGATGCACCAGTGGCGTGAGTGGCGTCCCAGAGCCGGCAAAGCGGAAAAACCGGTGCACGCGACTCGACGGGCCTCAAAATCGTCCTCGGAAGGCAGCGACGGCGAAGAAGTCCAGAAGGTCCGAAAGGGGGGGCGCCGCTGCGATGGCTGCGGAGCGGCCCACGAGCGCGCGAGGTGCCCATTTAGAAAGGCCGAATGTTACACCTGCGGCCGGCGGGGGCACATCGCCAGGGCATGCAGAAAACGGAAGGAGGGCCGGAGGCAGTCATCAGACCGTTCGACCAGGCCGGACCGTCCAGCGAGGCCCAAAGATGGCGTCCAGACCACGAAGAAGCAGGACGGCGTGGGCCGCGTCTCGGACGGCAGCGAGGACGACGCCCCAGTGTTCAGCGTGTCCGCGGGACAGTCCCATTACTTTGTTGAGGTACAAGTACAAGGGGCCCCTATCAGGATGGAAATTGACTCGGGGTCCTCCTATTCTATAATTCCCCAGAGGGAGTTTTTGAAAATCGACCCCCACGTGCGGCCCAAACTTAAAGCATTGAGGTCCACGCTACGTGATGTACAGGGAAACAGCATTCCGGTGTTGGGGGTCGGGAAATTTCAGGTTAAGTTTAGGAGACATTCTGCGGAACTGCCCCTAGTTGTCCTCAAGGGGGGAAGTTGTAGCCTCCTAGGGACACAGTGGTTCCAGCCCTTGGGCCTGTTCATAGGGGGAGTACATTCAGTGGGGGCGGACCCAATACAAGCGGTGTGCGATGCGCACCCCGCCGTCTTTAAAAAAGGACTGGGGAAATTCAACGGACCCCCTGTAGCCTTCGACCTAGACCCGGAGGTCCGCCCGATAAGACTCAAACCGCGCAGGGTGCCTTTCGCACTAAAGGACAAAATAGAGGCGGAACTGGACAAATTGGTGGGCCAGGGGATTCTTATTCCTGTTGATTCCGCGGAGTGGGAAACTCCAATTGTAACAGCTCTGAAGGCTAACGGGGAGGCGCGCATTTGCGCTGATTATAAGTGTACAATTAACAAGGCGATTCGCCCTAATGCATATCCGGTGCCAGTGGTCAGCCACCTTTTGGCCAGGCTAAATGGGGGAAAGTGTTTCGCTAAGCTCGACCTGGCACAAGCCTATCAGCAACTCCCCGTAACTCCCGCCACGGCCGCGGCACAAACGATAGTCACACATAAGGGAGCGTTCCAGGTGTCGCGTTTACAGTTCGGCGTGAACTCGGCACCCGGCCTTTTTCAGTCGCTTGTGGAACGCCTCCTGAAGGGGCTGGAGGGGGTGTTGCCTTATTTTGATGACGTATTGATAACAGGGGGGAGTGAGGCCGAACTAGCAAGGAGATTGGATAAAGTGCTAACTGTGTTCGAGAAAGCGGGGCTGAGACTGAGGAAGGACAAATGTGTTTTTTTCGAGACCGAGGTCGAGTTTTTAGGGTTTCGGATCACGCCCGAGGGCATTAAGCCGTCCAAATCCAAAGTAGCAGCCATCAAGAAGGCCCCTCGCCCCACATCCAAAACCGAACTACAGTCATTCCTGGGGCTCCTCAATTTTTACCATACATTCCTCCCGCGGAAAGCCTCCGTGGCCGAACCGCTTCATCGGTTACTTAAGAAGGAGGAGACATGGATGTGGGGTGACGAGCACGAGAGGGCGTTCAACGAACTCAAGCAACTTCTAACATCGGACGCAATCCTTACGCACTTCGACCCCAAACGGCCGGTGGTCTTAGTCTGTGATGCATCACCGGTGGGGGTGGGGGCGGTGCTTTGCCACGTGTTGGATGACGGTCGGGAGGCCCCAGTTGCGTTTTATTCAAGGTCCCTGTCCCAAGCAGAGCGAAATTACGCACAAACCGACAGGGAGGCATTAGCAATAGTAGCGGGGACCAAGAAGTTTCACGATTTTCTGTATGGCCGCCCGTTCAAAATCGTGACGGATCACAAGCCCCTGTTAGGGATTTTCACGGCAGGCAAGCCCACGCCGCAGATACTATCCCCGAGAATGTTGCGATGGGCCATTTTTCTTAACGCATACCAACACGAGTTGGAGTACCGGCCCGGAAAGGAGATCAGCCATGCTGATGCACTTTCGAGATCCCCTTTGCCCTTGTCGGACGACCAAAAAGCCAGATTAAGGAGAGACCGCCAGGTGTTGCTAATCGAGGTCTTAGACGAACCCCCAATAGTACCAGCCGATATAGCTAGGGCGACAGGCAAGGACAGAACGCTGGAGAAAGTCAGCTCATGGGTGCAGAAAGGGTGGCCAGCATCGTCCCCAAGCAAGGAATTCGACCCATTCTTTCGGAAGAAGTTAGAGTTGTCCCTAGAAAGGGGGTGCCTGTTGTGGGGCCAACGGGTGGTGGTCCCAACACCCATGCGGCCGAGGGTGCTCAAACTGCTGCACGTCAGCCACCCGGGCATCGTTCGCTCCAAAGCGCTGGCCCGCAGCTACTTTTGGTGGCCACAGCTGGACGAGGACATTGAGCACATGGTCGGCACTTGTGAGGCATGCCAGGGGTCCCGACCAGAGGCGGCCCGCCTCCCGCACAGGGAATGGGACACAGCAAGGGGGCCATGGTCCAGAGTGCACGTAGATTTCGCTGGCCCTTTCCGAGGAACCATGTTTCTCCTGGTGGTGGATGCATTCTCAAAGTGGCTGGAGGTCATCCCGGTAAAGAGCACGTCCTCCGCCACTACAATTAGCCAACTACGGAGAGTCTTTTCAACGTTCGGCTTACCCGACACTTTAGTCAGCGATAACGCGAGTTGTTTCACCTCCTCAGAGTTCGGGGCATTCATGGAGGCTAACGCCATTCGGCATGTCACATCCGCGCCGTTTCACCCGGCCACGAATGGCCAAGTGGAACGGTTGGTGCGTACAACAAAGGAGGCGCTCCGGCGCATGGGCCCCGGGGACCTAAATCACCAAGTATGTCAGTTCTTACTAGCGTATAGGGTGACCCCCTTAGCGTCGGGTTACTCGCCGGCAGAGCTATTGATGCGGCGAAAACTGACTACGCTCCTGTCCAGGCTAGACCCCACAAGAATTGAGGATAAAGGGAAGAACGTAGGGTTGGCAGTCTCGAAAGGTTTCGCCGCCGGCGACCCTGTTCATTGCAGGAACTATGCCAGCGCAGGGCCAGCCTGGGTGCCGGGGACAGTTGTAGAACAGACGGGGCCAGTCTCGTACCGGGTCGAAACCCACACCGGTCTCCTCTGGAGGAGGCACGCAGACCAGCTGAGGCACCGAGTAAGTGGGCCAGTCAGTGAGGATCAGCAACAAGATTCAGCGTTAGGGCTCTCCCCCAACCGCTTCACCCAAGGGGGAGACAGCAGCGGACAACAGTCCCAAGCAAGGGGGGAAGGAAGAAGCAGCGGCCCCGACTCATATCCTTTTGATAAACCAGTCCTATCAGAGGCCCGGGAAGGGGGAGAGGAGTTCGCGACCGCTGCCCCCGAATGGAATTTAGATTTTGATTTAGCGAGCCGGGGGGGTTTTCAGGAGTGTTCCCCCACCCATCCAAGCGAGAAGAGGGGTTTTTCGTTAGCCCCCAGTGCCCCCGGTTCCTCCCTAAGAAAGAGCACACCTCCCAACAACGCCGCGGAGCCGCGGCAAGTCACTAACGAGTCTCCCTCTCAAATTACAGGACAGGAAACCGGGGGACAAAGAGAAGGTAGCAAACCCGGGGAAAGGCAGCCCGCATCGAGACCCCAGCGTGTTCGAAACAAGCCATCTTGGCTGAGAGATTTTGTCTCCTAGGGGGGGGAGTGTTTAGAAGTATGGGCGCGAGACGTTGTCTCGTCCTAGGGGGGAGGGGTGTTGTGTTCTAAGGGTTTTACCTTCCACATGGATTACAATGTATCTGAGCCAATGTAACCTTGCCGATAGCAACAATGTAACCTTCAGCTGTATCATATAAACCCTGTAAGAGGACGCGAGCTAATGACCACCAGCTGGCAGTGGCGAGCGTCCAAGCTCTCTTGGTCCAAACTCATCAAAGGCAACAGCGCGGGAAGCTTTCCCGCCACCACCTACACCTGGACAAGAAGGGCGTGACTCGCGATGACGTCACGCAGGCAGTAGCCAATGGGCTACCATGGCACCACGTTCAAATGTATTACTCCTGTATATAAAGAGCTATCGATCCGCCATTACCTCATGTTCCCTCTGTCCACGATGCAATAAACCTGAGTTAACCCAGCCCGAGGCTGTGTCCAGTGTCTTGGTTTTCATACACCAAACTCCCTTGCTCGAAATTCAATTGTGTCTGACTCTAGGCGGCTGTGCCCATCTCTGTTTACAGCCAAAGAGCCAGCACTATCTGTGTCTGCAGACATTTCCATGAGCAGTGGCAGGCATGACTAGACACCAAAGTGCATGGGACAATGCTACCTTTTCTGTTGAAGTGATACCTAGTTATCTACTGTATTTGTAATTTCTTGCTTTCGAACCGCTAGGTTGGCAGGAGTGGGAACAGACAATGGGTGTTTATTTAATTTTTATTACTCACATTTCTACCGCCACCCCCTCGCCAAGGCGACTCCGGGCGGATTACACTTAGATCTCGTTTTTATCATTTTTACCCCTGATACAGTTCAGGCTTAACTTGATCTAGGACAGTTTAGTGTTCTAGAAAGAATTTTTTAAGAATTAGAAACATCAGAAGGGTTGTTTGTGTCCTTTTGTACAATTGCTGAGTCCTTCTGTGTATTCTCAATATGGGCATTTTGCTTCTCAAAAGAGGAGAACATAAAATGGTGGACAATTTCATTCAATACACAACATCCTCCCCAGTAGGATCGTACAAAACCTTTAAGCCATTGCGCGGGGGGGGGGGGGGGCAGTATCTTTTTGGCCGCACTGACGCCTGGTCAAATGGCTGAGCCCTAGGGCTCTCTGAGGAATGTAATGGTGGTTTCGCAATGGATGGTCTGCCAATTTAGTAATCCAGAAATAATGAGCAGCATTATTAATTTCATTCAATACACAACAGACAGTGATGGCCAATCTTGGCACTCCAGCTATTCTTGGACTTAAATTCCCAGAAGCCCATGTGTTCACTCCTTTGCATAGCACTTGGATCTCGAACTGCTGACCAGCCAACCTTCTAGTCCTAAAGCTCATCATCTTAACCAATCAGTCACTGTAGCCCATTTTAGTATATACCAACCTCTAAACTTCAGGTATAGGAAAATTATACCAAAAGAAAAGAAGTGCAAAAAAGCAAAGTGGTTGTCGGACGAGGCTCTTAAAATAGCATAGGAAAGAAGGAATGCAAAAGGCAAAGGAGAAAGGAAACAATACAATCACTTAAATAAAGAATTTCAAAGAAAAGCAAGGAGAGATAAGGAAACCTACCTAAATGAACAGTGCAAAGAAATAGAGGAAAACAACACAAGAGATCGCTTTAAAAAATTGGGGAAGTCAAGGGAACGTTCAAAGCAAAAATGACCACGATAAAAGACAAAGATGGCAAAGAGTTAGCGGATGCAGAAGAGATAAAGAAAAGATGGAAAGAGTACACAGAGGAACTTTACAAAAAAGACTTAAACACCCCGGATAATAAGAATGAGGGGGAAATTGAACTTGAACCAGACATCCTAGAGAGTGAAGTCAGAAAGGCCCTAAAAAGCACAGCAAATAACAAAGCCAGTGGAGATGATGGTATCCCAGTTGAATTCTTCAAGGCCCTAAAAGATGATGGAATCAAGCTACTACATGCTATATGCCAGCAGATTTGGAAAACGAAACAGTGGCCACAGGATTGGAAAAGATCAGTATACGTCCCAATCCCAAAAAAGGGCAATGCCAAAGAATGTTCAAATTATCGAACAATTGCGCTCATCCCACAAGCTACAAGAGAACTACCAGAGGTGCAGGCTGGGTTCAGAAGAGGCAGGGGGACCAGAGGCAGGGGGACCAGAGACCACATTGCCAATATACGTTGGATCATGGAGAAAACAAAGGAATACCAGAAACAAGCTTACTTCTGTTTCATTGACTACACCAAGGCCTTTGATTGTGTGGACTACAACAAAATGTAGCAAGTAATTAAAGAGATGTCTCATGAGAAATCTGTACATGAGTCAAGAAGCAACAGTTAGGACAGAACATGGAATGACGGAGTGGTTTGGAATAGGAAAAGGAGTAAGACAAGGCTGCATTTTGTCACCCTGCTTATTCAACTTATACACAGAGCACATAATGCGCAATGTAGGGATGGAGGAATCACAATATGGGATCAAAATTGCTGGGAGAAAAATCAACAATTTGAGATATGCAGATGATACCACCCTAATGGCAGAAAGTGAGGAAGACCTAAAGAAGCTCCTGATTAGGTTGAAAGAAGAGAGTGCAAAAGCTGGCCTGAGACTCAATATCAAGAAAACCAAGATAATGGCAACAGGCCATATCAGTCCCTGGAAAATAGATGGGGAAGAGGTAGAAGCAGTAACAGATTTTACTTTCTTAGGATCCAAGATCACTGCAGATGGAGATTGCAGCCATGAAATAAAAAGGCAACTGATTCTTGGGAGACAAGCTATGAAAAACCTGGGGAACATAGTGAAAAGTAGAGATATCTCACTGCAAACAAAGGTCCGCATAGTCAAAGCAATGGTATTCCCGGTGATAATGTATGGCTGTGAGAGCTGGACCATTAGAAAGGCTGAGCGCAGAAAAATAGATGCCTTTGAGATGTGGTGCTGGAGGAGAGTTTTGAGAGTCCCTTGAAGAGATTAGCTCTGAGTGCTCCTTAGAAGGACAAATAACAAAGATGAAGCTGAAGTATTTTGGACATCAAATGAGAAGAGAGGATTCACTTGAGAAGGCCTTGATGCTGGGGAAGGTGGAGGGCAAAAGAAGAAGGGGACAGCCAAAGATGAGATGGCTAGATGGTATTGTAGATACAATGGGCACAGGGCTGTGCGGACTAAGGAGGATGGTGGAGGACAGGGGTGCCTGGAGAGCAATGGTTCATGGGGTCGCAGAGAGTCGGAATCGACTGTGCGACTGAACAACAAAACTTCAGTCCCTGAGATTAAAGCCTTTATTGTTCCCATTTAGCTGTGGCTGTTTGCTCACCTTTAATAATAATAATAATAATAATAATAATAATAATAATAATAATAATAATAATAATAATAATAATAATAATAATAATGATGATGATGATGATGATGATGATGATGATGATGATGATGATGATGATGATGATGATGATAATGTCAAACCTTTAATGCTTTCAGAGTGCGAGCAGGATGAATTATGTGGGTTTCTCACGTTGTCTGCCGTGGGGACCAAAACGCTATGTGAACTGTACAGTGCTCAGGAGAAAAACTACAACTGCTCTGCTTCAGGACTGGTAATTGAATGTAGTAGTTTGATTAAGATCTACCAGGGTGATCATCTGAGAAGAGAATATTTGGATGGCGGCGGTGGGGGTGGTGTTGGTGTTGGCCACCTTTCCAAAACTTCAGCCATTATTTAACTGGGGGTGGGGATATGTTAGAGAGGACCAGTTGTTGTCCTTGTAGAGTACAAGTGCCTCTTATATCTGTGGGTTCAGTATCCACGGGTTCTGCAATATAAAATATAGGGTTCACTGTTAACCACAGTTTCAGGTATCTGTGGTAGGTCTTGGAATGTATCCCCCAAGGTTCTGTCCTCAGCAAACTGGCTCAGCTCCTGTATGACAAGCCCATAGCTTTCATCATAGTCAATCCATCTTACTTTTGGACTTTCCTCCCTTCCTACTGCCTCTCACCCTTCCCACCAATATGGTTATTTCCAGATTTTCTTGTCTTCTAACGATGTGCCCAAAATAGGACAGCTTTGATTTCATCATTTTTACTCCAGAATGGGGCTGCAGTGGCTCAATTGGCTAAAATGCTGACTGGGAGGCAGAAGTTCAGCAGTTCGATTCCCGAGTACTGCAGGGCGGAATGAGCTCCTATCTTTGTCGCAGCTCCTGCCAACCTAGCAGTTCGAAAGCAAGAAATTGCAAGTAGATAAATAGGGACCACTTAGGTAGGAAGGTAACAGCGTTCCATGCACTCTGGTGTCTTGTCATGCCTGCCACATGACCATGGAAACATCTGCAGAAGCAGGCAATGCTGGCTCTTTGGCTTTGAAACAGAGATTAGCACTGAAGCCTAGAGTCGGATGCGACTGGCTTTCAAGCAAGGGAAACCTTATCCCGATACAGTTCAAGCATAACTTGCTCTAGGACAGTGGTAGCCAACCTTGGCACTCCAGCTGTTCTTAGACTTCAATTCCCAGAAGCCCATGCCAGCACTCCTGCTGATCAGGGCTTCTGGGAATTGAAGTTCAAGAACAGTTGGTCTACCAAAGTTTGCCATCACTGCTCTATGGCCTACTTGTTTGTCTTTGCAGGCGCACCCCCCAATAAAGGACTCAGACACCGGTAAAAGTGGATAACAGCATCGGGCCACATTTATTGATTCATGCCCTAGTCTGAATTATAAATTTCTATTGGTAAACGACCAATCATAATTCTTAAGGCAAGCAGGCCGAAGTAACACTGGTAAGGTACCACCCCAAAATTGCCAACGGCAATTGGTTACAATGTATCAATTTGTATCAATTTGTTTGTTTACAACAAACAAATTGTTGACCGTAGTCAATATCTAACTAATGACCCCACCCTCTGACGCGTATCCGTGGAATCACGGGGTGATGCATGCTGGCTAGCTATCGCCATCACCCCGTCGCCTAGTTCGTCGTTGACCGGACAACGTTTAACCAACTTATGCCTGTCTATTGTTGTCCAGTCAATTGCGAACCTGCCGGATACCTGTGGGTCATAATGTTTACCTTACCAGTGATACCCGCCACACGGGGAGGCTTGCAAAGGCTCACCGCCCCCCCCAAGACCGTCAGCTCGGTCGACAGGCCTGCTCGCCATTCCAGTAATCCAGAGGTCCATACCTCCCTGCGACAGATGGGCCCCATCCCCTGAGTAAAGCTCGTAAATTTGCAGACTGATGGCGGGGAGGCTAATGACGCATCCCCCGCCCTTGTCAAGGGAACCGGGCCATAGCCCCGCTCACGGAGCGTCGGCTCTGGCAAGAGCCCCGAGGCCGAACGCCCCCCTGTAAGCGTACCGCGGTATCGTGTCCGACGTGCGGATGCACCCTGTCCCAGTCGGGTACCCACTCTGTCGCCGCAGCGTAACGCACTGCCCCATGCAGCGTGACGCGCTGCCCTGTGCACCTGGCTACGGCCCACCAGGCATACTGTCACCGGTGTAAAACGACACCCAGGGTCTGTCAAGTAAAAAAGGTAAGGGGGGGGAGAAATAGTGCAGTGACTAAAACTGGTACTCACAGTTGAGGAGGGCGAAGACAAAACTGAAAACATTGTGATCCCCACCCTCCCATGCAGCGTATTTCAGCCCTGTAGTACCCAAAAAACAATTGCGGCAGAAGCCGCCCCTCTGCAGAGCGAACAGGCGCCGCAACGAGCCCCTGAGAGGCCAACACTGTCTAGTGCTTTCCCACCACCCTCCAAATTGGGATTTAGGAATAGAAGACCCACCTTGGTGACAGAAAAACGTGCCATGGTGCGTGCCACACAGTGCACGGAAATCCTGTAGGGCACCAACCGGACAGATGTCTGTCGAGGAACATCGTAGCAGTCTACACCACTGCCTACGCCATGCTGATTCGTTTTAGAGGAGCGTATCCCCAACTGAGCCCAATATTGTCCACACAGACATCTTCGAGTTCCAGTGCCCTACGACTTGCATCCGCCTTAGACAGCATCTCAAGCTCGCTGATGCGGAGCGCTCCAAAAAAGGCCACCGTTGTAGCCGCATGAAGTGGGCTGCCTCATTTATCCAAACAGAGGCCAGGCCAGCCCCGGGCCAATTGGGTAAAAACCCTGGGAAATTCTTGCATCCGCCTTATTCAGCATCTCAAGCTCGCTGACGCGGAGCGCCTCCAAAAAGGCCACCGTAGTAGCCGCATGAAATGGGCTGCTGCATCTATCAAAACAGAGGCCAGGCCAGCCCCGGGCCAATTGGGTAAAAACCCTGGGAAAATCTTGCAACCGCCTTACTCAGCATCTCAAGCTCGCCGATGCGGAGCGCTCCGAAAAGGCCACCGTTGTAGCCGCATGAAGTGGGCTGCCTCATTTATCAAAACTGAGGCCAGGCCAGCCCCGGGCCAATTGGGTAAAAACCCTGGGAAAATCTTGCATCCGCCTTATTCAGCATCTCAAGCTCGCTGATGCGGAGCGCCTCCAAAAGGGCCACCGTAGTAGCCGCATGAAATGGGCTGCCTCATCTATCAAAACAGAGGCCAGGCCAGCCCCGGGCCAATTGGGTAAAAAAGACCCCTGGGTAAATCGGGTGGCGGTCGCCCGGGCAACGCCCGCGCACGCACACCCACCCCTCACAAACATGTCTCACACGGAAGTCATTGGTGCTGTCCACACGACCTCCCACTTTGGCCATAAAAGCCAACCCGACAGCTGAGATGCTATGGTGCTTGGTGCAAGGCCCTGGGCATACAGGTAAACCATGAACCGCAGAACATGGGCTACTGGGATCGGCCAGGTTCCTGGCAGTCGAAATCGGGTACATAATGCTCTGAAGGAACTAAATGCGTGGTGATACACCTTACTCATACATGGCGCTAGTGACAGGCCAATCGCCCGGTTCACCTCTCCTTGCCAACGTTCCATCTCTCGTCCGGGAGTGGCGAGGGAAATTCCTCCGCATCCGGAGCCGAGGCACGGAACCGGGAGATCTGCAGGCGGGACAAAGCAGCAGCAATATCATTATCAACCCTTGGGACATGCCCGGCCTTGAAGGGAACGTTGAGGCACAGGTTGCATAACACAAACCAGCGCACTAGCTCCATAACCCCGGGCAATTTGGAAATCTGTGCCTTGGCGATGCGGACAACAGCCGCGTTGTCGCGCCAAAATTGCACAACCGAGTTGGCCCACTCCTTGCCCCATAGCATCAAAGCACCCAGGATAGGGAAACATTCCATACACGTGAGACCATGCAGGCGACCCTTGCCTGCCCAGGATGGTGGCCACCCACCATAGGCCCACTTCCAATTGAAGTACATCCCATAAACCCAGGAATCCTGAGGCATCGGACTGCATCTGAAAGCAAGGGGGAGCCAGGAGATCAGACCCCAAAATGACACCCCGTTGAACTACCTCTGGATCTATGGCCAGACAAGCACGTCTGCCCCGATACCCCGGGTAATTTTAAGCCTATGGTGGGGCCTGGATAATCCCGCCATGGCGTCGCACCAGCGCAGAGCAAATGCCCTGCCCGGTGCGACGACCCTGCCAGCGAAATTAGGGTGACCATGTAGCACCAGAAGTTCCCTCAGTGATGCCATGCGCTCGGCCAGCAAGTCCGAGATAAGGGCCACTAGCCTTGACACCTTATCCCACTGCAACCTAGAATCTTGCGCTACCGTGTTACTCTCCACCCCAGGAATACTAGCTGTGGAGATGGGCCCACGGTCTTTTCGGGCGCTAAAGGGACACCAAGTTCCTCCATTAGCGTCTGAAATGTGTTGAGGAGACGTGTGTACGTGTCCCAGCCCCGTTCAGCCCCGAATAAAACCATCCAGGGAATGGGCTACAGACCGGGGCCCTGACCTGCGGACAAAAGCCCACTCTAGGAAAGTGGTGAAACGCTCGAATACCGAGCCCCAAGGGAATAGCCAAAAGGCAGGGCATCATTGAAATAATATGCTCCCCGGGACGGGGGTGCAGGGACAGGGCCAACGACCCCGCCCGCATAGACCCTCTTGTCAAAGCTGGCAGCAGCCACCTCCTCCCTCCCCTTAAGGGATAAAAGATTGGGGGCATCCTGAGGGGACCTGTTACCCATGAAAATGATCCGGAACCCCTGCCTAGAACCCTGAAGGAGATAACCCGTATCCTCTCCCTTCGGGTACAATGTGAGCCAACGCTCCAACATGTCCCCTTAAATGGGGAGGGAGACCATCGGTGGACTAGATCCATCTGCGGCAGTCTTGCCAGCCCCCTGTCTGCCTCACCCTCTGCCCCGCATCCTTCTAGGCCTGGGACAGGCAGAGGCCGCATGGGGGCCAACACAGGTGGGACACTCCTGTCTGTATTTGCAATTCTTTCCATTGTATGAGCCATTGGACAAGAAAGTCCAGCACAGCAGGCGGGCTGGAACCCCCCCGCCCCGCCCCATGGTAGGTGACCCATGCTGGGGCCGCCTGCTGGACCGCATGCCCACAATGGTATATCTCCCCAGGCGCAGAGGGCGTGGGCGTCACGTACAAAAGTCGCAGCCTCTGGCCTGGCTCATCCCACCTAATCTCGGGGTGCGGGGAAATCCGGCTACGGCATTCCTCGTCACAAGCCAACCACGATGGGCCCTGTAAGTAAACCATCGCCCGGTAGGCATTGTCCAAATACTGGACCATCGGAATTGCCAAATCCGGCCGGGCCCTAAGGTACACCGCCATGCATACGATGCAGGCCGGCAGCCATTTGGCCCACCTACTTGGCGGCTTGCAACAACGTGCCTGCTACTATCCTCCTCATTCTGCCCCTCCGTCTCCTCCTTGGTGGGCACTCTGTTTAGGAGTGAGAAGATATCCACATACTCCCCCCGCCAAATTTACTCTCTGGTGGCCTGAGCCAAGTGGTCACTCAGCGGTAAGGAATAGGGGCTTGGACCAACCCAGCCACCCAAAACATTCCCCTCAGGGTAGGGAACACCCCCCCACCACGGGGCCCTGAGTGGTAAAAAGCTCCCCCCATAGAAGCAATGTGTGCGGTGTACTGGCTTGGACCATATACTCACATGCTGCACCCCCGTGGGCCGCCCCCACCAGGGGTTCCGGCCCACTGGGGGCGTCGGAGCTCACGACCGACGTAGAGCTCATCATCGGGGCCTGACCTGCACTCGTCTGCTGGCTGGGGAGCTGCGGGGCAGTGGCCGAAGCCACACCACCCGCCTGAGGCAGCTCAACCCTGCCCGCCGCCTGTTGTCCTCCTGCCGACGGCGCAGCAAAAGGGACACCAAAGGGAGCCCCAGCCAGGCTGGCCCTAGCTAAAGACGCTTCGAGGGCCGCCAGGCGGGCCAGCAAGGCCTGCACGTCGATCTAGGACCAAGGGCCGGCCGGCCCGCCAAGTCCAGGCGCGGTTACAGGTCCCTGTACCCCTGGACCCGAATTGGGCCATTGCCCAACACCGAAGCCCGGTAGGGTCGGTGCAGGAACAGGATGGGCAGAGAGTAGCGGTGTCCACCGCTCGCGGGCCGCGGGCCGGAGCCCCTGCCGCGCCCGCATTCCGATCCCCCGCGTCCGGCCACGGGGCGATGGACCCCATTCCGCCGGCCCCGGCGGGGGCCTGGACAGGCGGCTGCTGGGGAGGCGCGACCGTGGTCCTCCGACCCGGGTTGCGCCTCGACACAGCTCGAGCCGCACTCAAAGCTACCTTCTTCTTCGAAGGCATCTCAATCGTAGGAAAGGGAAGCCGAAAAGAAGATTCGCCGCCAAAAGGCTTCCCGCGAGGTAAGGAGCGACGGAGACACAGGGGAAAAACTTCTCCGCTCCGTCGCTTTGGAAAATGGCAGCTCGGCTGCCTCATGGCCACCCCTTTTATAAGGGAGCTGGCCACGCCCCTAACTACCCGGATGCCTTCGTCCTATGGGGGGGGCCGCAAAGGGCGCGGCGGCCATTTTGGCGCCGCGCTTGCATTCTGGCAATACAGGGAATCTGCAAAATCTCCTCTGGTACCATTCCCCCCCCTGTCAGTATTCTTTACTATCTTTACTTTTCAGCCTAGGGCCATGAAAAAGAAAGGGGTCCATGAGTTAAAACAGTGCTTCCCAATCTTTGACTCTTGGGCTTCAATTCCCAGAAACCTAAGTCAGTACATTGGCTGACCAGTGTTTTTGGGAATTGAATCAGGCTTCTGGGGATTGAAGTCCAAAAGCTTTAAGCTGCATTTTGCCCATCCCTACTTTCATGAAAGTGATGAGTATGAGCATCTTGACTGATTCAGCATCAGCCAGGAATATTACATAGTAATAACACTTACAGTATATACCACCCCATAAAAGCTTAGTGCACTCTCTGGGTAGTTCACAAGGTCTTTAGCATTTTGCTCCTGACACTTTGGCTACTCATTTTATTGACCTCAGAAGGATAGAAGGCTGAGTCAACCTTGATCCCCTTCAAGATCGAACTCATAATGTTTTGGCTACAGAACAGCAGTTTAATCATTGTGCCAGGAGGGCTTATAGCAGGGGTTCGCAACCTTTTTCTGCCATTGGCTGGTCACGCCCTCCTCACACAGATGAGCAGGCTGGAGGCGTGGTTCCTCCCGCTGCTTCTGGTGCTTTTGGTGGTGGTGACGGCATTCATGGCATGATCTCAGCCATTTTCACTGCTTCTGCTACTTCCTGTGGTGGCGGGAGCGAGGGCAATGTGTTTTTGCTACGTTTCCAGAATTTTTCGCTGTGTTTTCATGGCATTTCTGCTGCTTCTGGCAATGGTGGCAATGGCAGCCCCAGCCCCAGGAGCCTCACCGTTGGCCGGATTAATTGGCACCATAGGCCGAATTAGGCCCGCAGGCCATAGGTTGCAAATCTCTGGCTTATAGCGTAGCGTAGCGTAGCATCTCATCTCATCTCATCGCATCACATAGCGTAGCTGTTATGTACTGAATAGAATGTGACAAGTACCCTTTAACTGATTGTATCCAACAATTGTATCCATTGTAAGTAATCAATGACACATTGTAGCAAGCTGTTAAGGATAATACTGCTTGTGCCAGTAGCAGCATCCAGCTCACATGATACAGATTCTCCTGAATACCTGAAGGGCGGCAAACCTTCCCGCTGCACCGCACCTGGAGAAGATGGGCGTGACGATCCATGATGTCACGCGGAGAGTAACCAATGAACTATCACCCAGGGTATTCAAAATGTACAGTGTGCTATAAATAGAGCTGTTTGGTCCACCATTACCTCATGTTCACTCTGACTACCATGCAAAAAAGTTGTGTTTTAGCCCTTACTGCGGCTCCTTCTTTGTCTTCCATGCAAGACACTAAAATAGCATAGTACAAATTGCCTTACCTTCCTAATAACATGCTGAAAGAGGTGAATCTCAAAGATAATGATTTCTTTGCTACCACAAATTAACATCCACCGTGCATTGCTCTCTCTCAGGTCGAAGGCACTTGGGGTAATCCTGTTACCAGCAGTGTTGCTCAGCTCAGCTGCGTGTTTAAAGTTAGAAGCCAAGACCAGTCAGCTGTTGGAGTATATCTGAAAAAAGGTATGTGCTGAAGAATATCAGATACCATCATCAACCAAAAGTAACACAAAAGATGTGTGCATTTTTAAAAATTTAAAAAAATGTGTTATTGGCTTAGAAGTTTGGCTAGATAGCTCAATGATTTAGGTATCTGACTGTGGAGTCAGAGGTTGGGAGTTGGATTCCCCAGTATGACTCCATGGAGAAGATATATCCTATGTGACCTTGTCTTTCCTCATTTCCATCTATGAACACAAGAAATGGCAAAATGTTTCTGTCCATCTCCTAGAAGGCAAGACATTTTTTCCTAAGTCTTTTACAAGAGTTTTCACATTTAAGCAAACTATTTTACACTAATGGCACACTTACACAGATTACTCAGATCTTTGCAGCTGATGTTTTGTTGCATATTTTTTTTAAGAATTAGAAGCATCAAATGGGTTGTTTGTGTCCTTTTGTACAATCGCTGAGTCCTTCTGTGTTTTCTCAGTATGGGCATTTTGCTTCTCAGAAGGAAAGAACACAAATTTTACTTTTTGTTTTATGAGAAACTTTGAATAGCTCTTCATTTTACTGAAGGAAACAAATAGATATGTGGGGTTGAAGCTGCCATGCTGAGGTTCCCTATTGAGTTGAAATTTTTGAAATGGTAGCCGTGTTAGTCTATGTTTCAAGTACATCAGAGAGTAAACAAAACAAAACAATTGAGTTGAGACACTCTAAAGCAGGGGTGGCCAACCATGGTGATCCAGGTGTTCTTCAACTTCAATTCCCAGAAGCCCAAGTCAGCACATATGCTGATCAGGGCTTCTGGGAATTGAAGTTCAAGAACAACTGGCATGCCAAGGTTGGGCATCCCTGCCCTAAATCAAAGAAAAGATACTTTTTTGTGGTATCCGCGGGCACAATTGGCATAACTGTCCCTGACAGAGGCCATGCCATGTGAGAATGCTCCAGGCCTCTGGGTTCCGAGGGGACAGAAATTGGGGAGCGGATTAATAGTCATAAGATTGATTCACCCATATCTGATCTGACAGGCAGTCCAAACAGGAGGAAATTGAATGCCTAACTAAGCAGTTAGGAAATAGGTAATACCGCACCTGTGGATTATCCCAAGCCCTAGCGTAAATAGTGGCCATATTTACTCTTGTGTAAGCTAGGAACAATGGACTTCCCCTGCCAGTGTTTGCCTTAGTTAATTAACTTCCCCGAGAGAGATTCCCAATTAACCCGGGTAAACATGTGATGTGATTTTCTGTCAGATGACGATTCTATCACACGCTGCCTTGAATTCCTATATATGATGACGATTTTCCCTCAATAAACCACTGGTCTTCGCTCCATCTTGTCTTGTGTCGTTACTTGACCAGTCTCCTCCGGGAGCCCATGGCTGCTCCACAGCCCTGATCCAACATCTGGTGACCCCAACATGATTCTACTTGTGAGTAAGTGATCTACGCGGTCCGGTTCTACGCTAGAACCGTGTCCGATTCATCCTGGAGGACAGCGCGGCGGCTCTGGTCGGAAAGCCATCCAGCCTGAGTGACAGCTACGCGGCGAGGCACTCCAGAGAGGCATCCTATGGCTTGCATTGTGGAAACACGTTCTGCTCAGGGGCAGGCTGTGAAACCCTGATTTCAGCGAAGAGGCCGCCGAGGGCCCGTGGCAGCAGTCCACGCTCTGAGCTCCATTCCAGAGATTCATAAGAACATAAGAACATAAGAACAGCCTTGCTGGAACAGGCCACAGCCCATCCAGTCCAGCATTCTGTCTCACACAGTGGCTCACCATTTCCTTCAGGGTATTCCCAAGGAGATGCCTTCACCTGCTTAGGATTCCCTGGAAATGGCATTGAGAGATATCCTGCCTATCTCTCCAACCCGGAGGTTGTCCTTAAGTATCCATAATTATAGCCATTGATACACTTGTCCTCCATGAACTTGTCTAATCCTTTCTTAAAGCTGTCAAGTCTGACAGCTGTCACCACTTCTTCTGGCAGGGAGTTCCATAGACCAGTAATCCTCTGGGTGAAAAAGTACTTTCTCTTATTTGTTTGAGAACTAGTACCCAAAAGTTTCATGGAGCGTCCCCTAGTTCTAGTGTTGTGCGATAGGGAAAACAGTTTTTCCTTATCTACTTTGTCTACACCGTGCATGATTTTATACACTTCAATCAGGTCACCTCTTAGACGCTAGAACCGTGTCCGATTCGTCCTGGAGGACAGCGCGGTGGCTCTGGTCGGAAAGCCATCCAGCCTGAGTGACAGCTACACGGCGAGGCACTCCAGAGAGGCATCCTATGGCTTGCATTGCGTCACTCTAAGACCTATTGCCTAAAAGGACGCGTCGAAAAGGACGCGTCGAAATCATCCCGAGGAGGAAACTTCGAAGGACCAGGCAGGTAATATGGGGACTTGTCCTCAGCGGCAACATCCGACCGCTAACCAGAGAATTCACATAATGGAATTCAAGGCCCTGGCCAGGGTATACCAAATACGCCTTCACAGCGATAAGTTAGCGGAACTCTTAGCGTAACTGGGGGCCAATTGTCCGCTTTATCCAGAAGCGGGTGTGCTTGACCTCACACTTTGGGATCGGATAGGAGCCTGCATTCAGCAAGCACTGAAAGCTCCAGACATCATAATTGGCACATGGATCAAATGTAGGAAACTCTTAGCAGAGGACGACCCAGTCCGGATAGAGACCCAGAAACCCCCAGTGCAGTCAGAGCCATCAGCCCCAGCGGCTCTCTATCCGTCATTCCAGCTCAAGCAGGGTAGTGTAGGGAGCTTTCCCTCGGTGACAGCTGCAGACGTCACCGACGGAATGCGTGAGATGGGAAGCGCTTGACTCTCGAAAAGGTTAACCAAATTCTCAGCCAGAGATGGGTGGACAGGATTGCTCAGGGGCCATATGCTCCGATCCTGAACTTATACATCGTTCGGGCCGGATCCATGTTCACCGGAGCCCTAGGAGTGGACTCCGAGTGAGGAGCGAGTATCATGGAATGGGTGTATTTACCAAACACCTCTTCCCAAAACATCGTTCCCCCCCAAGAATTGGTTTCCGCGGTGGTCTGCCGCGGAAGGCTGAGAGCAAGGGACATCTCAGGGCACTATCTAGCCAAAATCGTGATCCCGTTCATAAAAGAGCAAGTTCAGCAGCTGATGCAGCTCGGTGACTCACTTCCAATTGCCTTGGAGGGATTCACTGGATGCTTGGCATACCACTTGCCAAAGGACCCCAGACTCGTCTCGCTTCAAACGCAGACAGTCAGCTTGTGTGAATTGATATCGCTGGTTCCACTTCAGGGGGCCAGAACAGTTTTCACGGATTGGGGTCGCACATATGGTGTTTTAACTTGGCAGGAGGGCCAGGCTTGGCGCACGCTTCTAACTCTTCCACAGAAGTCCACGCAGCGGGCAGAGTTGGCAGCGGTGAACCTTGCTTTGCGCACCTTTGCCAAAGAATGCCTCAACATCATAACTGACAGCCAGTATGTTAGGAATTTGCTTCACAGTCTACCGGGAGCATACATCACTCCCGCGATAGACAAAAATTTGCTGAGTCTGTTCCTCACAGCTCAATTTCACTTGCGGAACCGCACCGAAGCGCTCTATATCGCCCACATCCGAAGTCACCAGGACCTGCCTGGCCCGATTTCCGTGGGCAATAGCAGAGCGGATGTGGCCGCAAAGGAAATTCAGCAACGGTCAGTTTTGGGAGTATTCACAACTCCAATTCAGAGCCATGCATTCTTTCATCAGAATGCCAAGGCGCTCGCCAGACAGTTTAACCTGCCACTCTCTCAAGCCCAAGGCATAGTCCACTCTTGTCAGCATTGCGCAGGGGCACCAGGGGGGCCCTCGTGGGGGGTCAACCCACGAAGGACAGAGGCTAATCAGGTATGGCAAATGGACGTCACACATGTCCTGCAATTTGGCAGATGGCAATACATGCACGTTTGCATTGATACTTTTTCACAATTCGTCTGGGCAACGGCACAAAAAGGGGAGACGGCTTCCCACGTGGAGCAGCATCTCCTCTCCTGCTTTGCAGTGATGGGCAAACCGCGGCACATTAAAACCGATAACGGCCCGGCGTACAGCTCCAAGCAGCTGGCCGACTTCATGGCCACCTGGGATATCAAGCATACTTTGGCGTTCCGTACAATCCGCAGGGGCAAGCGATTGTGGAACGAGTCAATCGGACACTCAAGTCCTACATTGACAAACAAACAGAAAGGGGGGAGCCCCCAGCCCTCCCCAAGTCTCAGGGTCAGGCACAGCATTGTCTGAACAAGGTGTTGTTCACGTACAATCACCTTAATGTTTTTTCGGATTGCACGCCGCAGGAGAAGCACTTCCGCCGCTCAGAAGCTCTCCCGCGGCCGATGGTGCGTTACCGAGTGCCACCGGATCCTTCTTGGAGGGGCCCAGCACCACTCGTAACCTGGGGAAGAGGGTATGCTGCAATTATGTCTCCTACAGGCGTCATCTGGATTCCAGCCCGGTGTGTCAAACCCCACTTGGAGCCACATGGCGTGGACCCAGGCCGTCCCGAATCCGATCCCGGGGATGGAGAACCTCACCCTGACCGGGGGGACCTGGCGGAGGAAGCGGCGACAGCAGATGACAGCGCCGAAGATCACCTGGGGGATGGTCAAGACCCTTTGCCATGAGGCAGTGGACGCCGTCCGACGCGAGGACAAGGACCCGACACCGGAGAACATCTTGCCTGCAGTTTTCCCCTGATTACCGCCAATACCATGGCAGCCACCATCATCCTGACCCTCTCCCTACTTGTGGGGGGAGGCGTTCAGGCAGCTTCACTGGAAGCCAACGACCTGATGCCAGGCAGAGACCTCTCTGCCTGGATGCATTACAACCTTTGGGAAAGGTTGGCGACTCTCGTCAACCAGTCTGATTTTTGCCTGAGGCAGAATACTGCTTCTGCCTCAATCCTGAGCACCTGTCTCATCCCGGTGTGCCACTCTCCGGAGACGCGCACCAGGAACGGTGACTGGCTGGTGAAGCGGATTTTCGGTCCATTTTACCCAACGGGTTTCTCAACGTACGCTCGCTGGGGAACTCAAATCACCAAGACTTTGCTGGCTGATGCAGCCACTCTCTACACTCCTCGAGTGGCGGCCAGCTTGAACTCTACTTGTGCCCGAATGACCGGCTGCTCCACGGCCGGCGGGACTCAGTACCGTTGTCTCGACACTGGCAGCGGCAATTGGACTTGTGATAACCCAGAGACAATCAGCTCAATGTATGTTCATGTTACCTTGCCTTCAGGCTGGTTCTTTACATGCAATCAGTACACTTGGAATTACATTCCCGCTAATGTATCAGATTCCACATGTTGTATCAGTCGCTTAACATTGTTGCTCCCCACTAGGGATATGGTTGCCCCAAGCACGAATGTCCCTTCACCCGTACGGCGCGCTCGTGCCACCCAGTTAGACAGCTCATGTGATAGTAACATTAGGGTTTTGAGTAAGGCTGAGTACGTCTCATTGGCAGTCAGCATACTTGGTGTGCCAGGCTTAGCCATTGGCAATGCTCAGAGAATTGGTCAATTGGCTTGCGCTTTGGCAAAAGCCATCAACCACACCTCCTCGGCGATAGCGCTGCTCAACCAGGAGCAGACGGAGCTTCGCCATGCCATACTAGACAATCGAGCAGCTATCGGCATGTGTTGCTTTAATCTTACAGACAACACGCATAAGGTACAGAGCCAGCTCACGGATCTCCACACCCTGGTCAAAAACATCAAGGAGGATGCTTCGTGGAGGTGATGGGATTCATTATGGTCGTGGTTCCCATGGGGTTGGCTTCAGACGACACTCAAGGTGATTGTGGGGGTGGTAATACTGGGCACAGCAGTGTGTTGTTTCGTGCACTGATATCGAGATGTCCCCCATGGAAGGAACCCCGAAGCGTCATCCCCCCATACCAGCTGATGCCACTCCTGCGCAGGGCCGTCTGTCAGGTCCATTCTAACAAGTAAAGGGGGAGTGTGGTATCCGCGGGCACAATTGGCATAACTGTCCCTGACAGAGGCCATGCCATGTGAGAACGCTCCAGGCCTCTGGGTTCCGAGGGGACAGAAATTGGGGAGCGGATTAATAGTCATAAGATTGATTCACCCATATCTGACCTGACAGGCAGTCCAAGCAGGAGGAAATTGAATGCCTAACTAAGCAGTTAGGAAATAGGTAATACCGCACCTGCAGATTACCCCAAGCCCTAGTGTAAATAGTGGCCATATTTACTCTTGTGTAAGCTAGGAACAATGGACTTCCCCTGCCAGTGTTTGCCTTAGTTAATTAACTTCCCCGAGAGAGATTCCCAATTAACCTGGGTAAACATGTGATGTGATTTTCTGTCAGATGACGATTCTATCACACACTGCCTTGAATTCCTATATATGATGATGATTTCCCCTCAATAAACCACTGGTCTTCACTCCATCTTGTCTCGTGTCGTTACTTGACTAGTCTCCTCCGGGACCCCACGGCCGCTCCATGGCCCCGATCCAACACTTTTTGAGTTGGGAACCACCTTCTCAGTCCACTTTCTATGTCAGTTTGTGCCTATGAAATCATGCCTTGAATAAGAATATCCAGGTAAAACTTTGAGAAAGGAATTAGCCATTCATTGGTAGATGCCTTCGCATAAACTTCTACTCTGTTTTGCATCATTGTTTTCTGGAACATGATTATTTCCCTCTTCTTTTTAGGGCATGAATTCAATACAGCTGGAGCCTTTGAGATCACTGATTTCCAGGATGTTGTTTCTGGTGTCTACCGTAATCTGGCTGTCTCAGCAACTGGTACATCTTTGACTGATGTTCACCTCTTCTGCCGCCAGGCCTGCAGCGAAGATGTTTGTTGTGACGGCTTTATCCTGATCCAGACCCTGCTTGATGGAGGTAACTGTGTTGAGATTACAGTTGCAAGCAACAGAAAGCTCATTCTTGCATTTATCCCACTTAATGGGGAGGTGTCATGTCCGGCCCTTATAAGCAATAGTCGAGGCAACAATGAACAGAACAGTAACAGGCATTTATTAAACAGTCTTTCAGATAAAGCTTACAAGGTGCTCCAGTCACAAGATGGCTATACGAATCCCATGAAATCAGTCCCTCCGGAATCTGCCGTAGAAGATTGGCAATGACTGAGCTACACTAGTAGTGATAGCGTGTGGAGGAGAAGCATAACCAACCAATCATAACATGATATATATGTACTAACCAATGGGGAACAGGATCCAAAACTGTAACCAATCACAGGACTCTGATTAGCATAATGGGCGCGCTCAGAGAGGGAGATTATGCGCCACTTTTCACTCCTAATTTGGATGGCGGGAAACCGCCATTTTCTCCTTGCAAGGCGCTGCCTGCGCAACTTGCAATTGTGCCTTAATACACAATAGGAGGGGAGAAGCACAAAGCAAGACAAATAAGCACAAGTCTTGTTGATTCTACCTCCACCAGGATTAGTTTTAGAGCCTTTACTAAGTGTATTTTAAGGGCAATTGATCACAAGGCCACAATTTGACAAAAATGCTACACAAATGTTATAGCAGAAGTGGAAAATCTTTTGTATTCAAGACTATTTGGGACTCCAGGTTCCATCAGCCATTGTTCACATGGCCAGTGGCATGGAGGGCTGCAGGTTTCCCATTCCTCAAGGTAAGTATGGGCACAATTATAGGGTAAATAGAAGGAATGCACCTCCTCCTCCTCCTCCAGCTTCTTTCATTTAAACGAGTCCAAATGATTCATTTTAGGATTTAACCAAATAGCTAAACATCCCTTGTCTCTGCACCCTACCATCAGTTGATTTATTCAATGAGTTGAAAAGGTGTTTCTGTGACTGGGATTTAGGACTGCATTATAGGTTGGAGTACATTTTAAAAAAATGCATTTGGGGGTGTTTAAAGCATTTTTAATAGGAAAAAATGTGGTGTAGATTGCACAGCATAAGGTAATCTCTCCTTGTAGTACAAGAATTCCCAGGTGCTGAAAAAGGTAACCTGTGGCCAGAATCCTGTTGGTATTTTGCACATGCAAGTTAAATAGGATTGCCTCACTGTGGTGAGTTGCTGCTAAATAACAAGACACCAGTTGCCTTACTAGGGTGATGCCTGTTACACAATCAGATGCTCACCTTATAATGCCGTGGGTGCCTCATTAGTTAGCAACAACAATTTGCTGTTGAGAGTGACACTATTTAGCTTAGTGATTTTCACACTAACAGGATTCTGGCCGTTCCCAACACCTAGCCCAAAGTTGTTCTACATTGAAATATATTAAGATAGATCATAAGATATCCGTTGCAAAGACAGAATGCACTGGGCAAGGGGATGATACTGAAAGCACTGGCTTGCTGAGTGTTGTGAGGGAGCTTTTATCCAAGTTTCAGATTGCCAAGCTTTAAAAAAATCACAATAAACCAAACAACAGACATTCGTCCCATGAAGAAGTAGAACTAAAGCCTTGTGTACCTTTTCTTGTTTTCATTCAGGTGGTATCTTGTGTGGTCTTATGAGTGACCCAGATGTATTAATGTGCAACATCAAAGACTGGGATGGAAGCTCAACACGTGACGAGGGAAACATGTGCCAGAGAGTGAAATATAGTGAAGGAAAGAAACAGTATACGTTTACTTTGGGAGGCCAAGTGCTCACTGGAAGTAAGCCCCTGTCTACATTTTCCTTTAGCCTGATTTTTGGAAGTGAGTCTGCTTTTTTTGCCCGTGTCTATACATGTCAGAGTTTGATTCCTGGGTACTGCATGATGGAGTGAGCTCCCGCCTCTGTCCCAGCTCATGGCAACCTAGCAGTTCAAAAGCAAGAAATTGTAAGTAGATAAATAGGGACCACTTGGGTGGGAAGGTAAACAGCAATCCGTGCACTCTGGTGTTGAGGTATGCCTGCCACATGTCCATGGAAACGTCTGCAGATGCAGACAGTGCTGGCTCTTTGGCTATAAACTGAGATGAGCACTGAATCTTAGAGTCAGATACAACAGGCTTTCAAGTAAGGGCGACCTTTACCTTTACTGTAGATCAGGGGTAATCAACCTATGGCCTGGGGGCTAGATGCAGCCCACAACACCATTTCATGTGCCCCCCTGCACCACCTCCACTACACCCAGAAGTGCCATGTGCGGTAAGCAGGACAAAATGGCCGTCTGGCCCCCAAAGCTGTCTGAGGGAACATGACCCGGCCCTGGGCTTGAAAAGGTTGAAAACCCCTGCTTTAGATGTTGGACACTGGAGAGGACCAACTCTCTCCAAAGAACTGCTTTTTAAACCCCGTCAGGAAGTTTTACTATTTTGTGGTGATTTTTAAAATCCCAGTCACTAGGAATGGGATAAAAGAGAGGGAAGCAGCTGGGAATTGTTTACTTTGCAACTATCGTCTATGATAGCTGCAAAGTAAACAATTGCTTCCTTTGATCACTGGCAGTCGGATTGCAGATTGCCAGCAATCAGAGGAAAGAGCTTGGCTGCTGGTCAGCTGAAGGCTGGTCAGCTCAAGGCTGCTGGTGGTCAACTGATCAGCTGTTCATCAGTGATGTTCCCAGCAGTGGTGGGGCAATTGTCACAGTAGCGGTATTGGGGAGCCAATCCTCCAACCAACTGCTTGGTAGATGGGTTCCCCCATAACTCTGCCACTGCTGATCTGCTGCTGGGAATGTCATTGCCACTGATGCGGTGCCCAGGGCATAATGGTTCACAGAGAGCAAAATGTCATTTAGATATGGAGAATGTGCAAAACAGCATTTTGCTCTAACCCCCTGATTTTAAATGCTTATTAAAAGCCATACTACCCTGGTTTAGGCACTAAGAATGGATGTAAATATAGTCACAGGGCAGGCCATCTTATAAGTTGAAGTAAAAAATTTATTTTTATTCTTTATCAGCTTCTGAAGCCATCAAAGAAACTGAGGATTCCGTTATCAACTTTCAACGTGTTTATCTCTGGAGAAGTAAGTTCCTTCTTACAGATAATCAAGCAGAATCCAGACTATTTTTAAAAGTAAGACCTGCAGCAAAAGGTTTCAATATTCAGGTTCAGAATCGCAGTTGATGCATTGCCAAAAAAAGATAGAAACAAGAGGTTGAAATGTTGTGAAAAATATTCATATGTATAACTGCCAAGCTTGAAAAGGCTTGCTATACGTGGAAACCCATTCCTTTTTAGTGTAAATGCATACAACTTGATTCCTCTTTCTTACTGCTTGCATAATGGGATATTCCAAATCCATTTATGACAAACACCCCCCCCCCCCAAACAAACAAACAAACAAAAAAAAACCACACCCGGAAAAATCCCATTGATTTGAACAGGGCAATCTCCAGCTCATGTTGAGTTCTGTGTCTGCAGAAACATCATGTTGCTCAAATGCCTATGGATTCCTGCCTATGGAAATACACCTTGCCCTACTGGGAAAGGTGAACTAGCAACCATGCGCTTGCTGCTTCTTCTGCATCCAGACGTTCACCAGAGATGACAGCTAGAAGTCCCTGTTGCTCTCTCTTATATGTCAGCATTGGGGGGAAATATATGCACAACAGTCATTATGTAATTGAAACCCTCCCTTCACATGACCAGTTGCACAACTGCTTATATAACCCATGTGCTACCTAGCAGTTTGGGGGCAGCCAGAACCCTGATGAACATCTGTTCTTTACAGTCTTGAGCAGGGGTTGGCAACCTTTTAAAATTGGGGGCTGGGTCATGCTCCCTCAGACAGTTGAGGAGGCTGAACTGGTGGGCCCCCTGATGTAAACGCTGCCGCAAACACATCTGTGGCTGTCGTAAATGTGTTTATGACAGCCATAAACACATCCTCAGCAGCCATAAATGCAGCTGCTTCTGGCAGCAGCAGTGGCAGCAACGGTGATTGGAGTGAGGGCAGGGGGCTAATGATTTGGTGCTGTGGGCTGGATTCAGCCCGTGGTCCATAGGTTGCTGACCCCTGTTCTTGAGGGACACATAAAAAGTCACTAGTGCTTTTGATGGTTTATTGTAGAGATGATAGATACAGGTGCAGCATGACATGACAGAGCCAAAGGAAACACTCCAACTCCCTCACATGCTGGGAGCCCCTCTGAGTCTCTATTGAAGTATGCTGTCACACAGATGAATGCTCCCTCCATCCTACAGAAGTGGAGCTACCAAGACCTAGACATCCTAGAGAGGTTTAATTGCCTAGCTTCCCTACCTTGAAACTGGCAGGGAGGAATGGAAGACCATAGCCATAGTCCTACAAAGGACTGTTAAGTGCTGGGTGCTATGCAGGCCTTCTTCGGACAGGTCAGCATGTTATCACCTCGATAAAGCAAGCTGTTCTCCAAACAATTCACTTATAAAACAAGGATCTGATTAGCAGTTCTTTCTATGCACTAACTCTGTGAAATGGCAACCATGAATAGTAAATACATGTGTTTTCTATGGCAAATTTCTGAGCCAGTGCAAGACTACTTCTGCAATAGATGCCTGAGCGAACAGAGGAGTCACTTGTTTGATTACTGTTATACATACAGTATTTTCCCCAATAAAATTCTAACTTTTGTCTTCAAAACGTATTGATATGAGTCACGTTTTCAAATAGATAATGTAAACCTAAAACTAAGTTGAAGATTATCATTTGAAAGCCCTCTGAGGATACTTTGTGATACATGACCATCAAATCATTTGTGCCATTTTCCAGGATATTTCACTCTCTTCCCCACCTGGCTTGGTTTTCTGTCCCACCATCTCTACCTTTTCATGTGTAGTCTGGGCTGTCCATGCATTTGTGTTCCAGCCATAAGCAGAACCCATAATGATGTCTTAAATTGTAAATTTAATCCCAATTGCCTTTTAGATTCTAATATGCTCACCCGAACAAGACCTGCTGTGTGTGATACTGTTGTTCTCCCAACCGAAACAAAGCCCTTCCTACCAGGTATGTGCTGCTCAAAATAAAATGAATATATACTTTGGCTTATGGTTTATTGGGATAATATATAAGAACCTATAACAGGGACTGCAGTGGCTTAAGTGGCTGAGATGCTGACTGGAAGACGGGAGGTCAGCAGTTCGATTCCTGAGTACTGCATGACGGAATGAGCACCCGTCTCTGTCCCAGCTCCTGCCAACCTAGCAGTTCGAAAGCAAGAAATTGCAAGGAGATAAATAGGGTCCACTTTGGTGGGAAGGTAAACAGCGTTCTGTGGACTCTGGTGTCTAGTCATGACTGCCACATGACCATGGAAACGTCTGTAGAAGCTCTTCGGCTTTGAAACAGAAATGAGCACTGAACCCTAGAGTCGGATGCGACTGGCTTTCGAGCAAGGGAAACCTTTACCTTTACCTTCATATAACAACCTTGGTGCTTTGCTGTTTCCTGGTGGAAAATTATTTAAACTGGCTTCTGTTTCCTCTGGCAAACATTCCACATATTCGTAAATATTTTTATAGGTTGTTAATGTCTCTCTTCATACTGATGCTTCATATCACTGGTTGTCATGTGTTTATGTTGCATAAGCGTTTAGGGTAGCGGTGGGAAAACTCTTATGGGGTGAGCCTGGAGCCAAGTTTTTTTGTTAGAAGTCAGCATGAAGTAATGGCTTTGGACCTCTGCAATAATTCTTCCAGTGATTTGACCAAACTTGTGCTTTGCTCAGATTCCATTCAACTAATATGCCTCAAATAAAACCTAAACTGTTCACTCTAACAGGAAATCCTTGTTTTCGATGTTTCACACAATCCTGTGTCTATAATTCAGAAATGCTTCCCACTGTGGCACGTTCGTAGGTTGTTAGAGCAAGTAGGAATACACAGGACCTTTAGCCACAATCATTTTTCCGTACTAAGAACTGCCAGATTTCAGAATTCTGGTTTGGCCAGAACTCTTGGGATGTCACATTTCTGGGAGGAGGGGAAAAGTTTAATTCTTGTATTTAAGGGGAATTTAATGCCTGGCCACTTTCCTCTGTTTGTGCCTAATTTCTGCCAAGGATAAAATGTCATATGACTGTAAAATGTGGAAGTAATACTGTATGATTAAACTGCTATTGTTATTTATGGGTGGTTTTTGTTTTAGTTTGTGTGGCTGTGTGTTTGTGTATGTAGTACGTTGTTTTGTTTCTGCATAGCAAGTAATGTTTACATTTTACTTTTTTGTGCTCATTTTAGGGGATTTTAAAAAACTTTTTTGGTATTTTAAAGGTTTTCTTTTTAAAATGAACAAGGTATAATACAGGTGAAACTTGGAAAATTAGAATATTGTGCAAATGTTCATTAGTTTAGTAATGCAAGTTAAAAGGTGAAACCAATATATGATATAGACTCATTACATGCAAAGGGAGATAGTTCAAGCCTTACTTTGTTATAATATTGATGCTTATGGCTTACAGTTTATGAAAACCCCAAACCCCCCCCCCCCCAATCTCATGTACCACATAATCATCATATAATCTCATGTACACTGTATGCCATGATCATCAAAGTTATAGCGAATTAAGGCATGACATATCTCGTTTTGTATGTAGTCAGTCTATCTCATATACTGTATTTGTTTTACCTTTTAAGTGAAATGAATGAACATTTGCACGATATTCTAATTTTCCGAGTTTCACCTGTACATTAGAAACAAACTGCTAAAATTCATGCAATAGGTTAATCATTGCCAACTAGCAATGATTAAAACAATGATTTTTTAAAAAAGAGAATACCAGTTGTTACTTCCCGAACATCAAACCAGTGCATTAGGTTTGTTCATAATGTGCTCAAACTTTGTGTAAACTTGGGGTCCAAGGCTTTTTCAGTAATTTGAGTCATGTGGTTTAATCACATCCTTTTTTGTGATGGGAGACACAACTTCTTTAGCTTATTAATGTTAGCCATCCCAATAGTGGAACATAGTATTTTTTAAAATCATAGATCTTTTAAAAATTGCCAATAAAAACCTTGTAACTATGTCTCCTGTTTGTATTTATCAGCTTTTGCAACGGAACACTTTTCTCTACTGGAAAATGCTCAGATCCTGATTGAGCAAAATCGTCCCCTGCCATCCCAACAGTACTGGCTTTTCAAGCCCAGATTCTCAGCTGAACAAGCCCGTCTCTGGTGTCTTGCACGTAAGCCATTTTAGGTCCTGGGGAAATGTTTGCACTCTTAATTAATCAATACCCTAGACATGCCCTAATCCTTGTAAAATGCTAGCAACATTCCATGAGCAGACCAAGAGATAAATGTCAATTTATAAACTGCATTGAAAGATGACCTCTAGAACTGCTGTGAGAACTTCACATAAATCTGATGTCTGGTAAACTTTAGAATTTTTTTTTGTTCACTTGATTGCAATTTGCACTGGATTGAAATGTAGCCCTAGCAAATTGCAGCTGTTTTCATTAACGAATCTGCAATCTTTCCAGGAGGAAAAATCTCAGAATGCCCCATATGAGCAATGTTTAAGAGTAGCTGGTGCAAAAGAGTGCAGTTTTTATATTTGAGGCTCAGAGGACACTTTCCTTTAACAACAACAGCAAAAAGGAAGAGGAAATTATTATTGGTTCCCCAAAAGAGAAATAAACAGAAATCCATGTCAATAGGGGAATGGACAGGAAGAATGTGGCATAAGAAGGATTTGAATGCATAGGATAATGTCATATATGAAACACGGAGAAGGATGTGCAGCTCAAAAGAGATTCTTCTGCATGATGGCATAATTTGTATATTAGATATTTGTGACCAATTATGATTTTTTTAAAGGATATGTTATTATAGAGATTTAAAAATTTATAATTAAACAGTTATAATCTGAGTGATAGAGCACTATCAGATGTATTATTGAAACAATCAGTTGGGTGATGAATTATTTGTGTATTTAGTTTTAGTCAATTTATCTCATGTCGGTAATCATTTAGCGTTAGTTGGAGTACTATTAGCACTGAGTCATATTGCTGCTACGAGCACTACTAATTAGTAATGCTAATACTATGTGTTTAATATTAATAATTGCTGAAAATGAATGACTATCTTGGGATGGCTTTTTTTGTCTCTAGGATGCACAGAAGATGACTTCTGCCATATGGTTGACATCCCAAATGTCACAACTTCCATGTTCTTTCCTTGCACCCTCTATCCGGCAGCCCAAGTCTGTGACAATACTGTGAACAACATCCCTGACAACTGTAAAATTGTGTTACCTCAGAGGCCACAACTTTTGTATCAGAAGAAAGGTAAATTGGGCAACTGTCTCCATCACGTCTTTGTCATACACCTATAAAATGGTGCGTTAACCGTTGGAATGTGACAAAGGATGTTGCACCAGGCTCCACTAGCCCCGTCCGAGCCTCCGTGCACTCGCCCAAACGGGGTTCGCAGGTAACTGTCGGGTTGAAATTTTTGGATGGAGGGCAGGAGCCCCCCGGACGCAAACAAAAAAAGGGAACTTCAATTCCCAACGTTCCTTGTGTGGCAAAAAGGACTTTCAGAAACGCGCCATGGCCAATCAAAAAAAGCCGCAGGACAAAAACTGCTACAGTAACCAAACACATGCAGGCAAAACTACAAGCCCCAGCGTCCTGCATGCTATTAGCACGCAGAACACTGAGGCAGCCGGCGTGCGGAAAATAAAAGCAAACCCCCCCGCCGCCTGCATGGCCCATGGAAAAGAAAGGTCCCCCCACCGCCACTGCCCTTCCTTCCCATGGGCCAGCCAGCATGGCCTGCAGAAAATAAAGGCCCTCTCGCCGCCACTGCCCTTCCTTCCCACGGGCCAGCCATCGAGCCTGGCCCGTGGAAAAAAAAAGACCCCCACCCGGTCTTTCCTTTCCACAGGCCAGGCTTCGAGCCTGGCCTGCGGAAAAGAAAGACCCCCCTTTGGTGTATGAAAACCAAGACACAGGACACAGCCTCGGGCTGGGTTAACTCAGGTTTATTGCATGGTGGTCAGAGGGAACATGAGGTAATGGCGGATCAATAGCTCTTTATATACAGTAGTAACACATTTGAACGTGGTTCCAAGATAGCCCATTGGCTAATGTGTGCGTGACGTCATTGCTGGTCACGCCCTTCTTGTCCAGGTGTAGGTGGTGGCGGGAAAACTTCCCGCGCTGTTGCCTTTGATGAGTTTGGACCAAGAGAGCTTGGACGCTCGCTGCTGCCAGCTGGTGGTCATTAGCTCGCGTCCTATTACAGGGTTTATGTGATACAGCTGAAGGTTACATTGTTGCCCATAGGCAAGGTTACATTGGTTCAGATACATTGTTATCCATGTGGAGGATCAAACCATTAGGACACAACATCCCTCCCCCCTAGGATGAGACGAAGTCTCGAAACCACACTCCCCCCCCCTAGGATGAGACGAAGTCTCTCAGCCAAGATGGCTTATTTCGAACACGCTGGGGTCTCGGTGCGGGCTGCCTTCCCCCTGGTTTGCTACCTTCTCTTTGTCCCCTGGGTTCCTGCCCTGTAATTGGAGAGGGAGACTCGTTAGTGACTTGCCGCGGCTCCGCGGCGTTGTTGGGAGGTGTGTGCTTTATTGGGGAAGAACCGGGGGCACTGGGGGCTAATGAAAAACCCCTCTTCTCGCTTGGACGGGTGGGGGAACACTCCCGAAAACCCCCCGGCTCTCAAAATCAAAATCAGAATTAAATTCGGGGGCAGCGGTCGCGAACTCCTCTCCCCCTTCCCCAGCCTCTGACAGAGCTGGCGTATCAAAAGGGTATGAGTCGGGGCCGCAGCTTTCCCCCCGTGCTTGGGACCGTTGTCCGTTGCTGTCCCCCCCTTGGGCTAAACGGGTGGGGGAGAACCCTAACGCTGAGTCCTGTCGCTGAGCTCCACTGACCGGCCCCCCACTCACTCGGTGCCTAAGTTGGTCCGCGTGCCTCCTCCAGAGGAGACCGGTGCTAGTCTCGACCCGGTACGACACTGGCCCCGTCTGTTCCACAACCGTCCCTGGTACCCAGGCTGGACCTGCGCTGGCGTAGTTCCTGCAGTGAACAGGATCGCCGACGGCGAAACCTTTCGAGACTGCCAACCCTATGTTTTTTCCTTTGTCTTCGACTCTCGTCGGGTCTAGCCTGGACAGGATCGTGGTCAGTTTTCGCCGCATCAGCAGCTCTGCCGGCGAGTAACCTGACGCTAAGGGGGTCACCCTATACGCTAACAAAAACTGACATACTTGGTGATTGAGGTCCCCCGGGCCCATGCGCCGCAGCGCATCCTTTGTCGTTCGCACCAGCCGTTCCACTTGGCCATTCGTGGCGGGGTGAAACGGTGCGGATGTGACATGCCGAATGGCGTTCGCCTCCATGAATGCCTTGAATTCAGCGGAGGTGAAACAACTAGCGTTATCGCTGACTAAAGTGTCGGGTAAACCGAACGTGGAAAAGACTCGCCTTAGCTGGCTAATTGTAGTGGCGGAGGACGTACTCTTTACTGGGATAACCTCCAACCACTTGGAGAATGCATCCACCACCAGGAGAAACATTGTTCCTCGGAATGGGCCAGCGAAGTCTACGTGCACCCTGGACCATGGCCCCCTTGCTGTGTCCCATTCCCTATGCGGAAGACGGGCCGCCTCTGGCCGGGAGCCCTGGCATGCCTCACAAGTGCCGACCATGTGCTCAATGTCCGCGTCCAGCTGTGGCCACCAGAAGTAACTCCGGGCCAGCGCCTTTGACCGGACGATGCCAGGGTGGCTGACGTGCAGCAGTTCGAGTACCCTCGGTCGCAGGGACGTAGGAACCACCACCCGTTGGCCCCACAAAAGGCAGCCCCTCTCTAGGGACAACTCTATCTTTTTTCGAAAAAATGGGTCGAATTCCGTACCTGGGGATGATGCCGGCCACCCCTTCTGTACCCATGAGCTAACTTTCTCTAGCGTTCTGTCCTTTCCTGTGGCCCTGGCAATGTCGGCTGGTACTATTGGGGGTGAGTCTAAAACCTCTATTAACAAAACCTGGCGATCTCTTTCTGCCCTTTCCTTTTGGACGCCCGACAAGGGCAAAGGAGACCTCGAGAGTGCGTCGGCATGGCTGATATCCTTCCCGGGCCGGTATTCCAGCTCATGCTGGTATGCGTTGAGAAAAATAGCCCACCGCAGCATTCTTGGGGACAGGATCTGTGGTGTGGGCTTATTTGCAGTGAAAATTCCTAATAGGGGCTTGTGGTCCGTCACGATTTTGAACGGCCGACCATACAGAAAATCGTGAAATTTTTTGGTTCCCGCTACTATCGCTAGCGCCTCCCTGTCGGTCTGTGCGTAATTACGCTCTGCTTGGGACAGGGACCTTGAATAAAACGCTATCGGGGCTTCCCTTCCGTCGTCCAACACGTGGCAAAGCACCGCTCCCACCCCCACCGGGGATGCGTCACAGACTAAGACCACTGGCCGTTTGGGATCGAAATGCGTTAGGATTGCCTCGGATGTTAGGAGTTGCTTCAACTCTTTGAACGCCCTCTCTTGCTCATCACCCCACACCCATGTTTCCTCCTTTTTTAGCAAACGATGGAGTGGCTCGGCCACGGACGCCTTCCGTGGAAGGAAGGTATGGTAAAAATTGAGGAGCCCCAGAAATGACTGTAGCTCGGTTTTGGATGTGGGGCGAGGGGCATTCTTGATGGCGGCTACTTTGGATTTGGATGGCTTAATACCCTCTGGCGTGACTCGAAACCCTAGAAACTCAACCTCAGTTTCGAAGAAGACACATTTGTCTTTTCTCAGTCGTAGCCCCGCTTTCTCGAAGACAGTCAGAACTTTATCCAATCTCTTTGCCAGTTCGGCCTCACTCCCCCCTGTTATCAACACGTCATCAAAATAAGGCAACACCCCCTCCAGCCCCTTCAGGAGGCGTTCCACAAGCGACTGAAAAAGGCCGGGTGCCGAGTTCACGCCGAACTGTAAGCGCGACACCTGGAACGCTCCTTTATGTGTGACTATCGTTTGTGCCGCGGCCGTGGCGGGAGTTACAGGGAGTTGCTGATAAGCTTGAGCCAAATCGAGTTTAGCGAAACACTTTCCCCCATTCAGCCTGGCCAGAAGGTGGCTGACCACCGGCACCGGGTATGCATTAGGGCGGATCGCCTTGTTAATTGTACACTTATAATCAGCGCAAATGCGCACCTCCCCGTTAGCCTTCAGAGCGGTTACAATTGGAGTTTCCCACTCCGCGGAATCAACAGGAATAAGAATCCCCTGGCCCACCAGTTTGTCCAGTTCCGCCTCTATTTTGTCCTTTAGTGCGAATGGCACCCTGCGCGGTTTGAGTCTTATCGGGCAGACCTCCGGGTCTAGGTCGAAGGCTACAGGGGGTCCCTTGAACTTTCCGAGTCCTTTTTTAAAAACGGCGGAATGCGCGTCGCACACCGCTTGTATTGGATCCACCCCCACGGTATGCACTCCCCCTATGAACAAACCTAAGGGCTGAAACCACTGCGTCCCTAGGAGGCTACAACTACCCCCCTTAAGGACAACTAGGGGCAGCTCCGCGGAATGTCTCTTAAAACTGACCCGAAATTTCCCGACCCCCAATACTGGAATGCTGTTCCCCTGTACATCTCGTAGCGTGGACCTCAACGTTTTAAGTTTGGGTCGCACGTGGGGGTCGATTTTCAAGAACTCTTTCTGGGAAATTATAGAATAGGAGGACCCCGAGTCAATTTCCATCCTGATAGGGGCCCCTTGTACTAGTACCTCAACGAAGTAATGGGACTGTCCCGCGGCCACGCTGAACACTGGAGCGTCGTCCTCGCTGTCGTCCGAGATGCGGCCCACGCCGTCCTGCTTCCTCGTGGTCTGGGCGCCATCTTTGGACCTTGCTGGACGGTCCGGTCTGGTTGAGCGGTCTTGTGACTGCCTCCGGCCCTCCTTCCGTTTTCTGCACGCCTTGGCGATGTGCCCCCGACGTCCGCAGGTGTAACACTCGGCTTTCCTGAATGGGCACCTTGCGCGCTCATGGGCCGCTCCGCAACCATCGCAGCGGCGCCCCCCTTTTTGGACCCTCTGGACCTCCTCGCCGTCGCTGCCTTCCGTAGACGACTTTGAGGCCCTTCGGGTTGCGTGCACCGACTGTCCGGACTTTCCGTGCACCGAATTCTCCGCTTTGCCGGCTCTAGGACGCCACTCACGCCACTGGTGCATTTCGTCCACTCCAGCATTCGTGGACTCCGCGGCTTCCGCGGCCTCTACAACCTCTGCCAGCGTGGGTGGTGGCTCCTTGTTCATCAAGCTGCGCTGCACTTCCTTGTCCTTCAGGCCACACAGCACTCCGTCCCTGAGGGCCGTCTCTAGGCCGTCCCATCTGCAGGGGCCGGCGGCTATCCTCATGGCTGTTACGAATGCCTCAACCGACTCGTCCGGCGCTTGGACTCGCCTCCAAAACGCGCTCCGAGCGGGAAACATTGCCCTCGAGGGACGGAAACGCTCACGCAGCAGCTTCATGATGTCGTCTGCTTTGAATTCGCTCACCTTCTTCGGTGCAATGATGCCCACCAGCGTTCGCTTGGTTTCTATCCCAAGCATTCTGGTGAGGATGGCCCTCTTTCTCTCCTCATCGTCTTCTTTGACTTTGAGTTCCACCAGCGCCGCCTGGAAGTCCATCTCAAAAAGCTCCCAGTCTTGCGGTTTGGTGATGTTGAACCCGCTCTGTGCCCTGGCTGCTCCTTGGGGATCCATTATCCCACCTTCGTCGCCAATTTGGTGTATGAAAACCAAGACACAGGACACAGCCTCGGGCTGGGTTAACTCAGGTTTATTGCATGGTGGTCAGAGGGAACATGAGGTAATGGCGGATCAATAGCTCTTTATATACAGTAGTAACACATTTGAACGTGGTTCCAAGATAGCCCATTGGCTAATGTGTGCGTGACGTCATTGCTGGTCACGCCCTTCTTGTCCAGGTGTAGGTGGTGGCGGGAAAACTTCCCGCGCTGTTGCCTTTGATGAGTTTGGACCAAGAGAGCTTGGACGCTCGCTGCTGCCAGCTGGTGGTCATTAGCTCGCGTCCTATTACAGGGTTTATGTGATACAGCTGAAGGTTACATTGTTGCCCATAGGCAAGGTTACATTGGTTCAGATACATTGTTATCCATGTGGAGGATCAAACCATTAGGACACAACACCCCCCCAAAAAAGTAAACACAAAAACACAAACCAAAAACAGTCAAAAACACTCAAAATCAAAAATACAAAAAGGAAACACAAAAACAGCCAAAAACAAACAAGAAAAAACACACAGACCCCCCCACCCCCACCCCCAACCCCCCCCCAAAATAATAAATAAAACCCGAGAGCTTACCATGAGATGTCTTCACTCCATGATAACCGGAACTCAACTGAGAAAATAAAGAAAATACTTACCGGAAGCGACACCCAGAGGAAAGAAGAGAAAAATTGTAGAGAGGAAGAAAAGCTCACCACCCCCACCCAGAGGCCATAAGAGAAAAAACATTCAAAAATATTGAAACTAAAAAGATTAATTCCCAAATTAATCAAATAAGTTATCAAAACATTCAAAAATATTCACACTAATCTCAAAAAATACCAAACAACCCCAAACAAACAGAAATCCCTTTGCACTCAAAAAAACCAAAAACCAAAAATAAAAAATTCGTAAAAATAAAGATTTAAAAAAACATAAGTAAATTTTAAATTAAAAAAAATAATTTACATTAAATAAATTAAATTAAAATAAAATTTGCATAAACATAAAACAAAAACCTTCCAAAACCAATTTAAAGAGCCCGGCACTGAGGAAGCCGGTGCGCAAAAACTAAAACTAAAACACACACTGGGAGCGCAAGTCCGCCGCAGGCGGACGCAGTGCATCGAAGCCACAAAATCACAAAACCTTTCAACACCATTTAAAACAGCCCAGCACCATTGGTTCAAGAAAAAAAAAAACCCGAAACCCTTTACTATCCAACACAATTTTACAAAGCCCGGCACCACCGGGCAAAATATGCTAGTATATATATATATATATATATAAAAACACACACACACACACACACACACACACACACACACACACACACACACACAGAGTAATACAAAGTCCGCTTCATACAACATCGAATTCATACAACATCGCCTAATTTATATGAGGCATTGGGGTTTTCCCAGGTTGCATTGTGCCTGGGCAGTATAAAAGGCAGGACACATGCGTGCATTGCTCTTGTGGGTTTTGCATGAGGCAAAGAGTGTTTAGGAGTGGTTTTGAGCGCGATTTTGGATTTTTAAAATTTTTTTGTCAGTATTTTTAGAAGCATTCCTGGGATTTTTGCAGCATTCTTCAGGTTCTTGGACAATCAGGGTTGTTTGACACGTTTTTGTAATGTTTTTAGCCTTTAGACAATGATTTCTTAAAGTTCTGTCAGTTTGCTGTCTGTTTCCTTGACTTTGCCCTGAAGTTTGTGCTGTTACAGTACAATGTATCTCTATGGAAACAACATTGTACAAGGCATCGCGGCAAGGATTTTGCATGCCTCATACAAAGTCCAAATCTGTATAAAGTCCAAACTTGTGGAACCAAGTTTGGACGTTGTATGAGGTATCACTCTGTCTGTCTGTCTGTCTCTCTCTCTCTGTGTGTGTGTGTGTGTGTGTGTGTGTGTGAATTGGTGGTCTACATATGAAATAAATGAACAAATCAGCATTTCACCTTTTAAAGAGGAATATCATAGTGGAGGAATGAATCATTGGAATGACTGGAATAAACTGTCTAAGTAGAAGGACAGTGCTGTCAACAGATGTTGAGGTGAAACCAGACAACATATTTGGGGTCAAAATGTGGACATCAGTCTAGGAATCAGAGCCAGGAGGCAAATTAAAGAGCCAGAGGAAGCCAGAGGGAAGAAATATTTCTTTTGTCCAGACATGAGATAGCCTCCCAGATTGTGAAAGAAAGACAATACTTTGTCATAGCGCTTGATTTTCTGTACCTACACTTTGTTTTTGGGTGCTTTTTTGTGATTCCTTATTGGAAGGTAAACAAGGGTTTAAATGGCAAATCTAATTGCTGAGAAATGTATCTCTAAGGAAACCCCAATGAGGGGAGCATGGGTTAATCATGGGAAATTATTATTCCCTGTAACAGCTAGTAGAGCAGGGGTGCCCAAGCTTTTCTGGATGGGGGCCGGTATCGTGGTTCCTCCTGCCGGGAGCGGAAGTAAAACGTGCCTTGCAATCTGTTTTGCAACAGGATGAGATAGATTTTAAGCTGCCATCTTCTCTGCTTAAACTATGGCCCATGGGCTGGACCCAGCCCCTCATGCCAATTCATCTGGCCCACGGTACCCTCATCACTCACAGAAATAAAACACACTTTCAGCAGTGATGAGGGTGGTATGGACCAGATGAATTGGCATCGGGGGCCAGATCCAGCCCGTGGGCCATAGTTTGGGCAGCCCTGTAGTAGAGAGAGAAATCTTGGGTAGTTAATCCTTCCTGTCAGGAAGAATGAATAGCTGCAGGATTAACTCTTCTTGACCGGTCCATGGCTTCCCATTTCACTCTCTGAGATGTAACATCATGGCCTCCATACTTTCTCCATAATGCAAGTACCCACTGGAAGACTTGTGCAGTTATGGAATAGATCAGGGGTGGCCAAACTTTTCAGGCCGTGGGCCGGTCACGTGGTTCCTCCTACCAGAAGTGGAAGTAAAATGCACCTTGCAATCTGTTTTGCAATAGGATTAGATAGATTTTGGGCTGCCATTTTCTCTGCTTAAGCCAGGGGTGCCCAAACTGTGGCCCGCAGGCCAGATCTGGCCTCAATACCAATTCATCCAGCTTGCACCACCCTCATCACTCCCAGAAGGGGACGTAAAATGCGCCCATATGGGTGCATTTTACTTCTGCTTCCGGGAGCAACGAGGACAGCACGGGCCAGATGAATTGGTGTTGGGAGCCATATCTGCCCCAGGGGCTGTAGTTTGGGTACCCTTGGAGTAGATGAAGGACTGAGAGGTCTCATGTAACACTCTCCAGTTCTAAAATTTTAAAATATACAATAAAAACAAAAATAGTGATATAATACCCCCCACCCCAAACTGGATGCTTAAATATATATCCCAAGTTATTTTCACTAGCACTGGAACTGGAGTTTGAAGAAAAAAGGAAGGATTAAAATGTCTTTTTGAAACCAAATAAGATCTATATTTTCATTGACTGAGGTAAACAGATCCAAGTAAACAGTTTCCAAAACCCTAAACCAAGGGGGCAAAGGTCTTATCCTCCTTCATGTAAACAGCAGCTTGTTCCCTTTCTATCATTCATGCTTGTTCTAACTCAGATATTGAATCTTGGCCCCTTCCTAAGATTTGTCAATCCACAGTTTGAAATCAAACCATCCATAGGGGTTACAACCACTCTTTTCTTTATTTTTGCAGTGTCTCTGGAAGGGAGTGTGAAGAATTTTTACACTCGCTTACCTTTCCGTAAAATGTCAAGCATCTCTGTGAACAACAAGATGGATGTGTCTGGGAAAATTGTGTCAAATGGGTATGTTCAGGTTTGCACACTTGGCTTTTTAGTTTTGTCCAAGAAAATGAAGATATTTCTGTCTCTCAGATGAGCAAAGATGCTGAATTTGCAGGGTTGGAAGCGTCTCCCTCTCAGTCTCCCTCATCTAAGGCCTGAAGGAACACATGTTTCCTGTAGAGAGCTACTTCATGCTACCAGCCAAGTCTGTCCCCTACTTATTAACCCAGAGATGGGCAGTCTTGGCCCTCCAGCTGTTCTTGGACTTCAATTCCCAGAAGCCCAAGTCAACACACCAGCTGGTCAGGGTTTCTGGGAATTGAAGTTCAACAACAGCTGGAGGGCCAAGACTGCCCATCACTGTATTAACCTCATCACCCTGACAAGTGAAGTATAAACAAAATAGCAAGTGCATGCAAGGAGATATGCAATGCTTTTGAAAAGCTATAAGATGTAAGGTATGATAAACTGGCTAATGTAACTGCTTGTTTTATGTAAAAATTGTTTGTTTCATGCATAGATTTCTGTAAATACATCTTTATACACTGGCTTATACCCAGTGGTGGGCTCAAATTTTTTTTACTACCACACTGTGGGTGTGGTATGGTGGGCATGGCCAGGGGGAAAGCCATGTGTTGCTCCCAAATTAGGACTACTTTATTTCAAAACGTGGATGTGCGGGGCCAGCCACAATTTCTGCTACCAGTTCTTACGAACTGGTGCGAACCTGCTGATGCCCAACACTGCTTATACCACATGTAATCATTTCCCATGTGGATTCATTTGTGCAAGGATGAGAGTTGAATAGTTTCGATAAGGTCATGCCTTCTCTGCATCTGTCTTAGAAGAATTAAAATAATAAAATACAACTGTATAATAACACGAGATACAGTCATCCCCATTGCTCGGCATCTATGATTCTCCCTCTGCCCACCACCCAGTATTTTTTGTATTGCTCCCTCTAGCCAGGCAAAAGATGAACCCACAAATGAAACTAGAAGACATTAAAAACTGGACAATAAAAACAAGCCCACTGATTTCCCTTTAAGTTTCACTCTGTTACTTCTGGTTCACCTGGCACAGCCTTCACAAGGCACAGCCATGTATCCATTCTTTATCATCCTGATATTGCTTTGCACAAGCAAGCAGGGGCAAGATAGTTACTCACACACTGGAATGTGTATTGACTCTTTAAGGCAGGGGTTCCCAACCTTTTCAAGCCAGGGGCTGGGTAACACTCTCTCAATCAGCTTTGAGGGCCGGACAGCCAGTTTGCCCTGCCTGCATGATGGGCGGGGGGGGGGGCATTTTGTCCCAACAGCTTCAAAGGGGTGGCCATTTTGTTTCTCAAATGCCCTTGGAGTGGTGGGGGCCACATGAAATGGCACCATGGGCCAGATTTGGCCCATGGGCCTTAGGTTGGGAACCCCTGCTCTAAGGATGCATCCCTGGATAGCCTCCTTGGCTTTGATGTTCACATACTGTATTGTGTTTGTCTTCCTCCAGGTTTTTTGACTGTGAACGTCTCTGTGATGCTGACCCTTGTTGTTCAGGCTTTGGATTTTTAAATGTTTCACAAGGCACAGGTATCCATTCTTTATCATACTGATGTTGCTTTGCACAAGCAAGCCGGCAGCTCTATTAAATGGAGAGCTGCCTCCTCCTCCTCCTTCTTCTAGTGTAAATGGAAGTTGGGACATTGTACTTCTGTGATGTTCTGATGCCTTCTGCGTTGTGTTCACTCTTTCATATCTATATCCAAACCTTTGTGACTAGTGTTATGGGAAAGTGGCCTATGATTTTAAAATGGACACCTCTCCCCTCTCCCCAGCATCAATCATTTAAACATTTCAACCATTTGCAGTGCAGAATAGCTTCCAAAATGCAAAGCGATCTCTCATTTAAAGCTGTGAGAAGATAAGTCTAGCCCCATGATAGTGAACCTTGGCACACCAGATGTTCTTGGACTTCAATTCCCAGAAGCCCAAGCCCCCTGTGAATACACACGAATAGGTTTACTGTGATTCATCCAGCCTGCACTGCCCTCGTCACTCCCGGAAGCAGAAGTAAAATGCGCCCATTCGTGTGCAGCCTAAGGGTGCACATTGCAGGTGGCAGATTGGGAGAGGTCATTGAGACCTTCCTCCTGGTTCTTCTTCCCAAGCCCCCCACCTGATTACTCATGTTGGAGTACTGGAGTGGCTTGGTCACATTGCTTGTCCTTAGCCCTTTAAACTCTCCTGCAACTGATAGGTGCTCTCCTCTTGCTAGTGGTGAGCTAAGGATTCCATCACCAGCCCAGTTCGATGCTGCATTTGAAACAGCAATGGCTCCAAAATGTCTTGTGTCTGCCCTAACCAGAGAGAATCCATGTTGGACAGTTGAAGGGATCCTTTCTTTGAACCATTATATTTCTGATTTCCTTAAAGACCGAAGCATAGCTTTCTCTTTTGCCAAGCACTTCTAGAAATCTGCAGAGGAAGTGACTACACTAACTGTCTATTTTTCCTCCGTAGGTGGCAAAGTCCTGTGTTTGGCCCTGAGCAGTTTGGGAGTTCAGACTTGTAGCGAGGAAATTACCAGCGATTGGCGGGTTTCCAATTGTACCTCTCTGCAAACTGAACCCTTGGTCCATCCTTTTGGCTGGTACCAGAAAGGCGGTGAGTAGCACCATTGGTATTTTGCCAGCATTTGAATTGACGTAGAAGTCACAGAAGTGTGTGTACATTGGATGGCAGAAAGTGGGACCTCAGAATCTATGAGTAGTATTTGTTGGGTTCTTAGTAAGAATTCAGGAAGGTGGCTGGGCTGAGAGTAAAGGATTAGCTCAGAACAAAAAGAGGTGGCCAATTTCCTGGTGCATTAATAAAACTGGGTCTGGCCTGAACCGTTTCACTGTGTAGGTGAACAACCCCAATCTTTTGTGAGACAGCATGCAGAAATGAATGAAGTGGTTATGAGGCTACAAAGGCTGTCGCCTGTGATAGTCGTCTGCACAGGTATTTGTCCGGTACATGAAAGGCCTCTTTGCATATGAGTAGACTTCCATCAAGGGGCCGCAATGGCTTAGGTTGACAGGTCAGCCATTCAAGACCTGAGCATTGCGTGACAGAGTGAGCACCTGTCTTCAGCTCCAGCTTCTGCCAACCTAGCAGTTTGAAAGCAAGAAACTGCAAGTAGACAATTAGGTACTGCTTCAGCAGGAAAGGTAACAGTATTCTGTGTGTTTCGGCATCTAATCATGCCTGCCACATGACCATGGAAATTTCTGCAGATGCAGATATCATTGGCTTTTTGGGTGAGCACCAAACCCTGGAGTCAAACACGGCTGGATTTCAAGCAAGGGAGATTTTTACCTAGACTACCATCATGAAGAAGGGGTAATCTTTGGCCAACAGAGCTGACTCATATGATGGCCAAATGAGCAAACAGCAAAAGCATTTCTACTATACATGGAGGGTGATGCTATCCTACGAAGCCTCATCACTCTGCTTTCAGACGTTTTTCCAATGGGGGCTGGGGGGTGGCATGAGATTCCCTGCCCCTTAAATCTCATCCTGTTGCTTTTGACTTATGGTGATTCTTGACAAAGTTTTTGAGGGATGCCAGAATTTTAAGGAGTTGCTTACTATTGCCACTTTCCTGTGAGTTTCCAAGGCAAAGCATAGATTTTAACCCAAATCACTTGAGACCTACACAAAAAAGAATGTTTCTCAAAGAGCTTCCCCTTTCCTTGAACCCAAGGGAGTTTTCAGTAGCCGAGAGAACATAATCTATGCTTCTGTCTTATGCTTGTTTTGCTTAGACTTGGATATAGAGCAAGCAAGGAACAAGAATGGTAATTCTAGCTCAACAGGCAAATTCAAGCTGTCAGTGTTTGATCCTGTCTTGTCTTTGATCATGGTTTCAAGGATTTTGCCAGAACTATTTGGGTGTTGCTTGAGGGTAAGAGTTGGAATAGGAGTTTATGTGGTATGCATATGTATACATACATACATCGCCTTAAATAATCAACAGTTTGCTGCCTTCTGCTGGTACCAGGAGATCTGCCATCTCCTCCTACTTCATACTGTATTCAGCCTTTCCGACATACAGCTCTTTATTTCATGTTGTCCTATGGCACATGTGTAAGTGATTATTTGTTTAAGGCAAAGGCAGTCAAACCTTTCTTTGTATAACTTAAATTCCCCAAGGCATAGATAATCTGGAATTTAAAATGAGTTTGGTAGCCAAACACTGCTGAACTCATGGTCTTGGTTTTATATCTCAGGCTAGTTAATTAGGGCTTTTATCTGTAGCTCCACATTGTTTATATTTTCTTCATCTTTTTGTTGGCCGCTGAACTCGATGAAGCAACACAGTTCTCTTCTACATAGCTGGCCAACCGCAGTGGTATCCTGTGTGGATGGGTGGAGTTTCTCAGGCTGGCTTTTTAAGGGAAGTAAAACAACATGTAAGGGGTTGAGGTTCTGAAAAACAGCTCTAATTCTGCATGTATTATGGACCACCTTTTACAAGTAGAAAAATTGAAGCATTTATTTTTGTGTTATATGTGGCTTTTTATGCTGTAGCACTGAACAAAAAATAGATTAGGTCCCAATTCCCATGAGCAGTCTGCATTTCAGCAATGAAAAGGAACAAAAGGAAAGGCAAACCTTAGGGGGGGGAGGGAACATTTGGGCCTCCAGATGTTTGTGGACTTCATTTCCATACCTCATGACTAGTGATAACAGAGTCTACAGGATTTTTCAGCCTTAGGCCTCCAGATATTCTTGGACTTCAATTACTAGAAACCCAAGACAGCACACCTGCTGATCAGGGCTTCTGGGAATTGAAGTCCAAGAACACCTGGGGGCCCAAGGTTGAGAAACCCTGGAGTAGGATATTGTAGCCTAAAACATCTGGGCCAAAGGTTCCTCTCCTGTGGGCTAAACATTTAGGACAAGTAGGGTTGGTTCATAAACAAGCAAGGGTCATGTGGATTGCAAGTAGGTAGAATCATAAGCAGTGGTGGACATCAGCAGGTTCACACCAGTTTGCCAGAACCGGTAGCAGAAATTTTGGCTGGCCCTCCCCATCCAAGTTTTTAAATAAACTATGTATGTATGTATGTATGTATGTATGTATGTATGTATGTATGTATGTATGTATTTATTTATTTATTAGTCATATTTATATATGCCGCCCACTCAGGTAGAACCCGACTCAGGGCGGCATTACAACAAGTTCTAAAACAGATAAAAACACTTTTAAAAACCCATATCCCACCCACTTTAAAAGACCCACCCACCCCACCCACTTTAAAAAGAAGAGAGAGTTCTTAGTTGTTTATATAAGCCAGCAGGCAGGGCCCGTGTTCCCATTAGGGCCCCACACCTGCCCCAACAGCCAGGTCTTCAATCCTTTTCTGAAGGGCAGCAATTCTCTTTCAAGTCTTAGTTCTGTTGGCAGGAGGTTCCAGAGGGTTGGTGTGGATACGGAGAAGGCCCTCCTTTGGGTGCTGGATAGATGTGCACCCCAGTTGATGGCACCATCAGAGAGCCCTTCCGGTCCGCTCTGGTTGGATGGGCAGACACTCTTGGGACGATGCGGTCTCTAAGGTATCCTGGCCCACTGCCATATAGGGCTTTAAAGGTCAAAACCAGTACCTTGAATTGCGCCTGGAGACAAACTGGTAACCAGTGCAGCTCCCGAAGTAGCAGTGAGGCACGGGCATATCGTCCCCACCCCATCACCTCCTGGGCTGCCACATTCTGGACCAGCTGCAGCCTCCGAATGGTCATCAAGGGCAGCCCCATGTAGAGCGCATTACAGTAATCTAGTCGGGAAGTGACCAGAGCGTGAGTGACCATAAGCAAGGGGTCCCGATCCAGGAGCGTGCGCAACTGGCGAATCACCTGAAGTTTGGCAAAAGCCCTCCTGGCCACAGCCGCTACTTGTTCTTCTAGCAGCAGCTGTGAGTCCAGAAGGACCCCCAGATTGCGCACCGGGTCTGTCTGGGGCAAAACAGCCCCATCCAGTACCAAAGATGGTAGCTCCCTGGATAACAAGTAGTCCTAATTCAGGTGCAATGCAGGGCTTTTCCCCTGGCCACGCTCACCATTCTATGCCCACAGTGTGGTAGTAATTTTTTTTGGAGCCCACCACTGATCATAAGTATGATTGAGTAAAGGCAATGTTTCCTTATTTCATGTCATTGCTAAACTATATAATCAGCCTGGTAGGGGGGCAGGGGAAGAGGGATGCTAGGGCATGTTTACGTGGCAGGAGACTAACCAACCTGAATGCTCACCAGTCTTGTATGGAGGCCCCATCTGGAGCTCCCTAAATCTTCTGTTTGCAAACATTAGCTGGGCTGTGAAGCACCAGGTGGTCCATAATGTGGTTAATTTAGAGGAGATAGAAGCCTGGCCTATGGACTGCAGAGCAGACAACTTTGCCAATGGTCATAGAATTAGAGACTTTTCAGAAAACATCTCTGAGATTACACTGGTACCATGAATTCCAAGAAAAAGAAACAAAACACATGTTGTATTACAGAAGAAGAACGGATTCTACAGGCCCAGAGGGCAGGTCCTTCTCCTATTACAGTGATGACAAACCTTTTAGAGACCGAGTGCTCCCATTGGGCTGTTGGGCAGAGGGGTAGGCCAAACTCTGTGGTGGGGCAACCACATGGGTGCCCACAGAGAGGGCTCTGAGTGCCACCTCTGGCACACCTGCCATAGGTCTGCCACAACTATCCTATTACTATTATTGACACCAGATGATCTCTGGAAAGTGGTCAGATATCTGCTTCCAGTTTCCTAACAGTCATGTATACCATGAGTCTATTTGCCAGTGCACATTTTTTTACCTGTTGGTTTGTCTCTTCCTTCCTATAGCAACTGTCCCCAGAGTGTGCCCACCGGTTCCTTTACCTGAAAGGCAAGGAAATGGTAAGTATATTTGAGTGAGCATGGAAATAATATAATGTCAGGTTGTCTTGAAGACTGCTGATCCACCATTTCGTACTGATTTGTAAAATGCAAGTCTCCTCTTGCAAATGATTTACCATAGAATACGCTGCCTTTGTGAGGTCTAATTAAGCTTTTAAAGACAACCCAGAACTCTTCGAATGGGATATTTATGTGTCTGTGTGCATGAGTGCCACTAATAAGGGCTAAGCAGTGTATTATTTCTTCTTCTGTATCTAGGCCAGACATGAAACTGCCAAAATAAAGTCACCTTTTGTTGAGTCCATTCTGCAGTTTCTTTCGCCTGACCTAGTGTGAGAAAGATTAGCTGACACAAAGTGGCCATTGCCTGCGGTATGCCTGATTGTGGTTCAGAAATACCACAATCTTCAAGGAGGGCCTTTCTGTGTACCCCAGAAGTTCTACTTACATTTCTAAATGGAGTTTAGTGTTAAATTGAATGCCAGAGAAACTGAGATTGAGTTAAAAGTGTGTTACCAGTAAGACATTTCCTTTGACTTCTTGAAGCGAAGTGGTGTGAAGAACACCAATGGAAGTAAGTCATTCTGTATTTGGTGCTTTATCTGTGTGGGGAGTATGGATTGGGTTTAGCACCTTGAAATGCTCACATAAAGTTCAGACCAAAAGCCAGAGCAGTTTCACCACCCTCATCAACATGGAGTCACCAATCATGAAGTGGATGTGGAACCAATTATTTCACTAAATGGAGAAGGAAAGCCACATAACTTCAGTTTGTTAGATGGAAGGGAGGGGAGGGATATGCACATAACAAATTTATTATCGGCATACCTCTTAGTGGATGTATTAGATTTATGGATGTGAAGAAATTTCATCACTGGTGAGATTTCAGGTGAGACACTGGTGAGATTTCAGGTGAGACCTACTGTCTCAACGCAGCATGAAGGCTCTTTGGGGACTCTTCACCCCTGTTCTGAGACATCTCTGTTCCAGCTCATGACCAAAGTAGCCCAGATCACTCAAACTGTATACTACACAGGATGTCATTAGCAGAAAGAATTCCTCAAATTCTGAAAAACATGGGATTGTCACAGTAGAAACTCTCCTCTCTTCCTAGAGTTATGATCACTCACTTCCTCAGGAATTCCACTTCAAAAGGAACTTGCTACATCAACAATGTCTTGGTAGCTAAATTGACTTTAAGATTATCGCTGTCCCAGTCACTTAAGTCATTTGTTGCATGGTGGTATTATTAGCCTGCGTTGTCATTACCCACAGGATAGGAAAAGGGAAGGAAATACTCTAATTTGGTTATATATTTATTTATTTTGCTGTTTAGGATTCAGAATAGCAGAAGGCCTAATTTAAAAAAGAAAAGCAAAAATCCCCAAACACCCTTGTCCAAATGCTACAAAAATCCTCTAAAAAGGCACTTTGTAATTGCTATTTATTACCCAAACTGTACCTAGTAACAGATCCCTAAGTTACTTGTAAGTCATTTCTACCATTTTCAGAAGCTACAGGAGATGTATGGTGTGGTTCAGACAAAAGCTGTGGTTCAGACAAAAGCAGGTCAATGTCCCCGATTAATTCAGTCCCTGCTTCTGACTTTTTAAAAGAGACTGGATACCTTCTTATTTCAAGATAACTGGTGGTAAAAAGTAACCCTCAGAGTTCTATATACTCTCAAGTATAATTTTCCTTTCCTTAGAACAGTGATGGCAAACCTTTTAGAGACCGAGTGCCCAAACAGAGGGGAGGGGTGAACTCTGTGCTGGGGGGGAGGGAGAAATCACTCCCATTGGACTGCTGGGCAGAGGGGCAGGGTGAACTCTATGCTGGGGGAGAGGGAGGGGAAGCACTCCCATTGGGCTGCTTGGCAGAGGGGTGGGGTGAAATCTGTGCTGGTGGGAAGGAGGAAGCACTCCCATTGGTCTTCTAGCCAGAGGGGCAGAGCAAACTCTATGCTGGGGAGGCAGCTCATGTGCCCACAAAAAGGGTTGCGAGTGCCATGTCTGGCATGCGTGCCATAGGTTCACCACCATTGCCTTAGAACCTTTATGAAATATACTTTGAGATTTGAGATTACCAAGTACACCATCAGATGTGTACGCTAGGAACTAAGAGCAACTAAAATAAGTTGCAGAAGTGTTTGTGGGCTTTGGAAAGTGAAGCTCCTCTCTATTTATAAAACTGCCAATTTTAAAAATCCGGATAAACATCTGGTGCACCCTTCTCCTCCTCCATCCAAGGTCTCCGTGCCATACCAGGTCCTGCCAAAGAACGTAGAGGGCTTCCATTCCACATCGGATGACTTCTCCATGCGATGAAATAACTGCTTTCTGTGCACAGAAAAGTAGCAGTCTCGGGGGCATGATTATAGTTATTATACCAGACGGCTTGTGCTGTCTTTTCCTCCGCTCAGTTTTCTAAGGAATGGCACATGCTGTTATATTTCATCCTCTCCAACTTAAGCTGGCAAAAAACATATATGCACAACACATTCCTGGTGTGAATGTAATCCGTGATGTATTTTTCTTCTTCTGTGAGAGTGATCTTCAACATATGCTTCAATGCAATTGCCTGCAAACCAGAAGGAAATATACATGTCAATTCCCCCAGCCCTGTCTTTTTTTACTTGATTGAATTTCATTTTCCATTTTTTGATATTTTAGAACAGCATGCAGTCTCAGTTGAATGTTTGCATGGCAAACTACTTTTCAGAGCAGTGGGAGTTTGGAAAAACAATTTGGGCAAAGGCTACTTTTACTGTTCTGTTCCAGATTTTATATTTTATAGGACTTTGTGCATTTGTTTATTGCCTCTGCTCACCAGGCCTCACAAAGTGATTTACAATAGATTAACATTCTTTTAAAAATAAAAAGGTCAAAAATGAAATGTTAAAGCAGCCCCAAACATTCTTTAATAATCATTTAAAATGGAATAAAACCCAGAACAATCCCAGAGAGCAATACAGATTTCTACTTCTGGTGCTTCTGGGTTGAAAGGATTAGCTGGTGAAAAACCTCTATTGCCAGTGATAAATCTCTGTTGCCTCTATTTAGTTTTTAGATGTGTTAATTTTAGCTTTGTATGTTATTATCTGATGGTAGTGCATCTGACATGAATAAAGAAAGAAAACAATACAGATGTCATTTTTCAAAAGATCAACAGGATTGAAGCTATCCTAACATCCCTTAGAAAGTAGTTTAGGAGCTGCTAACACAGATTCACTAGCCTAGTCTATCAAGATGATGGGACATGCCTCTGTTGAAAATCTGGAAAATGGTTTACAGAGCTATAATGTAGGAAGGGCTTTACTCCCAGGGTGCTCAAAATTTAGAGGATGGCAAAATTTAGAAGTGAGTCTCCTCCTGAGATTATTTATTTATTTATTTATTGCTCAAATTTCTATGCCGCCCAATCAGGCGAACCCGACTCAGGGCGGCTCACAACAGGATTAAAACATACATATTAAAAACAATTAAAACCATACCCACCCACCTATTAAAAATAAAGCTACTTTATTTTTAAAAAAATCTCCATAGCCTCAGTTACACTATTATTCGTTTTTGTGCTATACTCTTGTTATGAAACTATTATTGCAGTTAAAGAAGGAATAACCTTTTATCTTCCATAGAGGATAAATCTCACTAGTTGGTTAAAGACAAAGGGCTGGGGATAGGGAAAGAGGGGGAATCAGTAGGCCAATGCCCCAATGGCCATAAGAGACATCCGGTTTGGAGAACTCCCATCCACATACAGGTGAAACTCGGAAAACTAGAATAAAGATAAACAGAAAAACCTTCTGGCCTTTCCCCATTCCTTATTTTTTTAAGGAAAGTGTAAAATTTTCCAGTCTGGCTAGATTATCCTGCTGTGATAATAGGGCAGACCAGTGATGGTGAACCTTTTAGAGACCGAGTGCCCAAACTGCAACCCCAAACCCACTTATTTATTACAAAGTGCCAACACAGCAACAGGGGAGGAAGGAAAGGGGAGGAAGTGCTCTCATTGTGCTGCTGGGCAGAGGGGTGGGTGAGCTCTGTGCTGGGGGAGGGAGGAAACACTCCCATTGGGCTGCTGGGCAGAGGGGCGGCGCAAACTCTGTGCTGGGGTGACTGCACGGGTACCTACAGAGAGGGCTCTGAGTGCCACCTCTGGCATGCGTGCCATAGGTTTGCTACTACTGGGGTAGACCATATTGCCAGCGACTCAATGCTGATCGTCAGGTGGTGGTTAACTAACCTGACAATCCTGAGCACTAATGGCCTTGGGTGGCAAAGTTCACAGGGAAGGGTGATAGCCTCCAAGTGGATTAAATCACACTTGAATCCATCTTGATGGAGGGCAGCAGCTTCATCAATACTGGCTGGGGCTAATAAGGACATTACATGGCAAAAGGTCTCAGGACCAGAAAGTGACTCACGGAACTGGATCAATGGTATGGGTGTACACTGCAATGCGGAAGGTGGATTAAAGGCCACTGCATTATATTCCCAGGACAGTCTTCATGGCTGGCCACCAGGCTAAGAACAATTCATGGAAATGAGGGCCATCTGAGGCTACTGGCCAGGATAGCTATTTACCACCTCCGGCATCAGTTGCGGGAGAAAGTGAGACAGAAATTGCAATAGTTTTCATGTTCAGTTCATGAACTTTTCATTGGCCACCAGTTGGCTACTGCAGAAACTTAAAACTGAACTTGACAGGCCATCTAGCCCAGAAGCATCACCTCTATCTAACCATTAGAATCTCATCCAGGTTTCAGGCAAGATCATTAGATCCTTGGTGTTTCCTGGCAAAGTCCTATCTGAGTAAAAAATGGGCTCAGTTTGCCTTTCCTTCTGAAATCAGACAGGATTGGGTGTGGGCAGGATGGTGGCTTGTTGACAATATTCCACCATCTTCTCTCCCTACAGACTGCTTCATCTTTCACCCTTGTTCTCAGCAACCATCCTATTTTTACTCTTGATTCCAGAAAAGAACATCTGGGAAGCAGGAAACATCCTTATTGGATGCCTGTAATTTAACAATTAAAAGTTACAGAACTAGCTGGGTTGCAGAGAGCTATAATTATGCAGTGTAAGGGACTACCAAATGATACTATGGTGGCTAAAATTGGGTTTGGATGGGATAAAGGATTCTGCCAAACCACATGGAAGCTGTGTAGACATGAGGCACCTGCTCCCTCTTGTCCTATGTTAAAATAAGTCAATACAATCCACAGAATCAAGTATGATAAAGTGTTTCCTGGGCTGTACCACTTTCAGTTGTTTAGGATCTCTGGAGGGCAGCAGCTTCATCAATACTGGCTGGGGCTAATAAGGACATTACATGGCAAAAAGTCTCAGGACCAGAAAGTGACTCACGGAACTACCTTGAGTGGTATCTGCAATAGACAGACAGACAGCTAGCTGATTGTCCAGTGTCAAGGACTGGTCAAGCTGCATGCACACATTACGTACATTCTCCCAGATTACATACATTCGTCTACTCAAAAAGTCCACTAAGTAAGTCCGTTGTTCTTACTCTGACTTCAGCAAGTGGATGGATGGATCTAATTACTGCTTCTGCAGAGTGAAACATTTATACCTGAAAGAGCTGATCTTTTCAATGAGTCATCTACATGAGTTATTAGCTCACATTACCAGATCAAACAACAAATGCATAAGGATTTAACAGTGCATTCACATACATGTCTACTCCTATACATGATTCATCAGAAGTAGCTCTACTGGTGAGAATTCTGTTGGTGGTTGTATATGGTTTGCATGATTTACCCTGGCCAATTGTGACTAAGTGGCAAGGGTATCATATGCATCTTGGGCGTATACTTGGTCTCACACCGGATTGTGGAACTGCGATATGCTTTAGCACCTTGTCAACTAGCTATAATTAACTGCTTCGAATTAAGTAAGCCTTATGTGAATGGGGATTGCAGCCATGAAATAAAAAGGCGACTGATTCTTGGGAGACAAGCGATGAGAAACCTGGGGAACATAGTGAAAAGCAGAGACATTACATTGCAAACAAAAATTAGAATAGTCAAAGCAATGGTTTTCCCAGTAGTAATGTATGGATGTGAGAGCTGGACAATTAGGAAAGCTGAACGCAGAAGAATAGATGCCTTTGAAATGTGGTGTTGGAGGAGGGTTTTGAGAGTCCCCTGGACAGCGAGGAGAACAAATAGGTCAATCTTAGAAGAAATTAACCCTGACTGCTCATTGGAAGGTCAAATAGTAAAGATGAAACTAAAATACTTTGGACATCAAATGAGAAGGGAGGATTCACTTGAGAAGGCATTGATGTTGGGAAAGGTGGAGGGCAAAAGAAGAAGGGGGAGGCCAAGGATGAGATGGCTAGATGGTATTATAGACACAATGGGCACAGAGCTGGGAGGGCTGAGGGGGATGGTAGAGGACAGAGGCGCCTGGAGGAAAATGGTCCATGGGGTCGCAAAGGGTCAGAGTCGACTGTGCGACTGAACAACAACAACTATGTGAATACCAACAGGACTCATCCACTGATTTCAATGGTTTTGTTCCTAAGTAAATGTGAATAAGGTAAATGAAGTCATTCTTTCTTGGAAATAAAATACGGTCCTCTGAAATTCTTCTGTTAAATATCCACATATTTGTTTTTCAGTGACGTTGGATAAATGGAAGCGTGTTGATCGAGCTGCTATTCTGATTGATTCTTCCATTTTGAAATTTGACACCATGCATGTGAGCAGAGATACCTCCAGTGATTTTGGCACCATCCGAGACTTTTGCCTCTCAGGTAGAAGGCTTCTTCCATTTGATTTTCTTCCCATTTAATTAGAAACAGCACCGCTAGAAGGAAGCAAAATTCTCCCTCCTTTTCTTCCTGTGTTTGTGTGTATGTGAAGTGCCACCAAGATGGCCAATTTAAGATCTCTGGTACATTCTCAGTAGTGGGATTTCCCATAGGAGACCCAGACTAAATGTGAGGTTTTTCTGTCTGTCTATGGTTCTTCCAGCCAATTCAACATCTTTTGTCTTCTCCACCCCAGTTTGCTCAAAGGAAAAATTATGCTTGGTGACTACCCTCGAAGTACAGCCAGCAGTTGTACGATGTGTCTTCTACCCAGAGACACAGATCTGCACACTTGATCTCCAAGGCCATCATTGCCAACTTTTGCTGAAGGAGCCAGCTACATATATCTATCGCAAACAAGGTAAATATATGGCAGATGGGTTAGAGGAGCTCGGGTGGTCTCTCCCTCACACACCCCGTAAAACAGCAGCAGTGGCTTAGTGGTTAAGATGCTGAACTTGATGACTGGAAGGTTGACAGGTCAACAGTGTGAGACCAAAGTGCTGCACAATAGAGTGAGCTACCGTCTCTGTCCCAGCTCCTGCCAACCTAGCAGTTCGAAAGCAAAAAATTGCAAGTAGATAGATACGGACCACTTCGGTGGGAAGGTAAACAGCATTCCGTGCACTCCGGTGTCTAGTCATGCCTGCTACATGTTCATGGAAACATCTGCAGATGCAGACTGCACTGGCCCTTTGACTATAAACAGTGATGAGTACTGAACCCTAGAGTTGGATACGACTGGCTTTTGAGAAAGAGTGGCCTATGTAGGTGTTTTGAGGACACTTGGTGCAGATTTAGGTTTATACACAGGTTTACAAAAACCTGACTTCACCCTATGTACTAAAATCCCTTTGCTAGCTTTCTGAAAATCCCTGATGGGAGCTGCTTCTACTAAGAGCCTTTAAGATATCCAGAAGAATACATTCTTAAGGGTTTAAGTCATTCTCTGATCCTTGTCTCCAGATGCCTTCCAGCTTGCTTTTGGGACAAAGGATACCCCCTCTGTATTCATCCCTCCACAAGGAACTTTGTCTGGCATTTCTCAAGTCATTCAAGTGGGTTCCAGCTGGAAGAGGATCAGCCAGTTTCTTGGGGTTCCTTATGCAGCACGTCCAGTGGGTGCAAACCGGTTCCGTCCTCCTCAGACGTCCAGCTGGGCAGGATCCTGGAATGCCACCTCATTTCGGTGAGAAGCTGCACAGAGTCATTATCTGCCAACAGATGCTTGATCTGGTCTTATAAGAACATTAGACTCACCTTTCTGTACCAGATCAATGTGTCATCAAATTGTCTCCAACTTATGGTGGTGCTATGAATGAGTGAGCTCCAAAATGTCCTGTCTTCTACAACCCAGTTCTTATAGATTCCTCTCATCTTGATAATGCACATATTGGCCTGACATGTCATCTGTGGAAATCCCTATGATGGTTTTCCTCACTCCATCTCAAAGAAGTGCAGGCAACGATCTTAGGTGGCCTCAACTTTGGATCAGGAATGGTGGATCTCCATATCTTTTCTGTGAGCACTCAGTCATTTTCCCCAGCTGAACCATAGAACCAAACCAGCCTGCTTTTCTCACATGTAATGGCATTCATGGCAGTGAAGTAAAGTTCTGTTAACAGTCCAGACCTGTAGGAGGATAGTGTGATTGGGACACCATCTTGTGCTGCTCCACTGGGTTGGGGAAAGGCATGTTTCAGCTTGTGGTGATGCTACCGAAACAAAATCATACCAACGAACCTTTAGAAGATGGCAGTTTCAGATATATTTCTTTAGGATGTTATGAAAACACAATGATCTAATACATCACACAGTCCTACTCCTCCTGCATCGTTCATACTAGATTGTTGAGAAAGCCTAGCCTTCAGTGACCTAATTTCTCATCCATCTGAACTGTATGGGCTTCAGAGACTTAACCACATCAGACATGTACTTTGCCACAATAGGTGCCACTTGGTTATCCAGGTGTGTAACAGCACACAGTTGAGAAAAACAATGTATTGCAGGGTTTTATACCTCAGCCTTGTTTCATTTGTAAATTTCTTTCTTGTGCATCAGAGTGGGGGAAAGCAGTGTATTGCTAGGCTGTGTATACAAGACGTGAACTACGCTTTTTCTCAATGGTGCTGTGTCTTTCATGTGACTGCTAATGCTCTAAATTCTGTGGCACTGTAAAGGCCCAGGAGATTTCTTGGAACCTGTTCCACATTGGATCTAACCAAGAAAGGATTTACTCCAACATTCTGTTCACATGGTGAACATTAATAGAAAAATGCAGATCTTCCCTCGCCAAAATCCAGTTATGCAAAAGGTGTAATGTTTGGAAACAAATTGTTGTAAGTTGCAAAATCTCCATAGAGATTATTCATTGCACACTGAATTGTTCAACTCAGCATGCAACAGATAATGTCTACAGAGATTTCTCAACATACAACAATTCACTTGCAAAAATTACACCTTTTGTATGCCTGAAAATGCTAATTACATTTTGAACCACCCAAAGAGTGCTCTAAGTGCTAATGGGGTGATAAATAAGTGTAGTTGCTACTGCTATTACTATTACTATATCATGTATTGTTGTTGTTGTTCAGTCGCACAGTCGATTCCGACCCTTTGCGACCCTATGGACCATCGTTCTCCAGGCACCTCTGTCCTCCACCATCCCCCTCAGTCCTCCCAGTTCTGTGCCCATTGTGTCTATAATACCATCTATCCATCTCATCCTTGGCCTCCCCCTTCTTCTTTTGCCCTCCACCTTTCCCAACATCACGGCCTTCTCAAGTGAATCCTCCCTTCTCATTTGATGCCCAAAGTACTTTAGCCTCATCTTTACTATTTGACCTTCCAATGAGCAGTCAGTGTTGATTTCCTCCAAGATTGACCTATTTGTTCTCCTCGCTGTCCAGGGTACCCTCAAAACTCTCCTCCAGCACCACATTTCAAAGGCGTCTATTCTTCTGCGTTCAGCTTTCCTAATTGTCCAGCTCTCACATCCGTACATTACCACTGGGAATACCATTGCTTTGACTATTCTAATTTTTGTTTGCAATGTGATGTCTCTGCTTTTCACTATGTTCACCAGGTTTCTCATGGCTTGTCTCCCAAGAATCAGTCGCCTTTTTATTTCATGGCTGCAATCCCCATCTGCAGTGATCTTAGATCCTAAGAACGTAAAATCTGTCACTGCTTCTACTTCTTCCCCATCTATTTTCCAGGAACTGATCGGGCCTGTTGCCATTATCTTGGTTTTCTTGATATTGAGTCTCAAGCCAGCTTTTGCACTCTCCTCCTTCAGCCGAATCAAGAGATTCTTTAGGTCTTCCTCACTTTCTGCCATTAGGGTGGTATCGTCTGCATATCTCAGATTGTTTATGTTTCTCCCAGCAATTTTGATCCCATATTGTGATTCCTCCATCCCTGCGTTTCGCATGATGTGCTCTGTGTATAAGTTGAATAAGCAGGGTGACAAAATGCAGCCTTGTCTTACTCCTTTTCCTATTCCAAACCACTCTGTCATTCCGTGTTCTGTCCTAACTGTTGCTTCTTGGTTCCTGTACAGATTTCTCAGGAGGCATATGAGATGCTCTGGTATTCCCATCTCTTTAATCACTTGCCACATCTTGTTGTGATCCACACAATCAAATGCCTTAGTGTAGTCAATAAAGCAAAAGTAAACTTGTTTCTGGTATTCCTTTGTTTTCTCCATGATCCAGCGAATGTTGGCGATGTGGTCTCTAGTCCCCCTGCCTCTTCTGAAACCAGCCTGCACCTCTGGTAGTTCTCTTTCCACATGCTGCTGAAGTCTATCCTGTATTATCTTGAGCATCACCTTGCTGGCGTGTGGGATGAGCGCAATTGTTCGATAATTTGAGCATTCTTTGGCATTGCCCTTTTTTGGGATTGGAACATATACTGATCTTTTCCAGTCCTGTGGCCACTGTTTTGTTTTCCAAATCTGCTGGCATATTGAATGCAGTAATTTGATGCCATCATCTTTTAGAGCTTTGAAAAATTCAACTGGGATACCATCATCTCCACTAGCTTTGTTGTTTGCAGTGCTCTTTAGGGCCTTTCTGACTTCACTCTCCAGGATGTCTGGCTCAGGTTCAAATTCTTCATCATTGTGACTATCAGGAGTGTTGAGTTCCTTTTTGTAGAGTTCCTCTGTGTACTCTTTCCATCTTTTCTTAATCTCTTCTGCATCAGCTAGCTCCTTTCCGTCTTTGTCCCTTATCATGTTCATTTTTGCTTTAAATGTTCCCTTGATTTCCTGGACTTTTTTGAAAAGGTCTCTGGTTCTGCCTCTTTTGTTGTTTTCCTCCATTTCTCTGCACTGTTCTTTTAGGTAATTTTCCTTATCTCTCCTTGCTTTTCTTTGAAATTCTGTGTTCAAAAGATTGTATTTTTTTCTTTCTCCTTTGACTTTTGCATTCCTTCTTTCCTCTGCTATTTTAAGAGCCTCATCAGACAACCACTTTGCTTTCTTGCTCTTCTTTTCTTTTGGTATGGTTTTCTTTGCTGCTTCCTGCATGATGTCCCTCATCTCTGTCCATAATTCTTCTGGCACTCTATCTATTGAGTCTAAGCCATTGAATCTGTTCATCACCTCCACCGTGTATTCTTTAGGGATGCTGTCTAGGTGATATCTGTCTGGTCTCTTTGTTTTCCCTATTTTCTTTAGTCTAAGCCTGAATTTTGCAATCAGTAGGTTGTGATCTGAGCCACAGTCTGCTCCAGGTCTTGTTTTTGCTGACTGTATGGAGGTTCTCCATCTTTGGCTGCAGAGTATGTAGTCAATCTGGTTTCGGTGTTGGCCATCTGGTGATGTCCATGTGTAAAGTCGCCTCTTGTGTTGCTGGAAGAGGGTGTTTGCTATGACCAGTGCGTTCTCTTGGCAGAACTCTATCAATCTTTGCCCTGCTTCATTCTGTGTTCCAAGACCGAACTTGCCTGTTATTCCCTCCACTTTTTGATTGCCTACTTTGGCATTCCAGTCTCCTAAAATAATTTGGACATCATTTCTTGGTGTCTGTTCTATGAGGTGTTGTAAGTCCTCATAAAACTGGTCCACTGTGGCTTCATCTGCACCCGTGGTTGGTGCGTATATTTGGATCACAGTAACATTGAAGGGTTTGCCCTGAAATCTTACTGACATCATTCTGTCATTTTGGAGGTTGTATCCCATTACTGCTCTTCTCACTCTTTTATTGACAATTATGGCTACTCCATGTCTTCTAAGGTTTTCTTGTCCACAGTAGTAGATGTGATGTTTTCCAGAGCTGAATTCGCCCATCCCTGTCCATTTGAGCTCACTGATGCCCAAGATGTCAATGCTTATTCTTTCCATCTCATTTTTTACCACTTCTAGTTTACCTTGGTTCATTGATCTCACATTCCATGTCCCTATGCAGTATTGCTCCTTACAACATTGCATTCCTCCTCCCTCCTTCCTGTCCCTCCCCTTTCTCCCCTCTGTGGTGTTAAGCATCCTGTATTACCTAGCCTGCCCTTTTGTTTTGCCTTTTGTTTTGGTCCATAGGGTTCTCTTGGCAAGATTTATGGCGTGGTTGCCGGTGTCTGCGCCGGTAATATCATGTATTACCAATGAAATAATATAGACAGATATGCCACCATTGGTACTAGAGGTGATACATAGTTATAGCCATGAATGTAGCTGATTTTATTTTCAAGTCCACAACCAGGCAGCCATCACAATGTTCCTTGTGGAAAAAAGCCTCCATGCAACAGTCATTTACTGTATTGGTCATCTAAATTCATTTTATGGGTTTGGGGATATTTTGCACCAATGGATAGCAAATTTTTGAAAAGTCTTTCTTGTATATACCTATCTAGTTGTACTCCAAGATGCTGATACATGAACTAGTCCTATCCTGGCTTAAAATACCCCACCCACCTATATAATTTAGTCAGCTTTTCAGAGTACAGGTTAAGGGCTTGTCTCTCTAACTACTATAAAAAAAAAACAACAACAAGAACAAGATCCATTCACACCATTGTCTTCTATAGGGCTAGTTGCTGGCAACCTGGAGATGGCGAGCCTAGTCCATTGTCCGTCAGTGAAGACTGCTTGTATCTCAACATCTACATCCCAGAGAACACAGTAAGTAATAAATCCATGAGGCATATTTGTTAAAGATTGGCTTGTTACATTTATATTCTGCTTTACCTCACAAGAACTAGAGGTGGTGTGCATGTTCTTCTTCTGAATGTTTATTATCACAAGAACCTTGAAAGGGTGAGAAACAGTGACTGATCCAAGGTCACTCAATGAGCTAGGGGCTACAGTGGCTCAGTGGTTAAGAAGCTCACCTTGTTAGCTGGAAGGCTGGCAAGTCAGCAGGTTGAGACCCAGGCACTGCATGACAGATTGAGCACCCATCTTTGTTCCATCTCCTGCCAACCTAGCAGTTTGAAAGTAAGAAATTGCAAGTAGATAAATATGGAGCACTTTAGTGGGAAAAGATCTTGGACACATGAAAGGAAGCTCATAGGTTGTCCCCTGAGTGGAGTTTCTCCAGCAAAAACCCTTTCAACCCATAATAATTTCTGATGCAGAATTATGATGATGATGATGATGATTATTATTATTATTACCCAATGAGCTTTATCACTGAGTAGGCACTGTGAAACTCCAGTATCCTCCATCCTAGTGCAAAGCTCTCTCAGCAAAACTGTGCTAGATTTCTGAGTAATTCCTCATGCAGATAATCTATTTCTGGAGAAAAAGAACTACTTTTGTATACACTCAGTTGTCAAGAAAATGGGGAGACGAGCCATGCAAATATATGGAACACCGTTTATGAAAATTAATTGCGACTTGTTAAAGATGTTAAACAGTTTTCTGTTCTCATTTTCTTCTGTTCTTTGATCCATTACTTTGACAGGGAGGAACTCTACCAGTACTGGTGTTCTTTCACAATGGCTTAAGCAATGCTGACAACCAAGCAAGAAGAGTAATTGATGGATCATATTTAGCTGCAGTTGGCAATCTCATTGTCATAACTGCCAACTACCGAGTTGGAGTTTTTGGTTTTCTTAGCACTGGTAAGTCTTTGTATTGTTAAATCCAGAAACAGTAGATAAAACTGGGGCATTCTGGAAAATAGATCTTATGAAGGATATATATATCATGCATTTCAGGATGAAAAAAGTACAAAATTTCTCATTCTTGGCCAAAGGGTGTCTTCAGGCAGTGAGACACACTGTTAAAAACAAAACAAAACCCATAAATTATTGAGTGATTCTTCTTTCTTGCATGAAAGTGAAATGACTGGCATCATTTTCAGCAGTAGCAGGATCAGCTAAGAAGTGGACTTTACACAAAAACCGTATCAAATTTATTGCACTGCGAAGGATTTGCAAAAGAAACATAAAGTTCCATGGTGTGAAAAATACACAAAACTCTCATACTTTTACACACAGGGAGTGTAGAGAGAACATCTCTGATCTTGCTTTTTTAACATGGACGATGAATATTTCCTTGTATTCCTCATGTATTGAAGTATGATAAATACTAATATGTGCTGGATTGAGACACTTTGCTACGTAGGCAAGGAGAGGCATTTTCATTTCCCCACTGGCTGGAAACAGCTTTGATTTTCTTTTCAACATTGGTGAACAGCAGTCTCAACCAGAACAAGAGACTAGCTGAGAAAGCCAGGGCAGGTATGTATCACTTATAGCTCTTCCTTCAACACCTACCTGTAGTTGTCACTTCTTTGTATCCCAATATCTGCTGCTTGAAACAGCTGCCTCACCCTACCTTATGATAGAGTCTTCACTATAAATACTATGCAGAGTGATTGTTGTTGTTGTTGCAAACATTTGATGCTGTGCCTTCAATTCTTCTGATCCTTTCCATAACCTTGTATAAACAATAGTGGTTTAGCTTTGACTTCACATGCAATCAAATGTGTTTGTGGTTTAAAGTGGACCTTAAGGAGCTTGTGTGTTCTCTTTGGTTCACTCATTTTCCATTGAACAATCTCACTTCTTCATGCACTCCTGCTTCAACAATCAGATTTGTAGTTTATGCCCGGGTTTGCCTTTCAAACCCTTTTGATTTCCTAAAGTTTCTTGGAGGATTATGGAGCATCCAAAGATGCTACAAATTGCCAGTCAGGTGCTGGGAGTCAGGACAGGAGCTCATTCCATCATGCAGTACTTGGATCACAATCTGCTGACCTGCCAACCTTCCAGTTATCCAGTTCAGCATCTTAACCACTAAGCCACCGCAGTCTGGTCTTTATATGTTCATAATTGGTGTCACAATGTCAATCTCTTTCTAGAGAATTTATCGCACCTTCCAGCCATACATCACCCTCGGCCTCCTTTCCATCTGTGTCTGTCACCTCTGAGTGGGGCAACCCGGCCCTTATGGGCTCCACAGTGACGCCACATGGCTCCTAAACTAGTGAGCGTGCAAGGTCAAGTTATTATTTAGGTAGCATAAATGTGGGCACAAGCATGGCCCAGTGAGTCCTTGGATCCCAATTCAATAGACACAAAGGATCTATGTTTAATAAGGTTTATTAAGTAAGTTAAAGAATGGAAGCGCGGCGCCAAAATGGCCGCCACGCTCTTTGCGGGCCCCCCCCACCAGACGAAACCATCCGGGTAGTTAGGGGCGTGGCCAGCACCCTAATAAAAGGGCTGGCCATGAGGCAGCCGTGCTGCCATTTTGGCGAACCGACGGAGCGGAGAAGTTTTTCCTCCTTGCCTCCGTCGCTCGTGTCCTCTTGGGGGAAGCCTTTTCGGGCAGCTTTCTCTTGTTTTAGGCTTCCTAGCTACCTTTGCCATGCCCTCGAAGAAGAAGGCAGCCGCGAACGTGGCTCGATCGGCGCGGAGGCGTCAGCCGGGTCGGAGGACCGCGACTGCGCCCATTCCGCAGCCGCCCTTAGCGGACCCCACCGGGAACGGTGGGATGGGATCGGTAGCTCCTTGGCCTGACGCGCGGAGCATACCTGCTGCCCCGGACGGGGCCTCGGCCCTTGGCCCGCAAGCAACGACCACGGCCCCTGCCATGGTCCGTGCGGCGGGGCCCTCTTGCCTGGGTCGAGCCACGGAGGGTGGTTGGGTTCCCTGCCTTTGCAGGGCATTCCCACGGCTCCCCAGGGGCTGAGCATGGGCTCTTGGCCTTATCTGGCCCCTGGGGCTCAGGGACCTGGACAGGTACCCGTGAATTATGGGCCGGTTGCCCAATTGCCCCCTGTGGGGGCCGGGGCCTATGTCGATGTGGAGGCCCTCCTGGCCCGGGTGGCGGCCCTTGAAGCGTCCTTGGCAAGGGCCAACCAAACAGGGGTGTCGCTAGGTTTTCAGGTGCCCCCTCTGGCCGCCGCACAGCGGCAGGCGATGGGTCGGGTTGAGCCGCCTGAGGCGCGCGGGCCGGTGGTGGCCACTGCCTCGCAGCTCCCCACCCCACAGGTGCAGCAGTCTGGTGCTGGTCTGGCCCCGTCGACGAGCTCAGCTTCGGTCGTGAGCTCCGACGCCCCCAGCGGGCCGGAACCCCCGGTGGGGGCGGCCCGCGGGGGTGCAGTGGGTGAGTATGCAGTCCAAGCTAATGCACCCACACAACTGACTTCCTTGGGGGGGGCTGTTCAATGGCCTTTGCCTCGCTCGGGTGGCCCGGCGGCCCAATGGCCCCCGGCCCACCCAGTGACTTTGCCCGTGACACAGGGCCTGGGTCGGGGTGGTGCCCCCAATGTGCTGGGAAATGTATTGGGGATCCCTGGGCTGGCTCAGGCTCATTTTCCTTTGCCCGTAGTTCCCTCAGTGCCGGTGTCGGCCTTGCCAACAGCAGGGTATTCCTTGTCCTTGGGGGACCATTCGGCCCAGTCTACCAAGGAAAAGATTGGGAGGGGCGAGTATGTAGATATCTTCTCCCTTCTAAATAGGGAGCTGACCAAGGAAGAGAGGGAAGGGGCTGGACGAGAAGGATAAGGAGCAGGCACGTCGTCGTAAGCCGCCACGCACGTGGGCAAATTGGTTGCCAGCGTACCTGATTTACATGGCCGTTTACCTCAGGGCTAGGCCGGATTTGGCTATCCCTATGGTCCAGTATCTGGACAATATTTACCGGGCTATGGTTGACTTCCCGGGTCCGTCATGGCCGGCTTACGACGAAGAATTCCGCATGAGGATTCCACTGCACCCAGAGATGAGGTGGGATGAGCCCTGCCAGAAGCTGTGGCTTCTGTATATGACCCCCACGCGCCCGGCGCCTGGGGAGAAATACCATTGTGGACATGCGGTCCAACGAGCGGCCCCGGTACAGGTACCCCGCCAAGTGGCGGGGCAGGGGGTTCCAGCCCGCCTGCTGTGCTGGACCTTCTCGTCCAATGGTTCTTGCAACAGGAAAAATTGCAAGTACAAGCATGAGTGCCCCTCTTGTTCTGGCCCCCATGCTGCCTCCGCCTGTCCCAGGCCGGGAGGATACGGGGGCAGGGGTAGGGGCGGACAAGGGGCAGGTAAGACTGCCATGGAGGGAGCGGGTTCGCCAAAAGGCCCCCTCCCCAATTAATGTCGACATGCTGGAGCGTTGGCTCGCATTGTACCCGAGGAGAGCAGACGCTGTGTATCTCCTTCAGGGTTTTCAACTGGGTTTTCGTATTCCTTTCACGGGGGATAGGTCACCGCAGGATGCACCTAACCTTTTGTCACTTAGGGGAAGGGAGGAGGTGGCTGCCGCCAGCATTAATAAGGAGATTGCTGCGGGCAGGGTCGCTGGCCCTTTCCCCGCACCCCCTTTCCCCAACCTTAAAGTGTCCCCGCTAGGACTAGTGCCCAAGAAGTCCCCGGGCGAGTTCCGCCTGATTCACCATTTGTCCTACCCAGCCGGCCACTCGGTCAATGATGCTATCCCTGATGACCTTTGTTCTGTCAGGTATACATCCTTTGACCAGGCATTGCACATGGTGCGCTCATGTGGCCCGGGTGCAATGTTGGCTAAGTGTGACATTAAGTCGGCTTTTCGTCTCCTGCCGGTGCACCCGGGTGACTTTGAGTTGCTGGGTTTCAAATTCCGGGGTGAATATTATTTTGACAAAGCCATGCCATTCGGCTGTTCCATATCCTGCTCGGCTTTCGAGCGTTTCAGTACATTCCTGCAGTGGGCATTTGTCCGTAGGTCAGGGTCTCGGTCTGTAGCCCATTACCTGGATGACTTTTTATTCGGGGGTGAACGGGGCTGGGACACGTGCACATGTCTCCTCAACACATTTCAGACGCTAATGGAGGAACTCGGTGTCCCTTTAGCGCCCGAAAAGACCGAAGGCCCGTCTAATAAGTTAATATTCCTGGGGGTGGAAATTGACACGGTAGCGCAGGCTTCTAGGTTGCCCGCGGACAAGGTGTCAAGGATAGTGGCCCTTATATCGGACTTGCTGGCTAAGCGCAAGGCATCCCTTCGGGAACTGCAGGTGCTACATGGTCACCTCAATTTCGCTTGCAGGGTGGTCGCACCTGGCAGGGCATTTGCTCGGCGCTTGTGCGACGCCATGGCAGGCTTATCCAGGCCCCATCATAGGGCGAGATTGACACGGGGCATCAGGGCAGATCTGCACGTATGGCTCCAGTTCCTGAGGGAGTTCAATGGGGTCTCATTTTGGAGGTCTGACCTCCTGGCTTCGCCCCAATTTCAAATTCAGTCTGATGCCTCGGGATCCCTTGGTTATGGGATGTACTTCAATGGGAAGTGGGCATATGGTGGATGGCCACCAGCCTGGTCAGGCACGGGTCGCCTGAGGGATCTCACATATTTGGAATTTTTTCCCATACTGGGGGCCTTGATGCTATGGGGTGAGGAGTGGGCCAACTCTGTGGTGCATTTCTGGTGTGACAATGCGGCTGTTGTCCACATTGTCAACTCACAGACCTCTCAATCTCCCAGGGTCATGGATCTTGTGCGCCAGTTTGTATTGCGCAGCCTGCGCCTCAATGTACTGTTCGGAGCCAGGCATGTCCCGGGAGTGAATAATGATATTGCTGACGCTTTGTCCTGCCTGCAGATCTCCCGGTTCCGTGCCTTGGCCCCGGATGCGGAGGAATTTCCCTCGCCACTACCGCAGGAGATATGGACCTTTGGCAAGGAGAGGTGAACCGGGCGATCGGCATGTCACTGGCGCCACGCACGCGTAAGGCGTATCACCATGCGTTGGTTTCCTTTCGGACCGTTTGTACCCAATCTCGCCTGCCAGATACCTGGCCGATCCCAGTGGCCCACATCCTCCCTTTCATGGTTTACCTGCACGCCCAGGGCCTGGCACCCCGCACCATGGCATCTAGGCTATCAGCGCTGGCTTTTATGGCCAAGGTGGGAGGTCTTGCGGACAGTACCGCTGATTTCCGTGTGAGACATGTTTTGGAGGGGTGGGTGCGGGAACGTGGGCGTTGCCTGGACGACCGCCACCCAATTTCCCCTGGGGTACTTACCCAACTGGCACGAGGCTGGCATGACCTATGTTTCGATAGGTATGAGGCAGCCCTGATTCGTGCGGCTACAACAGTGGCCTTTTTTGGAGCGCTCCGCATCAGCGAGCTTGTGATGCTGTCTAAGGCGGATGCAAGTTGTAGGGCACTGGAACTCGAAGATGTCTATGTTTGCAATGATTGGGCTCAGTTGAGGATACGCTCCTCTAAAACAGATCAGCACGGCGTAGGCAGTTGAGTAATACTGCTACGATGTTCCTTGGAAGACATCTGTCCGGTTGGTGCCCTACAGGAGTTTCTTGCACTGTGTGGCACGCACCATGCCCCGTTTTTCTGTCACCAGGGTGGGTCTCCCCTCACTCAACCATTCCTGCAGGATGGGGGCGGTTCCTACTGTGGCTACTTTTGGGTACTCTGGGGCTGAAATACGCCGCATGGGAAGGTGGGGATCACATTGTTTTCAGTTTTTGTGTTCACCCTCTTCAACCGTGAGTGCCAGTTTAGTCACTGCAATGTTTCTCACCCCCCCTTTTTCCTTGACAGACCCTGGGTGTCGTTTTACACCGGTGACAGTAGGGCTGGTGGGCCGTTGCCACGTGCACAGGGCAGCGCGTTACGCTGCACAGGGCAGCGCGTTACGCTGCACAGGGCAGCGCGTTACGCTGCACAGGGCAGCGCGTTACGCTGCGGCGACAGAGTGGGACCCTGACTGGGACTGGGTGCACCCGCACATCTCAGGTGGTGTGGTAAGCGCGGCATGTTATGGCGGGAACTGTTGCCATTCCTTTTCTACATCAGGGATGCTGACTCGCCTGATGTCCTGGTTATTCACCTTGGGGGCAATGGTTTCGGACAGGTCACTGGCCTATCGCGGAAGCTTGCGATTTGCAGTCACCTGGCCTACTCACATTATGTGTGGCCTGCCACACCCCTCATTTGGTCGGACATGATACCGCAGTACGCTTACAGGGGAGCGTTTGGCCTCCAGGCGCTTGACCGGGCTCGTCGCTCCAGGGCTATTGCCCGGTTCCTTTTTGTCAAGGATTAGGGACGCGTCATTCGCCTCCCCGCCATCAGTATGCAAAATTATGAGCTTTATTCAGGGGAGGGGGCCCATCTGTCGCGAGGAGGTATGGACCTCCTGCTGAGTGATTGGCGAGCAGGCCTGTCGACCGAGCTGACGGTCTTGGGGGGGGCGTCGAGCCTTTATTGAAGCCTCTCCGGGTGGCGGGTAGCACTGGTAAGGTAAACATTGATGACCCACAGGTATCCGGCAGGTTCGCAATTGACTGGACAACACTAGATAGGCATAAGTTGTTTAAACGTTGTCCGGTCAACGACGAACCAGGCGAGGGGGTGATGGTTACCACTAGACAGCTGGAATCACCCCCTGATTTTACGGATACACGTCAGAGGGTGGGGTCATTAGTTAGATATTGACTACGGTCAACAATTTGTTTGTTGTCAACAAACAAATTGATACAAATAGATACATTGTAACAATTGCCGTTGGCAATTTTGGGTGGTACCTTACCAGTGTTACTTCGGCCTGCTTGCCTTAAGAATTATGATTGGTCGTTTTACCAATAGAAATTTATAATTCGGACTAGGGCTTGAATCAATAAATGTGGCCCATGCCGTTATCCACTTTCATTTGTGTCTGAGTCCATCATTGGGGGGGTGCGCCTGCAATGGAAGCGCGGCGCCAAAATGGCCGCCGCGCTCTTTGCGGCCCCCCCCCCCACCGGACGAAACCATCCGGGTAGTTAGGGGCGTGGCCAGCACCCTAATAAAAGGGCTGGCCACGAGGCAGCCGTGCTGCCATTTTGGCGAACCGACGGAGCGGAGAAGTTTTTCCCCTCCACCCCCTCCCTAGTTAACAGTGTGATTTCTTGGTCGCTTCGGGGCCGGGTGGGAATTTTTGGCTGGGACTCGCATTGGCCCTTGAGTCCTGGCTTTTTCGCCCATCCCACACTGTTGCTATGGTTTGATATAGGGGTTGTTCTGTGCTACTGTTGACTTTGGTCACATTGGCGGGTAGCACTGGTAAGGTAAACATTGATGACCCACAGGTATCCGGCAGGTTCGCAATTGACTGGACAACACTAGATAGGCATAAGTTGTTTAAACGTTGTCCGGTCAACGACGAACCAGGCGAGGGGGTGATGGTTACCACTAGACAGCTGGAATCACCCCCTGATTTTACGGATACACGTCAGAGGGTGGGGTCATTAGTTAGATATTGACTACGGTCAACAATTTGTTTGTTGTCAACAAACAAATTGATACAAATAGATACATTGTAACAATTGCCGTTGGCAATTTTGGGTGGTACCTTACCAGTGTTACTTCGGCCTGCTTGCCTTAAGAATTATGATTGGTCGTTTTACCAATAGAAATTTATAATTCGGACTAGGGCTTGAATCAATAAATGTGGCCCATGCCGTTATCCACTTTCATTTGTGTCTGAGTCCATCATTGGGGGGGTGCGCCTGCAAATGAGTATGGCATAGGAAATCAAACTCACAATCTAGTCATTCAAAGTACTTAGAAAAATAAGAAAAAGCTTAACTGGGTTTGGCCCTTGTGGCCTTAGTGATACTCACATTCCATATGTGAGGCCCTTACCTTGGTCTTTCCCAGCAAAAAAGAAAGAGAATCTCTCCCACTCTAGTTTTATGCTTTTGATATCATACTCCCCACATGGGGAATCTCATCCAATTGGAATTAGGTTACATTCCTTTCTCTTTCTTTGGTATGTGGCATACAGCAACTCCTATGTACTACAATTCCCATTTTGAGAGGGCAAAGCACAAGGTAATCTAGTGGGCAAAATCTCATGAAGAAGTGCAGTTCAGAATTGGGCCTGTTTCATGACATTTGGTTTCACCTTCTTTAAGTACCAACATAACATATATATTTTTGCATTCCCTCTCATTTTCTCCATCTTTCTCTCTCGGGTTAGGTTCCAGTGCAGCAGTTGGGAACTGGGGCATTTTGGACCAGGAAGCAGTTCTGAAGTGGACTCAGCAAAACATTGCATATTTTGGAGGCGACCCAAGTCAGATTTCAGTGGCAGCAGATGGCAGTGGGGCAGATGTCACCAGCCTTCACCTCTTTGCTGGATCTGTGGCTTTTCCACTCTTCAAGAGGATGGTACTTATGGTGAGTACTGTTTCTTCTAGCTACACACACACTGTAATGTCACAGTTATGGCCAGCGGCGGCAGGGCCCCTGTCAGCTCCGGGCCCTATGCGGCAGTACTGGTAGTACTGCCCTGGTTACAGGTACCCTTATGAAATGGTTTCATTCAGATATAGGTGGAAGATAAAAGATTGTTATCACCTGTTCTTTCTTTTTGTTCCAAAATATTTTATTGCATACAGTAGGATTATTCTTACATTTTTATACAGTGGAATGTTGGTTAACAAATGGCTCGTTTAACATAAAAATTGCATCACAAAAGGAAATCCACAAAAAATAGTGATTCGGTTTACAGACCCCCCCCCCCATGGATTAATTGGTTTTCAATGTATTCCTATGGGAAACCACATTTTGGTTAAAGTATTTTGGTTTTCAATACATTCCTATGGGAAATTGCATTCAATGCATTCCTATGAGAAATTTGGTTAAAATAATTTTCGCTCTAAGAAACGTCCCAGAGAGTGCATTAATTACATTAACCGAGGTTTCACTGTACTTTATTTCTGTTCAGCTTTGCCAAAACAAAGGGTAATACATTTTCTTTACATTTGTATTTTACAAAAGCATTGACCATATAAATAAGTTTATATACATATTTGACACATCTGACAGATTGGAAACGATCCAACCAAAACCTTTAAATAATAGCAGATAAATGCTAATCCACACCCAAATTAGGCAGATCTTAATGCACAGCAAAATCTGGACTATATGACATCGGGTTGCAGGTGGAATATTCCACCATTAAAAATGAAAAATACTGTCTACAGACTGAATCAGAATGAAATAGTGTAGGCTAGTTGTCTTCCAGAGTTAGTTCTTCTTACTGTAATGGAACGTGTGATGTGAGTAGTATTTTTCCCCTTCTGAATGTCATTCTTCCACCTCTACTCTGAAAGCCAGGAAAGAATCCTTCATTTGATTTTCTTACATATATAACTCTGTACCTGTTGATGCAACAGGCCTTTGTGCATTGAGGTTGGTGAGATAAATGTTGCCTGCTAAAGCTAGTTATTTTTAGCACTCTGTTCTGTGTGGTTTTTAAAAATGTCTTTTAATTTACAAAACTACATTTGGGCACCTTGAGAGCTTTGGAGCATTGACAAGCCACTAGCTTTTGTGTGGGTAAGAGGGAGGATTGACCCGTTTGCATCCATATTCAGAGGCATCTGAGCTCCCATGTAGCTTTTAATGGGTGTACTCCAGACTAGTAGTACGTAGAGTTAACATGGTAGAACAGCCATGTTTAATTACATGATAATCCATGGCAATGTAGTCAGACTGTGGAAGGTGTTGGAATCTTACTATTTAAAAGTACTGTAATTTGTTTTTGTTATTTGTTACAGTGTTTGCAAAGCAACTAATTATTGTTACATGTTACATGAAAAGTAATTCAATACATGACTTGATCACATTTATTTGTATCATTACACATTTATTTATTTATTGCAAGACCCTGAACAATTGAGAGGTGTATGGCAGAAAACTTGAAACATTCTTGTAAAACTGTTTCAATGTTAATAATTGAAGGTAATTAGAAAAGACAACTCACTACACAAGTAAAATAACATAGTTCCTATTTGTTATATTATTTTTGAAATGTAGCTTTATTCTATTCTTGATTTGATTTATAAATAAAATAAAATTTATTTATTCTTATTGCCCCCCCCCCCCCAAAGTAGTAGTAGTTCCCCTCTTGTTCTGTTAAGTTTAAAATATAAATTTGTTATGCTGATTCTCCAACATGAAACTTGGCTCCTATTCACCATGTTATTTTTGAAATATATATTCCCCCCCCCCAAAGTAATGTTCAAAAGTAACTTCATTACTCATAATGCATTATTTCAAAGCTCTGATGGAGGGATGCACTTTTTCTGTAAATCTTCTTCCGTGTTTAGGCCAGATAAATGATGTCTATCTTTAAAAGTTTGCACTTCTCTGTTGGCAACAGTTCTTTTGTGCTCAAAATTTGAGGTCTAGTTTCTAGACTTTGTTTCTGAAAATGTGTGTATTTCTGGGTTGGAATATGATGTCCAGAAGAGTGCCAAAATAGTCATATTTTGGACATAGAATTTCTCAGTTCTTTCGTGGCAGCCCTGTTTTCTTGGTACTCAGTCTTCATAACACGTGAAGGTTGGTTGTGTTGGGACGTTGCTTCGGTATATAACAGACTGGGTTTTCTTGTTTCTTAAATAAGAAGAGTTATTTTCCCCAGTAAGGGCAAGATAAGAAGCAATGCTGTTCCGAAGCCCATAGCTTAGGCCAGAGTCCTCCATTCCAAACAGGTCTGCACTTTCATCATCATTCTCCTTAGATCTTAAGAAGAAGAAGAAGAAGAAGAAGAAGTTCATAAAGAGAGGGACTCACTCAACTGCTTAACTTTTGATAATTTCTCTTAATGGCTAAACCAGTAATATATAAAATAGTAGTTAGTAAAGAGCCATGTATAAGGGTTTTTGTGCTCCATCAGTTTGGCCCTTTGCATAGCACCACTAATAATAATAATATTGTGTCAGAAATTATTCTGGGTTGAAAGGATTTTTGTGGAAGAAACTCCACTCAGGGAATGCCCAAATGAGGCTCCTTTCATGTCCCCAAGAGCTGAGACAGAGACAGGTGCTTAATCTGTCATTCAGTACTCAGGTCTTGAACTGCCAACTTTCCAGCTTTCCAGCTAACAAGGTGAGCTTCTTAACCTTTGAGCCATTGCAGCCCCTATAGCACCACTGAAAACTAGTATTCTTGTAGGTCCATGGTCTGACATGTGGACCAAGGCACAAAGAATGGTATTCCCACTAAGGTGGATATTAGATACATAACTGACTCCTTAATATAAGTATTGCATTAACACTAAAAGTATGTGGCCAACATCTGTTTACATGCAACCACCAGGAAGGCTGGGTACTCACAAAGTAGTCAGAGCTGTTTCATAAATGTGGGGAACCTAACATGATTATGAATGATCATTTTTGAAACCAGGTTGGCGGACAAATCGTTGCTGAAGTTCAATGACTAATTTTGTTTTTCCAAACCTAGTTTGCAGTTTCTCCTGAGAACAAGCAGATTCTGACTTAACTTAAAGAGTAAGAGATTAATAATGGGATGTGTTTTTATGGGCATTCAGCTCTTATCTTCAGATTGAATGAGTTATATTTTGAACAGAAAGGAATGTATGGACAATGCTTGTAGTTGGAAGTGGAACCATGGAGTGAGAGAAAATTTAAATGCACCATTATTTACAGTGGCAAGGCAATTAATCTAGATTTCTTGGCACCTGAATGGTAAGAATTTGTTACCTGATTTTGGAGCTTTGTAATACCTTAGATGAGTGATGGCGAACCTTTTAGAGACTGAGTGCCCAAACTGCAGCCCAAAACCCACTCTGTGCTGTGGGGAGGGAGGAAGTGTTCTCATTGGGCTTCTGGGCAGAGGGGAGGGGCAAACTCTGTGCTGGGGAGAGGGAGGAAGTGCTCCCATTGGGCTGCAGGGCAGAGGGGTGAAGCGAACTCTGTGCTGGGGTGATGGCACACATGCCCACAGAAAGGGCTCTGAGTGCCATAGGTTCACTACCACTGCCCTAGATGCTGTGGCAGCAGTTATTATTACAATTTAGTCATAACTTAGTTACAATTAATGAAATTTAGTTAAATAGCATGTTGTGAATGTGGTCTTAGCATGATTAATCAGCTGCTGCTCTCCCCCTCAGTACAATTCTTTTCCATTACAGAACTACACCTTTTGCTCACATAATTGCAGTCCTTCTGTTCCCCTCCTCTCTATGCATCATCGGAAGCAAAAAAATAAACTGGATGCAAAACTCTAAATGCTGAAGAACAAAAGTGGATATATGAGGTTGTGTAATTTCTTAAAACAGATCCATGGAAATTCATGAATTAGCGGGAGGTGGGGTTAAATTTGTCCAACTGACTAATTTATTCAAGTTGCAGAACTGGAATCCTGCCACTCAAGTTGCCCACAGTGCCTCCTACTGTCTTGAAATAACTGCTTAAGCCAGGGATAGCCAACCTGCAGCCTGTGGGTCTAATCTGGCCCACAGCACCATCCAGGTGGGGATCCTGGCACTCCCACTGAAGCCGCGAAAGCACCAGAAGTGTGGAAAATGCACCAAAAATGGCCCAAGCCTGGGCAAAAAATGTGCTGCCCTTGCTCCCGCCGCTGGCATGGAAAGTGGCGCAAGTGGTGTAACCAGGCAAAAATGTGCTGCTCTTGCTCCCACCACCGCCGTCACCACCAGAAGTACTGGATGCAGTGGGAGGAACCACCCCTGCAGCCCGTACATCTAATCAAGGGGGAGTGGTCCAGCTCACGGTGGGAAAAGGTTGTGAACCCCTGATATATAAAGTACCAAAAATCTGGAAATCATTCTAATGGTGAACATTTGGAAAATATAACAGAAAACCTCTCAACCCTATTTACATTTCTTCCTCCCTCTCTCTTCCTCTCTTAAACCCCTGGTTTAAGCAAATAGTACCTCTGCTTATCTTTCCATCTGAAGGTCTTGTTGCGCATCACGACAGGGGACTCTGGCTTTCTTCCTTCATTGTTGACAATGTGTTGAGTGAGGCAAGGAGTTGTGAGTATGCAGCAGAGACCATCCGCTATCTCTGAAGAAAGGGAAAAAGAGACTATGAATTTATTTTTATTTATTTATTTATTTATTTTTCATGCTTATATACCGCCCACTCAGGTACAACCCAACTCAGGGCGGTTTACATAGCGGACAGTAAATACATAAAAGACACATGATAAAAAAGTTAAAAGTTAAAAAAGTTAAAAAAAAAACCACCCCTAAAAGGTGCGCAAGAACCGAAGGGACCTTGGGGGAAGGCACACTTCTCTATACCAACCACCCAACGGTACCCCCATCCCCACCTGCACCCCAAACTTGGCCCGCCAGCCAGGTCTTTAGTTCCTTCCTAAAGGGCAACAATTCCGTCTGGAGATGCAGTTCCACAGGCAGGAGGTTCCAAAGGGCTGGTGCGGACACGGAGAAGGCCCTCCTCCTTGTGCCAGAGAGGCGAGCCCCCCTGGCTGATGGCACAATTAGAGAGCCCCTCCGGTCCGCTCTGGTTGGATGGACAGACGTCCTTAGGGCGATGCGGTCTCTAAGATACCCTGGCCCACTACCATGTAGGGCTTTAAAGGTCAAAACCAGCACCTTGAATTGCACCCGGAGACAAACTGGTAACCAGTGCAGCCCCCGAAGCAGTGGTGAGGCATGGCCATAACGTCCACACCCCATCACCACCCGGGCCAGCTGCATTCTGGACCAGCTGCAGCCTCCGACTGGTCATCAAGGGCAGCCCCATGTAGAGCGCATTACAGCAGTCTAGTCTGGAGGTCACCAGAGCGTGAGTGACCATGAGCAAAGAGTCCCGGTCCAGGAGTGGGCGCAACTGGCGAATCACCCGAAGTTGGGCGAAGGCCCTCCTGGCCACAGCCACCACCTGTTCTTCTAGCAGCAGCCGCGAATCCAGGAGGACCCCCAAGTTGCGCACCGGGTTGGTCTGGGGCAAAACAGCCCCATCCAAAACCAAAGATGGTAGCTCCCGGGATAACACAGGACCCCCTATCCATAGCCACTCAGTCTTGCTAGGATTCAGCTGTAGCCCATTTGCCCCCATCCAGATCCCAACAGCCTCCAGACAGCTGGAAAGGACTTTGACTGCATCACTGGGGTTCCCACGGGCCGAGAAGTACAACTGTGTGTCATCCGCGTACTGGTGGTACCACATCCCGTGGGAACGGATGATCTCACCCAGCGGCTTCATGTAGATGTTAAATAGGAGAGGAGAGAGTACCGAGCCCCATATTTTAGGGGCCTAGGACTCGACCTCTCACTCTCCAACCACACCGACTGGGTCCGGCCCCTCAGAAATGAGGAAAACCAGGACCACACCGTACCCTGGATCCCCAATCCTCAGAGCCGTTCCAGAAGGATACCGTGGTCAACAGTATCGAAGGCCGCTGAGAGGTCAAGAAGAGCAAGGACGGACGGATGACCGCCATCCCGCTGTCGCCAGAGATCATCCATCAGCGCGACCAATGCAGTCTCAGTACCATATCCAGGCCTGAATCCTGACTGGAATGGGTCCAGATATTCCGCTTCATCTAGTACCCCCTGCAGCTGACGTGCCACTGCCTTCTCCAGAACCTTCCCCAAAAAAGGAAGGTTGGATACAGGTCTGTAGTTGGTTAGGATTGCTGGATCGAGGGATGGCTTCTTCAGGAGGGGGCGCACAAGAGCATGTTTCAGCAGTGCAGGAAATATCCCCTCTCGAAAAGACGCGTTAATTATAGCCCCAACCCAGCCACCTGTCACCGTCTTAGAGGCTTTTACCAGCCAGGCGGGACAGGGATCCAATGGACAATTAGTGGCACGGACCGCTGCAAGGAGCCTGTCCACTTCATCCGGGGCAACAGGATCAAACCGATCCCAGGTAACACCGCAAGACTGCGCACTGGCTCCCCCCGGACCCTCCCCGTCCACGCCAAGTTTGAACCCCGAGCGGATCTGATCGATTTTCTCCACCAGATGGTCAGCAAAGTCCTCAGCCGACCACTGCCAACCAGGCACCGGGGTCCCCCTACCAAGGAGAGACCTGGTAACCCGGAACAGGGTGGCAGGGCGATTATCAGCGGAGGCAATAAGGGTGGTGAAGTATTGCCGCCTCACCACCCCCACCGCCACTAGGTAGGCCCTAATAGGGGCTCTAGCTAGTGTCCAATCGGAATCGCTCTGGGTCTTCACCCAGCGGCGCTCAAGGCGTCTCTTTGCCCATTTGAGCTCCCGTAGTTCTTCAGTGAACCACGGGGATGACCTAGCTCCACGGGCTCTGAGAGGCCGTAGTGGAGCGATTACATCGAAGGCAGATGTCGTCGACCCGTACCACAGGTCAACAATTGCCTCAGGTGAATCGTGTCGCCGATCCAGAGGAAATTCCCCCAGTTCCCTCTGGAATCCATCCGGATCCATCAGTTGCCGGGGGCGGGCCACTTTAATCGACCCAGCCTCCTTACGATGAAGTGTCACCCCCAGAAAGTCTAGAGCCACCAGATAGTGATCTGACCATGGCACAGGTGTTATGCCTAGCTTCTGTAAACTCAGATCACTCTGCCACTGCCCCGAATTACCTGAGCCAGGTCCATAGCTGCCATGGAAGCTATGAACTCCTGTGCCACCTCGGAACCAGACCCCAGCGAAGGCAAATTGAAGTCCCCCAAAACCATAAGTCTAGGGAACTCCAAAGCCAATGCCGAGATGGCTTCAAGGAGCCCAGGCAGGGAGTCCCTTACCCTGCAAGGAGGCAGGACCGTTAGGGCCCAACCGCAGGAGCAGAGCCTCACAACCCAAAATTTGTGGAGCGGTGGCCCTGGCGACTCCCAATGACTCCCTGGCTATAATGGCAACACCACCGCCCTTACCCACATCACTAGGCTGGTGCCAAACACCGAACCCGGCCGGACACATCTCTGATAGAGGCACCCCATCCTCAGGTCTCAGCCAGGTCTCAGTGATGCATGCCAGGTCGGCCCGCTCCCCCAAAATAGAGTCTTGTATTAGGGGAGCCTTATTACAGACTGACCTGGCATTCATCAGCAGCAGCCTAAGGGCGGGGTCACCCTGGATCAGCTGCTCAGGACCTAGAGGTGAAACCGGGGGGCCAGAACGCGGGACAGATACTAAGCATCGGTCCCGCGTTCCCCGAGTGCGGCCCGCCCCACGGTTCCCGCTATAACGCCCCATGCCCGTCACAACCTCTAAATGAGCCCCTGGAACCTCCACCATTAACCCAGATGGAGTGTCGCCCTCTCTTCCTGGCTGGCAAGGCCATCTCCCCCTCCCTCCCTCCCTCCCTAACCCACTTAAAACATACCCTCTCACTCCCTCCACCCCCCCAACAGAACTCCAATGACGGGAGTCTCCTCCTCCCGGCCCTGGTCCAAGCACTGTAAGGCCACGGGGGTGATGGGGAGGGGGGGGGCGCCACCCCTAAGGCCGCCAAGAAACCCCAGGTGGGGCCATAGTTCTCCTCCCCAAAGTTTTCTGCTGCTCCGGCTGAATTTGTTTGTGTTGTTACATTTCTTTTTTGTTTATTAAGTATTTTTTTGTTTCATAATATACAGAAAATAAACACATCACAACCAATTATTATACAAACTCTTGCCTCCCCTTTCCACCTTCAGAATCTTGAAAATTTCTATTCATTTTTATTGCTTAGTTACCAAACTTCACTTCTCTCCCAAAAGGCATTGTTTCATGCATTGACATCTAGTAGGACACATTCTATAAAATATCCGTTCTTCTTCGGAGGTTAAATCTAGCTATAAAATCAGCTGCAGCTCATCACCATGTGTCTTCTGCTTTTTCACATCCTTTGCTGTATATTTGTGAGCAGCAAATGTTTCAGAAATGTATTTATAGAAACGTAACTTATCACACGGCTTTTTTGTCTGATAAAGTCTCTATCCTGGAAGGTAGTCTAAATAACAAAATTGATACCACTGATCTGGCGCTTAGTTGCAAAACTGTGCTCCATTTTCCTCCCTGCATAACTTGTGCCAGCTGCAAGTTTTGAGAATCCGGCTGGTTTTTAGGCAATTCTTGTGGCTTCACTCTTTTTAAAATGCATGAGATATTGGCGTTAATTGACAAATAATATTAGCAATGTGTTTCCTTAACAGATGTTCTGTGGAAGCCCCCATCTGACTTGTCTCCACTCTGTTTTGTTCCTTTTTATGTTGTTGAGATGAGTCTATATTGTTCCTTAGAGCTCATCTTGACTTTCTGATTATGAAGACTAGAGAGTGTATACAGAGTAATTGTAGAATTTTTATAGCCCCTCTTGTTCAGTGGTTCCCACCTTGGTCACTAGAATTTCTTGAACTATAGTTTCCAAAAATCTTGGCCAGTACAGCCAATGGTGAAAAGCTATGGGGGGCAAAGTCCAAGAAGCTTTGGTTTATAAGGTTGGGAGCCACTGATCTAACTTTTGTCAGATTTTTGGTATGATGCTTGCAAAGGCTCGTAAGAAGACTATGGTTAGGAATGGGTATCTAAAGTGGAAGACAGGGTTTCAACTTGGATAACTCTTCACTGTAAAACAAAACTTCTCCTCCTCCTCCTCCTCTTTCTTCTTCTTCTTCTTCTTCTTCTTCTTATTATTATTATTATTAGTAGTAGTAGTAGTATAGTTGTAATGGTAGAGAAGCCAGATCCTTCTTTTGAAAAATGCAGTCCTCTCCACTGAACAGATTTTTCCTCTGACTGAACAGATTTTGTCTATTTAAGACTAACAGGCAGATTTAACCGAATGTGACCTTTTCGACACAATGACGAATGTTTTCTACTTAATTTAAAACAGTCTTTTTAGGTGTTTTGAGTTTTACGTGTTCTTTTATCAATTCTAGCCTTTCCCCTTTCAAAATTCAACACAAAGTAATGAGAAGTATCAAATGCAGGCTGCAAGCTTTTAACTAGTTTCTGGAATATGAATAGTGTAAATGGTGGAGACATTGTGATCAGTTACTTTTGAAGTAACTTTAAAATGTTTAAAAGTGTTTAAAATTAAAAGTGTCACAATCCCTTTCCCCCATTTCCCCCTATAAATATTGGAAAAACAGAAAGTAACAGAAGGTACTGGATATCTGGCCATCACAAAGCACATCTGAATATTATATATTAACATGGGGATTATTCCCTCTGCTCTCACATGATATTTCCTATTTAAAAAAAAAACACTCCGTAGAAATCTAAAATTAGGACAGAGTGACATAGTGAGTGCATGATCTTTTCTAAATTTGGAAAGGAATGAACTTTTAATCATATTTAGATTTGGATTTTCTCTTACCTGAATAGTGGTTTACAAGGTCCTCAAGGCACTGAAAAGTCTGCCGTGGAGAGATGTAATACCAGTTGTTTGGCAGGCGAGAAATTCTATAATGTTTCACCTTCTCATGGCGGACTGACAAGGAATATGAGCCTGCAGAAACAGAAGAAGCATGATTTTGTTGATTTTTGTTTGCAAATACCCTATGAAAAAGAACATGGCATCAAATGGATGCTGAGAAATGCTGCAAAAGCTGAGATGTTTAAGGAAATTTAGACTTGACAAGTCTGCTTCATTCCTTTTTTAAAAAACCATCTTGTCTTCAAAATAGAGTTGGAGAACCTGAGGTCCTCCAGATGTTTTTAGGCTTTAGTTCAGTTAGTGTCTGCAGTGGCATTGTAGATAAATGCCTTCACCTATGAAAACAAGGAATCAACAGTCCCTATGGAGAGATACTGCCATTTTGATATGTCACTCTCAAACCATCCTTGAACAAACAGAATGGGGAATATTGTCTATAGGTTAGGTCCATGATGGCCACCTTGGCACTCCAGATATTCTTGGACTTCAATTCCTTGAAGCCCAAGCTCCCATGAATTCACACAAATGGGTTTGCTGCGATTCATCCAGCCCACGCCGCCCCATCTCACCAGGAAGTGGAAGTAAAACGCGCCCATGGGAGTGCCAAGGTTTGCCATCATGGGGTTAGGTGGTACTATTAATAAATGGCAAATGCAGATAACTTTTCATTGAGATAGAAATGATGAAAATAAAAAGAAAAACAATTCTGTCATGTTCTCACCTATTGTCGTTTCGCTCTTTCTAATCATAAAAGAGCCAGTCTTGGAATTAGGGAGTAGTAGAAGTTGTTCAGCTTTCTCTCTTCCTAGGCCTTCAAATAGCCAGCTACAGAAGAGGCAGAAGGAAGGGAAGGTTAGGAAGACAAATGGGAGAGAGAGAAATGAGACCTGTGTTTTATGAAGGGCAGAGTTAGGTAGAAAGGCCAATAAATAAAACTGGGAAATTCCTTACCCATGGTAAACTCTTGCTACGTGTTTTTCTGGGATGTAACTTTCATGACCTGTAGTGAGGGAACGAGCTCTCCACCAGCCTCCTTCACTGCAGAAAGAGAAGGAGAAAATAGTTATAAAATGAACACTGTAGATCAGTGGTGGAGAACATTTTAGAGACCTAGTGCCCAAACTGCAACCCACAAAATACTTATTTATCGCAAAGTATCAACACAGCAATAGAAAGGGAGTAAATGCTCTCATTGGGCTGCTGGGCAGAAGGGCAGGACTAACTCTGTGCTGGGGGAGGGAGGAAGTGCTCTCATTGGGCTTCTGGGCAGAGGGGTGGGGCAAACTCTGTGCTGGAGTGACTGCAAGGGTGCTCACAGAGAGGGCTCCGAGTGCCACATCTGGCATGTGTGCCATAGGTTCGCCAATATGATTGGGTTTGGGGGACCCTGGGTTACATGCAGAACTGAAGGTTCTCTTGCCAGGGTCAACAGCAATCTGCAGGCTGGGTGCTCTTCTCCACTTCTCACCCCCCCCCAAGCAGAGGACAACCCAATCTCACCAGTAATCAGAACAGTTTTATAAGGCAGCCACAAGGAGGGGGTGAGGGAGGACATTTAAAGGGGTAATGACCATAGACTTCCTAGGTCAGTGATGTTGAACTTTGGCACTCCAGATGTTCTTGGACTTCAATTCCGAGAAGCCCAGGTCCCTGTGAAGCCACACAAATGGGCTTATTGTGCGTGTTCTTGGACTTCAGTTCCCAGAAGCCCAAGTCTCTATTTGTGTGGATTCATAGATACTTGGGCTTCTGGGAATTGAAGTCCAAGAACAGCTGGAATGCCAAGGTTTGCCACCACAGTCTTAGGCTTCTTCTCAAAAGGGCAGTTCGGGAAGCCTTCTCTCCCTTCACACCACCTGAGATTTTGCCTCATCCTCTCTTCTCAGCCTTCTGTTTTTCTTGCCATAGCAAACAAATTTATTTCTGTTGAAAGGGAAAATAGGACCCACCCAGCTGAAAATACAACTGTAGCCATCTGTGAATCCCAAGAAGCAGACAAGAGGAAAGTGGCTGCCAGTGAAATTATTAGACTTCCTCTTTCCCAGAGTGTTTTTCTTAATTAATAAGACTTCTTGTTTCTATGGGAAGTAGTGTATTTTCCCCCACTCATGGTATTCTGGCTGCTCAACTGGCAGTTAAGTCTGCCAGAAAAATGAAGCATTCTGCCCCAAACTGGAAAATGCAAATGGAAGATTGTTTCTCTGCAAATTATTTAAGCTGCTTGTTCTTATTTTACTTCGGACTGTCCAGCTGTTTCTAGTACAGAAATCACCCAATATTCTGTGTCATGGCTAACAACTGAAGTCAACGGGCCAGATGTGTTATCTAGCCCACTTCTTTTCGAGATATCTGGGATCTCGTGTCCCCTCCCTCTGCTGAGTGTTGTTATGTCTGAGAAAAATATAAAAAATTCCATTCTTGGTAAGCTTTAGGATCTTCAAGGCCAGGGGTACTCAGTATTTTCCTGCCGTGGGCCGGACCATGCCCCCTCAGATAGCTGAGCGGGCCAGACATGTGTTTACAAAAGCTGCGGGTGCATTTATGGCGTGTTTTCAGCTGTTTTTGCCACTTCTGGTGGTGGTGGTGGTGGTGGGAGCAAGGATGGATGGTCACATGAAATGGTGCCATGGGCCAGGGCCGGCCCATAGGCCATAGGTTATGAACGCCTGTTCTAGACAGAGCATAACTTCTCTGCATTTTTCAAAGTTATTTTTAATTTTGATTTTTGCAAATTAAATACAGTACCACACTGACAACTACCTCTTTTGTTTTCTTAACGTTTCTCCAGTGGAAGGTTGGGGGTCACTCCTCAAAAAATCTTCCTCTGGCCCCCTCTGTGCTTGACCATGTCTGTTCTATATCAACAGAGGTCACAAACAAGCTTGCTTGCTTACTGAAAGACCTCATGGCCCAGTAACCTTTGTGAAATGCATTTTCCTCTGGTATATTTTGTCAACACGAGCCTCTCTAATTGGTTCTGGACTGCCCTAGATCAGGGGTCAGCAAACTTGGCTCTCCAGGTATTCTTGAACTCCAATTCCCAGAAACCCAAATCAGCACATTTGCTCATCAGGACTTCTGGGAATTGAACTCCAAGAACACCTGGAGAGTCATGTTTGAGGAACCCTGCCCTAGATACCTTCAAATGAAGCAGGAAGATGTATGTAAGGAGGACGTAACACATTATTTAGACACCTTGTCAATATCACCTAACACACAGTTGGTGGTGTTGACAATTAATGATAACACCAGAGCTCTAGGCTGTGTGCATACTCCCTCTCTTTCTTGAAAACACAAGAAGTATTAATACTAAAATCTTCATACAACAAACAGTTCTAAGAGAAACTAAAAACAAGCAAAGAGAGACATATGGTCACAGGAGCAAGGTGACCCCTTTGATCTGATCCAATAAAGATTAATAGATAAACCTTTCGGATATACTAATTAGCATAGCATCAGCAAATGAGCAATAAGAAAATTCAGTCTACTTTGCTGCCCTGTGATTTAAGAGTGTTACGCCTGCTTGCATTAGGCTTCTTCTAAAAAAATATTGTGTCATGGCAGAAACGTAACAGGAAGAAGATTTTTCCATTAAATGTTGACTTTCATGCTTGCCAGGTAATGTGCGACAATGTAAATGGAAGCAGAAATCTATTTTGCTATTAGACTTTCCTTTTTTAAAAAAATAGGCAAACATGTGTTAATATTGGTAACCCATTTCGAAATGCCGGTACCAGGCAAAATACCTTGTGCCCCACTTACATATTTAACATTGGCTTTTGGAACTGTTATTTTCCATGTGAATAGAAAAAGTGACCTCATTTCTTCCTTTTCTTATGGGGACAGGGGAAGGAGGGGGTTTATTGAAAGTTATGTCTGTGTTATGTGCCATCAAATTACTTCATACTTATGGTGGTCCTAATATAGTTACCAAGGTATGTGAGAAATGGTCAAGGAGTGATTACTGTTGCTGAACATGCCTCCTTCCCATGAGTAAACAGGGCCACACAGGGGTTTGAACCCCGTTCTCCTGATTCCTAGTCCACCATTCTATCCACTAGATCAAACTGGTTCTCAGTAAACTATTTATAATGGTCGCTGTTTATGGGCTAGGAAACTATTTTCTCATGATGCCTTTGTGGGGGGCAGACATTTTCAAAATGGGGTGTGAGAGGCAGATAACATGGAAACATGTTGGTGGATTCAAAGGCCAGTGATGTAGGGCTATGAAGGATCTTCCTCTCAAAGTCTGTTGGGAGAGATTTGAAGGCTGAAGCCTGTTACTCAAAAGAGAAGGGACACAATTTTCCTAAATCAGAGGTGGGGTAAGGATAAAGCTGCATCTATTGGTTGATTTTTGGGTGTTCTGCATCATTTCAGGATAATATCCCAAACCAGCATATAAGAGTTGAAGAGTCAACAGCATCCTCTTTTCTGAGATTACAGGGTCAAGACATAAATTCAGGACAGGAGTTCTCAACCTTTTAAAGCCAGGGGCTGGGTCACACTCCCTCAGACAGCTTCAGGGGCCAGATAGCCATTTTGCCCTGCCTCCACCACATGGCACTTTTGGGTGTGGTGGAGGCATGCGGGTCCACATGAAATGGCGCCACGGGCCGCATCCAGCCCATGGGCTACAGGATGAAAATCCCTGGTTCAGGAGAATGGAGTACAGAGTCTGGGATCCTCAAATTGAGAGCTAGGAACCCTATTTGTAAGTGGTGATGTGTGTGTGTGTGTGTGTGCAAAGCTGAAATCTTGAAACACGTGGCTCCTTTTCGCAAGCTGGAATGCATCCATGAAAGCGAATACCAAATACAGTAAATGCAATAGTTTTCAGGAAAATGTTAGTGTTGACTTGGCAGCTTTATTGTCTTTAAAAAAAATGGCCAGCTGAGGAATTGTGCAAAGAAGGAAGTTCCATGCACAAACCAGAATTTATTTTGAAACCTTGGAAAAGAAAATATGTCTGAGGAACCTATTTACAGCGAATGATAAGGAAAAGGTGCAGGTATCAGTACAGCTCAGCTTTGCCAAAATAAAGTGTGTTTCCAGGGGAGAGAAATCTGAAAATGAAATGGGTTTGTGGCATGCTAATATGCAATAGGGTGCATTCAGTTACAATGCTTCCAAAATTGCTGTTGTCAGTTAATCTTTGTGAAGAGGACGGCTGGCTTCTAGACATACACAGCATTTTCAGCTTTTCCCAGTAGTGAGCTGGGATGAACTAAATGTTTTTGGTGTTGCAGGTCTGTTCTAGCTAGTGAACCAGTTCTCCTAGTGTGAGCCAAGCCAACTGATTCTTACACCAGGGGTTCTGAACCTAAAGCCCATGGGCCACATCTGGCCCACGGCACCACTTCATGTAGTCCCCCCACCTCCTAGGGCATTTGAGAAACAAAATGGCCACCCTTTTGATGCTGTTGGGACCAAATGGTCTCCCCCATCATGCAGGCAGGGTAAAATGGCCATCCAGCCCTCAAAGCTGACTGAAAGGGCATGGCTTGAAAAGGTTGGGAACCCCTGTCTTACACCCTCTCTGTTTCTGTCACTCTCAGTCTTGGGGATTATTGAAGCAAACCCAGGGCTCTGTAGACAAGCAGTGATGGACACAGACTTCTGAGTATTTTCATGGAGGTCTATAAAGTTCTGTATGGCTTTTAGGAGGATGTTTGGGCATCAGACTCCCTGATCTGGGGAAAGACTTTGGAAACTCTATATGTTGCAAATTGATTGCTGTGAATGGTTGACATAAGCTTCGTTTGCTAGTTTGGTTGTGCTTCGAAGGAATCAGAGACTTAACCTTCATTATGTCTATCTCCCATGTGAGATACTGATATCTGTAGGAAGCTGTATTGATATGCAACCTTATCTGTCATTCTGCTTGATTACGCGTTACCTCATAACCTCTTTACCTCGTAACCTGTTTACCTCATTACCTTTACCTCTTTACCTCTGTATCTGGTGTATATAAACCATGCCTGGAACTTTCACTCTGATGAAGTGGACTTGATCCATGAAAGCTCACAGTAAAAATATAGCAGTTAGTCTTTAAAGTGCTGCAGTTATTTTATTTTTTGTTTTCTGATATGCCTGAACCGCAGTCTAACTAACATGGCTACTATTTCAAAAAATTCTACTGTGTGACTGTTTCTCATTTGAATCTAGTTGGTGGCTTTGGGGTCCTGGATATTTTAAAAATTCAGAATTAACCATGCAAGCTTGAGGTCCTTTCAAATCCTGCGCTAAACAGCCGATTAAACGTTCATAAAACTTTTAACTAGGGCTATGAGCCTTAGCTAGAAAGCAGCATTAAGGCAGCAGCAAAGTAATATTAGCTACCAAAACTAGTTCTGACATTCTGCTGTCCTCTAAATAAATACGTGTAACATTGTTCAACGGAAATGAAAATTTTCAAAAAGGAATTTAAAGTCACTCAAACTAATGCATGTTTTCTTTAAGGGAGTTTTCAAAGCAACATACTTACTCTGATATGACTCGCAGTTTTTCTCCAACTTGAAATATAGGCGGGCTTATATCTGGGGTCGGGTAATCATCAAGAACAGCAAGAAAGTCACTCCTATGGCCTGGAGAAGGGAATGAATGAATGAATGTTATATGATGTGCAGTGCATTGTAGACAGATCAACACGTTCAGCACGACCCTATGCAAGCTACTTCTTCCATTTCTAGCCCAGGTGTGAAACTGCCAAAATGAAGCTACCTTTTGGTGAATCCATTCTGCAATTCCTTTCACCTGATCTAGTGTGAGAAAGATTAGCTGGCAATACAAGGTTGTGGTAACCAAGGTACGTCCAATTGTGGTTCAAAAATACCACACTCCATGCAAGCTGCTGACATGTCACTATCATCTGTTGATTTCCCATGCAGTACAAGTTCTACGTTTTAATCTACATTTATTTCCAGTTAAAGAATTGCCTGGGCCAAGCCTTTTCCGGAAATGCTACCCAACTGAGCCAACACTAGACCAGCTGAACCTATGCTGAACCCAAGCCTCTCTCAGCCAAAGGATGTTGGGAATTACCTAAGCTGCCACTTTCCTGGCCTAAACCTGGGCAGACATAGTGACCATGTCCCAGGGCTGAAGGAAGTTTGGATCTGGTATAACTGAACTCTTTTTCCTTTCTCCCACCTTCTTTTGTTGTGTGTGTCTTCTGCCAACTGATTGCAGCCAACCTAATGGCTATCCTCATCATACATTAAATCAAGTGTTGTACATCATGCAATACTATTTGGTAGTGGCTTGATATTTTATCAGTAAGAACTGTCACCTGCCTCTAATCCTATCTGAAATATTATCCTGAGTAGTTATATTCTAATCAAGAGATAGCATGTTGGTTTCATTATGTGACACAATTGGTACATTTTTATCTCTCGGGAGAGTACAAAAATAGCACTGGCTTTAAAAATAGCACCAAAAGGAAATCAAAACCACAGGAAGTCAGAAAAATCAAGATTTCCTGTGCAGTTAGCTTGGTTCAGTTTGGTTGGTTACCTCTCCTACCTTGACTCACTCAATCTAGGTGACTACTAATGGCTGTACTTCCTGACTGGCTAATGCCCACTTTGATTAAACCACTTGCATTAATGCTGAAAGTCATGGCTTCACTCACATCTTGATTGTTTCCTTTCGTCTTCACTGTGGTGGGGTGCACATATGCCAGAAAAGTTATCTTTGTCCCAATACTTCTGGAGGACACCAGAGATAGAAAGGCCAATTTAAAGAAACTGATGTAGGTGGATTGAGAGAAAGCTCTTCAAGATGCCTCCAGCTGACAGTACAGGATTTTAAGTCTAATTCAGACCGGAATATGTTGAGCAGGTCCACAGCTCAATGGTGTGCCACAAGGAGTGTGAAACAGAAGGTCTTGTATTCAGCACAGTCATTCAGAGTGTTTTCTCTGAGGGATGTTTACATCGCATATGTGATTGAACAAGGCAGCTGGCTTTTGATTATATTGGTGATAAGGAATTTTTGACTTTCCAAATGATATTAATTGCAGTCTTGTAGAACTGGCCATTCTGGCTCAGGCTTCTTGGATTTGGCATCTTAACCATCTGGTGGGTCAATGTTTTCTGACCCCCCATTTCTTGCAAAACATCTGTAGTGGAGCAGGTGTGAAGCAGCTGATTCCTGCAAAGTGCTTGTTGAGTTGTGGTGCAAAATGGCCATAATTCATGGGGAAATGTCTCTACTTGTTTCAGCCTTTGCTAGTCTCTGAGGTGGCCAAGTATACTGTATCACTAAACCCTGTTCCTTAGATAAGTATGTATTATCTCTAAGAGGCAGCTGGCCTCTGAATTCCAGTGACTGGAGAGAAAAATGTGGTAAATAATAGTGATCTTTTGCTAGCTTAGGAGCTCTCCAAGAACATTTGGTTGGCCACCAAAGGACCCAGGACGCTGATCTAGATAGCCCTTATACTGGATTTTTAATGTAGACTTTAGCTCAGACTGTGTTTGCTGTGTTGCTTCTTGCATTACTTCCTCTTGCGACAGCACAAACCTCAAAATAATGCATGTCCGGTGTGGTGAATATAATTGACTGCTGTTTATTGGAAATGAACACTGTTGATTTTAACATCCATGGTTAATTTGCATTAAGAAGCCCTGGTGGTGCAGTGGTTAAGCTGCTGTACTGCAACCAAAAGGTTGTGAGCTCGATCTTGACCAGGGATCAAGGCTGACTCAGCCTTCAATCCTTCCTGGGCCAGTAAAATTACTACCCAGCATGTTAGGGGCAAAATGCTAATTAATTTGTGAACTGCCCAGAGAGTGCACTAAGCACCATGGGGTGGTATATAAGTGTGATTGCTTTACTTTGCTTCAACAGAGCTCAGGTACCAGAAGAAATGTGATAATGCTAGGTGCTTCAAAATAGTCAATAGTCGGGCTGGTTCCCATGTTGAACCAGGTGTACTCCGTAAGAACAGAATTTGCATATTCCTGGGTTCCTGCTTCTAAACTGTAGAAAGATTTAAGATTTTTTTTGTCCCATTTTACACCTAAGATTGAGCCTGGCTGGACTGTATACTCCATGCCGTGTTAGCCTGAAGAAGTAGTCGTGAATTACGAAAGCTTGCTAAGTTTTGAATTTTTAAAGTGACCTGAAACGGGTATCATCTTTTTCCTGCCCTTGTTTGAATTTTTGATAGGGGTCACATGGCTGGATTCAGTTTATTGAACCTTTTGAGATATTGCATAACTTGTAGACTAGTTATGCCTTCTCAGACAGACCTATCTCACAAAGTTATTGCAAAAAGGTTGACCCACTTCCATGGATATGTGGCAGGCATGCCTCAACATGTCATGCAGTACCCAGGAATCAAACTCTGACCTTCCAGTCAGCAAGTTCAGCGTCTTAACCATTTGAGCCACCACATAGTCATAAATTAAGATGGCTCCCTTCCTCAAGGAACTTGGAAAGTTTTCATGAGCTGACTGCAACTCAGAAAATCCTGCTGACCAGTACAGTCACTAGAGAGACTGGTTGGGGGATTGTGGGAAATTGCAGAGAAAATATGTAACTGGGGGTCTATGATTCAAGACCCACTGAGCCATCCTTTAAGCACACCAGTTTCATCTGATTTCTGGAGCTAAATGGGATTCGGGCTTGATGAGTATTTGGATGTGTGACTAATACTAGGAACCATGAGTTAAGGCTAGGAAGGGCTCTTGTCTGAAACCTGGAGAGCTGCTGCTAGTCAGACCTTGCAGTATCGGGCTGGATCATACCTGTCAAGTATCCCGGATTGGCCGGGAAATCCTGTATTTCTCTGTGCATTCTTCCCCTTTCCTGCTGCCGTCCCGTATTTGAACGGCAGGGAAAGGGGTTACTGCGTATGCGCACCAATCACAAATAGGTTCTGTGTATGCACAAGTGGGTTCTGCACATGCACAAAGGGGTTCTGCACATGCGCAAATGAGTTTTTGCTGTGCATGCGCACCCCAGCTGGGACTGTTCCCGTATTTTTCGGAGCTGTGCTTGACAGGTATGGGCCGGATGGACCAGAGGACCATCTTTGCAACCAGTGTTTTTAAGTGTACCATGAGATGTTAAAAGGCCATCTCCCCAGCTCATTCAGCCATGATCATCAACTTGAAGCTTAATCTGAAAGGCGGAGATCAACAGTTGATTCTGAGGGGACCCCTGCAGCCCCCCCAATGACACCATCTCTTAACATTGGTCCCCAACAGCCAATTCTGTAGTTTCCATCCATATCAGAACACAGATGTGCATCAACGATTTGCTCATTTAGTCAACCCCCTTCTCTTCTTGCCTCACCCTGTAGACTTCTTGCTTTTAATTTTAGCACACTTACCAATTTGCCAAGGAGTACTGTTGATCTCAGGTGTGGTTTTCAGTGTTTTCACAGTGTTTCCCATTGTTCTTCTTGCCTTCCTTCAAGGCGCAAATTTCAGAACTAGCAAAGACAGGTGGCAAAAACCTCAGGTTAGCACCTGTTCTCTTTACTGCCATATAGTAGCTTCATTGATTTTTTTAAAAGCATGCATCTGAGAAGCGAAAACGTATTAAACTTTTCACAGCCTTCTTGAAGTTGTCAAAACAGGGGCAGAAAACCACAGCTAGAAGCCGTTGCTAAGAATGAAACAATATTTTCCATTGATGCTACCATAGCATAATAGGAAGTGTCAGTCAACCCTATGTTTTACACGTACAGAGCGAGAGAGATGTATATAAACATATATAGGCCAGTATCTCATTGAGCTTCCTTGGAAATTCCTAGAAAGTCTTGCTTGTGGGATTGCCTTGTTTTTACCATTGTTATCTCCATGAAGAAAACCCACTCTTTATTTGTGCAATAGCTATGCAAAAAGCATGACCCTGCATCCATGCCACGACTGTTTGGTCAGTGGAAGCTCAGTATGATGATGGAACAGCTTTAACACAGAGTGAGGGAGAGAAGGGAAGTTTCCTCTGAGGTACCAGGAACAAGAAAGCATACAGGCTACACCAAACTCGATCCAACACACATGGATGTGATCATGTTGTACATGTCTCCTGAAATCAGCCTCCTTGATGCTGTTGTATCCCCCCCCCCCACTCCTTCATTTTCCCCTGTGTTGAAGTACAAGAACATAAGGAACATCCTGTAACTCCGAAATTAAAGCATTTATCCTGGTTTTATACTAACAACCTATTTTTCTGACCATTTCAACCCTTGGTGGCTCCCCCGCACCTGACCTTTGTTGACTTTATGCTACATTGTCAGGCCCAGGAGGGTCAAATCAGACAATTTGCACAACATGTATTTTTAAGCAGGGATCCCTTGAGTGGGGAAAGATTGCAATTGTTTGCAGTACACCCCGCCCCACCCCGATTTCGCTGAACCGATTTTAAGCAAGCTTTGTTTTTAATTTTTATTGAAAGATGAATGCAAGTTTTTGTCTCAAAGTGTGAGTCTTCTTCTTCTTCCATCTCTAGCAAGGATTCTCCACCTGCAGCCTGTGGGCCAGATGCAGCCCACATCACCATTTCATGTGCCCACCTCCACCACACCAGGAAGTGCCATGTGATGGAGGAAGGGCAAAATGGCCATCCGGCCCCGAAGCTGTCTGAGGGAGCATGACCTGGCCCCCAGCTTTAAAAGGTTGAGAACTCCTGTTATAAAGGGTACACCAGTCTGAGAAAATACTGCCGCTCACAGGAAAAGATGCCAATCTCAGGGAAAAATAAAGTTCTCTTAATGTCTAGATTGAACCTGAAACAATTATGTGAAAGTGAGTTATCATTTTGTGCCTTCAAAAACTTACACCCTTAAAGAAAGAAAGAAAGAAAGAAAGAAAGAAAGAAAGAAAGAAAGAAAGAAAGAAAGAGACAGACCCCCCAATATAGTCAACCTTAGAGTACACCTTAAAAACTCACTTCCAGAGTGGTAGCTGTCTTTGTCTATTTCAGAGGAAGACCGAGTCTTACAATCCTTAAAGACTAGATTTCTCCCCCACCCCAGAACCATTCATGGACTGCAAACTACTGCATCAGATGAAATGGGCTTTAGGTTACAAAAATATTTATTTGAGCTTTTAAATTGCCGCAGAACTCTTTGTGGTAAAAATTTCCATTAATCATAAATGCAGGTTTATGCCAAGTCCGATTACTTGTTCCTTTAGCCCATTATTGTCAATTCTGATTATCAGGAGCTGTTCATGGACTCAGGCTTACAGTTCCAGCCAGCCAGAATTTAAAATCATTTTAACTGGAATTGTCATGCCTGACAGTGCAGAAGAACATACTGTACAACTGTTTGGTGTTCTCTAGAGGTCATTTTTACATTACAACTTGGAAATACCTGTACTTATAAAAGTTAAAAATTGTACAATACTTCTCTTGCTGTTTAGGATTGATAGGAGAGTGTCATAAAAATAGAAAATCCTACTAAAATCCCTCTTAAAAGTAGCTTTTGAAAGTAATGACCCAAAAGATAACTGTTGTTGTTGTTGTTCAGTCACATAGTTGTGTCTGACCCTTTGCAGCTCCATTGCACACCAGGCGCCCCATCCTCCACCATCCTCCTCAACCCGCCTATTCACTTCCAATTTTTGACCTATGCTCCTTTACCTAGTCAAGGAATGTTATTTGCATACATCGTGACTATATAGATTGAAAATTTATATAATTACAACATTCCAGTGCTCTGAAGGCAGAATTCAAGTAGTTATAGATGCAGTGCTTCAACTTCAATTCAAGCTGCCACACTTTGAATAAATGTATTACTGAACAAGGACATCACAACTTCACATGCGCTCCAGAAGATTTGAGAATCTCTAGGGAATGGAGCATGACACAGACCATGTTCCAGGAAATGTCATGGATATGCTGCAGATACATGGTTCTCAAAAACTCTCCAGTCATCCCTGTCTTTTAATTAGCATATCCATCTTTCCCTCCCTTTCTGCCTTGCATGATAGGCTTTTGAAAAATACAGAGATAGTCAAAATTGTGTTGCAGTAAAGAAAAAGAAAGAACTTTATAATGAGAAATAGTAGAGACATAAAAGGTTCCAGATAGAGGTGGAGAAGAGAGAGAGAGAGTACAAATTTAAGAAAGTGTAATTAAATTGAAGGGGCTGCAGTGGCTTAGTGGTTAAGACACTGAATTTCATGACCAGAAAGTTGGCAGTTCGAGACCCGAGTGCAGCGACGACGGAATGAGCTCACATCTTTGTCCCAGCTCCTGCCAACCTAGCAGTTCGAAAACAAGAAATTGCATGTATTTAAATAGATACCACTTCGATGGGAAAGTAAACAGTGTTCCATGCACTCCGGTGTCTAACCATGCCTGCCACATGTCCACGGAAACATCTGCAGACACAGACAGCACTGGCTCTTTGGCTATAAATACAGATGAGCACTGAACCCTAGAGCTGGATACAACTAGCTTTCGAGTAAGGGTGACCTAATGAAATTGACTCTAGTGCATTTCATTCCACAGTCCTGGTTTCATTCCTGTTCAGACATGTTAATTGTTTTGTGAAATGTCAGCTGTTATCGAATGCCCTCACCTAGGGGTTTCTTATTCTAGTTTACAAAAGGAATACATTCCATTGTCTATGTTTTATACATTGTCTATGTCTTGTGCCCACACGTAGGCACACAGCAACTAGTAAATTAGATGATAAAGCCACAATATCATTATCATATCTTTGGTTTCTAGGCCCTATAATTTGGGTAGACTAGACTAACACAAATGCTTGCTTGAATTAATGTGGAGACAGTTTTGAAGACAATTTGAAAAGCACAACCAGTTATTACTAGTGGTCAAATTCACACCACATTTTGCTCCTGGTAAACAGGTTTAAGAATTTTCAAAAACCTGCCAAGCCAATTTGGTCCTGCACACACACACACACACACACACACACACACACGCACGCACGCACGCACGCACACACGCACGCACGCACACACACAATCATGTCAGAAGCACACAAAGGTGCTTTCTGAGTTGAAAGGATTTTTGCTGGAGGAACTCCACTCAGGGGACGTCTGAATAAGGCTTCTTTCATGTCCCCAAGATCTTTTCCCACCAAAGTGGTCCCTGTTTATCTACTTGCAATGTCTTCCTTTCGAACTGCTAGGTTGGCAGAAGCTGGGACAGAGATGGGTGCTCATTCCGTCATGCCATACTCAGTTCTTGAACTGCTGACATGCTGACCTTCCAGCTAACATGGTGAGCTTCATAACCACTGAGTCACGTAAGTCCCAAAAGAGGTGGTGTTTGTATAACAGGTTTTGAAGGGCCGTTAGGCATGATGGTAAAGCAGGGCTATGCAAGGCTGTGCCCCTAATTTGGTCTGGAGTCTAATTTGGGGGATTCAAATATAGCCCAATTTGGTCTGTGCAATTTTTGCATTGGATCTGAAGTGATTTTTAAATTCATAAACTCGATGCATTGACTTGCATCGGAAAACAAAAAATGGCTAGGACTGTTTCGTTTATCTCTCTAACATGCACCAAATTGGTAGATGTGATAGCCTGGAAAGAGGGAAATAAACTTGCCAAATTTCAGACCATTAGATCCATGCCTGGCATCTGCTTTTTAAAAAGCCTCAAGCTATTTGCACTGCATTTATTACAATATGTGCCCTGGCTATGAAGCCATTTGTAAGCTCCCTTTTTTCTCAGCTTGGGATTGAATCTGGCCATTCTGTTTTAAATCAAGTCTCATACCTTCTTCTTCTTTACCTTCTCCAAAAGAGGCTAGTTTGGTTCAGGATCAGGAACTTGCACAGCCCTGGTAAAAAGTTCCCTCTTTCCTACCTCATCCTCCACTTCAGGCATGAAGGATTCATTCCAATATCAAGAGTGGGTCAATGGTGAACCTCTGCATTTCCCATGAGCCAAGCTGGCACAGGCAAAGGTGAATAGAAACCACTATCCAGAAACATCTGGAAAGCCAGATGCTCCCTATCCTTTGCTTAAGCAAAGGTAGGTAAAGGTAAAGGTCACCATTGTTCGAAAGCCAGTCATATCCACCTCTAGGGTTTGGTATTCATCTCCGTTTACAGCCAAAGAGACAGTTGTCTGTATCTGCAGATGTTTCTGTGAACATGTGGCAAGCATGACTAAACACCGGAGTGAATGGAACACTGTTACCTTCCCTCCAAAGTGGTACCTATTTATCTACTTGTAATTTCTTGCTTTCAATGTGCTAGGTTGGCAGGAGATGGGTCTTGAACTGCTGGCCTTCCAGTCATCAAGATCAGCATCTTAACCACTAAGCCACTGCAGTCCCCAAGCAAAGGTAGCTGCCCTCAAGAATAATGTTTAGGCTTCTTACCCTGTGATCACCATCCTTGCATGAACTCAAAGAGAGCATAAAACTTGAAACTGTCTTCTGAGCCAAATGCTTCCCTGTCCAAGTTTGTGGCTTGAACAAGAGACTTTTGAGCTAGAGAGCATTGAAGGCACACCTCAACTCAGATGCCTGCTCAGGCAAAACTTACCTTGCGTTCAGATTCCAAGCATAGTGTCCCCTCTTTTTTCTCACGAGTGAGGTCCAAGTTGTGTGTTTGGTGGAAATGCGTCAGGAGAGACAGATGCAGTTCTGATGCACAGATCTGTCAAAAATGACACTTTGGGGAAGGGAAGTTTAGCCAATCTTGTCACAGCACAGGGCTTGCTACACAAGCCGCACACTTCCTCTGTAAAAAATGAGGAAGACCTTAGTGCACTTTCATAAGATGAGGTTCCTGTTGCTTGTCTCTAGCCGGATGGGGAGTTAGCATAGAGGAGGAGGCAGCAATCCTTTTTGTACTAGTTGTTTTTTGTGTGAGGTTCTGGGTGTTTGTGGAACAAGTGCTAGATGGGGCCAAACAATGAGAATAAGCAATGCACAGGGTCTTCTGATGTGAGATCCTCCCCTTCCGTCCTTTCCCTTTCATATGCAATGTCCTTCTAGGGCAGGGGTGCCCAAACTTTTCAGGCCATGGGCTGGTCACATGGTTCGGTGGGGCGGTCATGTGGTTCCTCCCACTGCAAGTGGAAGTAAAACGTGCCTTGCAATATGTTTTGCAACAGATATGTTTTGCAACAGGATGAGATAGATTTTTAGGCTGCCATTTTCTGCGCTTTAACCAGGGGTGCCCAAACTACAGCCAGTAGGCCAGTTCTGGCCCCAACACCAATTCACCCAGCCTGCACTGCCCTAATCGGTCCCAAAAGCAGAATGAAAATGTGCCCATACAACCATGTCTTACTTCTGCTTTCTAGAGTGACAAGGGCAGCATAGGCCGGATGAATGGGTGTTGGGGGCTGGATCCATCCCATGGGCTGTAGTTTGGGCACCCCTGGTCTAGGGTATTTATAGGATTGGTAGCCTGCTCTTCCACCCAGGACTTTGGAGTGACATGTTATGTCCCAATACTAAGCTGTAGGCAGACCAGAGAGCCAACAGCTAGTACAGCAAGTTCACTTATGAACAGGAGTCAGAGATGATCCAAGCTGTCCTGCCAGGTGTGGTTAGTGAGGACATGAGGGAGATCTTTATTTGTTGCTGTTCCCAAGTTGTGGAACTTCCTTCCACAAGAGACCAGGCTGACCTTCTCTTCAGGCAGGCCTTTCTCAGTAAATGGATGATTTAAAGGGAGGAAGCTCATAAAAATGGATTTGCTGTTTTTTAAACTATATATGTACACAGACAGACAGACAGATTTGTTTTTCAGTCGTACAGTCAAGTCCAACACTTTGTGACTCAATGAACCACAGCACGCCAGGCTCTTCTATCATCTGCCACCCTCCATAGCCCGTCCAGATCTACACCCACTGTGTCAACGATGCCATCTAGCCATCTCATCCTCTGCCACCCCCTTCTCCTTTTGCCTCCGATCATTCCCAGCATCAGGACCTTCTCCAGTGAATCCTCTCTTCTCATTTGGTGGCCAAAGTACTTGAGCTTCAGATTCAGTATCTGTTCTCCCCAGGAGCAGTCAGAGTTGTTCCCTTGCCTTGACAAGGTGACTTGCATGGTTCAGTGAGGCTATGGGCTATGCCATGTCGGGCAACCCAAGACAGGGGTGGCCCGACCCATGATTGGAGAAGGAACTGGCAACTCACTCCAGCGTCCTTGCTAAGAAAACCCCACAGGCAGGCAGGCAGATAAGTTAGGGTCAAATGGTCTGGTATGCACATCTGCTGAAGTTATGCCTGGCCTTCCATTTTACATTTTATCTGCTGGCTAAAATCTGATTGATTAGCTGGACTTTTTTTTGTACCGACCACTGTCCTTTGCCCTTGCTGGGAGCTACATAACCCAGAGGAGAAAAACCTGTGTTTGTAACAGAAGCAGTGCCCAAAAGTTCCCCTGACTTCCTTCCTAGCTTTATTTTACTCAATGCAGAATAGCCAGAATGAGCTTAGTAGAGGTCAGAGAGTAACAATGTTCCTTTCAAGAATCTGGACCGGAAGCTCTCAGTCATATGTTCTTGACTGCATCTGGAAACCATAGGACTAGTAATGTTTGCATTTTGCTTGGCTTTCATTTTTAAGTACATTAACCTTACAGTTGCTTCCAGGACTCATATGTAGATGAGGAAACTGAGTTATTCTTCATGATGTAGATGAGGAAACTGAGTTATTCTTCATAATGCATATTTCTCTGAAATGTCAACATAGTGCTTGTGTATGAAAAAATGTGTGTGGTGAATCAGAACTGGCTTCATAATATGCAATTATTACGTTCCTTACAGCACAAGACATTTAAAAGTGCATGTGCTTGGAAGAAATATGCTTGAAATGTTTGTTTTTTATATTGTGTTGATGTGATGCTCTGTAACTGTAATTTGTAATACTCTATTTCTTTGTCAGCCACCCAGAGTCGCATTGCGAGTGGGGTGACATACAAGTTGAAATATAATAATAATAATAATAATAATAATAATAATAATAATAATAATAATAATAATAATAATAATAATAATAATAATAATAATAAAATTGGTATAAATGTTTATTGTTTTAAACAAAATTAAATCTGAGGAATGATACAAAAAATTGATGGTATGGTCTTATGAAGGTAGACAGGCAGAACTGTCATTGGATGGAGACAGACTAGTCCATTAACACCAGAGCTTGAGAAGGTATTTTTTGGGGTATATTCTGGTATATATAGTGCTAAGACTCAACAAAGAGCAGTCAGTTTCTATTGGTAAAGTTCCTTTACTTTGACATTTCTCAATATTAAATAAGGAAATGGCCAGAATCCTGATCAAATATTGCTGCATGTGATGCCATTTCAGTTACTCTGGTGTCAATAGCCAACAGGATCCTTTGGACTACTTTTCATTACAAGCTTCAGCTTCCAGTAGTGGTGACAGCAGTGGCAGGCCACATGAAATGGTGCCACGGGCCATGGCCAGCCTATGGGCTGTCCTAGCAGTTCGAAAGCAAGAAATTACAATAGATAAATAGGTACTGCTTCGGCAGGAAAGGTAACAGTGTTCCGTGGATATTATGTCTAGTCACACCTGCCACAAGACCATGGAAATGTCTGCAGATGCACAGAGTGCTGGCTCTTTGGCTGTAAATGGAAATGAGTACCGCCCTCTAGAGTGAGACATGACTGGCTTTCGAGCAAGAGAAACCTTTATTGAAGTCTTTGCACAGAAGAGATTCCTCTTGTTTTAACTTACCATGATCTGCTGTGGAAAGCAGCAGTGAAAGAAAAAGTCATGCAGGTGATCAGAAATGGTTGGCACAATGATTATGTAGGATTATTGTACAGTTATGGGGAAAGTACAGCAGAGGGAACTGCATCTCTTATACAGTGCTGAACATAGCTTCTTCAATTTGCAGCCATTTCCCAAAAGAACACTGATTCACGGGTCTAAGCACAGGGTTGCACAATTTGCAAAACTAGACTTCTGAATACTGTGAACTGAAGGTAGAGAATGACTGTGACTGCCGGAATCCACAATTGCTTCACTGAAATTGAGAAATTCATGTCTGAGGAGATGAAATTGATGCGGGTGAATTAATTCTCCCCCCTTCATTAATTCAAGGTCAGGGTGGGGGAAGAGTCAGGTGACTTAGTGGTATAGTAATAATTCCGTGTCAGAAATTATTCTGTGTTGAAAGGATTTTTGCTGGAGAAATTCCACTCAGGGGATGCCCGGATGACTTTTTTCATGTCCCCAAGATCTTTTCCCCCACCAAAGTGCTCCCTATTGATTGACTAGCAATTTCTTGCTTCCAATCTGCTAGGTTGGCAGGAGCTGGGGACAGAGATGGCTGCTCAATCCATCGTGCAGTACTTGGGTCTCGAACTGCCGACTTGCCATTGGATATGACTAGCTTTCGAGCAAGGGTGACCTATATAAATAAATACATAAATAAATAATAAAAAAGAACCCTACACAAGTTTCTTATTAAGTCTTTAGTTACTTTACAGTAAGAGTTCTAGTAAGAACATGGAAATAATATTAAGCCCCTTAAGATACTTACATATTTTTTTTAAATTCTAAACCTTTTTAAAGGGATCTACAAATGTGATCCATGTCATGCAGGCTGAACCAAATTTTAAAAACAAAACACAAAACTGTTTGAATGCAAACATTATAAAAAAAGCGCATTTAGAGGAAGTGGAGTGTAATACAGATACCAGCTGAATACTGGAAATTAACAATAATACTGAACACAATGCAAAACTGCCACTGATGTAATAAAAAAAATAGAGAGAGAGAAGTGAGCAAGCAGGACAAAAAGATTTGTGATACTTAAAATAGCTAACACAAGTTTTAAACAAGTTTTATTTGGCAGAAAGTTTCATGGACTGGAAGCCAGTTGAGCAGAACGTGAGATGCGACAGTCTTCTATTAATATATTTTCCTCCCCAATTAAAAATGGTGATTTTTTAAAAAGGCATTGTGTTAGATCATTTGCTACAACACCTCTCTCCCTCTCCCCCAATTTAATTAAATTTACTGTTAAAATGATATACTTACCAGTACTTGGTTACTTGGCTGATCTGTGTTTCATACGTCAGGTTGATATGGTGGATTGAAGCATTGTCCTTTGTGTTTTCAATGCTCCTTTAGCCATTTTCATACTATAACACAGCTGGCTGGGCTCATGTCAAAGTTGGCCATAGTAGAGCAATGCACTGACCAGGTGCATTGCCAAGTACATGATTAATAATTTGAGGAAAGAGGAGTAGGCCTATGATATATATATATATTTTATAAAACAGCTTTTTTGGCCACCTTATGGATCCTTTTTGTTGCTTTTTAAAAAGAAAGAAAGTTGGGATTGAAAAGAGAGTGGCATACCATTTGAAAATACAGTTTAAAATGGCATTAAAAGTGTCCTATAAAAGTACAGTGGAGCTTCGGTTAACAAACGGCTCGGTTAACATAAAAACCGCATAACAAAAGGAAATCCATAGAAAATAGTGGCTTGGTTTACAGATTTCCCCCCCGGAATGGATTAATTGGTTTTCAATGCATTTCTATGGGAAACTGCATTTTAGTAATGTAGTTTTGTTTTCAATGCATTCCTATGGGAAATTGCATTCAATGCATTCCTATGGGGAATTTGGTTAAAATAATTTTTGCTGTAAGAAACGTCCCAGATAACACATTAATTACGTTCACCGAGGTTCCACTGTAACTTATAAAATTGACTAGAAAATGTCACACCTCCTGAAGTGCTGGTTTTTCCACTTAACATGCTACTTTTAAAACTTTATAAAGTGAGTAGAATATGTTACATACACCCCAGAATGCTATCAAATACAACATGATTATATCTTTACCATAAAATATTTTTAAAAATACGTCTATGTAGGTCTGCATACTATTGTGCTGGGGTACTCCACTTCTGGGGGTCATGGTGCCTTAGTGGTTAAGACACTGACCTCGATGACCGGAAGGTCAGTAGGTCAGCGGTTCGAGACCCGAGTGCTGTGTAATGGAGTGAGCGCCCATCATCAGTCCCAGCTCTGCCAACTTAGCCATTCGAAATAAATTGCAAGTAGATAAATAGATACCACTTAATTGGGAAAGGTAACAGCATCCTGTGTGTTCTGACATCTAGACATACCCGCCACATGACCATGGAAATGTCTGCAGATGCAGACAACGCTGGCTCTTTGTCTGTAAACAGAGATGAGGACTACCCCCTAGAGTCAGACATGACTGGCTTTCGAGCGACTGAGATCTTTACCTTACCCCTCTTCTAAGGGGACAGGGACCACAAACAACACCTGTGTCATTCATCATAACACCCTAAGAAATCTCTGGCTATCTTTGTGTGATCAGACAATGTCTAGGACAGGCCTTGGACAACTTTCCCTAGAGCACCCATTGTCTGTAAATGAGTCAGTTTCCAGCTTAATTCCCCTTCCAGATTGCTAAAATAGTTTTCTTATTTGGCAGACAGTTAAAGGGCAAAATCATCAGGCAGCAGAAAATTAAGGGGCCGATTGGTGTATGGTCTGGAAGGTGTATGGAACTGACTCAGTGTCTCAAATTATATTTGGAAATCAATGCAACCCATAATAATTTAAAAAGTTCTGTACAGAAAATGAAATGCCTTATTTTTAGAAATATTTTCTTAGGATATTTTCCAAGGCTGCAAAAGAAAAGTAGTATCGATGGTGTGGAATACCATGAAGGAATTCTCCACAATTATTTGTCCTGTAACATTTTAATAAAGTCTACATGTATCCATGTATCCGTGTATAGAAATGCAACCAGACCTCAAACCTCCTCAATGAGTAAAAGCTGGTTGGAAACAGACATAACCCTACTTTTCAATATCTCCCCCCAAAATATTTCAGAGGAATGTCAAGCCAGGACAATGCAGCTCTCTCTCTCTCTCTCTCTCACACACACACACACACACTTGGGAGGAAAATACAGTTTGTTGCATAACTTGTTAGAGGCAGCCCTGAATAACTTTTTACTGTTAACATTACATTTTAAAAGTCATATCTTGTCTAAAATTCTGTTGCTTGCTGTAGTATGTTGCAACTAGAGTACCGGTCCATTCAATCAATTAAACTTACAGATGAGTTGACTTGCCAAATTGCCAACCATTTAATGGACTTGTGTAATTGTGACATACTACACTAACCAATAAGATTTCAGCAATTGTGCTACCCGATACATTTTCCTAATCTTCTGTTCTTTCTATACAATCAATTTTTTAAAAGCGGGGCTTTCAATGTTTTTGCACCACGGGCCAGACCATGCCCCCTCAGATAGCTGAGTGGGTCGGTCGCGTGGGTTGATGCTTTGCAATGGTGGGTGGGATATTTGTAGAAATGCTTCTGATATGTTGAAATGCTTTTGAGATGTTTCTGTGACTGTTATTTTGTAATTGTAACTACGATATTGTGTTTCCTTGTTAGCCGCCCAGAGACGCTCTGCGATGGGGGGGCACACAAACTGAAAAATTAAGCTAAATTAAGCTGGTTTTGACCTTTAAAGCCCTATATGGCAGGGGGCCAGGATACCTTAGAGACCGCATTGTCCCAAGAGTGACTGCCCGTCCAACCAGAGCGGACCGGAGGGGCTCTCTAATGGTGCCGTCAACGAGGGGTGCACATTTGTCTAGCACCCGAAGGAGGGCCTTCTCCGTGTCCGCACCAACCCTCTGGAACCTCCTACCAACAGATCTAAGACTTCAAAGTGAACTGCTGCCCTTCAGGAAAGGAGTAAAGACCTGGCTGGCAGGGCAGGTGTGGGGCCCGAACGGGACTATGGTTCCCGCCGGCTGGCTTTTATAAGAACTCTCTCTTCTTGTATAGTAGGTGGGATGGGTGGGTGGGATATGGGTTTTTTAAAAGGGGTGGATGTGGGTTTTTATAGGTTTTTATAATGTTTTTATGTATTTTTAGAAGTGTTGTAATGCCGCCCTGAGTCGGGTTCTGCCTGAGTGGGCGGCATATACAAATGTGACTTATAAATAAATATAAATAAATAAAAAAATAAATTAAATTAAATTAAAAGTTAAATAAACGCTGATGGAAACGCACCTGGCAGCCGCGTTTACGACAGCCATGGGTGCAATTTTTCACGGCTCCCGGCGGTGGAGGCAGGAGTGAGGGCAGCACGTTTTTGGTTGTTTTTGGTGCATTTCCAGTGCGTTTTTGATGCTTCCACCGCTTGTGGCAGCAGAGTCTGCCCGGTCGATGCTGTGGGTTGGATGAATTGGTGCCGTGGGTCATAGGTTGTGAACCCCTGTTTTAAAGTAAGAAAATGGCCTCAAATGCTCCTATGAAAACTAAGCTAACAAGAAAAATCATAAGTTCATCGTACAACAGTAACAGTGTTATCTTAGTGTGCAAGAGAACTATTGTTACCCTCAAAAATTACTTGTCACAGGTAATGCCACTGTATGAGGCATGTATCTTCCAATCTGTGCAGGTCACCAGAATCAATGAGTTCTGGGCCAGTCTACATGGCTATTGTGTTACTGGGCTTGCAACTTTTTTGTGCAATTCCTCACAATACTGATCTATGTAACTAGTTTTGCCATCACTGCAGGATTAGGTCCAGGAAGGAAAGCTGGTTGGAGATGGCTATCTGTGATCATGCAATTAAGGAAAATTCTGACGTTTATATAAGTATATCCTAGTCCAGTGATGGCCAACCTTGGCACTCCAGATGTTTTTGGACTTCAATTCAAAGACAAGGGTATCAATGGCTATAATTATGGATACTTAAGGACAACCTCGGGGTTGGAGAGATAGGCAGGATATCTCTCAATGCCATTTCCAGGGAATCCTAAGCAGGTGAAGGCATCTACTTGGGAATACCCTGAAGGAAATGGTGAGCCACTGTGTGAGACAGAATGCTGGACTGGATGGGCTGTGGCCTGTTCCAGCAAAGCTTATGTTCTTAATTCTCAGAAGCCATGATCAGCAGGAGTGCTAACTTGGGCTTCTGGTAACTGAAGTCCCAGAACATCTGCAATGCCAAAGTTGGCCATCACTGTCCTAGTCAATTCAAGGTGAGAAGCAGGAAGCCCAAGTTGACCTGAATGGTGGTGATTCAGAGAACGACCATTTATTTATATGACAGGGGGAAAAAAGAGACATTATATTTCTCCTGGTAGGAAAATCTAGAAAAGCCTATATGCTAATTTTTCTGTATTTACCAAAACTTAGCAATAGCTGCCCTAATTTTAATAGCATGTCACCTGGTAAAAAACTATGACTTTGGTTTCCTAGATGGTCTCTTGCTCTTACTTACTGACACTGTCCATCTGGAGCTTCTGTTGTCCTTTCCTATGGTATTTTGACATTAAAACCAGCAATTTCATAGTCCCTTCAAACAGAGGACCATATTCTGATGCCTCTTCAAATTGAGGAAATGCTTGCTATAGAGTAGAACTAGGAGTCCTCAATCAAGCAAAGGAGAGCAACATTCAGTCCCGCCTGTTGAGAATTTGATGCCTGATATTGGGGGGTTGTTTTATTCTTTTAACAGGCAGACATTTGTGAACTTCAGTAATATTGTAACATGGTCCTCTTGAAAGTTGCTTGGTACATTCCATGCTCTCAAGCCCTCTTTAGACATTCAGCATGAACACCTGTGGGTGAATGGATATGTGTCAGCATCTCCTCCAGCTTTTAATCTCTGGGCAAGAAGTGAACTTGCTTGATAATTTATCTAGCCATTCTCTGGTTTGTGGTTGTTACTTGCTGTCAAAGTCACCTTTGATTTATGGCGACCTCATGCATGATCTCCAAAATGTGCTGTCCTTTCAACAGCCTCATCCAGTCCTCAAGACTGTGGCTTTCTTTAGCAAGCCAATCTATCTCATATTTGGTCTTTAATTGGGCTGCCTTCCACCTTTCCCAACATTATTGTTTTTCACAGAGAACCTTGCCTTCTCATGATGTGCCCAAAGTAGGACAGGCTCAGTTTCATCATTTTTGCTGAATCCGACCTCTCCTCCAACAATCTTAAGCAGTATACAGGATGTTTCTTTCATTCCCCAGTTTATCTCACAACGGTCATGTGAGACAGAGAAGCCTGGAAGAAAGTGTCTTGGCTCAAACTTCATGGCTCAGTCTGGGAACTAGAACCTGGATTTCCCCAGATCTCAGTCCAACCCTCCAACCATTATGTCACACGCTTTCATGTTCTCACCATCAGATAGTCACACATTCTGCACTAGGGTGACTTCCTGATCATGTACAAAGCTTCTTAGTACTTCTAACTCTATATGCATACAGGTCCTCTTCTGACCTTCAGACTCCATGGGTGGAGGTCTGACACTTGACACTTCCTTCCAAATAGAAAGGAACATTGTGGTGGTAGAGGGTGGAGAGTTTGTGATCTTCTCCTCTGTTCACTGAACAGGGGAAGAAGCTAACAGTAGTTTCCATAGTGGAAACAACACAAGTATTAGCTTATGGAGAGGTGAAGCTGGCAGTTATGACACATGCTCACCCATAGCATGTGGCACTTTCCCCCCCTGACAGATGTTAGTCTCTTGATTGGAGAAAGTTATACATGATTTGGATTTGTAGACCGTGGTTTTTCAAGTGTTTGGTCAGGTTTGCCTGCTATGGTAATAGAGTAGACCATATAGCCAGTGACTCAACACCAAGTGTCATAAGAACATAAGAACATAAGAACAGCCTTGCTGGAACAGGCCACAGCCCATCCAGTCCAGCATTCTGTCTCACACAGTGGCTCACCATTTCCTTCAGGGTATTCCCAAGCAGATGCCTTCACCTGCTTAGGATTCCCTGGAAATGGCATTGAGAGATATCCTGCCTATCTCTCCAACCCGGAGGTTGTCCTTAGGTAGCCATAATTATAGCCATTGATAGCCTTGTCCTCCATGAACTTGTCTAATCCTTTCTTAAAGCTGTCAAGACTGACAGCTGTCACCACTTCTTCTGGCAGGGAATTCCATAGACCAGTAATCCTCTGGGTGAAAAAGTACTTTCTCTTATTTGTTTGAGAACTAGTACCCAAAAGTTTCATGGAGTGTCCCCTAGTTCTAGTGTTGTGCGATAGGGAAAACAGTTTTTCCTTATCTACTTTGTCCACACCGTGCATGATTTTATAAACTTCAATCAGGTCACCTCTTAGACGCCGTCGTTCAAGAGTGAAAAGGCCCAACCGTTGCAGCCTCAGATGGTAAGGAAGGTGTTCCAGTCCCCTAATCATTCTGGTTGCCCTCCTCTGTACTTTCTCCAACTCCATAATATCCTTCTGGAGGTATGGCGACCAGAACTGTACACAATATTCCAGATGGGGCCTCACCATAGATTTATAAAGAGGCAAAATGACACTTGCTGACTTATTTTCTATACCCTTCCTAATGATCCCTAACATTGAGTTTGCTTTTTTCACTGCTGAGGCACACTGGGTTGACACCTTCATTGAGCTGTCCACCTGGTTTGTCGCAGAGAGTTCAGACCCCATCAGTTTATAAATGTAATTGGGGTTTTTTGCCCCAACATGCATCACTCTGCACTTACTGATGTTGAAGCTCATTTGCCACAGGAGATGGTTAACTAACCTGACAACCCTGAGAACTAATGGCTTGGGTGCCAAAGTCCACAAAGAAGGGTGATGGTCTCCAAATGGATTAAGTCCAACTTGAATCCATCTTGATGGAGGGCAGCAGCTTCATCAAGACTGGCCTGGGGCTGATAAGGACTTTGCGTGCCAAAAGGGCTCAGGACCAGAAAATGACTCGTGAAAGTGGATCAGTGGTACAGGTGTCACACTGCGGTGTGGAAGGCACATGAAAGGCCATTGCATTATATTCTCTGGACAGTCTTCATGGCTGATCGCCATGAGGATAGCCAATATTTGGATTTAGATATGGCAGAGCAACAACAAGAAGAAGGTTGTATGCTTCAGTTATATGAAGCAAGGGTGCCTAACTCAAGGGTTTAGTGCTTTCTGATACATACATACATACATACATACATGCATGCATGCATGCATGCATGCATGCATAGATACATACATACATTTGATATAAATTGTATTAATTTGCAGTTATAGTGTTATAATTCCCCTGTGCGTGTGCACTACAGAATGAATGGCTGAAGTCTAGTTGTAAGTCACAACTAGAGTAGTCCCACTAAATTGGTTTAATTTATGGAGGAATTAACTCACTAAATCCCCAATGGGTCTGCTCTAGTTGTGACTTACCATGAGATTTCAGCCATTATTTTATAATTAATTTTCTTGCAGTTTTCTAGTTAACATCCTTAATGAAAAGATCCTTGTAGTGGGTACACTCTTTGGTTCTTGGACTTCAATTCCCAGAAGCCTAAGTCAATCCCCACAAGCACTAATTAGTCAGTGTGCTGACTTAGGCTTCTGGGAATTGAAGTCCAAGAACCAAATGTTAGGAAACACTGCTCTAAACCAAATTAGCCGTACTCCTGGACATGGCATATTCTGTTTCTTTTTTTCTCTACTTGTGATTCTTCTTCTAATGACTCTAGACTGCAGTAAACCCATTAGTGTGGATTCACAAAGACTTGGGCTTCTGGGAATTGAAGTTCAAGAACAGCTGGAGTGCCAAGGTTCGCCATCACTGCTCTAGACTGTTAACCAATGAGTCCTTAAATGAGTCATTTGTGAAACTAGGCTTTTGCTAACTCTTGCCCAACCCTTCTAGGTCAGATGCCATCTTCTTCTCTTCATGTCAAGTAAAATCATTATGTGATTTGGTGTACATAATCAGTTTTTAAAAAGTGATATCGCACCATTCTTTTGCAATAAAACTATGTGCAGTACTTTGATGTTGGGGTGGCCATTTAAACATAGCTAGAGGAAAAGGAACTGCACCATCGTAGTGGTCAAGATGCTGAACTTCATGACTGGAAGTCCGGCAGGTTAGCAGTTTAAGACCCGAGTGCTGCATGACAGAGTGCCAGCTCCTGCCAACCTAGCAGTTCAAAAGCAAGAAATTGCAAGTAGATAAATAGGTACCCCTTCGGTGAGAAGGTAACTGATTTACATGTGCTCCAGCATCTACTCATGCCTGGCACATGTCCAAAGAAACATCTGCAAATGCAAACAGCGCTGGTCCTTTGGCTATAAATGGAGGTGAGCACTGAACCCTAGAGTCAGATATGACTGGCTTTTGAGGAAAGGCAGCCTTCACCTTTACCTAGAGAAAAAGGAACAAGTGTGAATGATCCGATGTAAATGCACTCTGAGGGGTTCAGAGTTTAGAAGCCAATGGAAACTGTGTGAGGTTGGAGGCTAGATACAGGGAGATACCACAGATGGAGATGTAAATGGCCCATTCTGTTCTGCAGATTTCAGCTCCATGGAAAATGTGAGTAGATTACAACCTCACCACCATCCCAAGGAGGTACAAATTTGAATTAGCCACAGATGCGACTTCTTTGTCATGATGTAAAACCTCCCTTTTGTCGGATCTTCATGCACAAGAATGAGAAACCAGTTTTCCCCCTGAGCCAACAAGAAATTTTTTCAGTTGACCTTCCTTGCGGTTTTGGTCTATGTGAGACTGTTTTTTCCTGCTTGCTTGCATGACCTGGTCTAGTTGAACATTGGAAGATAAGTTGAAATGAGGTGGTAGACTTTGAGCCTCACTTTCTTCAACTCCAGAAATTTCAGCTCCTCAGTCTAAAGCAGGGTGGGATGATGGTCAGAAATTGGAGAGGCCATGACAGTCCTCCACCTCCAGGTGTTTTTATTTCCAAAATAGGTAATGGTCTCCCTTGCTTGAAAACCAGTCGTGTTTGACTCTAGGGCCGTGATGGTGAACCTTGACACTCCAGGTGTTCTTGGACTTCAATTCCCAGAAGCCCAAGTCGGCTCTAGTGGGTGATGTTCATTTCCATTTACAGCCAAAGAGCTAGTGCTGTCTGCATCTGCAGACATTTCCAAGGTCATATGGCAGGCATCACTAGATGTCGGAGTGCACAGAACACTGTTACCTTTCCTGTCAAAGTGGCACCTATTTATCTACTTGCAATTTCTGGCTTTCAAACTGCTGTGTTGGCAGGAGCTGGGACGGACGATGGGAACTCACTCTGGCATGCAGCACATGGTTTTTGAACTGCCTACCCTCTGGTTATTAAGCTCAGCATCAAGAGTACCTTGCACCCTTTAATGACCAAGGGTGTACAGATGTGGTTTTTTTAAATTGGTTTTTTTTAGAACTAAAAAAAATTGAAATGTGAATTTTCATTGGATATTTCAGACCCCTCAGAGTGAGGAAGAATGGCTTTTCCAGAAGGGCTGAGGGGACTTTTGAGCAGCACTTAAATTTCTTTAAAAATAATAAATTAAAAACAATTGTGGGTGTTGGGATGCTCTGCCCTGGTGGTGCATGGGATAAATTGCTGTACTGTGGCCACAGCTGTTGAAATTGTGAGTCCAATCCTGACAGGGGTAAAGGTTGACTCAGCCTCCCATCCTTCTGAGGTCAATAAAATGCATTACCCACAATGTGGGGGCAAAATGCTAATTACCTTGTGAACTACCCAGAGAGTGCACTAAACACTATAGGGCAGCATGTAAGTGTAATTGCTATTTCTAGGTTCTACGTTTGAGTGTCTCAGACACTGTTTGCAGGGTGCATGTTTCTCACATTAACAACACTGAGCAAACCTAACACTGTGAGCTGTCTATTACCTAAGACTAAATAGGAGGCAAGAGAAAACTCTGGAAGATCCATTAAAAAACATCCAGCACTTTCTGCTCCAGGTAACTTGTTCCAAACCAGAGATGAAGTTTGAGCATTTTCCTTCCAGGGTTTTAATGTATTTTTTATCCTCAGAAAAACATGCACATGGATCCACAGCTTACGGGACTGAAGGAGAATCTGTTTTCTCTCTCTAGGGAGGTTCTGCTTTCTCTCCGGTGTCAACTATCAGCAAGGAGAAAGCAGGAACACATGCTGCTGTTCTGGCTCGTGAACTTGGCTGCCCTTCAGATGGCAGTGAAGAAATGGTGTCCTGCCTCCGCCAATTGTCTGCCAAAGTTCTCAATGATGCCCAAACCAGGGTGGGCCTATTTCTTGGGGTCTTTTTTTGTGGTGGGGTGGGGGGTGACGCAGGCAAAGTTCATAGTGGGTGGGGTTTCCCCTACAGGGCATAGAAACATCATGTTTTTGTCATGATGCGACATGCTGGCTAGAGGATTCTGGGAAACAGAATACACTTCTGAAGGGAGAATGTGTTATCACATTCGAATTCAAAAGCTGGGATTGGGTATTGTTCAGCCCCTTGTCTCTGAAAAAATGTGAATTGTATTTTGTCCCAGTTGACTGGCTGCTAAGACTTCCCTGCATTGACTATCTATTCATATTGCAGCTACTCGCTATAAGTGGGCCATTTCAGTACTGGAGTCCTGTGTTGGATGGATTCTACCTCCAAGAGTCTCTCACAGCAACTTTGCAACGCCCTCTTACTATGAAGGTGGATCTGTTCATTGGAAGCACCCAGCAGGATGGCCTGATCAGCAGAGCAAAGGCAATTAAGGTAGGTGGGTGATGGAGATCATGATTTTTAGAGCAGATTAAGAGCTTTAGTTATGCAGTTATGGAAGGTTTCCAGACTGATAAGGGAGCAATTGTTCTGTTGAGACAGAATCCCACATTGGGGAGAAACATGACATCTAGCCTCTCATTTCTTTGCTCACACTGGTGACAGCTACTAAAAAAGAAATGTAAGAAACCACGTCGCTAAGTCAAGTTCTTTTATTACATGGAAGAACCTAATCTGGATAGCACATGGCACTGTTTCCTCCAACATCCCGCTTGCTGCTACCCAGCATCTAATGTGTTTGGAGGCCACCTTATTATGGTCTGTCCAAACAAGGAAAGGAGGGAATTGACTAAAAAGCCTTGTCTGCAGCTTGCACAGGCAGATCTGCTTAGGAAGCCAGTCTTGGGTGGAGGAAGAGGTAAGCTTGACAACATCTGAGTGCTGAGATGATATCACAGGACATAGGGGGTTGTGCGAGAGTGTGGTCTTGGGAAGACAAAAAGAAGTCAAGCCTTCTGTCGATTTTTCTTCTGAATGGGCTGAGTGGCCATCTCCTTTAGATGGAGTAAACGACTCTCTCATAGAGAGGGGATAACTATCTGTGCGACCCATTCAACCATCATTTCCTTGGCTGCCTTCACCAGCCAAGGGAGTCAACAGCGAAAAGGGGAGGTGGCAGCTTTACAGACTGCAAGTGTCCTAGCCACGGTTTCTGATGTTGCTAACTGAAATTGATCCCATAAATCAGGGGGAAAGTTTATTGGACAACTCATGTCTATTAATTGTGTTAACCTGGGACTCAAGGTCTCTACAGATGGCTTCAACCTTAGATCCAAAGTAGGTAACAAATCGATTGCTGTTGGCAACAATAGGTTGCGGCATACCTGACTGATCAGTTAACACGAGGGTGGGGGGAAATATGGAAAAGCTTGGCTTGATGATTAGATGACTCCATGATGGTTTTAGAATAGTATGCTTTCCTTGCATCTTTTATCACTTTGCCATACATTTTTCTACAGCAGCCAGGTTGACTTCCATGGGAGCTTTCCTCCAGGTGTTCTCTACCCTTCTCTTATGTTGCTTCAAACACCCAAAGATTTTTGTTATATCAAAGTGCAGGTTAGGGTCTGAACTGGAGAGGGAATTTAGCAGCGATCATGTTGATGGACTGGACACCTCTTTGTACCTTTTTGTTGACCTTGGCCTTAACAGGAGCACCAAACAACTCAGCCCAAAACCCTTCCAAGGCTGTCTGGAAACCAGTCGGATCCATAAGCCTGGGAGGGCAGACCATCCTAAAAGGTCCAGTCCCAGAGAACTCTGTGGTTTCATAACTTCCTGTTGTTCCCCAATTTGAGTCTTCAGATATTGTGGGCCAGCATCTCCCACAATCCTTGACTATCATCATACTGGCTGAGGCATCCAGAAGTCAACAACCAACAATCTCTGGAGACCCAAGCTTTAGAATTACTGGTTTGTACATTTGCTGGAGGAGAAACCAAACCATATTTTTCCTATTAGAATAACACTAAATGTCTGTAAATGTACTACAGTGTGAAGGAGCCAGACAGTGATGCATTACTCCCTCACAAAGACCCACACATGTTCATTTTGCATCAGTATTGTGGTTGATCTTTGTCTTCATACCTTTGCTCTCTGTTTCTGGCTAGCAACTTTGTTGACCACATGAGATTGACTGCTTCTGAAACAACAGACAAAAAGAAGAATGTCTCTTGATTGCTCCAAAATGTCCCTGGGAAGCTACTCTTTTATCATCTTCCAGCTTCTTCCAGAGAACTGTGAATAAGAGATACAACGGAATTACTCAGACATGAACAAGCTGCTTCCTGCACTCAACAATCTTGTGGTAGCCTTGACATTCCAAGCTACATGACACATTCTGTCTGTGCCAGAACTTGGAAATGTTAGTTTTCTGGACTGCTGGAATCTTACATGGTCAAATCAGCATGTACTTGAGTTTACCTTTCTTCTTCGGGTGCCGTATCCCTTCCTGATATTGGCAATAGTCTTCCTGTTCTTAACTTCTTGGAACAGTTCTTCCAAGGACATGCCACACCAGTCTCTCAGGTTCTTCAGCCATGAAGTCTATCTACATCCAGGTCCTCTCTTCCCAGGGATGTTCCCTTGCACAGCGAGTTGGAGTATTCTATACTTTATGTTGTTCCTCATAATATGGCCAAGATATTGGAGCTTTCTTTGCTTAATGGTCTTAAACAGTTCTTGTTCTTTATCCATCCGGCGCAACACTTCTAAGTTACATGGTCAACCCATGATATCATTAGCAGCCATCTGTAGATCCACATTTCAAAAACTTTGATTCTCTTTTCAGATGCTTTAGTCAATGTCCAAGCTTTGACTCCATACAGCAACACTGGGAATACGTAACATCTCACTGTTCAGATCTTTGTAGCAAGAGTTAGATCTCTAGTGCATAACAAATGTTGCATCTTTATGAAGATAGAACTTGCTTTTTCTATTTGTATTTTAATCGCTACCTCAGGATCTCAATTTTTATTTAACACACTCCCCAAATAGGCAATTTTATCTACTCTTTCAATTTCTTGTGTTCCAGCCATTAGCTTGCTGTGAGTTGGTGTTCGGCTTATAACAAGATATTTTGTCTTTAGGGAAAGAAATCTTAAGGACTAGTAATTTTCCATGTAAAAATTATATAACATTTGCTGAATTCAAATCAGACTTTGATTACAACAGTTGTTTTTTTCTTCCATCTGATCACCCTTGGTGCAGAGGCTCACTTGTTTGGGGTCAATTTTTTTCCTGGGGAAGCTGTAGCCCCCTGTATCCACTGCTTCTGGAGTATGTGCCAAGTATCCCTAAAAAAGTCCTGGTGGTGTAGTAGTTAAACTGCTGTATAGCAGCCAAAACTGTTGGTGTTGTAAGTTCGATCCTGACCGGGTTCAAGGTTGACTCAAACTTCCATCCTTCTGAGATCAGTAAAATGAGTGCCCAGCAAACTGTGAATAAAAAGTACTAATTACATTGTGAACCACCCAGAGAGTGCACTAAGCACTATGGTGCAATATATAAGTTTAATTGCTGTTTCTAATTGCTATGCTTGCCACAAAATGACCAGCTATAGGAGTGAATCCTAGAGTCATGGTTTTCAACTTTTGGTTTTCCAGATATTTGAGGTTTCAAGTCCCAGAAGCTCCACCCAACATGTCCATTGGTCATGGATTTCCCTCAGCGTTTGAGAACTGCTGCTCTATAGCAAACTTGTAGTTCATGCTAGAGGGTGGAGAATAAAATTTAAAAAATAAGCTACATAGAGGTGTGTTGACTGAATGTTCACCTCACATCCTTCCAAGTGCTGCTTCGGTAGCTTTTTTCAAGTAGTCTGTCCCTACCATTAAGTAGAATGGGAGAAATGCTTTCGCCACAACAGTTCCCAGGTCTCAGGGTACCAGCTGATGTTTTTTGGAGCATTTCTATGCTTTCCCCAAGTACTTAAGGATGGGAGATAATTCTCAGGCCAAGCAGTGCCTAAGCAGGACAGAAAGCTGGATTTTCATATGTACAGTGGCTTTAGTGACTGGCCACCTACCTCCTTCCCACTCCAGCTCAGTTTCCTAGTATGCTGCCTCCCAAATATTTATTTGAGAAGTAGTACAGGGATTGTGGTGGCTTAGTGGTTAAGATGCTGGACTTAATGACTGGAAGGTCAACAGTTCGAGACCCGAGTGCTGCACAACAGAGTGAGCTCCAATCTCTGTCCCAGCTCCTGCCAACCTAGCAGTTCAAAAGCAAGAAATTGCAAGTAGATAAATAGGTACTTTGGTGGAAAGGTAAACAGCATTCCGTGCACTCCGGTGTTTAGTCACGCCTGCCAGATGTCCACAGAAATGTCTGCAGACACAGACAGCATTTGCTCTTTGGCTGTAAACAGATGAGCACTGAACCCTAGAGTTATATATGACTGGCTTTTGAACGAGGGTGACCTTTACCTATACCCTTACAGGAAATCTACATAGCCTCTCCCTCTTACACACATCTCCTGGTAGCTGGTTTCAGGTTTTGGTACCAAAATATTGGAATAGAAAGTAGTAGTAAGATGAAAATTTCTCTCCTTTCTTCTACACCATTTCCATCCTGAATCATACAAAGCCTTTGCAAAACCCATTCCTATTATTCATTATGTAGCCTATCTTCTCATTTCCTCTCTGTTTTGCTGGATTGTGGAAACATTTTCAGGCTTTTCTGATGCAAACCAGATGCATCATATCTAAAATTACCTATCCACAATAAGGCTTCATTCTCACAAATATAAAATGAGATGGTAGATGTGTGTCTGGATCAGAGCCTGAAAGAAGTTACTTTCAGAGAGTCCCGCAATCTTCCAGCCAATATGGCTAAAAGTAATTTATTTGGATGTGAATTCCGGATTTATTGTTCTGGGACGAGGGGGAATTCTGTGAAATGGGCTATCCAGTCTCAGTCTGGTTTAGAGATTTCCTATGAACACATAGTAGCTGAAAATGTGACTAAGGAAAGGTCTTGCATGTCACAAGGTCACAGTCTTAATTGCTATAGTAAGATGTGCTGTATGTACATCTGTATGTCTATTTACACCAGGGGTTTCCAACCTTTTCAAGCCAGGGGCCGGGTCACACTCTCTCAGTCAGTTTTTAGGGCCGGATGGCTATTTTGCCCTGCCTGCATGATGGGGGTGGCCATTTTGTCCCAACAGCTTCAAAGAGACAGCCATTTTGTTTCTTGAATGCCCTTGGAGGGGTGGGGAGCCACATGAAATGGTGCCATGGGCTGAATCCGCACAGTCGATTCCGACCCCCTGCAACCCCATGGACCATTGCATGCCAGGCACCCTTATCCTCCACCATCGTCCTCAACCCATACCTGTCAAGTTTTGGATTTGAAAATAAGGAAAATTTCCCGGCCAAAACGGGATACTTGACAGCTGTGCTTATCCTTTGCAGCCCTCCAGTGGCGGCATTAGGGCATTGCAGTCTAACTAATATGGGAGGACGGTGGGAAAGAGGGCAACATACGGGAGTTTCCTGGCCAATACAGGATACTTGACAGCTATGCCTCAACTCAACTCTGTGCCCATTGCATCAACAATACCATCTAGCCATCTCATTTTCTGCTGCTCCCTTCTTCTTTTGCCCTCGACCTTTCCCAGCATCAAAGGATGATGCCACTTTAAAGGCTAAGAAGTTTATTTCCCTAGAGTTATGTTTTTCAACTTTTGGTTCTCACGCTATTTAGGGTTTCAAGTCTTAGAACCACCACTCAGCATATTTAATGGTCAAGGATCTTGGGGCTTAAGGTCCAAAAGACTCACCATCCTCTAGTTTGCTGTAGGACAGTAAGTTCTCAAGCTTGCAAATCCTATTCAAATCAGCACAATCTCTTGTCTTCTTGATTATGTACTCTCTTTTGGGTTGTCTGGTCCTCCATTAAGAGAGATCCCATTTGCAGAGGGACATTTAAAATACAATTAACACATTGTGCTGTTCTGTTTTGTGAGATAGACTCTAAGTGTCAATGCTAACATAGAGAGTAGAAACTGAGAGATGTCTTCTCAGGCCAGTGAGAAGAAATCAAGCTGGTTTTATTATTAGATGTCAGACTAAGGAATGAGTTGGAAAGAGAAGCTTTAAACTCAGTTTTCTGGTCCAGCATGCTTCAGCCAAATAAAGGATACAGTGGGAATAATCAACTTCACACATTTTTCGGATCTGATTCCATCCAGTTCAGGGGTGAGAGAAACCTGTATGTTAAAATACTGGAAGGTAATGAATATATCTTTCAAAGACATTTAAGCCAGGAAAGGAATGGAAAAATTCTCCCCAGAGTATTAGCTACACTGAGAAGGGAGATGCAGAGCTGTCTTTTCTTCAGTGCAGATAGCTTCATCTCTGATTTACTCACTCACTATGTGTAGCTCCTAGAACAGGGGTGTCCAAACTATGGCCCGTGGGCCAAATCCAGCCCCCAACGCCAATTCACCCAGCCCATGTCACCCTAGTCACTCCTGGGAGTGACAAGGGTGGCACAGGACAGATGAATTGGCATCAGGGGGCGGATCTGACCCATGGACCATAGTTTCGGCACCCCTGGTTTAAGCAGAGAAAATGGCAGCCTAAAATCTATCTCATCCTGTTGCAAAACAGATTGCAAGGCACATTTTACTTCCGCTTCTGGTGGGAAGAACCATGTGACTGGCCCCCCGAACCATGTGACCAGCCCACAACCTGAAAAGTTTGGGCATCCCTGTCCTAGAGATTTTGACTAAAGTTTATTTGGCTCACTGCACACTCCAGTCACCAGATTATACTCTGGGCATCCATGATACATTTTACAGGCAGGATGATACAAGTATTCCAACATAACTTTTCAATGGGAAAGAAATCAGCTCTAAGAGTGTGGGTCAGTATTCTGAGAATCTTGGCTCTCCACTGGGTTTAATGTGGGAGCGAGAAACCTTTGGCCTCTGGATTGGACTGAATCTGTGCTTGCTTTGGATATGGCTCACAACTTCTTTCTGCTGTTGCAATTAAGCTTATTCATGCCAATGGGTCCTTTTATTATAAGTCTAATTAGCATGCAATTCAATAGTGGTGTTGGTGTGTGTGTGTGTGGGGGGGAGAGGCAGATAGATTATAGCTATAAGGAAGGGCTACTGCTCTTCTTCCCGTGAACAACAGCTTCTCCCGATGCCAGTACTGAAATGGTCCACTTGTAGCAAGTTAGGATATGTCTACCTTCTTCTTCTTCTTCTTCTTCTTTTTTTTTTGGGGGGGGAGCTGAGATGGCTTAGTGGTTAAGAAGCTGAACTTCATGACCAGAAGCTCAGCAGTTCGAGACCCATGTGCTGCATGACAGAATGAGCTTTCATCAGTGTCCCAGCTCCTGCCAACCTAGAAATTTGAAAGCAAGAAATTACAAGAAGATAAATAGGTACCACTTCAGTGGGAAGATTAAAAAGTGTTCCGTACACTCGGGTGTCTAGTCATGCCTGCCATATGTCCATGGAACTGTCTGCAGATGCAGACAGCACTGGCTCTTTGGAAATAAACAGAGATGAACACTGAACCCTAGATTCGGATACGACTGGCTTTCGAGCAAAAGCGGCCTTTACCTTACGTTAGTAGAAAGTCCAACATTTCCATTGGTTTTGCCAGTTTCAAAATCAATTTGAAGACTGAAGAATACATGACACACAACTGAAGTGTACATAATGTCAAAATGTGGGTTATTTTAAAAACCATCCACTGGGGATTATTTATTAGCAATAGCAATTACACTTAAATACTGCTGAATATCACTTAGTGCACTCTCTGGAAGGCTCACAAGTTAATTAGCATTTTGCCCCAAACATGCTGGCTACTCATTTGAATGACCTCAGAAAGATGGTAGGTTGAGTCAACCTTGAGTCCCATCAGGATCGGACTCACTACTGTATGGCTGCAATATAGTGTTTAACCACTGCTCTACCATATTTTGCACTAATTCCCAAAACACTGTATTCTTCTTCAATTATGGGTGTATGAACATACGTATTGGTGTATACAGTAAAACCTTGGTTAACATAATTAATGCATTTCTTGGGACATTTGTTAAAGCGAAAATTAAACCAAATTTCCCATAGGAATGCATTGAAAACTAAAATATGTTAATAGAAACATGGCTTCCCATAGGAATGCAATGAAAACCAATTAAGCTGTTCCCCCAAAAAAAATCTGTAAGAGGAGCCACTATTTTCCATAGAATTCCTTTTGTTATGCGATTTTTATGTTAACCGAGCCATTTGTTAACCGAGGTTCCACTGTATTGTGTCTTGGTTTCTCCCTATAATGATAACAGACATCTGAATTTTTTTATCTCTTACAATCATAGCTCTATGACACTTCAACACTGAATACTGCATTTATTGTTGCTATTCCGCTATAACACCATAACACTTAGAATATTTTTAAAAGGTCTAAAAACTCATATTTTAAGATAGGAGCAATGACTTCTGTACAACTTACCAAAGTGCAGCATACAAAGCACAACTTAGGTGAAAATGTTCAGCCTTCAGAGCTTTCCAGAACTTCTAGAAGGAGGGGACCAGGTGGATGTTCACTGGAAGGGCATTCTAGATCACTGGGGCCACAACAGTGGTGGGCATCAGCAGGATCGCACCAATTCGCCAGAACCGGTAGCAGAAATTCTGGCTGGCACTGTCCATCCAAGTTTTGAAATAAAGTTGTCCTAATTTGGGTGTAACGCAGGGCTTTCCCCCTGGCCATGCCCACCATACCATGCCCACAGTGTGATAGTAATTATTTTTGGAGCCCACTACTGGGCCACAACCAAAAAGGACTGGCTTCTTGTCAAAACTTTCCAGGTCTTCATTAGAGTAGGCACCCAAAGCCCTAATACCTAGGAGGATTGAGTGGACTGGACTAAATTTATATCTGAATTGGGCTGGCTAGAAATTTGTTTGTTTGTTTGTTGACTGGCTGGTTGGGTTGGTAGGTTGGTTGACATCTTTTCTCCCAATAGGGGCGGGGTGAACTCTGTGCTGGGGGAGGGAGGAAGCACTCCCATTGGGCTGCTGGGCAGAGGGGCAGGGCAAACTCTGTGCTAGGGTGATTGCACTGGTGCCCACAGAGAGGGTTCTGAGTACCACCTCTTGCACGTGTGCCATAGGTTCGCCACCACTGAGTTATAACATTTTCAAACAGCCTGGACTCAAGCTAAATAGGACTTTATAGCCTAACACCAGCAGTTTGAATGGAGTCTCGAATCAGACTGGCACTCACTGAAGTTGTCGTCAGAAGGGAGCTACACGTCCCCTATAACCGGCTACAGTGTTTTGAACTAGTTGTGTCATTAAAATAGATTAGGCCTCTGAATTACTCTCACTGTATGAAACAGGTGTCTGAATGTCAATTTTCTTCCCTAACCAGCGATTTGAAGAAAGCCAGGGTCGTGGCAACAGCAAAACTGCCTTCTACCAGGCCCTCCAAAACTCACTGGGGGGAGAAGATGGAAACCCTATTGTCCAGGCTGCAGCCACCTGGTTTTACTCTCTACAGCACTCATCAACTGAATACGCTTCTTTCTCCAGGGCTTTGGAAAATGCCACTCGGTAAGGAAAGTTTGTGTATTAACACAGTTTTAAAAATGCAGCATGGAAGATATCTGGTTTAGTCTGCTTCCAGTATCGCTGTGTTGCTAATCTGATTATTCTATCACTTCCCTCCAGCTGGTTTGCTTTCCTCTGCTTCCCCCTCTTCCCCCTTCTATTTTCTTTATTTCTTTGCTGGATAGTAACTGTAATTAGATCTATTTTAGCTATTATTTGTGTGTTTTTCCCCTTTTAAAGTAAGATTGCCCTTTCTCGAAAGCCAGTCATATCTGACTCTAGGGTTCAGTGCTCATTTCCATTTACAGCCAAAGAGCCAGCACTATCTGCATCTGCTGATATTCCCATGGACATGTGGCAGGCATGACTAGACATGGAACACTATTTACCTTCCCACCTATGTGGTACCTATTTTGTTTTGTTCTTCAGTCGCACAGTCGATTCCAACCCTTCACGACCCCATGGACTACCACATGCCAGGCACCCCTATCCTCCACAGCCCACCCAGCTTTGTGCCCATTGTGTCAACAATGCCATCTAGCCATCTCATTTTCTGCTGCCCCCTTCTTCTTTTGCCCTCAACCTTTCCCAGCATCAAGGCTTTCTCAAGTGAATCCTCTCTTCTCATTTGACGTCCAAAGTACTTTAACTTCATGTTCAATCTTTGACCTTCTAAGGAGCAGTCAGGATTAATTTCTTTTAAGATCGACCTATTTGTTCTCTTTGCTGTCCAGCGGACTCTCAAAATTCTCCTCCAGCACCACATCTCAAAGGCATCTATTCTTCTGCGCTCAGCCTTCCTTATGGTCCAGCTCTCACAACTATACATCACTACTGGAAATACCATTGCTTTGACTATGTGGACTTTTGTTTGCAAGGTGATGTCCCTAGTTTTAACTATGTTGCCCAAATTTTTCATAGCTTGTCTCCCAAGAATTAGTCGCCTTTTTACTTCATGGCTGCAATCACCATCTGTAGTGATCTTGGATCCTAAGATTGTAAAGTCTGTCACTGCTTCTACTTCTTCCCCATCTATTTTCCATGGACTGATGGGGCCTGTTGCCATTATCTTGGTTTTCTTGATGTTGAGTCTCAAGCCAGCTTTTGCACTCTCCTCCTTCAACCTAAGCAAGAGCTTCATTAGGTCTCCTTCACTTTCTGCCATTAAGGTAGTATCATCTGCATTTCTCAAATTGTTGATGTTTCTCCCAGCAATTTAATGTGGGCACCTTATTCTGGCATATACGTCAAGTTGTGGGAAAGGACCATGAAAAACTATGGAAAGAAACATCTTGAGAAAATATGTGAAAATACCATTTTTATATGATAAGATGTAGTCATTCTGGGAAATTTAGATGGGATTATAAACTCAAAGAAGGAAGTTTGCCTGTTTATGCTATAAACAGCCCTATACTTTGTCTTCTTGCTTAAGAATTTTTCCTGTTTTCTTTGGATGTTCCTGTGTGTTTGCAGCAAGTTTAAATTTGGCCAGTTCAGTATATGGGTTGATTATGAGAAATCGACCTAAACCCACTGTTCCAGATGTCAGCTTTTATGTTTTTCTTCAGCTTATTCCCCCCCTTCCCCTTTCATATAGAAAAGCAGCTGGGATGGTGGAAATCTTTACTTACACAAATTAGAAATTCTCCATCCCACACATATATGAGCAGTAGCTTTTTAGCTTTTTCCCCTTCACTCACCTTGATTCTATCTTGCCTAGAACAAAGAAGTCAAGAATCATATTTGGACATGAGTCAAGTTTTTGTGGTGAAAATATAACTACAGATACCAGCTGTGTGTTAAGGATAAACCTAAGGATGGGTCAAATTTCGAATTCATATAAGCTTGGGATTGAACTGTATATCCCAAGCAACACATCATTAAAGCTGAAAGCACATTAATGAATCAGATATATGATATTCTCTCTGTGGAAGAACAATTAGTCTTGCAAATGAAAGGCTGTGTTTACCTCCAGATGACCAATCACAAACAACGCAGACTAATTTCCAAGCTGTGGAAGGGGAGCAAAAACTATGACAACAAGCCCTATTTCAGTAGTCAAAAAAATATATCCTATATCATAGAATAACTATTTGGAAATGGCCTTTTAGGCCATTGAGTCCAACCTCCTGTTCAGTGCAGAAATCCAAATCAAAGCAGATCTGACAGATGGTGGTGCAATGCACTCTTGAATTCTTCCAACATTGGAGCACTCACCACCACCTGAGGTCATTGGTTCCATTGTTGTTCTGCTCTAATAGGTAAGAAGGTTTTCCTGTTATTCAGACTATATCTGACTTTCTGTAGTTTTAGCCCATTATTACAGATCCTGCCCATCCTCTTTACAACTATCAAGTATTTGAAAAGTGCTATCGTATATCCCCACAGTCTCCTTTTCTTAAGACTAAACATGCCCCATTCTTTAATTCTTTTCTCATTGGGTTTGGTTTCCAATCCTCTGATCATCCTTGTTGACCTCCTCTGAATTTGCCCTAGTTTGTTGGCATCTTTCTTAAAGTGTGGTGTCTAGAAGTGGACACAGTATTTTAGATAAGGCCTAACTCAGGGGTTTCCAACCAGTCCCCAGTGCCATTTCATGTGGCCCCACGCCCTTCCAAGGGCAGTCAAGAAACAAAATGACTGCCTCTTTGAAGCTGTTGGGACAAAATGGCCACTCCCATTTTGCAGGCAGGGCAAAATGGCCATCCGGCCCTCGAAGCTGACTGAGAGAGCATGACCTGGCCCCCAGCTTGAAAAGGTTGGGAACCCAGGCCTAACTAGTGCTGAATAGAGGAGGATTAGCGCCTCATTTCTAATGTTAGCCGAGCCTCAGTGAACACAGAATGTAGAGTTTTGCTTTGACTGAATCAGGGAATCAGACTTTTAATTCCTGTCCCTAAACCCATCATAGTTTACCTATATAGAAATTACTTCCTCCCCATAATCCATCATCCCTAGATTTTGCTTGAGGCAATCTTTTGCAAAAAAAATACTGTTGCGTAAAGAGGTTTTCAAAAATTGTTCTTCTACCATGGCTATAATCCAAAAAAAAAGTAAGGCATGGTTGAAGTAAATGGCATTACATGCTTAATCACATTCCGTTGGTGCCTGTACAATTAGAAAAAGGCATAATATAATTTTAAAATATTGCTGTACCTTTCTTTGGAACAGAATCATAGCCTCTGCTCCTTCCTATTAATGTGCTTTTTCTACAGCCCAACTAAAAGTAACTCTGGAGTATATAGCCTTCTTCGAAGGCGTGCAAATCTCTGATCAAATTTGTCTTTAACAAAGGTTTTTATTTTGTTAATGTTAGCTTTGAAGGAAAGATCTGGTTAAAAAATAATATATATATAGAGAGAAATAGTTTCTTGTAATTGCTAAACATCCCAAAGTGGTCATTTAGCCATGTGGCTTTTGTGGTCTCAGCTAAATGTGAATTTTTAGTGCCTAAAGGCATTTCTCAGTAATATACAGGGGAGAAAAACACATACTGTGGTTGCATGTCTTCTTTTTTTAAAAAAGGACTCCACACTTGGTTACAAATATACAAAGGGAAAAAAGTATAGATATGACAGTAATGCAGTTTTCACCAACCTGGTGTTCTCCACTTGCATTTGTCTTCAGTTCCAGTAACTGCAACATGGTGAATAATGGGAGCTGTACTGGCTAAATAGCTCAGAGCCAGAGGTTGGGAGTTCAATTCCTCACTGTGGCTCCTGGGTAAAAAGTTGACCTGTTTGGTCTTGGGCAAACTGCATAGTCCCAGGGTGCTCCCAGAAGAAGTAGAAAGTAAACCACCCCTGTGTATTCTCTACCCAGAAGACCTTTGGAAAGTGTCTCTGTAAGTCAGAATTGACTCGACAGTATGCTCATAGAGTAACACATTGAGGTAGCACCAAATTGATGTGAGGAAGGATTTCCTAGTGGACATAACTGAGTGGATCCGAAAATTTTCTGGTTCTAAGTGCAGAAATCTGAGTTGCCATCTGCCTGAACTAAGGAGCCCAGTGTGCTTTAAGAAATTCTAGAGCCGTGATGATGAACCTTGGCACTCCAGATGTTCTTGGACTACAATTCCCAGAAGCCCAAGCACCCTGTGAAACCACACGAATGGATTTACTGCAATTCATCCAGCCTGTGATTCCCTCGTCACTCCCGGAAGTGGAAGTAAAATGTGCCCGTACGGAGGAAGGGTTAACCCAGAAGAGTCTTAATCGTACGGGCACGTTTTACTTCTGCTTCCGGGAGCAACGAGGGCAGCGCGGGCTGGATGAATCGCAGAAAATCCATTCGTGTGGATTCACAGGGTGCTTGGGCTTCTGGGAATTGTAGTCCAAGAACATCTGGAGTGCCAAGGTTTGCCATCACGGTTCTAGAACATGTATTGCATACTAGACTTGCCCCAAACTTTACCCTACATAAATTGTTGTACCCCAAAATGAGAGCATGGATGTTTTACAATTCTGGACCATAATCCCAGACAGCATGACCATTTTTGGAATTATAGTCCAGAAGAGTAAAGTTTAAAAATGAACATCATGCATTCCCTTGAGGTCCACAGTGGATTTCAAGGCAAGAGCAAGAAGCATTGAAGCTACTGCTCCATTACTCATCTTCTCCTTGTGGGCTTCCAAGTATCACCCTCCCATGAACCTCTCAGTTTCCTCAAAACCCACTGGGCCTCTTTGACATCAAAAGTTGACAGCTTCCTGCACTAAGGAATCCAGCATGCTTAAGGAGTGACTGGGGTCTGCCTAAGATGTTTTTAATTAAGATGTCTAAGATGTTTTTAATTATGCTGTATTTTATGTTGACTGTAAGCCGCCCTGAGTCACTGTGGTGAGCAGGCAGCAATATAAAACGAACGAACGAACGAACGAACAAACGAACAGCAGTTGTGTGGCATAGCCATTGTCTGAAGCATGGTTTAGTTCCTAATTCTCCACCATGTTGGTCATCTGTTCTAAAGCAGAAAGAAAGATGCTTTTTCCCCTAGCTTCACAATTTTTGTTTTTTATCCTAACCTTAGTTTCTCTGCTCCTTTCAGGGACCACTTTATCATTTGCCCCACAATTGAAATGGCCAGGCACTGGGCAAGTAATGACAGAGGAAATGTTTTCATGTACCATGTACCAGAGAGTGATTCCCTGAGCAGGTAAGAAGACAAATATTGCTAATTGACTTTTGTTTAGAGTTTGGCCATGATAAAGGCAAGATTCTGGCATAAGACAAGTTCAGAGTTTAGAAATGTCCTGTTTTAGACTACAAATAAAAATAAGTATTAACTGATTTGGAAGGAAAATGTTATGTGCAACAAAATTGTAATTTTGGCTTAAAGAAAGCCTGTTGTATGGTGTTATGCATTCTCAGTTTTACTATAGGATGGATTCGTGAAACTTTGACACAATCAACCAAGTATTAAAAAGTTGCAAGTATTTGACATGTTGATTTAGCAGGATTATAAGACTTCCTTAGATGATGAAGAAATGCTAGGGCAAATGAATAAAGATGAAGAAATCATAATAGACATATTATGGCTCTTGACTGTGGGTCTACTTTAGCCTTAAGTTTCTGTTTGACCTACAACATTACCCTTACTCAACTTTTGCCCAAATGCAGAATAAAGATGCTGCCTCACCCTTCTCCACCTTTGCACTTCCCACCCCCAAATTACTTAATTCTTCAACAAAATCTGCAGCAATTCACCTCAGTTTCATTGAGTCTCATGGGATTTCTGTCTGGTTGAAGACAAGTCAACAAGTGCAGTTAAACTCAGGATTGGACATCCCTCTTTTTCCCTCTCCTCCTTGGGGGCAACTGTGAGGTTCAATTGACAAACACTTGCTTTTAAATTATCTAGAATCTTCTCCAAAGAACATCAAAGAAGACAATAAGACTCCATACAGATCACTAACAATGTATATTGGGAGGAGAAGCTTAAATATACTCACTCACCCATTTACTCACCCATAATTTGTTTCTCTAAAATTCATCCTCTTCTCTTTAGCAAAGGGGTTAAGCAATTTTTAAAAACCTATTGTAACCCCCCACTACCCCCCACCACTTTTTGTGTAGGAGAGATAACATGAGGGGGAAGCTAGTTATGGGAGAAAGCTTTAAGATTTCCTATCAGAAGTGTCAGGGCTGTGGTGGATTATTGGTTAAGATATTGAGCTTGAGGACTGGAAGGCCAGCATTTTGAGACTCATCTGCCCCAACCCCTGCCAACCTAGCAGTTCGAAAGCAAGAAATTGCAAGTAGACAAATGGGTACTGCTTCGACAGGAAAGGTAAGAGTGTTCTATGCACTCCAGTGTCTAGACCTGCCTGCCACATGACCACGGAAACATCTGCACATGCAGACAGCTTTGGCTCTTTGGCTGTAAACAGAGATGAGTACTGTCCCATTAAGTCAAACACCATTGGCCTCTGAGCTAGGGAGACCTTGACCTTTACTATCAGAACTGTCAACATACAATAGATTAGTAGTTTGCATTAAATCAACATGATTTCATATCTCTAATACTGTACAGTGGTTCCCAATGTGGGTCCCATGCCCCACAGAGAGACTTCAATTCCCAGAAGCCTGAGTCAGTACATTGGCTGATCAGTGCTTTGGGGAATTGACTTAGGCTACTGGGAATTGAAGTACCCTCAGCTGTCAGACGTCCAGTTGTTGTTCAGTTGCACAGTCGATTCTGACCCTTTGCAACCCTATGGACCATTGTCCTCCAGGCACCCCTGTCCTCCACCATCCTCCTCATCCCACCCAGCTCTGTGCCCATTGTGTCTACAATGCCATTTAACCATCTCATCTTTGGCCGCCCCCTTCTTCTTTTGCCCTCTACCTTTCCCAGCATCAAAGCTTTCAGACGTCCAGACTCATCCTCAATTTAAAAAAACTGCAGATTCAGCATTTGCCTCAAGCATCTTGTTAGTTCAGGACGTTCTTTTGCAATCTCTTTCTTCAAATCCAAAGCCATGCAACTCAGGAAACAGAGAGGATCTCTTGCCTGCTCCATATAATTTGCCTGATATGTTACCAGGCTACTTGGCCAAAGCTCCAGGAAAATACAGGAGGAAAATCCTCCATCAAAGGATATGAAATAAATTCCATTCACATTTCTTTGTTAAAAAAGAGAGGGGAACACAGCACCTCCCTTGAGTTTACTCCCATGATCTGGTCATCCATAGTAAAATAGATGTCAAAACTTTGCAAACATTTCTGTTGAAAATTAAGCAAGTTAAAATCAAGGATTTTGCCCAATATGTTCACTAGATAGTTCCTTTCAGAGCATGATTTTGTTTTAAGGGCACTAGACAAACAGTGATGCATGTGTCAAATCCATATAATTACATCTCTGCTATTATATATTTATATGATTCCGCCATATGTCTGAGATATTTTTGAGTCACGAAAACCAAAACTATTCACAAGAGCAGCTAAAATTCAGAAAATGAAGGTGAGATCATGCAGTATTAGACAGTGAGGTTTGGAGACATTTTGTGGAAAGCAAAAGAAGAAAAAGTTGGCATAAGAATAGGATACTATTTATTCATTGAAACCGCTGGTATCCAGACAATAATTCCAAGGATAAAGTAATGTTATGAAAGTAATGCACACTAAAGGAGGAAAAAGCCTTTTCTTTATATGGTCATTTTTCTTCCTTCCTAATGCTTCCTGTGTGATCTGTGTTACTTCAGCCATATAAGGTTGACATTATAACATCTTTGTTACTCCTAAGATAGTAACACATGGGAACCAATGATTACAGACAAAAAATGACTTCTTACTCATTTCTTTTTAGTTTGTTTTATCAACTGATAAGCTACTTGTCAATGGACTGCAGTGGCTTAGTGGTTAAGATGCTGAACTTGATGGCTGGAAGGTTGGCAGGTCAGCAGTTCATGGCCGGAGTGCTGCATGATGAATTGAGTGCCCATCTCTGTACCAGCTCCTGCCAACCTTGCAGTTTGAAAGCAAGAAATTTCAAGTAGATAAATAGGTACCATTTTGTTGGGAAGGTAAAAAGTGTTCCGTGCATTCTGGTGTTTAGTCATGCCTGCCACATGTCCACGAAAACATCTGCAGACACAGCACTGGCTCTTTGGCTATAAACAGAGATGAGTAACAAACCATAGAGTTGGATATGACTGGCTTTCAAGCAAAGGTGACCTTTACCTTTACCTGTAACACTCTGCCATAAGTTGTGGAGAAATTTTCCACTCGGGATTTCTGACTCGGTGCAAATATACAGCAAAAGAAAAACCTCATGGCTTGGTTTCAGAGACCTATTTCTCCCCATAGCAATTTGTCACCATGTGTTCGTTCTTGTTCCCACTGCTGTTCTTGCTGTTACATTAATTATTGTTATTGGTGCTAGTGTTTCATGTACAAATGTTACCTATTCCAGAGGACTGAGCCTACATGTAAAGGTAGGGTTGCCATAATTCTTTCCCAACAAACAAAGACAGCCACGTGACGGTCATTACATTCTTCAAACTGTGCATGCGTTGAATGAGGTTGTCAAGGAGACCTACTGGAGTGCCTTCGTCCTCCTCTCCCCCCCCATGCTCACTTCCTTTTCCTCATTCTCCTTTCAGAGACCTTCAATTTATCCCATCGCCAAGCTCCCTGTCAGCTGGGAGGTGGGTTCACAGAAGCCCCCCTCCCACTGCCATGGGGACCTCCACTTACCGATGATCAGACCACGCTGATCAACCCAATCTCCTTCTTTTGCTTCAGCCACCAAGCTGCTGTGGCTGCTGCTACAGATGCTGGCTGGTGCTTAAGTAGAGATGCCACTCCACAACAGCAAGAAAAAGGCGAGAATTTTTTTCCAAACTAAGAGCATGCCTCTTGGTTTAAAACCTTGCAAATCCAGGACTTTTCAATGATTTTTACGGAACCAGCCAGGACAATCAAAATCTGGGAAAATCATGGTTTTCAGGGACATATAGCAACCCTATGTAAAGGTGCAGTATGATTCTGAACAGCAAATCCAGAAGTAAACAGAGGTTGATGGACTTCAGCAGGTTAAAAACAAATAGCAGAAAGTTGACCATATTATAACAAGGGACTACTTGCAGTAATTTAAAGGCCATTTGAAAGCCTGTTATAGTAAGTAAGACAAGGTATATCTACTGTTAGGTCCTGGAACCAACCTGCAAAAGGCCTTTTCTTGTGTCCTTACTAGACAGAAGGATGGCAAAACTGAGATGATGGGAGCTTACAGGTCTCAAACTGCTCAGCATCTTAACACCAAGCCACCAACACTTCAGATTACCTGGACCCAAGTCTATTAGGATTTATAGGTCATAACCAATTCTTATGATATCACCCATGCTTTTATTTCACTACATGAAACTATGCTGTGGTTGAATGTGACTGCCTCATTGCCAAGGGGTCTGTTTCCCAGACCCTTCCTTCCTTACTGAAGCAACATTTCTGACAAGCATTGCTATAATCTTGGGGGCATATGAAAAACACAGCAAGTACATTATTGTCAAGGCAAAATCACTGAACTCTGAGCCAGCTTAATCCCTGTCTAAACATTCGGAGATGGGAAACGATGCTTTAATCTTGTTTCAGGTCTCTCTTGTCAGTTTTGTCAACTGCTGCTAAATCATTCTTCTTCCAGATGCAATGTATTATGGAGGTTTTGGGACAAGGCAAAGGACAGGATGGCCAAAGTGGTCTTACATTTTATGGGAAATGCTTGCATGAATGTATTTTTTTCTGGATCACATAAGTGTTGATGAATGGTTCTGGCTCTTTTCATCCAAGGACAGGTGTCAAAACAGAGGCAGAATTTGAAAACACAACTTGTTTAGATCACATCTGCTGGAACTTCCCAGCAGGGGTGGCCATGGTTGGGCCGGCTAGGATATTCTGGGAGTTGTAGTCTTTAAAAGTAACTTTCCGTGTTGTGAAAAAGGATAAATGTGGTCTTTTGGGCTGAGTGTGCACAAATTTGCTGCTGTTAACCCCAAGACTGTTCCCTTTTTGCACGGGTTGCTTGGATACCAGAAGGTGGACATACAGAACATGGATGTTGGGTTGTGGGAGCAATCAGAGGTGAGCTAGTAAGAACTGGCAATCAGAAACACTATGGCTAGGGAGGAAAATGCTTCTACTCAGAATATTAAGACAAACCAAGAGAAAGGTTGAGGAGCAAGTCAAAAGTCTAGACTGAAGAATGAGGGCAAAGGAAGGCCTCAGAATTAAAGAAGACTTTAGTTGTGCACAGGGGTTCAGAAATCTAAATGTATGAGGAGTGGGAAAGTTGTGTTCCATCACTGAAGAGGAAAGCCAGGTGGCAGATGGGATTATCATTTATTTGAAGAAGGGCCATAGGTCATGGAATCTTCCTCATGGGGGATTTATGCCTCAATGTTTTACTTCTTTTTCTGTGGCTTGCTGATGGACACACAAGTTGTGGCCATTGCATGATGTGTGAGGATGACCTTGCTCATTAGAAGGCAGCTTCCTCTGTGCCAGACTACTAGGGGAGGGGTTCCCAAAACCTTTACGCCATGGGCTGGACCATGCCTCCTCAAGCAGCTGAGGAGGTTCCCCCACCAGACTGGTGGTTCCCCTGCTGTAAATACTGTTGTAAAATGCATCCATGGCTGCCGTAAAGGTGTTTACGACAGCTGCAGATGCATTTACGGCTGCCATAAATGTGTCCATTTCCACTTCTGGTGGTGGTGGCAGCAAGAAATGGTGCTGTGGGCCAGTTCCGGTCCATGGACCGTAGGTTGAGAACCCATGTACTAGGGAATGGGTTCTACCACTGTCACATGGTTCTCAGATTATTTGAAATGGGTTATAGCCTAGATCTGTCTTTTTTGTTAATTCTTTTCTTGGAGATCGATATTTTGTAACTTGAAAATTGTATTATATATTCCCTATTGTAAGCTGCCTTGAGTCGCACTTGTGCTGAGTAAGGCGGGATATAAAGTTAATAAATAATAATAATAATGAGCATTGTGCAGAAACGTCCCATACATGTATTCCCACATAGGGACAGATCTAGAACACTAAATCCCTTCCCCCCTTTGTTGCCACACCCATCACTTTTCTGAACGTTTCTTAAATCTGTTAATTTCCACTCCCCATCATCTCTTTTTATAACTACGGTTCAACTCCATCTTTTTTAATCCTCCTTCCTGTAATAAATGGACTGTTGAAAATTTTCTCTAAGTTCTTTACATTTTTTCCCTGTCTCCCTCTTTAATCTGTCCCCACCCCAGCTCAAGCCTGGAGTTCTTGCCCGACATTCAGTATGTCTTTGGGCTGCCTTTCCACCCACAGTATCAAAGCCGATATCCTCAAGAAGAGAAGACGCTCTCCTTGGCTGTCATGCAGTACCTGGCCAATTTTGTAAAATCTGGGTGAGTATTTAAAGTGCTTCTTTTGCTGTTATCCAGAGGCTTATGCAATGAGCTTTATGTGCACAACGAAACTTCTGAATTCCCTTTTCTAACAGCATCTCTGTGGGTGCTCCCTAAGCACATGGAAACTTTAGGACAATGGTTCCCAACCTTAGTTCCCCAGATGTTCTGGACCAAAACTCCAAGAAACCTTCACCATTGCTGTGCCGGCCAAGATTTCTGGGAAGTCAAAGTTGGGAGCCACTTGTTTAAGAGATTCAGAGCACACTGTTGTTAAATGTATACTTGGAACAAGGTTGATCGACTTTAATTTAAAATCTGGTCTCCAGATGGAGCCTTTGTCTGGATTAGTTTCATGTTCATGATGATGTACATAGCTGGGACTAACTTAAGAGCAATTTATTTCAGTGGTTGTACCTGAAGCATGTTGAGAATTACATTGAGGCCTATATCCTGTACCCATAGCATGGGGCTGTTGTCAACTGAGGTCAAAGTTTCTGAAGTTTTTCTATGGCTGAACATCCCGTATCAAATTGGCCATGTGGTTTTGACAGTCACTTCTCAGATGCTTATGGTTATGAACAAAGAGTGATGAAGTTTCTCCACAATGTCCCTCAGTTTCCTTGAAGTAGAACAAATGAAACTGATTTGGGGAAGTCAAGAATGAAACAAAAACTTCCTGGCTCTGTTGAAAAGATTCGGTCATATTTTTGGATGTTATTGCACATTCAGAGTTCAAGCACAAGTTGTTCAAAAATCCTCTTTCCTGTTGTGGAATTAAACCCCCAAATTATATATGGATCTAGTGAAGATTTCCATAGAGTAAATGATAGAGTTTTATGCAATTGGAAGGTGCCTCTAGCCCCATCTAATCCATGATTACAACCCCACTGCTGTAAGAAACCCACAGCTAGAGAGACCATGGACAAGTCAAAAATTACTCCCAAAACTCCCTCTTGTTCCAATTAATTCTTCCAAGATGGTTTATCCTAATATTGTACATAATATGCCAGGACTCTTTATTAGTGTGAGGAGAGGGAAGAAGAAGTCTATATCAACATAGTGTTCTTCAGCAGTGTCTTTGAATGGCAAGGCATGTATTTTAATTAACTTGCAAGTGCATAATCACAGCATGAGTAAGAGCAGCTCAGTTGCGGAGTCTTCTTCTTCAAGTGCCGTATCCAATTTTGAATATTGGCTATCATCATGACAATTAGCCATGAAGATTGTCCTGGGAGCAATATAATGAAGTGGTCTTCCATTTGCCTTCTACATTGCCGCAAGTTACTTTCTGGTCCTGAGCCCTTTGGGGATGTGAAGTTCTCATCGGCCACAGGACAGTATTGACGAAGCTGCTGCCCTCCATTAAGATGGATTCAAGTGAGATTTAATCCACTCAGAGAGCATCACCCTTCCCTGTGGACTTCTCCACCCAAGGATGTTAGTCCTAAGACTTGTCAGGTTAGTTCCCACCTGACACACAGCGTAGAGTTGTTGGCAGGATGGTCGACTCCCGTGATTGCGAACTTTAGCACACCAGGTGTTCTTGGACTTTAATTACCTGAAGCCCAAGTCAGCACTCCTGCTGATCAGAGTTTCTGGGAATTGAAGTTCAAGAACACCTAGAGTGCCAAGGTTCACCTTCACTGGTCTAGCATAGCAGGATAACCTGGCCAGACATGCAGTTGAGGAGTACCACAGGGGCAACTGTTACCACACTCCCAGACTTTGCTTGACCTACTTTGTGCTGGCACACTCTGGAACCGCTCAGAAATTTTGTATGAACAGGTGGCTGAAAGGATTGGACCAGGGCATCTCAGTGACCAGCTTGCCAAAAGGTCTTTAAGCAGCCACAATCGGTTCCTCCAAGGTAGCAGTGGCTCAATGGTAAAGAAGCTCGCCTTGTTAGCTGGAAGGCCGGCAGGTCGGTAGTTTGAGACCTGGGTAGTACATGACGGTTTGAATGCCTGTCTCTGTCTCAGCTCTTGGGGACATGAAAGGAGCCTCATTCAGGCCATACCTGTCAAGTTTTGGATTTGGAAATAAGGGAAATTTCCCAGCAAATAAGGGATACTTGACAGTTATGCTTTTCCTGTGCTGCCCTCCAATGGCGGCAATAGGGCATTGCAGTCTAATTAATAAGGGATGACGGCAGGAAAGAGGGTAAAATAAGGGGTTTTCCCGGCCAATAAGGGATACTTGACAGCTATGATTCAGGCGTCCCCTCCCCTGAGCAGAGTTTTTCCAACAAAAATCTTTTCAGCCCAGGATAATTTCTGACATGAAATTATTATCGGTTCCTCGCATACACTTATTGCAAGTGCACAAAAGCAATACATTTTTGCAGAATATAAGAATTCCTTTTCTAGATCTGGCCATGTCCCATCAAGTCCAATAATCCACAAAATATGATCACATAAACCTGGAAAATCTTAATCAAGAAATTTAAGAGGGGCCTTTTCCCCAGCCATTGGTGTTCCCAGCCAAGGTGGCACATGGTATTGAAGATATATTTCATGTACCTGGAAATTCTGTTAGTTATTGCTAGTAATAATTATTGATAAAGCTACTCTCTTTGAAGTTAATCTTTCTTCATCGTGCCCCCTGTCTTTTGGATCATAAGCTAGCTTGCAGTACAAAGCTGGAAGCTTTTCACACTCAGATTAAAAAAAAAATATGCCACATCAAAGGTGTGGAAAAGAACAAATGTCCATTTATCTTTTTAAATATTTAATGCCTGTTTTGTGAGCTGTCGATATTGTGAACTAGGTGAATGAATCATTTCTGTTCTCTCCCCCCAAACCCCACAGAAACCCCAATGTTCCTTATAAATTCTCCAGAAAAGGGACTGGAATAATACCACCATGGCCTATGTTTCGAGCAGACACTGGTGGAGACAATTATAAAGAATTTACCACTTCCTTAGAGAATCGTAAAGGCCTAAAAGAAGCAGAATGTTCATTTTGGATTGATTACATCCAACCGCTCAAAGCTTCAGCAAGTTGTAAGTTTATGATCCACAATCCCTCCCTCCTAGTCTCTCTCTCTCTGTCTACATGGGCATAACAGTCCATTATTTGAGGTGTTTTGGAGGCATGTTGGTCCATGATAAAAAAAAATTGCATGCATATATCTTGCATGCTGAATTGGTTCAATCAACCCCATTCTGCCCCAGTTTTAGCCTTCATCAGGGGGTTCTCCTAAATTGAGGTTCTAGATCCAGGGTTCCAAACCTTTTTACGCCAGACCACACCTCTGGAAGTGGAAGTAAATATGCCTGCTTCTGCATTTACAACAGCCACAGGTACATTTATGGCTGAAGTAACTGCATTTACACATGTGCGAGTGCATTTCATGGCTGTCGTAAATGCGTCCACTTCCACTTCTGGGTGTGGTGGTGGTAGCAGCCCACATGAAATGGTGCCATGGGCCAGGTCCGGACCATGGGGGATAGGTTGGGGACCTCTTATTGATTTAAGTACTCTTTTGCTCCTATTCCTTATCATATAGTGATGGAAATGGGGATTTTTTTTTTAATTGAGGTATTTATGTTTGGATGATGGACACGGTATAAATTGCTTTGGATCCAATTAATGGGGAAAGGTGGGGTACATAGAAAGAGCCTCTTGAAAGATTGTGGTATTTTTGAGCCACAATCGGGCTTACCCCAGGGAATGGAAAACTGGCTAATCTTTTTCACACTACGTTAGGCGAAAGAAACTACAGAATGGATTTACCAAAATCCATTTTGATCTCATTTTGACAGTTTCATGTCTGGCCTAGACACTAAAGAAGAAGAAGAATGGGGAAAGCTGCAACTCATATCTGAAAATGCATTTCCCCCCTAAAGTAGGAAGAACGGCATTGTAATTAATTTGTTTAGGGGGATCCCAGTTTGCCATGAAGTGATCCACACACTATGGTCACAGAGCCATGTCCCGTGACCCATATGAAATGAGACATGCATGATTTAACACCAGGACTGCAATGGACTGCCGCAGCCTGGAGGATATGGAGAAGGTGCACCTTCACAGCCAATCCATCTGGCATGGCATCTTCTGCCTCCTTGACTGTTGGGAATCAATAGTGATGTGGTTCCTCCTCTGCTCATTTTGCCATTGGACCAAATATGTTGGTTTCCAGTGGCATTTTCCCCATCACCCCACCTAAAGGGGCTCATCCACCCATAGCTGTTGGCTCCTTTAGGGAGTCAGGTTATTTACCACCACCCAACACTTGACGTTGAGTCAATGGCTGTACGGTCTACTCCATTACTGTAGTGGGATGTCCAGACAGACAGGAGGAAATGTGGCATACAGCACTTCAAAAGAGAGAAAAACCCTTTATGTGAATTCTCTTATGTGTGGATTATGCCCATGGATAAGTAAAACAATCATTGTTACATTTTAAGAAGTGCAAGCTTAGTTGTAGCTAATTGAATTAGCATAGAGTGATCTGTCATCTCACAGCAGTGGCTATTAAATAAGAATTAATCTACTGCAGCGCTTCTAGACAGCTGCTGAACAGACTAATGTGAGATAATAATTAGTGAAATTGTTACTCCAGTATGAAATTCTCTGTGTGATTCTTCTTGCATGGGTTCTAGTTTCAGGAGGAAGAGAACAGCCTGTCACTGGAAGATCCACCAAGGAATCTGAAGGTATTTCTAAAACTACTCAGATGAAGCCCCTAGGAGATAAAGTAGCCTACAGCAAATAAAGCCTAGACAAGAGCTTCTGTCTGCTTTTGGAGTGACTGGAAGAAATCTGGATGTTCTAGATCTAAGTGGGAGAATAATTTTCCTGTATCATAACAATGCGCCCATACTATAATGTCAATTATGGTTGATGTTGTTCAAGGCAGACAAAATGGCATATATATCAAAATGACATATAAACTTAATTGGTGAGTTTATGACCCTATGGTTTAAATATGTCTAGCACATCAAATTGTGAGCATAGGACTCAATAAAATGATGAAACACTTTTCAAAAAAAATGCCTGTATTTTGTGTAATTCTTAAGATATCCTTCCTGTCAATTGCCTGTTTTACATTCATTTATGGGCAAACTCTGATTGGCTTAATCTGGAATAAATTTTGTATCATAAGGAAAGGATGAGGAACCTGTAGCTCTCTGAAAGTGGACAGATTACTGTGCCTTTCACTCCTCCTTATTGGCTATGCTAGTAAGGAAATATTTTGTTGTTGCTCAGTCGCAGTAGAGTCTGACCCTTTGCAAATCCATGGACTACAGCATGCCAGGCTCCTCTGTCATCCTCCATAGTCTGCCCAGATCTATGCCCACTGCGTCAAAAATGCCATCTAGCCATCTCATCCTCTGCTACCGCCTTCTACTTTTGCCTTCAATCTTTCCCAGCATCAGGGCCTTCTCCAGTGAGTCCTCTCTTCTCATTTGGTAGCCAAAGTACTTGAGCTTCAGCTTCAGTATTTGTCCTTCTAAGAAGCAGTCAGGGTTGATTTCCTTTAGGATGGACTGATTTGATCTCCTTGCAGTCCAGGGGACACTCAAACGTCTTCTCCAGCACCGCAGTTCAAAGGCATCTATTCTTCTGTGCTCAGCCTTCCTAATGGATAGGAGTTCCTAAAGAGAACCCGGTTGTACTTTAGTATGAGGAGAGTTATGGTGGTGGAATGTAACCTTTATCAATTAAGAGTGCTAAGAAAATGGAATAAAACCTTAATTTTGGCACTTTCACGTCTGGCCTAGACATGGAAGAAGAAGAATTTAATTAAGATAAGTCTATCAGACAGGCCTCATCCCTTACAATCTGCAGTGCTCTAATCTAAGATAAATAAAATAATGGGTTCCATATGATCTCTTGTTTTGCATTCACGGGTATTGACAAATCTGGTGAACCACATCCTGAAATCCCACTTGATGGAAAAGAACAACAACTCGACCAACATAGCCTTGCCTCTCTCAAATAAGGAAAGTAGGATATTCCTCCTCTGTGTGTCTCACAAAAGTAATTCAGAGCAAGAACAGTGAATCCTGCTTCCTTCACTCCCGCTGCCCCCTCTGGCAATGACAGCCTTAATAAATCTGGTTTGTGGAAGCTGTTTTTCTGGCGTCAAAAGGGCTTCTGTTGTGAATGATCTAAAAAGAACAGCTTGTTTGTTTTCCTTTGAGTTCATTTGAGACATTCTTCCAACTATAGTTCATCTGAGTAGAAGTATGACCACAGAAACCCAGAGAAACCATAGTGGTCATAGCATTTTAATTTTTTTATTTTAAAAAAACTCCTATTATTTTACCTTTTATTTCTGCAATCTTGCAAGAAATCAAAGTTGCTTCTCCCACACACAACTTATGACACCAAGAACATTTGAGTTCCCTGTCCTTCAACCTTGGCTAACCCTGGCTTTGGAATGAAACATTGCAAGAACTTATTGTGTAGAAAGATGACATTAATTTGATAGGAGTGCAATCCTATAAATTATCTACTCAGCCCTTAGACCCACTGGGTTCTCCCCTGGAAATGTTTTGGTCATGATGCTCACAAAGAAAGTCATTTGGGAATCCAAATACATGGTTGTAATTATGAATTTTGAATCCAACTCTCAAATCCGAATGTTGGTGTTAGTTCACATTCCTAGTTAAGGAGAAAGCAAACACAGCACACACAAATATTTTCTCACTAAGCCAATTACACTGTTGTTCATAATCAGAAATGGATAGAGATAAGTATCCAGGTTTCAAAAGCACCTTTCAAAAAATAATTTCTACTTCTGTATGGATTCCTGCTCTGAGATGTGTCTTCTGGTCTGCAAACTTAAAAAGGCAAAGACTTCATTCACGGTCTTAAAAGCTGGCAACCTTACAAATGTAAGGTTTATATCAGGGGTTTGCAACCTACAGCGCCATTTCACGTGGCCCACTGCCCTTGCTCCCAGCAGCGGTGGTGGCAGAAGTGCTAGAAACAGCTGCATCCACATTTGCAGCTGTCATAAACACATTTATGACAGCTGGCAGTGTTATGCTGCTACAGGTGCACACAGGTGCCCGGGCACTGGTAGCGGAAATTCCCCCAGGCCAGCCATGACCACCTCCCTACCCCAGGCCATGGTGTAGGGAGGCCAAGTGGGCATGGCCCACAGAGTTAGCCATGCCCACAGAGTTAGCCACGCCCATGGTAGGGGTAGTAAATTTTTTTTGCAGTGCATCACTGAGCTGTGGACATGTTTTATGGCAGCAGGTATGACAGGGGAACCAACAGTCCAGCCCGTTCAGCTGTCTGAGGGAGCATGACCCAGCCCATGGCTTCAAAAGGTTGTTTATATATATATAATTGAATGTGCAAGAAAGCAATCTTTTACTTCTTGTTCTGCCAGATCCGAATCTGAATATTGGCTATCCTCATGACAATTAGCCATGAAGACTGTCCTGAGACTATAATGCAGTGGCCTTTCATCTGCCTTCTGCAATTCAGTGTGACACCCATACCACTGATCTTGTTCCACATGTCACTTTCTGGTCCTGATGCTTTTAGCATGCAAAGTCCTCATCAGCCCCAGGCCAGGATAGATGAAGCGGCTGCCCTCCATCAAGATGGATTCAAGTGGGATTTAATCCATTTGGAGACCATCACCCTTCCCTGTGCTGAGGACTAACACTCAAGGCTGTTAGTCCTCAGGGTTGTCATGCTAGTTAACCGCCACCTGATGATAGGCGTTGAGTAAGGTCTACTCTATTATCATAGCAGGATAACCTGGCCAGACACTCAAAGCAATCTGGATCAAACTCCCTAAATGCATGGAAGCATCATAATTTTATGGTGGGTGAAATAACTCGCTCATCTAATCTGGAAAGTCCACACATCACTGTTTTTATGGTGAGTGAAATAACTGCTGTACCTAATGTGGAAAGTCACAGACAAAGTCTATTTTCAAGAAAATTGCTCGTTGTGAGCTGAAAGAAGAGTGAAAGCTGGCTGCCTCCTCCTCTGTGTCTAAGCCAGATGTGAAATTGCCAAAATGAAGCTATCTTTTCGTGAGTTCATTCTCCAGTAGTGAAAGCTGGCAAAGACTGGCAACAGGGGTAGTGAGATATTGGGGGTATTGGTTGCAGAGGATACACTTTGATGTGCTTTTCAAGCCAACAGTTCTGTAGCTATCTAGGCTTACCTTGAGAAGCATCATTCTATCTTTGTAAGTGAACTCTTCATCTGCCTGGCTCAAGAATCAGTCACAAAATTCTGCTCAGAGTCTGCGGTCAATTCCACTTTTCAAAGTTTTCTACAATCTCTCTGTGGCCACTATGAATGCCTTAGGTGGCCAGAAGAATTTAAAACTTTCCACATTCTTGTCCAGTACTCAGTGACTCAGAAGCTTTAAATAAGGGTTTCTCAACCTGTGGCCCACAGGCCAGATGTGGCCCAGGGCACCATTTCATGTGGCCCACCTCCACCACACCAAGAATTGCCATGTGATGGAGGAAGGGCAAAATGGTCTTCTGGCCCCTTATGCTGTCTGAGGGAACGTGACCCGGCCCCCGGCTTAAAAGGGTTTCAAACTCTTGCTTTAAATAAAGACACGGCTGTAAAATTCTCAGCTTACTGCACACAAAATCCAGACATATCCATGTCTGAAAAAGCCGAGAGCGGCTTCACTGCAGTCACTCCTCATTAATGCGTAGCCCATCAGGGGTTAGCATGCAGAACATCAGGGTAAGGTAAGAAAGCAACAAAAGTCAGCAAATCAGAAGTGAATATTCCTGTTGTTGTTGTTAGTTTAATTTGTATACCACTTTTCCCAACCCTGTGGGTGACTCAAAGCGGTTTGCAACATATCAGATACATAGTAAAGTTAAAGGTAAAAGTTTCCCTTGCTCGAAAGCCAGTCGTATCCGACTCTAGGGTGCAGTGCTCATCTCTGTTTCAAAGCCGAAGAGCCAGCGCTGTCTGCTGCTGCAGATGTTTTCGTGGTCATGTGGCAGGCATGACTAGACACCGGAACGCTGTTACCTTCCCACCAAAGTGGTCCCTATTTATCTCCTTGCAATTTCTTGCTTTCGAACTGCTAGGTTGGCAGGAGCTGGGACAAAGATGGGAGCTCATTCTGTCCTGCAGTACTTGGGAATAGAACTGCTGACCTTCTGCCTCCCAGTCAGTGTCTTAGCCACATGCGTCACTGCAGTCAGATACATAATTAGATACAAAATACAAAAAATAATAATACAAAAACTATATTGAAAATACAAGAACTGTCTGTTGAAAATATCTAACTGTTTTCAAAGGCAGGGTTTTAAGTACACACTTAACACTTCCATCTAAATCAGGGGTTCCCAACCTTTTCAAGCACGGGGCTGGGTCACACTCTCTCAGTCAGTTTCAAGGGCCAGATGGCCATTTTTGCCCTGCCTGCAGGATGGTACCCCTTGAGTGGTACCTATGTATCTACTTACAATTTCTTCCTTTCAAACTGCTATGCGTGATATGTTGATCGTTACCACTTCGGTGGAAAAGGTAACAGCACTCCATGTGCTCCGGTGCCTAGGCATGCCTAACACATGTCCACGGAAACATCTGCAGATGCAGACAGCACTAGCTCTTTGGCTATAAACGGAGATGAGCGCTGAATCCTAGAGTTGGATGCGACTAGCTTTCGAGAAAGAGTGACATTTACCTCTACCTTACACTAACTGCAAAAAGTCTCTAACATTTCTCCTCAAACAGCTACTTGGCTCAAACATCTGGCTCTGAGGAGCCCTTTCCAAATGTCTGGCATCTTAGGCCTTGTTAGTTCTAACACCAAGCTTAAGAACATAAGAACAGCCTTGCTGGAAGAGGCCACAGGAGCCCATCCAGCCCAGCATTCTGTCTCACACCATTTGCTTCAGGGTATTATTCCCAAGCAGATGCCTTCACCTGCTTAGGATTCCCTGGAAATGGCATTGAGAGATATTCTGCCTATCTCTCCAACCCGGAGGTTGGAGAGATAGGCAGGATAAGCTTTGTAGGTTACTTTTTAAAAATAACTAGTTGCTTTAATTACTTTCATTACCATCTCACCAGTTACAAAGGTGGTTTGATGAAATGTGTTCCCATATTTAGCAAAGTGAAAGAACATATGGAATTCCTCTTTTGTTCATCCTACTGGCAAAATCTGATACTTCACCTTGAAAATACTTTTAAAATGCAACAGGTGATAGAAAATGCTTCCTTGCAACGGAGGATTCATAGCAGAATGATATAAAAGTTGAAAAACACCATAATGATTTTTCCATTGTGTTGTCTTAATGGTTTGAGACATGCTTTTTGAAAACCTAAGGTAAGATAAATTGTGACTATTCATTGCATCCCTAATTATTTGTCCCCTTGGATTTCTAATTTCTGTTTTGTGCGTTTACTGTACAATGAAAAATTTGTGCCTGCTCCTTTAATCTAAAAGATGAAAACCTTTTGGGCTGAAACTAAACAACTTTTGTGCTTTCTAATTCTATCACTTCTTCAGATGATTGATTTTAGCTGGCTAAGGAATTGTACGAGAAGAACAACATAAGTCAGGATAGTTTTGGATGCTGTAGACTTAAGTTTTCCAGGTTACGTTGTACACATTGGAACACTTCAGGAAAAAGAGAAGAGCATTACTTTTAAGAGTAACACTCTCAAAAGCCTTTAGGCTTGTTCACTGATGGTACAGCAGAAAAAATTGGCATTCTCCACAGGAAGTCTAAAAAGCATGCCAACTGGAGGTAATCTTTTTCACAGCTGTTCATCTACAGCCAACCTTACTTGATGCAATGCAAAGCCTTCAAATATATGATGCATTGGAGACATGAGGTACACAGAAAGAGCCTCTTCGAAGATTGTGGTATTTTAGAACCACATAAGAATATAACATAAGAGCAGCCTTGCTGGAACAGGCCACAGCCCATCCAGTCCAGCATTTTGTCTCACACAGTGGCTCACCATTTCCTTCAGGGTATTCCCAAGAGGATGCCTTCACCTGATTAGGGTTCCCTGGAAATGGCATTGAGAGATATCCTGCCTATCTCTCCAACCCCGAGGTTGTCCTTAAGTATCCATAATTATAGCCTTGTCCTCCATGAACTTGTCTAATCCTTTCTTCAAGCTGTCAAGACTGACAGCTGTCACCACTTCTTCTGGCAGGGAGTTCCATAGACCAGTAATCCTCTGGGTGAAAAAGTACTTTCTCTTATTTGTTTGAGAACTAGTACCCAAAAGTTTCATCGAGTGTCCCCTAGTTCTAGTGTTGTGCGATAGGGAAAACAGTTTTTCCTTATCTACTTTGTCCACACCATGCATGATTTTATAAACTTCAATCAGGTCACCTCTTAGACGCCGTTGTTCAAGAGTGAAAAGGCCCAACCGTTGCAGCCTCAGATGGTAAGGAAGGTGTTCCAGTCCCCTAATCATTCTGGTTGCCCTCCTCTGCACTTTCTCCAGCTCCATAATATCCTTCTGGAGGTATGGCGACCAGAACTGTACACAGTATTCCAGATGGGGCCTCACCATAGATTTATAAAGAGGCAAAATGACACTTGCTGACTTATTTTCTATACCCTTCCTAATGATCCCTAACATTGAGTTTGCTTTTTTCACTGCTGAGGCACACTGGGTTGACACCTTCATTGAGTTGTCCACCAGGACACCAAGGTCCCTTTCCTGGTTTGTCGCAGAGAGTTCAGACCCCGTCAGTTTATAAATGTAATTGGGGTTCTTTGCCCCAACATGCATCACTCTGCACTTACTAATGTTGAAACTCATTTGCCACTGTTTTGCCCACTCCCCCAGTGTCAAGAGATCCCTCTGGAGCTCCTCACAATCTCTCACAGTTTTCACTACCCTGTATAATTTAGTGTCGTCAGCAAATTTGGCTACCTTGCTTTTTACTCCTACCTCTAGATCATTTATGAAGAGGTTGAAAAGCAGGGGTCCCAGTACTGAACCTTGGAGGACCCCACTCTTTACTTCCCTCCACTTGGAGAAGTGTCCATTTAGTGCTACCCTCTGTTTCCTGTCCCTTAGCCAGTTGCTGATCCAGGACAAGACCTGTCCCTTTATTCCATGACTGGTAAGTTTAGTCAAGAGCCTTTGGTGTGGGACCTTGTCAAAAGCCTTCTGAAAGTCCAGATAAACAATGTCAACTGGATCCCCCTTATCCACATGCTTGTTGACACTCTCAAAAATTTCCAACAGGTTAGTGAGGCATGATTTGCCCTTGTAAAAGCCATGTTGGCTCTCCTTTAGCAGCGCCTTCTCTTCTATGTGCCTATTAATTCTATCTTTTAGGATGGTTTCCATCACTTTACCTGGGACACATGTCAAACTGACAGGTCGGTAATTTCCTGGATCACCCCTGGAACCTTTTTTGAAAATGCAAGCGCGGCGCCAAAATGGCCGCCGCGCTCTTTGCGGGCCCCCCCCACAGGACAGAGAATCCGGGTAGTTAGGGGCGTGGCCAGCTCCCTTATAAAAGGGGTGGCCACGAGGCAGCCGAGCTGCCATTTTACCTCAGCGACGGAGCGGAGAAGTCTTTTCCCCTGTGTCTCCGTCGCTCTTTAGCTTACCGGGAAGCCTTTTGGTGGCGATTCTTCCTTTTCGGCTTCCCTTGGCTTCAGTAGAGATGCCTTCGAAGAAGAAGGCGGCTTCGAGTGCGGCTCGCGCTGTTAGGAGGCGCAACCCAGGTCGGAGGACCGCGGTGCCGCCTCCTCAGCAGCCGCCTTCGCAGGCCCCGGCCGGGGCTGGCGGAATGGGGTCTATTGCCCCTTGGCCCGGAGTGGGCGAACAGAATGCGGGCGCGGAAGGGGTTCCGGCCCGCGGCCCGCGAGCGGTGGACACCGCTCCTGCACCTGCCCACCCTGTTGGGCCTGCTGCTCTTGGGTCGCAGCCTCCCCCTGGGCCCTCTAGCCTTGGGGGGTGGTGCGGCCCCCTGCCTTGGCAGGTTTCTCCACCGACCCTGCCGGGCTTCGGTGCTGGCCAATGGCCATATTCGGGTCCTGGGGTACAGGGACCTGTACCCACGCCTGGACCGGGCGGGCCGGCCGGCCCTTGGCCCCAGGTCGACGTGGCAGCCTTACTGGCCCGTATTGCGGCCCTGGAAGCGTCGTTGGCTCGGGCCAGTCAGGCGGGAGCCCCCTTTGGGGTCCCTTTTGCGGCGCTGTCGGCAGGAGGACAACAACCGACAGGGAGGGTTGAGCTGCTGCAGGCGCGTGGCGCGGTTTCGCCAACTGCCTCGCAGCTCCCCAGTCAGCAGCCAGGTGCGGGTCAGGCCCCGGTGATGAGCTCTACGTCGGTCGTGAGCTCCGACGCCCCCAGTGGGCCGGAATCCCCGGTGGGGGCGGCCCGCGGGGGTGCAGCATGTGAGTATACGGTGCAAGCGAGTACACCCACACACATTCCCAATATGGGGGGGAGCTTTTCAATGGCCTTGGCCTCGCGCGGGTGGTGCGGGGGCCACGCTGTCGGCACCCCACCCGGCGACGACGACTGCCACCCTGGGCACTGGGGTGGGTACTTGTTCTTACACTGCGGGGAATGTTCTGGGGGTGGCTGGGCTAGCTCAGGCCCCTTTTCCTATGGCTCCGGTGCCTTTTTCGGCTTTGCCGACGGCGGGGTATTCCTTGCCACTGGGTGATCACTTGGCACAGACTACCAGAGAAAAGATATGGCGGGGGGAGTATGTAGATATCTTCTCACTCCTGAACAGAGAGCCCACCAAGGAAGAAAGGGAGGGACAGGATGAGAAGGACAAGGAACAGGCACGTCGCCGTAAGCCGCCACGTACCTGGGCCAACTGGCTCCCTGCTTATTTAATATACATGGCGGTGTACTTGAGGGCGCGGCCGGATTTGGCTATTCCCATGGTCCAATATTTGGACAACATATATAGGGCGATGGTTGATTTCCCGGGTCCCTCGTGGTTAGCCTATGACGAGGAATTCCGTATGAGGATTCCCCTTCACCCCGAGATGAGATGGGATGAGCCGTGCCAGAGGCTTTGGCTTTTGTACATGACGCCCACACGCCCCGCCCCGGGAGACAGATACCATTGTGGACATGCGGTCCAGCGAGCAGCTCCAGCGCAGGTTACCCGCCAAGCGGCGGGGCAGGGGGTTCCAGCCCGCCTGCTGTGCTGGACTTTCTCGTCCAATGGTTCCTGTAATAGGAAGAATTGTAAGTACAGGCATGAGTGTCCCACATGTGCGGACCCCCACGCAGCCTCCGCCTGTCCCAGGCCTGGAGGGACAAGGGGCAGAGGGAGGGGCGGACAGTGGGCTGGCAAGACTGCCACGGATGGAGCTGGTTCTCCAAAAGGCCCCCTCCCCAATTAATGTGGACATGCTGGAGCGTTGGCTCGCATCGTACCCGAAGGGGGAGGATGGGGAGTATCTCCTTCAGGGTTTTAAGCAGGGATTCCGTATCCCTTTCATGGGTGATAGGTCCCCTCAGGATGCCCCTAACCTTTTATCCCTCAGAGGGAGGGAGGACGTGGCTGCGGCCAGCATTAAAAAAGAGTTAGATGCGGGCAGGGTCGCTGGACCTTTCCCTGCACCCCCGTTTCCCAATCTTAAGGTGTCGCCACTGGGCTTGGTCCCCAAAAAGTCCCTAGGCGAGTTTCGCCTTATTCATCATTTGTCCTACCCAGCCGGCCGATCGGTCAATGATGCTATCCCTGATGACCTTTGTTCAGTCAGGTATACATCGTTTGACCATGCGCTGCGCATGGTGCGCTCGTGTGGCCCGGGTGCCCTGCTGGCCAAGTGCGACATTAAGTCGGCTTTTCGCCTTTTGCCAGTGCATCCGGGCGACTTTGAGTTGCTGGGTTTCAAATTTAAGGGTGAATATTATTTTGATAAGGCCATGCCTTTTGGCTGTTCCATATCATGCTCGGCCTTCGAGCGTTTTAGCACCTTCCTAGAGTGGGCTTTCGTACGCAGGTCAGGGTCTCGGTCTGTAGCCCATTACCTGGATGACTTTTTATTCGGGGGTGAACGGGGCTGGGACACGTGCACACGTCTCCTCAACACATTTCAGACGCTAATGGAGGAACTCAGTGTCCCTTTAGCGCCCGAAAAGACCGAGGGCCCATCTACCAAGCTAGTATTCCTGAGGGTGGAGATTGACACAGTAGCGCAGGCTTCTAGGTTACCGGGCGATAAGGTGTCCAGGATAGTGGCCCTTATCTCGGATTTGCTGGCCAAGCGCAAGGCATCACTGAGGGAACTGCAGGTGCTTCATGGTCACCTCAATTTCGCTTGCAGGGTGGTCGCACCGGGCAGAGCTTTTGCCCGGCGCTTATGCGACGCCATGGCAGGGTTATCCAGGCCCCACCATAGAGTTAGGCTTACCCGGGGTATCAGGGCAGACATGTTTGTCTGGTTGCAATTCCTGAGGGAGTTCAATGGGGTCTCATTTTGGAGGTCTGACCTCCTGGCATCCCCCAATTTTCAGATCCAGTCTGATGCCTCAGGATCCCTGGGTTATGGGATGTACTTCAATGGGAAGTGGGCCTATGGTGGGTGGCCACCGGCCTGGGCAGGCACGGGTCGCCTGCGGGATCTCACATACCTGGAATTTTTCCCTATTCTGGGGGCTTTGATGCTATGGGGCGAGCAGTGGGCTAATTCGGTTGTGCATTTCTGGTGTGACAATGCTGCTGTTGTCCACATTGTCAATGCACAGACTTCCAAATCGCCCAGGGTTATGGAACTAGTGCGCCATTTTGTGTTGCGCTGCCTGCGCCTCAATGTCTTGTTCAGGGCCAGGCATGTTCCAAGGATTAATAATGATATTGCTGACGCTTTGTCCCGCCTGCAGATCTCCCGGTTCCGCGCCTTGGCCCCGGATGCGGAGGAATTTCCCTCGCCACTCCCAGACGAGATGTGGACTATTGGCAAGGAGAGGTGAACCGGGCGATTGGCCTGTCACTAGCGCCACGCACGCGTAAGGCGTATCAACACGCATTCAATTCTTACAGAGCATTTTCTGCTCAATTTCACCTGCCAGAGACCTGGCCTATCCCGGTGGACCATGTTCTGCGGTTCATGGTTCACCTGCATGCACAGGGCCTCGCACCTCGCACCATAGCATCCAAGCTCTCGGCGTTGGCTTTTATGGCCAAAGTGGGAGGTCATGTGGACACCACCTCTGACTTCCGTGTGAGATATGTTTTGGAGGGGTGGGTGCGCGAGCGCGGGCGTTGCCCGGACGACCGGCACCCTATTTCCCCAGGGGTTCTTACCCAGTTGGCCCGGGGCTGGCCAGGCCTCTGTTTTGATCATTATGAGGCAGCCCTCTTCCATGCAGCCACAACGGTGGCATTTTTTGGAGCGCTCCGCATCAGCGAACTTGTGATGCTGTCTAAGGCGGATGCAAGTTGTAGGGCACTGGAACTCGAAGATGTCTATGTTGCCAAAGACTGGGCTCAGTTGAGGATACGCTCCTCTAAAACAGATCAGCATGGCGTAGGCAGTGGTGTAAGACTGCTACGGTGTTCTTTGGCAGACATCTGTCCGGTTGGTGCCCTACAGGAGTACCTGGCACTGCGTGGCATGCACCACGGCCCGTTTTTCTGTCACCGAGATGGGTCTCCCCTTACTAAATTTCAGTTTTGGAAGGTGACAGGCAGAGCCCTCACCAGGGTGGGCCTACCAGGTGCCCGTTACGGCACACATTCATTCCGTATTGGTGCAGCCTCTACAGCAGCTGCTTTTGGGTACTCTGGGGCTGACATACGTAGCATGGGGAGGTGGGGCTCGCAATGTTTTCAGTTTTATGTGCGCCCACTCCCGCCATGAGTACCAATCCAGTCACCTTACCGCCTTTTTTCTCAATTTTCTTACAGACCCTGGGTGTCGTATTACACCGGTGACAGTATGGCTGGTGGGCCACAGCTATGTGCACAGGGCAGCGCGTTACGCTGCGGCGACAGAGTGGGGACCCCGACTGGGACTGGGTGAACACGCCAGTCTCACATGGCATGGTAAGCCTGGGATGTTATGGCGGGAGCTGCGGCCTTTCCTTTTTTCTGGCCTGGGTGCTGACCCGCCTGACATTCTCATCATTCACCTGGGGGGCAATGATTTGGGCCAGGTCACCGGCTTATCGCTCAAGCATGCGATTTGCGAGGACCTCGCCTACTTGCATTATGTCTGGCCTGCCACAACCCTGGTTTGGTCGGACATTGTCCCGCGCCATTCTTATAGAGGGGGCGTTAACCTCCTGGCCCTTGACCGCGCTAGGCGCACGGTCAATAGGGCGGTGGCGCGGTTTCTTGCCGACAGGGCTTGGGGACGGGTCAGTCATCACCCCGCTATTAGCCTACAAAATTATGACTTGTACGCAGGGGATGGGGTCCATCTGTCGCGAGGAGGTATGGACCTCCTGTTGGGTGATTGGCGAGCAGGCCTGTTGACCGAGCTGACGGTCTGGGGGGGGGGCGTCAGGCCTTCTTTGAAGCCCCTCCGTGTGGCGGGTAGCACTGGTAAGGTAAACAGTATGACCCACAGGTATCCGGCAGGTTCGCAATTGACTGGACAACACTAGACAGGAATAAATTAGTTAAACGTTGTCCGGTCAACGATGAACCAGGCGACGGGGTGATGACGATAGCTAACCAGCATGCATCACCCCGTGATTTCACGGATACGCGTCAGAGGGTGGGGTCATGAGTTAGATATTGACTACGGTCAACAATTTGTTTGTTGTCAACAAACAAATTGATACAAATTGATACATTGTAGCCAACTGCCGTTGGCAATTTTGGGGTGGTACCTTACCAGTGTTACGTCGGCCTGCTTGCCTTAAGAATTATGATTGGTCGTTTTACCAATACAAATTTATAATTCGGACTAGGGCATTGAATCAATAAATGTGGCCCGATGCTGTTATCCACTTTCAATGTTGTCTGTGTCCGTTATTGGGGGGGTGCGCCTGCAATGCAAGCGCGGCGCCAAAATGGCCGCCGCGCTCTTTGCGGGCCCCCCCCACAGGACAGAGAATCCGGGTAGTTAGGGGCGTGGCCAGCTCCCTTATAAAAGGGGTGGCCACGAGGCAGCCGAGCTGCCATTTTACCTCAGCGACGGAGCGGAGAAGTCTTTTCCCCTCCACCCCCTCCCTAGTTAACAGTGTGATATTTTGGTCGCTTCGGGGCCGGGTGGGAATTTTTGGCCGGGACCCATATTGGCTTCCGGGTCCTGGCTTTTTTGCCCATCCCACACTGTTGCTATGGTTTGATATAGGGGTCTTCTTATGTTCCTACTGTTGACTTTGGTCACATTGGCGGGTAGCACTGGTAAGGTAAACAGTATGACCCACAGGTATCCGGCAGGTTCGCAATTGACTGGACAACACTAGACAGGAACAAATTAGTTAAACATTGTCCGGTCAACGATGAACCAGGCGACGGGGTGATGGCGATAGCTAACCAGCATGCATCACCCCGTGATTTCACGGATACGCGTCAGAGGGTGGGGTCATGAGTTAGATATTGACTACGGTCAACAATTTGTTTGTTGTCAACAAACAAATTGATACAAATTGATACATTGTAGCCAATTGCCGTTGGCAATTTTGGGGTGGTACCTTACCAGTGTTACGTCGGCCTGCTTGCCTTAAGAATTATGATTGGTCGTTTTACCAATACAAATTTATAATTCGGACTAGGGCATTGAATCAATAAATGTGGCCCGATGCTGTTATCCACTTTCAATGTTGTCTGTGTCCGTTATTGGGGGGGTGCGCCTGCAATTGGTGTTACATTCGCTACCTTCCAGTCATCAGGCACAAAGCCTGATTTGAGGGAAAGATTATATATTTTGGCTAGGAGATTAGCAATTTCATCTTTAAATTCCCTGAGAACTCATGGATGGATGCCATCTGGTCCTGGTGATTTGTTAGTGTTTAGTTTAACAAGACATGCAAGGACCTCCTCGCTGGTTATTTCTATCTTGCTTAATTCTTTGGTTTCCCTCCCTACGAAGATAGGCTCTGTTTTGGGCATGTGGTCTCTGTCTTCTTCAGTGAATACTGAAGCAAAGAATTCATTGAGTCTCTCTGCAATCTCTGTTTCCTCTTTAATAACCCCTTGCCTTCCATTGTCATCTAATGGTCCAATGGCCTTCCTAGTTGGGTTCTTACTTCTAATGTACTTAAAGAAGTCTTTGTTATTTCTCTGAGTATTTTTAGCTATACGCTCCTCAAAGTCTTGCTTTGCTTTCCTGATTGTTGCCTTGCATTTGTTCTGCCAGAATTTATGTTTCTGCCTGCTGTCCTCATTCGGACAAGCCTTCCATCTTCTAAATGAGCTTTTCTTGCTCTTGATCACTTCCCGAACAGCTCATGTAAGCCACATTGGAGTCCTCTTGGACCTGGCAGTGCCCTTTTTCCTTTTGGGTATGCATTCCAATTGGGCCTCTGTTATTGTTTTTGTAAACAGCCTCCATGCCTCTTGGAGTGTTTGGACTCTCTCAATTTTCCCTTTCAGCTTCTTTTTTACTAGTTTCCTCATCTTTGGGAAATTTCCTTTTTGAAAATTTAAGGTCTCTGTGTTAGATTTTATCAGTGACTTGCGGTCTATGATCAAGTTAAACATAATTGAGTTGTGGTCACTGTTCCCTATTGGATCAGTCACATTAACATCTTGCACCAGATCCTGAGTATTACTCAGGATCAAGTCAAGGATTCTTGTACCTCTAGTTGGGTCTTCAACCATCTGTCCCAGGGAACAATCATTTAGCATATCTAGGAACTTTATCTCTTTATCATGTGCTGAACAACAGTTCACCCAGTCTATGTGAGGGTAATTGAAGTCCCCCATTATTACCAGGCATACCCTGGTAATGGCAACATTGTGTTGCTGGCTAATCTTTCTCACACTAGGTCAGGCGATAGGAACTGCAGAATGAAGTCACCAAAAGGTGCCTTTCATTTTGGCAGCTTCATATCTGGCTTAGACATGGAAGAAGATTGGAAACAAAATATAAGAGGGTAATTGCATCAAACAGGAAACCCTTGGGAATATGGATTGGTTGTATACTACCACCCACTCCATGCTTCTTACCCTCCGTAAGCTATGTCTTACCCTAAATAGCCTTAAAAACACCCTTTTCTTTCTTTTTTGGTGATCAAGGAAGAAGAATGAAACACTCTATAATTATCCTGAGGTGAAGGTGGTGTGAAGGAAGAAGCTAAGTATAGATTTGCGGGAGATCTTAAACTTTGTACAGCTAGCATGCTACAACTCATCTGCATCTAGAAAACCAGTTAACTATTATTTCAAATTTTTAGAAAATTAGATCCAACCCTCCTTTAGAAATTGAATTGTTTCCCTTTCCTTCCCCTCACACCATGTACAAGATAACTTTTAGGAATCTGACTTCATTTATTTATTTATTTATTTCCACAATGCCTGACCATAGAAAGGGTGTCTATTCCTAAACCAGCAGGACTAGGCAACCACCAGCAGTAGTTTTAAAGGGGGAGAAAGAATAATAGTAATAAAGACAAGCAAACTCAGATCTGAACAGTATTGTGTCTACAAATTGATTGTCACAGTAAATCTTGTACTATCCCAACAAGATTCCTGGGGATGTGTAACAACTGTCCCCATGTTACAAGAATTTTAACATGTCTGTTGGTGTGATGGTGGTTTCAGATCCTAGGAAATACAAATATCACCCTAGATGTGGACTTGGATTGGATTAGAAGCATACCTGTCAAGTTTTGTATTTGAAAATAAGGGAAATACAGCGGCGCTGTGCCGGTGCACGTGCGCAGTACGGGTTTTGCCTTTTCCTTCCACGCAAGGCACCATGGGGGCTGTAGTTCCTGGCCCATTTTTTTAAAAAAATATATAGAATACAGGAGATTTACGGGAAAATACAAATACGGGATGACTGCGGGAAAGAGGGGTAAATAACGGGAGTTCCCTGGCCAATATGGGAGACTTGACAGTGATGATTAGAAGGGGGCAGATTGTGTCAGGTCGTAAACTCAGCTCCTTCAACTTTCTCATAGGAGTTGGCCACAAAGGCTACAGGAGCTGGTGAACAATGAAGCTGACTCAAAAGAAAAGATTCCCGTCTCCACCTACACAAAAGCCAAACACATTGACAGTAAAATCTTACTTCATGCAGCAGTGGGACAGCCTTCTCCATCATCCCAAAAGGTAAAAGGCTAATTAAAGTATGCATCAGAGATTGACACAGGAGGACTAGTTCTGGGCTTGTCATTATTGTTGTTTCACTGCCTATTGGTAGGGCTGGCCCTGGAAAACAGGGAACACTGTAAAATTTAGATCAACTGAATTATTACAATTTGTCATGGCTGGCTGTTCCCTTGGTTTTTATTTGTGAACATCAGTGCTTATACACAGTTGTTCGTGAATTTTTTTAAAAAACACACATGGATATGAGCCTGCCAGCTTTTGACATTGATTAGGAATTATGGTTCTTCTCTGACACCAGTTATGTAGGAATCTAGTGATGACAGTTACATAAGGAACAGCAAAATTTTGAATCCAACCCATGAAAGATTGGCTCCTAAACTGTTGTTTCAATAATGTCATTTCTAAAACTTTCAAGGCAAGTCAAATATGGATGGAGACATAGGAGAGACATGCAAAGGCTATAAAGTCAACAAAACTGAGTGTAAGAGAATGTTCCTCCAACTTCCTGGAATTGCTATGAAAATTTTCATTTTAAAACACCAGAGTGTAAAATATAAATAGGAGTATGTTGTTCAGGGTAACTGAGATTCAGAACTCTACTGGGACAATAAATTTCTTGCATATCCTGGGCAGCTAGTGAAAATCCAATCCTGTCCTTCATTGTGAGAAATGATATCATCATTTTTCAATTAGGACAACCTAGACTAGCCTTAGGATACAACTACAGAGTGGAGAAAATATGCTTGGATCCAGTCTGGCCTGATAGGTAAATTGCTGTAGCCATTCATATGGCGGCGGCCGCAACTCGTATGCGAGAATTCTTTTTTTTCTGAAGCAGGAAAAATGCCATTGGTGTGAATTTGTTTAAGGTGGATCCCAGTTTGCCATGAAGTGACCCTCACACTATGATCACGGAGCCATCTCCTGTGGCACATATGAAATGAGATGTGCAGGATTTAACACCAGGACTGCAATGGGCTGCTGCAGCCTTGAGGATATTATCAAGGTACACCTTCACAGCCAGTCCATCTGGCATGGCCTCTTCCACCTCCATGATCATTGGAAATCAGATTACCTCCTCTGCTCATTTTGCTGCTGGGCCCAATATGGTGGTTTCCAGTGGCATTTCCTCTACTCAGGGGACCATCACCCCACCTAAAGGAGTTCATCCACCCATAGTCGTTGGCCCCTGTAGGGAGTCAGGTTATTTACTGCCACTCAACACGCGGCATTGAGTTGCTGGCTGTATGGTCTACTCCATTACCATAGCGGGATGTCCACCCAAACATTTTCTTTTTAAGTAGGTTAACAGGATATTGGGAGCAATTTGCAGACATCACCAAGGGGAAGAGTTGCTTGCATGGAGCTCCAGCAGCAGAAGCTGCCTTTGGCACTGAGCTAGTTGGCAGTTTGACAAGGTGCTAATTGGCAATTTCCTTTTTAAAAACAAATCTCAAGTGACCTAGTGATATTTTGATTCAGTGTGGACTCGAAAGCTTCCACAGGAAAAGCAGTGCTGTTTGGTTACGTGGGATACCTAGTTGAGAGGAAGTGATATCTCTCCGAGTGTCTCTTTGCTTTTGAATTGGGCAATCAGGCTCAGCAGAAAGTAGAGAAAACCAATGCCAACCAGTTGGACAAATTTAAACCACCTCTGCCAGCTGAAAAAAGACCTCATTGAAAAGAGTTCTGCAAAATGATTTCTCACATTGAGCACTACATCATGTAGTCAATGAGTTTTAATTTGAATTCATCTGTGCCTAATCTAATGTAAATTGCAAGGTTAATCCCTTTAATGGATGTCTGGCCAAATGATCGTGATATGGTAAATAGAGTAGAGTAGACCATACTGTCAGCAACTCAACAACAATCATCAGGCAGTGATTGATTAACATTACCACCTTGGGGACTAATGGCCTTGGTTAGTGAAGTCCACAGAGAAGGGTGATGGTCCCTATATAGATTATGTCCCACTTGAATCCATCTTGATGGAGGGCAGCATCTTCACCAATACTGGCCTGAGGCTGAGGAAGATTTTGTGTACCAAAAGGTCTCAGGACCAGAAAGAGGCTTGCGGAACTGGATCAGTGGTACATGTGTCATGCTGCAATGTGGAAAACAAGTGGAAGACTACTGCATTATATTGTTCCGAGGACAATCTTCTATGTATCGCAATGATCACCAATATTTGGAATCAGATACAACACTTGAAGAAGAATCCCTTTGATAGCAGCTAGTTAAGAAGTTGGTTGGGTTCTTTGTCTGTCTCCATGGAAGAACATCTCTCTTCCATTCTTGCAAACTGAAAATGTATTACCAAAATAGCATTTTGAGACTTTGAAAGCAAAGTGGAAGTTTCAGAGAAAAAGACTACACAGATCAGGAATGGTGAAATTTTGAAAATTTGGTATTTGGATTGTGACATGCAAAAAGAGGAAGATTTGGAGATGGGGGAAATGTTCTTAAGACAAGAAATCAGAATGTTGCAGCCAGTATTGTTAGTGATAACTCTCCCAGCAGGATTCCGCCAAGTTCTAGCTGAAAAAGGTAACTTTTCTAAAACTCTGAACCTTTTTCTCTTTCTATCGTGCAAGTGTATTTCCAGCCAATAATTTGTATGCAGTTGATGGGAATTCAATATATGAATGCAAAAAGGATCCCTACAGCTTTGACTGCTGCTAGGTTTTGTAAACTCACTCTGAGGTTTCAGACACATTTAGACACTTGAGTGGAACACAATTAACTCACTCTGACCTCCAGTGTGGGTTTTTAAAGTAGCATATAGTGCAAAACTGGTCCATCTTCTCCCTAGAAACCATTGCTTACTCCTAACATCTACTTCAGAAGAGCTAGGAAAAGTTACTTCTTAGGGACAGTAAATTCCAGAATCATGCAACCAAGATTCTTAGTTGGAAGTGGTCATGGTGCTTCAGAGTATGTCAGGAGTTACAATTTTAAAAGTAACTTTTCCAAGTTCTGCCATTCGATTGTGCCATTCTTGGAGCTTATTTCATAAACCATCAGAGATGTTTAGGAAGAAAACACAGGAAAGCAAGAAGGTAACTTGGGCAAAGCAATTAAAACATAAATGATCATTTCAACTTCTTAATAACAGCAACCATGCTTTGCTTCTACATGACTGAGTAACCTGAAAATTGTTGGCAAAGTTTAGATTCATTCTTCAATTACTTTGGTTTGATCCGGTGTTAGAAAGATTAGCTGGCAAGGTTGCCACCCAGGGCATGCCCAATTGATTCCTAATCTTTGACAAGACAAAATTTAGATTATTCTGGGCAAAATTTGCACAATAAAACAGAGGGAGAAACGGAACAGAAGTTTTCACAAACCATTGGTTGTTGGAGCCAGAGTTTGAGCTTGATGTGAAAAGTTAAAGAGTTTGCTGCTTCATCCAATATATTTCAGGTAATTGCTTCTATCCATATTGGTTTCACCTCCTTGCATTTTGAAGTCATAGAAGTAAAATCCAAAGAACTCTGTTTGGGAAGCAAATGAACAGCCCAGATTTAAACTCCTTCTAAGAAACAACTGATATCACAAATAGCATTTCTAACTTCTCAGAGACTACGTGGCAGTAGCTTGCTTGAAGAACATAGTTCCAGGCAAGTTTCCAAGAGATATTTAAGTATGTCATGGCATATAAAGAATTAAATGACCTGTTTGTAAATCAGAAAGAGGGGTGAGAGATTATAAGAAGATGATTTGTTGGCTGCAGCTTCTGGACAAGACACACAGTACATATTTTATGTCAGGGTTGTGGAAGGCACTGCAGATCGAATCCTGTTTACATTAAATTCTACTTACCCTTGAAGCAAGCTAACATCTGAGACAGGCGAAACAAATGTCTCCACTTTCTCACAGTTTCCTAAAGAGTGCTCCAAGATTCAGTTCTCCTACGATCAAGTTGTGATGGATTGAAAGGAATTAAAACGAGGTGGTGTGGAGAGAAAGGCCAAGCCGTGCTCTGTCCAAATAGATGCTTCTCTGATTATTAATAAAGACCTATTTCATGTACCAGTCCAAGATAATCTCTGAAACACAATATTTGTTATTGTGGGTTCCTAGGAGTATTCTTATGCAAGACTTGGAGCATTTCTCTCTTCGGACCATTCGAAAATCTAATTAGAATAATATTTGTTATTCAAGCTTGTAGAATGGAAAGTGCTGCTGCCAGGTTTGGGGCTCTTAGAAAGGAGTAACTAGAAAGTCACAATTGGTTAAAAATGAGGAATGTACAAGAAATCCATGCAGAGATAACACAAGACAGAGAGCCATACACTTGTCTAAAGAAACCTCTAAAGCTAGTGTTCCATCTATGCAGCTCTGATCAGCTGTTGAGGAGAAATCATGTAAGTTGGCCTCTCCTTTGCTCAGAGGAAGAAGAAGAAGTAGGGAAGTAACCTTACAGAGAAAAGCAATAATGCAGCCTACCAATGTGGGGCAACGTACAGATCTAGAAAAGACCAGTGGCGGCTTAATGTCACATTTCAGTTCTGTGAGTGTTTCTCTCGTAACAAATTGCACCACTCCGTGAACTGCTTTTCTCTTTAATGAAGAAATTGAGAGTGTCGGGACTAGAGCCAACATGAAGGACCAAGAAGAAGATCCAGAGCCAGAAGTTTAAGGAGGGAAAGGGCAAAAAAGAAAGAAAGAAAGAAGTCTAGCCAAGCAGATTGGATCCAGGACAACCATCTGGCTTTTCAGCATCACAATGTTTTGGTTAGAAGCACAGGAACATGAGAAATCACTTTATACAAGCTCAGGCCATTGACCCACCTGGACCGGTATTGTTATTGTCAGCTGCCCAGCGTTTCAGACTGGATTGTCTCCTAGTTTTGTGAGCACATCCCTGGCATTTCTTGGTGACCTCCCATTGAAGAACAAACCATGTCTGGCCTGATCTAGCTTACAACATCACATGAATCTGATGTGCCTCGGGTGGCATGGTAGTTTGTTGGGTAGAGGAAGAGGATGAGATGGATGGGGAAAAGACAAATGGGGGGGGGATGTTGAAAGAAGCTAAATAACATTTATCAAAATATAGGTATCATTTAGTATCATATAGTAATAGTATAGTCTAACTAAGGAATGGAAGAATAAAGGATGGTAGACATTACTAGTCAACCATGTCTGGAGAAACAGAAAATCCACCACCACCATCACCACCACACACATCAAACCTATGCCAGGACTAGAATGTGGAAAGAAAGAATGACCCACCTCTTAAATGGCTGGACCCTAGGAATGTCTATCCCAGTGGTTCCCAACCTTTTTTGAGCCATACCCCAACGAAGCATCTCTAAAATCGTGATGCTGCCCCCATATTGGGAACCACGGGTCTAGCCTCCAGTCACACAGAGAACTGGGTTATTTGAAAGTCACTTAATAGGCTACAAACTGGAGCTCTGAGAACCAAAGTGAAACTAGGAAAATGGGTTTTTCACATTGACATAACCCTTTGCAAGCCTACGAGCTCAATGATCCACAGGATCCTTTGCAGTTCTATTATTATCATCCAAACATACAAGACACAGTAAAAAAGCAACACTATAAAAACATTGATTGGTATTATATAACAGGCACAGGTTTTAACATCATTGTCTTTTTGCAGCTCTGATGATGTTATTACTGAGATCTGTAATTGGTTATGTTTTATGAAATTCCACGACATTACTCCTAGTGCCCCATTGACTAGATGAACAACTGAAATGAGTTTAATCCACCGTTGAGTTATCTCTATTGTCTGGTATCTGTATTCTGTTTTTTTTCTTTTCAATTCTTTATCTTCATCAGAGAATCAAGATCCTTTTTTTTAAAAAGAACTTTGCTAGGAACTGCCTATATACTTAGATGTTACCTTAACAGTTCTTAGGTTCTTGGTTAGGTCTGGAACTGTTAATTTTACGCTAGTCATCAACTGTGAATCTAATGATAGATTTTTCTGTTGCTGCTGCTGCTGCTACTACTACTACTACTAGAGAAAACTGCCCTCCACCACACACATTAAACCTATGCCAGGACTCTACTACTACTACTACTACTACTACTACTACTACTACTACTACTACTACTACTGGTGGTGGTGGTGGTGGTGGTAGTAGTAGTAGTAGTAGTAGTAGTAGTAGTAGTAGTAGTAGTAGTAGTAGTAGTTTGTCCCCAATGAATAAGTAATTCTTGTAATTCAGGAGAATCTACCAGATTTGTCCCATTATATTCCATTTGGAGACTTGAATTGTTTGTGTTGGTAGGATATATTAAGCATGTTAAAAAGAAGTTTCCCTTCATCGTCAACACATATTAAATAATTCTTTGTTTTTGCTTTATGTGCTTCCTAAGCCAGGAACAAGTTTACTGAAAGAATAATTATTTAGAAGGAGGAAAATATTTGTTAGATGGCTCTTGAAGAGAGGATATGAAGAACAGAGAGGTTTTTCATGTTGTACATATGGAGAGAAACAGCTGTGTTTGAGGACTGCCCTTCTGGTCAGACTTTGGAAAATAAGTTTGCATCTCTCATTGGCCAATTCTTACTCACTAAGACAGAATACTTCCCTGGGCACAAGAAGAGTTCAAATATTCAGGAGCTGCCCAAAACTATGAATTGATTTCAGTAAGTATCCTCTTGGTACAAACTGTCCTGGATGAAGAGGCAAATGAAGTTGTGAGCACTGAGAAGGTTGCAAAGGAGACTACTGTTATTTATGCCCATGAGTTTAATGCAATTGGCATAAGTCTCATTGGTTAATTAAGTTAAGAAGCTAGTGTAGGCATTTCCTCTTGTGCCCTCAATTGTGTGACTGGACACACAACAGCCAATACCAACACTAACTTCTTTACTTGCCAATGAGACTTGTGACAATAGTGTGTCTTGGATATAAAAACTCAATAGGAGTTTCCTCAGCATATCCTGTAATTATTACAATCTTAACCCTGAGCCCTGAGAGTGATGATAAAGTGCATGCATCAGCAATGTGGAAATTAAGTCTGGCATTATTCTAGCTCAGGATCATTTCCCCAGTTTGGGTCTTGGAGCTAAAAAAAATCATTTTCTCCACATTTAAATTAAATGAATAGTTTGACCCTATTGGAATTAAAATAATTTTGTGGATTTCAACCCCTGTGGTTATTGGTTCACCAAATGCACATAGTTGGCTGTTATTTTTGGTGCAAAATACCAGAAAGTTGGCATTGGCTAATGTTGTTGAAGTCATGCTTGATTTGGCCTTTGACTAAGATCCCATCTCCACCATGGCTTTACTTTGTTCTGTTGGCAGGGGTAGATGGAGCTGCAGGTTGAACGTTTACTGCCATTGTTAGCTTCCCACCCCCCTTCCCCCCAATTTATCACTCTTGGTTGAACTTTCACTTCTTATGGGATAAAGAAAGCACATCTGAGTTCTTGTCTGACATACCAACCTTACATTACATCAGGACTAAGGTTTTGTTTCCCTTAAGCTTGACAAAACTGTTAACTCTTGAGATTTCAAACACAGCATTGTGCATACCTGTCAAGGTAATGGAAATTTTGGGCCAAGCCCCCTCACCACCAGACCACACCCTCTCCTCCCCATAATCCAGGCACATCCAAGAGCCTAGAAGAGGAGCCACCAGAGCAAGGGAGGAAGGGTGTTGTGCTCCCCCAGGGGGAGGTGGAAAAACCCCATAGACACTCCCATTAGCACCACTGCTGCCCCTCATGGGGAACAATGCAGCAAGCCACCCCCATGGGCAAGCCTCATCTGCAGTGGAAGAGATGAATACTGCAATTTTAAGTCCCTCTCTCCACTTGCTCCCACATCATTTCATAATATAGTGATTTTTTATGGAACTGTTTTTTACACTTATATCAGTTAATTGTCTACTGTCTTAGCCTTGTGTACCTCAATTTCATTTTTAAAAATATCTGTGTTTAAGACAGGACCACGGAAATATCCTCTTTATGTTGTGTGCAAATGTAATTGAAGCCGATTGGCTCATTGTCTCTTCCCTTTAACAACCTCTTTCCCAGGAGAGAGAAGAGACAATGAGCCAATCCTCCCTGGCTCTGTTGTGAGGAACATACCCCATGACACCTTAGTTTTATATTTAAAATTTTAAAAAATAAAATAAAACAATAATTAAAAATATATAAATAATATAATAATAATAATACGGGAGATTTATGAGAAAATATGGGTGGTGGTAAAGAGGTAATTACAGTAATTACAGTAAATACAGTAATTTCCCTGCCAAAACAAGATACTTGACAGCTATGGCATTGTGTGTTAGAAAACAAATCCAAAAATCTGTCCACAGTGGCAGCCATAGCCACACATATTATGGAGAAGGCTTCTAGCTCATCATTTTCTGCAGCATGCTAGCTAAAGTATCCGAGCAGTTGTCGGTCAAGAAGGTACCTTTTTTACACATGGGTCTGGCCAGTTCCCATTTGAGACTGCAGCCAGAGATCCATCTGTTTGAATATAAAACTATCATCTTTCCACAGGAGGAGGAGGAGGAACAATTGCACAATACAGTGAAAAAAGGTTCTAAGCTTAATATATCTGGTGTCATTGGCTCCTGGAGGATTCCAAAAATTATCATCCAAAAGAGGAACTTGTCTAAATTCTAATCTGGTGTGTACCTTTTGAGGCGGCAGCCAGAGATTCAACTGTCTGGATAAACCACAATGTACAGATTATTGTGTCTCATGCAAAGCTTTGGGGGCTACAGACCCCACAAAAAGGGGAACATTCTGAGCTCTGCCTTAGAGAACATAGGGCAGACCCTCTGGCACAATACAACTGTGGCTTCCAACCCCTTCCTACTTCCGTCACCCTAGCATTTCTCAAATGAAGTAGCAGACTCACTCTGTTCAGAAACTTTCTTTCCCTAATGTGAGATACGGAGAGGGGGCTATGTAGGTGCTCAGGGAACCCCAAAATAGCATTGAGCCAGCACAGACATCCCATGGGCCACACTATGCCCCTCTACAATTCCACCAAAAATCAGATCAAGATTCTTTGGTTTAACCTTTAGGTGACAACTACTGGTATTTCCATTGTAAGCATTCCTGTCAGATAGCCTTCCCCAAAGTGATACTATGAGATATGTTGTACCACATCAGCCTTAGTTTCTTTGGTTTGATCTGGTGTGAGAAAGATTAACCAACTAAACAAGAGTGCCATTGTCCAGGGTATGCCCAATAGTGGTTCAAAAATCAAAAAATCCTAAGGACTCTATCCAAAGGACTCTGGCCGGTGTACACAAGTTAAAACGAATATACAGGTAAAACAATTTTAAAAACCCTTAAAAACATAACAATATTAACCCCCACACACCGTGCCATCTATTATCTAAAAACAAATATAAAATCTACAAAAAACTTTAAAAAAATTAATCACAGGAGGGGGGAAGCCTCAGATGAGCCAAAAAGGGGAGCTTGTTGACAATCCCGTCCCCAAGACCCATTTTGCCAACCACATCTTCAATTCTTTCCTAAATGGTAGCAACTGGGCCTGGAGGCGTAGTTCTACTGGGAGGAGGTTCCATAGTGTGGGGGCTATGACCAAGAAGGCCCGTTTCCTTGTGCTGGAGAGGCGAGCCTCCCCAACAGATGGTACCTGAAGGGAGTCCTCTCGGTTAGCTCTCGTGGGACGGGTCGATGTCCTAGGGATGATACGGTCTCTGAGGTATCTTGGTCCGCTACCATGAAGGGCTTTAAAGGTGACAATCAGCACCTTGAATTGCACCCGGAGACATATAGGCAGCCAGCACAGCTCCTGCTGTGCAAGGCACGGGCGAAATGACTACACTCCACCACCGCATGGGCTGCCGCATTCAGGACCAACTGCAGTCTCCGGATGGCCATCAAGGGTATTGTTTGTACCCACATACAAACAATATGCTGCTGATGGACAACAACACATTGTTTGAACATGAATCCAGCTCATTTGCTGGTCTGCCAATTACTACCAGACACAATGTACTGATGTGGATTTAATTTTGGCCAATGATAAAGCCAAGAAGGTGGGTGCATGTTAGCAGTTTAACATTTGATCTGGTCGCAAAAGAAGAAGAATCACCCCAGCCATGCCTTGATAGAGATTGATGAGAGTTGTGGTTGAAGGAAGAACAGGTAACCTTTACGGAGCTGCGAGGTATTTCTTTCCGTGCCTTCAAGCTTACATGACTGTCAAGTCAAGACACATGCACATAATTATGGGTGAACTCTGAACATTTGTGTATGGTGTCAACAGTGCACCTTCTTCTGCTATGAATGAACTGTGGTGAGTTTTCCTTTAAGAATCTTCTGGCTGAAGGCAATGCAATGAAAAGAAGGAGGTGGAGACTGATCACCACAGGGAAAAACAAAGCAAAACCATAAAAAAAGGGAAAAGTTACTCCTGAAGAAAAATTCAAGGCTCTTCCTGGAGTCTGACGTCAGATCTGTCTTTAATAAAGCCCTCCCATGAGCCAAAAGGGAGAAAGTCAGGACTGCTGTCAAGTAAGGCAGATTTTAAAGGGCTCTTCTGCTTTCCCTCAAAACAGCTGGTTTACTTTATTGTACAGGACTTAATAATTTTCTGCAGTTTTTTTTTAAAAAAGATCTGGGTTCATTCAATGTATTTCACCCTGGCTTCCAGTGATGTGGTGGTTTCTCCCTTGGATTATGACAACAGCTGGCATTTTGCAGGTGGGTAGACATACATATATATATATATATACTTCTTTCCCCTCTCCTTTATTAGCTACCTGGATTAGAGAGCAATGCAAAGTGATCATTTCTACATGAAAGGGAGAAAACTATTTCTTATCAGCGAGGCATCCATGTGGCAATATCTGTGAGAAAACAGACTGTGTGTAAGTATTAGATTGCTACTATCAAAGTTGGGAGAGCTCGAGGTTGGGGTTGTTGTTTTTTTTGCCTTTGAGAGGGGAGAGTATGGGATTGTGGAATTTGTAGTAAAATAAGTCATTTCCCCCCTGGGGGAAGACACACGAGATGAATGAGTCAGAGATGTCTGATGCAAGAAAGGAAATCGAGACATCTGATCCAGACAGGAGCTGGACTTCTCAGCATTATTGTCAAAACTCAAGCTGTTATTCAGTCTTTGGATTGAGAAGGAATCTGTTTTAAGTTTATCAGGGAGTAAACAGAACAAAACAAAAAGACAAAAAATATGTTGTGGCACTTTAAAGACGAACTGCTGAATTTTAATGTTAGCTTCCGTGGATCAAGTCTGCTTTTTAAGTTTGACAGCTGGATTGTGCTGCAAGGAATGAGAAAGGGACATAGTGTCCATGTTTTCCTGAGATCTCCTAAGACCATTGTGCTGATGCTACTGAGACCCATAGATGACTTTCAAGAGAAGGAAATGCAGCCTATGGGGTGGGGAGAAAGGCAGCAGAGGAAAGCCATGGGTAGCAGTAATAATAAGATGAGGCTGCTATACAAGGGAGTTGGCAGCTTCACAACAGCTACACGTGGCAGCCGCTTGCCGTGTGATGCTGCCTGGAAAATCCAAGTGAGAGGGACGCAATCCAGAGAATGCAAGCAGGAGATTTTTTTTTTAAAGAAGAGCCACAGCCGCTCTGCATTTGGAGTATCAGTGATGAACAGCAGTAATAAAAGATCTCACTAAAGAATGTGCAAGACAGCACCGGATGTTTAAAGGCACAGACTGCATTTTGCTCTGCACAGAATGATTTCTGCCTCACTGCAACCAGGCAGCTTGATTTTTTCAGATTCTGGAATAGGGGTATAACCAGGGGGAGGCCAGTGGGGCTGCTGTCTTGCACATCAAATCAGGGCACTGCTGTGATAGAAAAGGTAAAGATCACCTTGCTCAAAAACCAGGTGCACCTGATTGTAGGGGACAGTGCTAATCTCTGTTTACAGCCAAAGAGCCAGTGCTGTCTGCGCTCTGCATACCTTTCTGTGGTCATGAGGTAGGCATAACTAGATGCCAGAGCACACAGATTGCTGATACCTTTCCTGCCGAAGTGGTACCTATTTATCTAGTAGCAATTTCTTGCTTTAAAACTGCTATGTGCGACAACACAGTAGAGTACCTTCAGCCCTTCAATAATTATGGTGGAAATGTCAGAATTACAGATGAGTTCTAGATATTTGTTACTTAATTACACAGTAGTTTCCAGCATTTTAAAATTATCAGTTCTTTTGCTTTCTGAAGTGACTCATTGTAGATCAGCACCAAGCAGGAGTAGTGTGTCTTAATTCAGATGAGATGGAGAGAAATTTAGTGCAAGAGGCAAATTCAGGGCTAATTTGTGAAGTATTCAGGAAACTGAATCCTGAAGAAACATAAAAATAATAGTTTATAGAACTCTGCTGGAGACGTAGACAATAAGCTTATATTAACATTTTTTTATATTATTGCAAGAATTCAGCATTAAACTAGACAGTATTTCCCATTTGTAAATATTTATATCTCTTTTACATTTACACCCTATCACCGTGATGGTGAACCTTGGCACTCCAGATGTTTTTGGACTTCAATTCCCAGAAGCCCAAGCACCCTGTGAATCCACATGAATGGGTTTACTGCGATTCATCTTGCTCACACTGCCCCTGTTGCTCCTGGAAGCGGAAGTAAAACATGCCCATATGGAGGAAGGGTTAACCAGGAAGAGTCTTAACCATACGGGCGCGTTTTACTTCCACTTCCAGGAGTGGCGAAGGCAGTGTGGGGTGGATGAATCGCAGTAAAATCATTCATGTGGATTTGCAGAGTGCTTGGGCTTCTGGGAATTGAAGTCAAAGAACATCTGGAGTGCCAAGGTTCGCCATCACGGCCCTATCATGATAATTGTGGCTATGAGTTTATGGCACCTTCAAATTTTCTAAAGTAGCCATGGAAGAGAAAGCATGAATGGCTCAAACATCTTTCTTCAACATTTTAGATGGATTCCATCTTTTGGAATCCTGCGATTTGTAGTTTGGTTGGTCCATGACATCTGCAAACACCATTATGGCTTTTTCAAAGAATGTTGTCTGAACATGCAAGAAAGGGTGCATGTAGGGCCTACTCCTCTCACCACTTTGTTCCCACAAAGATGATATGTCTGATGGGTCTCTTCCACCCATGGGAACTTGCCATACAAGCAAGACAACAGATTTATCTGAGTGTTCATATGGAGAAACTCCATCAGTGGAAGATCCACTCTTCAAATCCATCATTTCATGGGATTAAAGCAATGAGTTGCCCTAGGGCAAGAGGGCGGGATATGTTTAAATAAATAAATAAATGACTGGGGCTGGGTTCATGTTCTCCTCTCTTGCAAGCTTACAGGATGTATTTTGCCAATGCTTGAATTAGGCTAAAATAAAATCATGCTCTGTAACTGTGGGGGCATAGATACCCTCTTAGTATCCTCTTTGGTTTGGGGTACTGTGAAAGCTTCAATGAGCGAAGTCTGGACACAGTTCTAGCCTCCCATCCTGTTTGCATATTTCTGTACTGCCACTGCTGCATTACTAAGTTTGCAGCTTCTCCAAACAGCCATTTTTAAAGACATAATTCCAATAAAAGCCACAGTGAAAGATGACAATTCCTGCAGAAAGCTATCAACAAATCAAAAACAAGACTCAATAACAACATGAGTTGGCTGTCAGAAATGTAGAAGACTATGGCTAAAATCCTGTGGCTTAGCACTGTAAACCACAATACCCATTGAATCAATAAGGATTTGGAGAGTCAACTCCACAACTACTGAATTAATGGATCTACTTGAGTTGTGACTTGAATAGGCCCATATGAATCAAAGGAACTTAACTAGGCATTGACTCACCAAATCCTTACTAATTCTATAGTTTAAAAAATGATTTTTTGAAAATAAAAATTAAAAGTTTAAACTAAGTGTTAACTAACTCAGATGGACCTCCTTAAGCAAGGAGTTCCAAAGACACCATATTCTGACAGAAGTATGGTGTTTTGTGGCTGGAAGACTAACCTCTAATGCCAGTAGAAGGAAACAAACCAGGGAGTTCCCACCTGGGTTTCTGAATGCATGAAGATATTTTAGCATGTCTGTTCTGCATATACAGTACTGTATATTACTGGCCAGAAACCTATTGGCCTGTCTGAGTCTATTGGTGTAAATCTCAGAAGTGGATTGCCTCTGGTTAAGAAGCAGGCAGATGTATTTTGTGTCCCAAACTAGTAAGATGACATGGTATGCAACAACAAATGTCTAACCTGCTTCCTTAACTGCCACTGAAATTGATATCCAGGGATTTAATGCCATCTTAGTTATCCAGTTTGATTCTGGCCCATGAAAGTGCAGTTCTGTATGGGCTGCATTCTCAGCAGGAAATTGCATAGTGTATATAATTTGAAGCCCAGGAGACCTGCAGTCCATCATTATGAACCCTCTATTTCAATCAGGCAAGCAGCTGAAATAGAAAAATGACTGCTTTGGAATAGAAAAAGAACTGTAAGTCTAAGCAACAAAACCAAAGGTATTGGATCTTTAATACTTGGCTGGCTGGCATAGCCTGTCTACAGTTACATGAATGTTCCTTCTCAGTTGCTTGCTATGCTGCTCTACCTGAAAACATATGTTTTATAGGATGAGGTTAGCATCATTTTTATACATGGATGGGAAGAAGAATTTAGCCAGGAATAGAAACAAAATAGCTCTTACAATATCTTAATGGCCCTCGCCTACGGCATCATGAAATCTCAACTTCTGGTCTCAGTTTTTTTGCGTTCAGTAACAGGAAATGAGATCCTGTTGAGCCAGTGCCCTTACACAAAAGAAAGCACAGGGCAAGCTGTGTATTGTGAATCCTCCTCCTCATGCTGGTAAGAAGCATAGAGGCCTTTAAAAGGAGATGAGGTACGTCATCTACAGCTCTTAGGTGGAGCCTCTGCATTCAGAATAAGAGCAGAAAATAGGTGAAGACTTTGTTATTTTTCGTCCCAGGGGTGCAGAAACCAGGATGGTGGACTAGACAGATCTTCCCTTTGACAGACTGCGCCTATGACAAAGAACAGCCCCACTAGGCAATGGAACTAGGGAATCTAATGAATCATCTTTGGTTTTAAACATCTGGACTATAAATGAGCTATCCAAAGTACTGAATCTATCTTGGGGACAGTGTCTTGCATGTTGGATAGAGCAGAAACATGTTTGGATTAAAAACCAGAGGGGATTAATTGCACCTATAAAATCAGAGTCACTGACCTTCACTACTCCTATGCAGTCAATGATTTGAAAAAGTGGAGGTGTAAATCACTTTATTTCTTCCTTCCGGGTGAAAATTTGGAAAAAAATACTATAAAACACCAAAGGTTTTATTTGCATGTTTCAGATTTTTTTTTTGTAAATACATACACAATTTCTCCCCCTATAAAACCTTGCATTTTGCACAAAAATCATAATGTTCCTAAAATAAAAGATTTTTTGTAAATTGTAGGGTTTTTTCCTCTTAACATTCCTGCTGGGAAAAAAATCACTAGTATTTCACTGTTCAGGAAAAAAAAGCCTTATTGCAGTCAACAGTCCCTCCCCTAGAATGTCGTTAACATGCTTTTATCTAAGACTAGCAGGGGTGTCTGGCTTCGCCCAGGGGGTGTCATGTCTGGCGCACGGTCCCCCTACGACCGCCACCCTCTCTCACCTCCCAGCCCTGCCACGTCCTGGCCTGGGTGTCCTCTCCGGTGTGCTGTCCTTTTGAAGCTTGCAAGGGTGCGCCCACATGCCTTGGCTGGCTGCCTCGGGTGCCACAGCCAGTAGCTGGGCCTCGCGTGTCCCCGCCCTCCGCCTGCGCCTCTTACCTGTTTGGCTTTCTCACGGTGTGTTTCGTTGGCTGTTCCCGGAGCTTGGCCGGCTCTCCCCTGTTTACTGCCCAGAGTAGGTGGCAGCAAAGGAAGCTGTGGCCAATACCACAGCTATAGTTCAGTGGTCATCCAACTGCTCCTTATCTTAGGTGTAAGGAGCAGTTACACTTGGATATGTGCCTCAAGTCAACTGGCTCAGATCCAGGAAGAGCTTTATGAAAAGAACAAACATTCTTGAGGGTACACAAGAGTACTGTAAAACCAAATTGGAAGGTGGAGGAAGGAGCTCAATGGACAAAGAGTAACATTAAAAGAAGATATGGCTGAGGAACTCGACCTCCATTACATCACTTGAAGGACCCTTAATAGACTGAGGTTCAGAGGCCCTAAATATAGGACTGACATGCTCAAGTGGGGGCTGCTTGTAGGCAACAACATACTGTGTGAATGTGGAAAGATACAGAATCTGGCTCATTTGCTGGTCTGCTGATTACTACCAGAAACCAGATTTGTGTTTGGCCTATGACAAAGGCAAGAAGGTGGCTTTATTTTGGAAGACCAAAGTTTGATCAGGACATGAAAAAAGAAGAAGAAACCCAACTGCTGTTTGCCCAAATGAAGTCATGTCTAATATATTCCAAAGAGTAATTCATGATTCCATGCCAGAGAAACCCCTGTGTTATCCAAAGCAAACATACTTCATCCAAGACAGTCTTCCTTAAGTTGTGCAGATTTTTAGGGGTTTTTAAAGACAACTTTGAGAATTCAAGGAGTTGTGTTAAAGGTTTCCCTTGCTTGAAAGCTAGTCGTATCTGACTCTAGGGTGCAATGCTCATCTCTGTTTCAAAGCCGAAGAGCCAGCGCTGTCGGCTTCTGCAGACGTTTCCGTGGTTATGTGGCAGGCATGACTAGACACCAGAGCACACGGAGCGCTGTTACCTTCCCACTGAAGTGGTCCCTATTCATCTACTTGCAATTTCTTGCTTTCGAACTGCTAGGTTGGCAGGAGCTGGGACAAAGACGGGAGCTCATTCCATTCTGTATCTACTGTACAGTATTTGTTTCTGCTTTCCCATCCAAGCAAACATTCAAAATAGTCTTGCAGCATTAAATCTCTCTCTCGCTCTCTCTCTCTCTCTCTCTCACACACACACACATACACACACACACACAGTCATTCATGCATGCATGCACACACAAGTGACTACAACTGTCATGCAAAGAGAAGAAAGGGGAAGAAAGATTAATACGTTTTGCTAACATAGCATGAAGGAGCTCAGGAATTCAACTGGGCTATGGTGTATAGTACATTGCTATTGGGTAGTTCCTTAGTACTTCTTGTCTCTTACAAATGTTTTACTCCACCGAAGAGAACATGCTGCTTCTTGTAACAAAACATCTCAAGAGAAAGCCTGTGGGTCCCTGGTGACCTAGTAGACTAAACAATTTGGGCAGACAGTACTCTAGACATCCCAGTGAGTGGGTGGGGGAATTCAGAAAAAATACGCAGTTGTGTTTTATTTTTATTCTTACCATCAACACATATGACAGCAACTCTGTGGACTTCAAGCATCACCGATCTCTCTCTTTCTCCACTGTGTTGCTTCTATGAATTTCTAGGCACACAATTTTGATGCAATAGCACATGTAAGGGTTGCTGATTGTTAACAATAATCATTAGAACTGTGTATTGTACGGTGTCCAAACAGCTCAGGGCAACACAATGATTCCATATAAATACACAACAGCTTGGTATAGAGGATTTGAGGTGAAATGAGATTTGAGTGACTTTCTCAAGATCGCCAGTTAAACTGTGTGTTTGAATTGGAAATTGTCTCCAGGACAGGTTCCATGTAACCCTTATATCTTTCATTTACATCCATGCAACTAAAAGAAAACAATACCATTACACTCACCAATTTTCTCTCTCTCTCCTCAATACTTCATAACATGTAGAATGCAGCAAAATTACTTCTGAGTCTAAAACTTTCACAATTCCCTAGTCAAGCCATGCTAGCTAGGAGATTCTGGATATTCAAGTTTTAAAAAAGTTTTCCCACCTAGAAGTCTCCAAGCATTTATTCTGTAAGAATACTCAGTCTTTGTGAAATCTTGTTTTGCAAGGATGCTCCATTCACTAAGGCAGGGATTCCCAACCTACAGCCCACAGGCCAGACCCGGCCCATGGCACTGTTTCATCCAGCCTGTCACAACTGCACCTGGAAGGGGAAGTGGGCGTGTTTACGCATGTGTGGATGCAACTTACATCAGCCGTAAAATGTGCCCGTGCATGTGTAAACGTGGCTGTGAATGTCGTAAACACTGAAGTGGTTGCATTTACGATAGTCAAAAATGTGTCCACTTCTGCTTCTGGGGCCATGGGCTGGCCCCCTCAGATGTCCAGGGTGTGTGGTCCGGTCCACAGCTGAAGAAGGTTGGGAACCCCTGCACTAAGGGGACATACCCTCTTGAGCAAAACACCATTGCAGGCGCACCCCCCAATAAAGGACTCAGACACTGATGAAAGTGGATAACGGCATTGGGCCACATTTATTGATTCATGGCCTAGTCCGAATTATAAATTTCTATTGGTAATTGACCAATCATAATTCTTAAGGCAAGCAGGCCGAAGTAACACTGGTATGGTACCACCCAAAATTGCCAACGGCAATTGTTACAATGTATCTATTTGTATCAATTTGTTTGTTGACAACAAACAAATTGTTGACCGTAGTCAATATCTAACTAATGACCCCACCCTCTGACGCGTATCCGTAAAATCACGGGGTGATGCATGCTGTCTAGCTGTAGCCATCACCCCATCGCCTAGTTCGTCGTTGACCGGACAACGTTTAACCAACTTATGCCTGTCTAGTGTTGTCCAGTCAATTGCGAACCTGCTGGATACCTGTGGGTCATAAATGTTTACCTTACCAGTGCTACCCGCCCATGTGACCATGGTCAACAGCAGCAACAGAAACCCCTATATCAAACCATAGCAACAGTGTGGGATGGGCAAAAAAGCCAGGACCCGAGAGCCAATTGTGGGTCCCAGCCAAAAATTCCCACCCGGCCCCGAAGCGACCAAAATATCACACTGTTAACTAGGGAGGGGGTGGAGGGGAAAAACTTCTCCGCTCCGTCGCTTCGCAAAATGGCAGCTCGGCTGCCTCATGGCCACCCCTTATATAAGGGTGCTGGCCATGCCCCCTAACTACCCGGATGCCTTCGTCCGATGGGGGGGGCCCCGCAAAGGGCGCGGCGGCCATTTTGGCGCCGCGCTCGCGTTGCAGGCGCACCCCCCAATAAAGGACTCAGACACTGATGAAAGTGGATAACGGCATTGGGCCACATTTATTGATTCATGCCCTAGTCCGAATTATAAATTTCTATTGGTAATTGACCAATCATAATTCTTAAGGCAAGCAGGCCGAAGTAACACTGGTAAGGTACCACCCAAAATTGCCAACGGCAATTGTTACAATGTATCTATTTGTATCTATTTGTTTGTTGACAACAAACAAATTGTTGACCGTAGTCAATATCTAACTAATGACCCCACCCTCTGACGCGTATCCGTAAAATCACAGGGTGATGCATGCTGTCTAGCTGTAGCCATCACCCCATCGCCTAGTTCGTCGTTGACCGGATAACATTTAACCAACTTATGCCTGTCTAGTGTTGTCCAGTCAATTGCGAACCTGCCGGATACCTGTGGGTCATAAATGTTTACCTTACCAGTGCTACCCGCCACACGGAGGGGCTTCAAAGAAGGCTCGACGCCCCCCCCCCAGACCGTCAGCTCGGTCAACAGGCCTGCTCGCCAGTCCACTAACCAGAGGTCCATACCTCCCTGCGACAGATGGGCCCCATCCCCTGAGTAAAGCTCGTAATTTTGCAGACTGATGGCGGGGAGGCTAATGACGCGTCCCCCACCCTTGTCGAAAAGGAACCGGGCAATAGCCCCGTTCACGGAGCGTCGGCTCAGTCAAGAGCCCCGAGGCCGAACGCTCCCCTGTAAGCGTACCGCGGTATCGTGTCCGACCAATTGAGGGTTGTCGCAGGCCACACATAATGTGAGTAGGGCAGGTCACTGCAAATCGCAAGGTTCCGCGATAGGCCAGTGACATGTCCCAAGCCATCTCCCCCAAGGTACATAACCAGGACATAGGCGAGTCAGCATCCCTGATGTAGAAAAGGAATGGCAACAGTTCCCGCCATAACATGCCGCGCTTACCATGCCACCTGAGACGTGCGGATGCACCCAGTCCCAGTCGGGGTCCCCACTCTGTCGCTGCAGCGTAACGCGCTGCCCTGTGCAGCGTAACGCGCTGCCCTGTGCAGCGTAACCTGCTGCCCTGTGCAGCGTAACGCGCTGCCCCGTGCAGCGTAACGCGCTGCCCCGTGCAGCGTAATGCGCTGCCCTGTGCACGTGGCCATGGCCCACCAGCCATACTGTCACCGGTGTAATACGACACCCAGGGTCTGTCAAGGAAAAAAAAAAGGGGGGGGAGAAACAGTGCAGTGACTAAACTGGTACTCACGGTTGAAGAGGGCGAACACAAAACTGAAAACAGTGTGATCCCCACCCTCCCATGCGGCATTTGTCAGCCCCGGAGTACCCAAAAACAGCTGCAGTAGAAGCCACCCCTATCCTGAACGAATGGGTGCCGCAACGAGCCCCAGAGAGGCCAACACTGTCTAGTGCCTTCCCGGCACCCTCCAAAATTGAAATTTAGTGAGGGGAGACCCATCTTGGTGACAGAAAAACGGGCCATGGTGGATGCCACGCAGTGCAAGAAACTCCTGTAGGGCACCAACCGGACAGATGTCTGCCAAAGAACACCGTAGCAGTCTTACACCACTGCCTACGCCATGCTGATCTGTCTTAGAGGAGCGTATCCTCAACTGAGCCCAGTCTTTGGCAACATAGACATCCTCGAGTTCCAGTGCCCTATGACTTGCTTCCGCCTTAGACAGCATCACAAGCTCGCTGATGCGGAGCGCTCCAAAAAGGCCACCGTCGTAGCCGCATGAATTGGGCTGCCTCGTACTTATCAAAACAGAGGCCATGCCAGCCCCGGGCCAGTTGGGCAAGAACCCCTGGGGAAATCGGGTGGCGGTCGTCCGGGCAACACCCACGCTCCAGCACCCACCCCTCCAAAACATGTCTCACACGAAAGTCAGCGGTACTATCCACATGACCGCCCACCTTGGCCATAAAAGCCAACGCTGACAGCCTAGATGCTATGGTGCGAGGTGCAAGGCCCTGGGCATGCAGGTAAACCATGAACTGAAGTACATGGGTCTCTGGGATCGGCCAGGTCTCTGGCAGCCGGAATTGGGTACAGAAATCTCCGAAAGAATTGAATGCGTGGTGATACGCCTTACGCGTGCGTGGCGCTAATGACAAGCCAATCGCCCGGTTCACCTCTCCATATCTCGTCCGGGAGTGGCGAGGGAAATTCCTCCGCATCTGGGGCCAAGGCACGGAACCGGGAGATCTGCAGGCGGGACAAAGCGTCAGGGATATCATTATTGACCCCCGGGACATGCCTGGCCCTGAAGAGGACATTGAGGCGCAGGCTGCGCAACACAAACTGGCGCACTAGGTCCATGACCCTGGGCGATTTGGAAGTCTGTGAGTTGACAATGTGTACAACGGCTGCATTGTGACACCAGAAATGGACAACCGAGTTGGCCCACTCCTCGCCCCATAGCATCAAAGCCCCCAGGATAGGGAAAAATTCCAGGTACGTGAGATCACGCAGGCGACCCGTGCCTGCCCAGGCTGGTGGCCACCCACCATAGGTCCACTTCCCATTGAAGTACATCCCATAACCCAGGGATCCCGAAGCATCGGACTGTATCTGAAAGCGAGGGGAAGCCAGGAGGTCAGACCTCCAAAATGATACTCCATTGAACTCCCTCAGGAACTGGAGCCAGATAAGCATATCTGCCCTGATACCCCGGGCGAGTCTAACCCTATGGTGGGGCCTAAATAAGCCTGTCATGGCGTCACACAAGCGCCGAGCAGATGCCCTGCTCGGTGCGACGACCCTGCAAGCGAAATTGAGGTGACCATGTAGCACCTGCAGTCCCCTCAGTGATGCCTTGCGTTTAGCAAGCAAGTCTGAGATAAGGGCCACTATCCTCGACACCTTATCCCCCAGTAACCTAGAAGCCTGCGCTACTGTGTCAATCTCCACTCCCAGGAATACTAGCTTAGTAGATGGGCCCTCGGTCTTTTCGGGCGCTAAAGGGACACCGAGTTCCTCCATTAGCGTCTGAAATGTGTTGAGGAGACGTGTGCACGTGTCCCAGCCCCGTTCACCCCCGAATAAAAATCATCCAGGTAATGGGCTACAGACCGGGACCCTGACCTGCGGACGAAAGCCCACTGTAGGAATGTACTGAAACGCTCGAATCCGAGCATGATATGGAACAGCCAAAAGGCATGGCCTTATCAAAGTAATATTCACCCCGGAACTTAAAAACCCAGCAACTCAAAGTCACCCGGGTGCACCGGCAGGAGGCGAAACGCCGACTTGATGTCGCACTGAACCAACAGCGCACCCGGGCCACATGAGCGCACCATGCGCAGCGCTCGGTCAAAAGATGCATACCCGACTGAGCAAAGGTCATCAGGGATAGCATCATTGACCGATCGGCCAGCTGGGTGGGACAAGTGATGAATCAGGCGAAACTCGCCCGGTGACTTTTTGGGCACTAAGCCCAAGGGTGATACCTTAAGATTAGGGAACGGGGGTGTCGGGAAAGGGCCAGCGACCCTGCCCGCATCAACCTCCTTAGTAATGCTGGCAGCAGCTACCTCCTCCCTCCCCCTAAGGGACAAAAGGTTGGGGGCATCCTGGGGGGACCTATCACCCACGAAAGGAATACTGAACCCCCGTCTAAAACCCTGAAGGAGGTAAACCGCATCCTCCTCCCTTGGGTACAATGCGAGCCAACGCTCCAACATGTCCACATTAATTGGGGAGGGGGCCTTTCGGTGAACCAGCTCCCTCTGTGGCAGTTTTGCCAGTCCCGTGTCCACCCCTTCCTCTGCCCCGCATCCCTCCAGGCCTGGGACAGGCGGAGGCCACATGGGGGCCAGCACAGGAGGGACACTCATGCCTGTACTTGCAATTCTTCCTGTTGCAGGACCCATTGGACGAGAAAGTCCAGCACAGCAGGCGGGCTGGAACCCCCTGCCCCGCCACCTGGCGGGGTGCCTGTGCTGGGGCCGCTCGCTGGACCGCATGTCCACAATGGTATCATTCCCCGGGCGCAGGGCGCGTGGGAGTCATGTACAGAAGCCACAGCCTCTGGCAGGGCTCATCCCACCTCATCTCGGGGTGCAGGGGAATCCGCATACGGAATTCCTCGTCATTAGCCAACCACGAAGGGCCCGGGAAGTCAACCCGGTAAATGTTGTCCAAATACTGGACCATCGGAATCGCCAAATCTGGCCGAGCCCTGAGGCAGACCGCCATGTATACGAGGTAGGCCGGCAACCAGTTGGCCCACGTACGTGGTGGCATGCGACGACGCGCCTGCTCCTTATCCTTCTCATCTTGCCCCTCCCTCTCCTCCTTGGTGGGCTCTCTGTTAAGGAGGAAGAAGATGTCCACATACTCCCCCCGCCAGATCTTCTCTTTGGGGGTCTGGGCCAAATGGTCCCCCAGTGGCAAGGAATACCCTGCTGTCGGCAAAGCCGACACAGGTACGGTGGAAACTGCGGGCATCTGTAAAGGAGCCTGGACTAACCCGGTCACCCCTAGAAGATTCCCGACTGGGTAAGAAGCACCCCCCACCACGGGGCCCTGGGTGATAGTTGAAGTCACCAGGTGGGGCGTCGGCGACTGAACCGCCGCACCACCCGTGCGAGGCCAAGGCCGTTGAAAAGCCCCCCCAAACGTGGCCATGTGTGTAGGTGCACTAGTTTGGACCGCATACTCACATGCTGCACCCCCATGGGCCGCCCCCACCGGGGGTTCTGACCCACTGGGGGCGTCGGAGCTCATGACCGCCATAGAGCTCATCGACGGGACTTGATCAGCACCGGCCTGTGGATTGGGGAGCTGCGAGGCAGTGGCCGAAGCCGGGCCACGCGCCTCAGGCAGCTCGACCCGTCCCGTCGCCTGCCGCTGCCCAGCAGACGATGCATCGACCTGCACTCCAAAAGGGGCCCCAGGGATGCCTCAAGGGCCGCAACGCGGGCCAGGAGGGCCTCCACGCTGAGATAGCCACCTAAACCAAGGGGGGGCAAAGGGGAGCGGTGGCCACCACTTGCGAGCCGAGGGCCACGGCCCCTACTGGGCCCGTACGCGGACCCCCAGCCTCCGGCCAAGGGGGAATTAACCCCATCCCACCGGTCCCAGTGGGCTCGGGCATAGGAGGCTGCTGGGGAGGCCCAGCCGCGGTCCTCCGACCCGGATTGCGCCTCCGCGCAGAACGAGCCGCGTTCGCAGTCGCCTTCTTCTTTGAGGGCATTGCAGCTAGCTGATGGGAAGCCGAAAAAGGAGAACATCAGCAGCCAAGAGGCTCCCCGGTGAGGGTAAAAGTGACGGAGGTAAGAGGGAAAAACTTCTCCGCTCCGTCGCTTCGCAAAATGGCAGCTCGGCTGCCTCATGGCCACCCCTTATATAAGGGTGCTGGCCACGCCCCCTAACTACCCAGATGCCTTCGTCCGATGGGGGGGGCCCCGCAAAGGGCACGGCGGCCATTTTGGCACCGCGCTCGCGTTCTTTGTTATATTTTTCCTACTAAGCTGTGTTATTTTAAAATTAGGTTCTATGGAAGAGAAATCACAGAAATAACTGTGAATCAATCATTATTGAACAAGTCAGAATGAGGCAACAGAAAATGAGATGCATCTCAGTTCCCCTATGAAGATTAGTTCATAAATATTGTCTGTCACCAGAGCTGCAGAAGATCAGAGACAGAGATCTTATAATGAGCAAGACCATCCAAACAGCAAACCCAATATACTGAACTTTAACTGGCCTTTAACCGGCAACAGTGACTCTCCAGGGTTTCAGTTGGAATTCTTTCCTAGCCCTAATTTGAATATCTTGGTGTGAAAAAAAGACCCCACATTTCTGAAGAAGAAGAAGAAATGGTGTGATGGTGATGGTGAAAGCCTATTGGGTTGTTTTTTTAAAGAGGTGTTCTTCTCAAGTGTCAAGCGTCTAGATCCATATGTTCTTGAATTTATGGAAAGTCCTACTTTCTCCTTTGCATATAAAAATATGCACCTTCAATTTAGATACCTTGGAGTGTTTATTCATCAAGGAGTCTGCACATTGGTAGACGTCTCCATGACGACATTCCGCACATGCAGTTTTTTAGCCATTTGAATATCATATCACCTGCTGGTTAGGCGGACCATGACGTGTGCCCTCTGCTTTCACCTTGCCCAGAAGATCCAACATAGGACACTTCGGTAAGTCTTAGTCCCGGCCTAACATCATTGACAAGAGATGTGCAGCACTGCCTAGTTAGACCCCTCATGCCCCATGCCCCAACAAGGCTCTCACACAGTGAGGGTGAATTTACATGCCAAAGCAAAATCATGAGATTGCTCATTAAAAATAACATTCCCTTCCCCATCTTGATGTCATTCAGTCTTTGAACTTACAGTAGTTTATGTTTGACTTTATTCATGTCTCAATGCCTCCCCCTTCTGTTCAGATGCTTTATAATCAATAAATTGAAGTTCTGAAATTGAAAACACAATTATTTTGCTTTATCTTGTACTCAGCTAACTTCAGCAGTGAGTGTACTTCCGACCCTCTAGATAAACAGGGAAGTAGCAAAGTGAAGTAGGTGCTTGTACATGTGCATATGTATACTATGGCATGGTTACAGATGGTGACATTCACCAGAGACCTGCAAAGTAACATATGCCAACAGGAGTCTGGCCATTGCACATAGCAGATAACTGTATAATTATTAGTTCCATTATTTGCAATCCAAAAAGTAATCTGTTACAAGCAACTAATTTACTTGTAATTCATTATTTCCAAGCTGTGCTGTTGAAACAGGAGAGAACTTGGATGGTATGTGAATACAGCAGGGTAACAAAACTATGCAATGCTTCAACTGTGAGCACAAAATGCAACTCTAATGAGTAGGATATAAAAGCCACAGTTTTGGCCTTTCCGGTTTGTCCTCAAGATGAAAGCAAAGACAGTCTTGTTGCTGAATTTCAACAAATAGGCATCTCTGCTCGTGTCTCGTACTTTGTGTTCTTCATGAGGTGAGTAAAAGGGCAGCTATAAGAATGTGCTGCTCGATTACAAAATAGACTTGCTTGTTGAAACAGCTGTGTGTATTCTACCTACACAGCGTAACTAAAAACAGACCTGACAAAATAGAAAGTTCTTAAACCCTTTAGTTTTCAGAATGAATTCATGTTGGGTAAATATGGATAGGCGGGTTTTGTCAGTTGATTTCCTTATGGGGATTACATAAGCCTTGGTGTGTTTCTGAAGGTTCCTGCCTCCAGTTATGTCACAATCTTTGTATTATACAGTGTCTCTAGACACTGTATATTTGTGGAAGTCTTCACTTCATCTCCCCATAGAAATAAATGGTGGAGACTGTTCTTTTTCCCTGTTACTTACTAATGCTTCGATTCTTCATCTGCCATCTCCTCAAAGCTTCAAGCCTCTTGTTGCTGTTCAGTCAAGTCTGACCCCTTGTGACCCAATGGACCACAGCACACCAGGCTTCTCTGTCATCTCCCATCCTCCAGACACTCCCCAGATCCACACCCACAGTGTCAACAATACTGTCTATCCATTTTGTCCTCTTCCTCCCCTTCCTCCTTTTGCTTTCAATCTTTCCCAGCATGAGGGCTTCCTCCAGTGAGTCCTCTCTTCTCATCTGATGCCCAAAGTATTTGAGCTTCAGTATTTGAGCTTCAGTATTTGAGCTTCAGTATTTGTCGCTCCAAGGAACAGTCAGGGTTGATTTCTTATAGGATTGACTGATTTGATCTCCTTGCAGACCAGGGGATTCTCAAAAGTCTTCTCCAGTGCTACAGTTTGAAGGTGTCTGTTCTTCTGTACTCAGCCTTTCTTATGGTCCAGTTCTCACAGCCATACATCACTACTGGGAAGAGCATCACTTTAACTATGCAGACTTTTGTTGGTGGGATGATTTCTCTACTTTTTATTATGCTGCCTAGGTTTGCCATAGCTAGCCTCCTCAGGAGTAAGCATCTTTTTATTCCATGGCTGCAGTCACCATCTAAGGGTACTGCAGTGGCTCAAGTCGCTAAGACGCTGACTGGGAAGCGGAAGGTCAGCAGTTCGATTCCCGAGTACTGCAGGACGGAAATGAGCTCCCGTCTTCATCCCAGCTCCTGCCAACCTAGCAGTTCGAAAGCAAGAAATTGCAAGTAGATAAATAGGAACCACTTCGGTGGGAAGGCAACAGCGTTCCGTGCGCTCCGGTGTCTAGTCATGCCTGCCACATGACCACGGAAACGTCTGCAGAAGCAGACAGCGCTGGCTCTTCGGCTTATAACAGAGATGAGCACTGCACCCTAGAGTCGGATACGACTGGCCTTCGAGCAAGGGAAACCTTTAGTCACCATCTGCAGTTATGTTTCATGACCCCAAGACATGAGCTGGGACAGAGACGGGTGCTCAATCTGTCATGCAGTACCTGGGTCTTGAACTGCCGACTTGCCGGCTTCCAGCTAGCAAGGTGAGCTTCATAACCACTGAGCCACTGCAGCATAAATCACTGCATGATGTATGCTGCATATAAGTTAAAAAGGATGTCAATATACAGCCTTGTCGTACTCCGTTTCCTATTCTAAACCAGTTATTCCATATCTGGTCCTAACTGTTACTTCTTGGCCAGTATACAGTTTTTCCAGAAGACAGGTAACGCAGTCTGGTACTCCTATCTTTTGTAGAGTCACCTCTTAAGTAGTTGGAAAAGACCAATGCATTTTCTTGACAAAACTATTAGCCTTTGCCCTGCTTTATTTTGTACTCCAAGGCCAAATGTGCATGTTATTCTAGTTACCTTTTGACTTCCTACTTTTCCATTCCAGTCTCCTATGATGATATGGACATCTTTTTGTGTGTCAATTCTAGAAAGTGTTGTAGGTCTTCACAGAACTGGTTGATTTCACCCTTTTTCACCCATCAGACATCTCCACAGCTGAGAATCATTTTGGCTTTGGTCCAGCCACTTCACTCTTTCTGGGGCTACTTGTACTTGTCCTCTTTTCTTACCCAGTTGCATATTGGACACTTTCTGATCTTAAGGGCTCATCTTCTGGTGTCATATATTTTAGTCTTTTGATACCATTCATGGGGGTTTCGTGACAAAGATACTGGAGTGGGTTGCCCATTCTTTCTCTACTGCATTATGTTTAGTCTGAATTCTCCACTATGGCCTGTCTGTCTTGGGTAGCCCTACACACGTCACAGCCCATAGCCTCCTTGAACCACACTTTGAGAGGAAAAGGTTGCAGCTTTAGGAAGCCTCTACTTGTGCCTTTTACCCATGTCGACAAGTTAGAATGGGCATTATGGGATGAAAATTGTGATTTGCTAACCTCCTTTATTGGGTAGGACTAGCTTTTGGAGGAACATATCTGATCCAAAAATGTACTGTATCTCCTAAGGAAAACTTTGAACAGCACACTGATTTGTGAAGTAGTAATTGGTTGGGGAATTCTGAATGTTGTAGACCCAGAAAGTAACTTTTCCCAAGCTCTGCTGCTGCGTCTAATGGTAGAACTTCTTCTTCCGTGTCTGGGACAGACATGAAACTGCCCAAACTAATCCTGGGCAAAGGCAGATCCAGTGAAATGAATTAAAGGAGAAACCATAGGATAGAGAAGGAAAGATTTTATGATGGAGGTGGATAAGGGAAAGAGAGGCCAACGGTCTCTTGGCTTGGGTAGCCATCACGAAGAGAGGGAGAGAAGAAAATGCATCACATTCAAAGTCCGAAGTAGAGAAAAAGACTTTATTATATAGATCATTGTGATCCTGACCCCTGGCAACAGCTTTTGTCCTCTACACCAGAGTTTCCCAACCTTTGGTTTTTGGACTACAGTTCCCAGAAGCCTAAGTCAGTACATTGGCTGATCAGTGCTTTGGGGAACTGACTTAGGCTTCTGAGAATTGATGTCCCAAAACCAACGTTGCGGAATACTGCTCTACTCTCTTCCCTACCTGGTTAACTAATAATTGCAGAAACACTGATTTTAAAAATGAAGAATTTACGCACATATTTAATGGTCTAATAATGTTAGAAAATATCCAATTTACTTGGTAGCTGAGTTAATTTGTAATGGGTTAGTGACAACCCATGGCATCCATTTGCCAGATCTTACCATTTGCCAGATCTTAGACCACAGTCTGGACTCCTTGCTCTGGTGCTTCAGGTCTTCAGGCAAGGAGACAAATTTTAGGTCAAGAAATGTTGGAGAAAGAGAAAGTTAAGTTTTTGCTTATGAGTAGTTTGTAAGATCTAGATGCTCATGGAACCATGCTGATTGGCTCAGCACAAAGGTGTTCATAGATTGTGTTGTGCTTACTTCTCACCCAATCCTTGCCTGTCCCACCTCTGTGACATCAAATATGGCCTCTTCCATGACATCACAAAGAACAATCTCCCCCATGCTGAGAACATAGCTTAGCATCTGGCATTAAGGGAAATGTTAGAAAGTTACAGTAAAGTGTATGCAGGGGCAAATCAGCTCTTGGTCTGGGGGCAGAACCCTTCTATGCATGCGTAGAACCCTTCTAACCTAGGCTTCTACGCATGCGCAGAAGGGACCTGCACAGAAGGGTTCTGCGCAGGTCCTGTATTGTCCGGAGCCGCGCTTGACAGGTATGCCCTAATCAGTGGAGTGTAAACAACCTCACACACACATACACAACCCTCATTCTCCTCTTCCCCCATAAAATTTGAAGTTACAGTCTGTCCTGGAATGTTGTATAGTTAGAAAAATTGAAAGTAGAGAACAATACTTTTGCTTCTGTAAATCTAATGGTCTCAGATCTTAGTAAAACACAGCTAAGTGATGAACCTCCAAGGTTTCTCTCTCTCCCGCTCCTCTCTTCTCCCTTTCAACAGTGAATATTTTCTGCCTGACCAGACAGAAAAAGAAGATGAATATGAAATGGTGGCTCTTCTGGGAAAATGTACAAGAATCTTGAGGTTCCAAGGGTGGGTGCCAAACTAAGCAATGCTTTAGCCAAGAGGAATGTATGTGATCCTTCATTTTCTCATTTTAGCTTGATGTATGTTGGAATCTGTAGTGTAATAAAATAAAATAAACCCAACAACAACTCCTCCACATATTTCCCACTGACATGATCACCATATGATGCAACTGGGAACTGGAATTGCATATCAAGTTAAAAATAAAAATTCTGTCTAAAACGTTCTTTTGGTCCCTGTAGGACAATCCATTATTTGCTTTTTAAAAAGCATTTGGCATTGCCTTAGCATTTTGTTTAATTTCACAGACATAAGTGTGTGTTTCTTTATGTTTTCTAGGGTTTTTTAAAAAAAAAAATAAGACCACCCTGAATGGCTCTGTATGACATATCTGTATTACAGTTATAGCAGTTTGAAGACCACTTTAATGTCATAGCTCTGTCCTATGGAATCCTGGGATTTGTAGTTTACTTAAATATTTATAATTATTTGCTATATTTCAGGAGCTGGTACCAGTGCTGCCTGGAAGAGAATCTGAAGTTAACTTGGAATAAAACTGCTATAACTAAGTAATGTAGATATACTCTTCATTCAGGAGTAGAGTAATATACACACATATATCTTTATTTGACCGTCAGTCAGCACAAAATAACACACAGAGATTTAAACCATACCTGTCAACCATCCCATTTTACCTAGGGAAACCCCTTATTTTTACCCCTCTTCCTGCCCCCTCCCATTTAATTGATTTCCCCATATTTCCCCTTATTTTTTAAAAAGAAATATCCTGACCGGAACCCTCACAGGCAAAGCTGCAGTATTTTTCCCCGGCCACCAGAGGTCGCTGTGTGGCTTTTCGCTTGTGGAAGGGGAGAGAGAAGGTGTGTGTGTGTGTGGCGTTCTGTAGTTAGTTTCTATTTCATTTTCCTGCCAGTCACATGGCCAATATGGCGGCTTCGTTTCATGCTGGGACTAGGGACAGGAGTCTACTCTAGTGGTGAGCAATATTTCATATATGCAGGGGCAAATCAGCTCTTGGTCTGGGGGCAGAGACTTCTCTCTCACTCTCATGCTTTATTGAGCTGTTTCTGTCCCCTGCCTCTGTCCTGGTTGGAGGATTCCGTTTCTAGAGTTCTAGAGTTAACTTGAGAGGGGTGGGGCGGGGGGTGGGGGTGGGGAAGTGCTTGCTAACTATATGCTAAAGGTAAAGGTTTCCTTGCTCGAAAGACAGTCATTTCTAGAGTGCCAAGGTTCACCATCACAGTCAGAGATTCCTACACTATATGAAAGAGAGAGGGTGTGTGTGTTCTATTTCTGTGGGGTGTGTGTGTGTGCTTGCACGGCTGTGTAAGGGGATCTGAGTTAGGTAAAGGTAAAGGGTCGCCCTTGCTCAAAAGCCAATCGTATCCGACTCTAGGGTTCAGTGCTCATCTCTGTTTCAAAGCCGAAGAGCCAGCGTTGTCTGCATCTGCAGACATTTCCGTGGTCATGTGGCAGGCATGACTGGACACCAGAGCGCACGGAGCGCCGTTACCTCTCTGCGACAAACCAGGAAAGGGACCTTGGTGTCCTGGTGGACAGCTCAATGAAGGTGTCAACCCAGTGTGCCTCAGCAGTGAAAAAAGCAAACTCAATGTTAGGGATCATTAGGAAGGGTATAGAAAATAAGTCAGCAAGTGTCATTTTGCCTCTTTATAAATCTATGGTGAGGCCCCATCTGGAATATTGTGTACAGTTCTGGTCGCCATACCTCCAGAAGGATATTATGGAGTTGGAGAAAGTGCAGAGGAGGGCAACCAGAATGATTAGGGGACAGGAACACCTTCCTTACCATCTGAGGCTGCAACGGTTGGGCCTTTTCACTCTTGAACAACGGCGTCTAAGAGGTGACCTGATTGAAGTTTATAAAATCATGCACAGTGTGGACAAGGTAGATAAGGAAAAACTGTTTTCCCTATCGCACAACACTAGAACTAGGGGACACTCGATGAAACTTTTGGGTACTAGTTCTCAAACAAATAAGAGAAAGTACTTTTTCACCCAGAGGATTACTGGTCTATGGAACTCCCTGCCAGAAGAAGTGGTGACAGCTGTCAGTCTTGACAGCTTCAAGAAAGGATTAGACAAGTTCATGGAGGACAAGGCTATCAATGGCTATAATTATGGATACCTAAGGACAACCTCCGGGTTGGAGAGATAGGCAGGATATCTCTCAATGCCATTTCCACGGAATCCTAAACAGGTGAAGAAGGCATCTGCTTGGGAATAATACCCTGAAGGAAATGGTGAGCCACTGTGTGAGACAGAATGCTGGACTGGATGGGCTGTGGCCTGTTCCAGCAAGGCTGTTCTTATGTTCTTATGTACCTTCCCACCAAAGTGGTCCCTATTTATCTACTTGCAATTTCTTGCTTTCAAACTGCTAGGATGGCAGGAGCTGGGACAAAGACAGGAGCTCATTCTGTCCTGCAGTACTCGGGAATTGAACTGCTGACCTTCTGCCTCCCAGTCAGCATCTTAGTCACTTAAGCCACTGAGCAAACAAGAAAGAAAACAAAACTAAAGTCCCCAAGAAAATGGGGAAAGGCTTCTTTGGCCCACACAGCTTTGTGCCCATTGCATTTACAATACCATCTAGCCATCTTAATTTTGGCCATCCCCTTCTTTTGTCCTTCACCTTTCCCAGCATCAAGGCTTTCTCAAGTGAATCCTCTCTTCTCATTTGATGTCCAAAGTACTTTAGTGTCATTTTTTACTATTTGACCTTTAATGAGCAGTCAGGGTTGATTTCTTCTAGGATCGACCTATTTCTAACACTGCATTGAGATACATACGGAAATCTCAGAAAAACTCAGGTTCGAGATAAGAATTTTTAATAGGGTTTTTTCGAGATAAGAATTCCTTTATTTTATCTCTCCTGGGTTAAGCACTGTTCATCTTAATTGAATGACCTAGAAATGTGTTGGCCATGTTAACCATCTTCCCTTAGTTTGGTGTTTTGTAGGTTCTGGATGACATAATACATTTTGAACTACATGTAGTCCAAAACATCACCATTGGTTGGGCTGGGCTGGAACTGATGGGAGATAATCATACCTGTCAAGCATGGCTCTGGACAATACGGGACCTGTGCAGAAGCCTTCTGCACAGAACCCTTCTGCACACGCGCAGAAGCCTTCTGTGCATGCATAGAAGGCTTCTGCACATGTGCAGAAGGCTTCTGCACAGAAGGGGATGCGCAGTAACTACTTTCCCTGCCGTCAAATTGTGGAATGGTGGTTTTTGGAGGTGGGAAAGTAGAGTTAGTGGCACTGAATTACGGGAAATCCTGGCCAATCCGGGATACTTGACAGGTATGGAGACAATGCCCAAAGCATTTGAAAAGAACTGGGTTGCTTTTCCTTTGTTTGACTTGCATTTTCTATGTATATTTCATGTGTAGCCTCTAGTTGGGGTACACAGAAAGAGCCTCCTCAAAGATGGTATTTTTGAACCACAATCAGGCATACCCTGGTAACGGCAAGGTCTGGGACCTTCCTCCCTGCATCAATTGTTTGTCCCAGATGGCGCAGCTCCATGTGCTGATCCCAAGATTGTCAAGAAAGGCCATGACTCAAAGAAGAGCCTTCTTGGTGGCAGCACCAACTTTGTGGAACTCTCTTCCAGCTGAGCTGCTCCCAGGTCCCATCCCTGCCTATGTTTAAAGAGCAGTTGAAATCATTTCTTTTTAAAGAGGTTTTTGAGAATATATTGCCAACGGCTGAGCATTAGGTATTTAATTTTATTTTTCTCCATCACCAATAAGGTTTTTGTTTCTGGTATACCATCAAACCTTGAGATAAGAATGGTTGAACTTAAGAAAAACTTGAGATACATTCGGAAATATTTGAAAAACTCAGGTTTGAGATAAGAATTTTTAATAGGATTTTTTCGAGATAAGAAATTCAATGCATTCCTATGGGAAATTGAATTCAATGCATTCCTATGGGAAATTCAAGAAAATATTTTTTTCAAGATACAACCAACCTCAAGGAATGAATTAAATTCATGTGTGTGTGTGTGTGTGTGTGTGTGTGTGTGTGAGTGTGAGTGTGAATGTGTGAGTTTTCTATTGTTAGCCACTCAGAGTGGGAAATTTCCTAGATGGACAGGGTATAAATATAATAAAAAAATAAATAATCTTTCTCACACTAGGTCAGGCGAAAGGAACTGCAGACTTGACTCGCCAAAAGGTGGCTTCATTTTTGCAGTTTCCCGGCTGGCCTAGAGACAGAAAAAGAAGTTTCTAGTTTCTCATACCAGATTGAAATTTATAATTGTGATTTTAGCAGAGGGATTACGTTTATTTGGAGGTGGTCGGGTTGCTGGTTTTCTTAGAATATGTTCATGATTTGCTCTGTTTTATATTCACGTGGAACTTAGACTGAAATGGGAATTTTTGTACCACTAGGCGGAGCCACGAGAAAAGGAAAAAGGAGCTGGCATATCCAGACACTTTCTGCAGAAAATATTTATGTTATTAAGCAGTTCTTTTTACCTGCTTGGCTTGTGACTGTGGTGACTCAAATGGTTAAGATGCCAAACTCGTTGACTGGAAGGTTGGAGTTTGATTCCCGGGTGCTACATGATGGTGTGAGCCCCTGCCTCTGTCCCTGCTCCTACCAACCTAGCTGTTCGAAAGCAAGGAATTGCAAGTAGATTATTAGGTACCACTTCAGTGGGAAGGTAAACAGTGTTCTGTGCACTCTGGTGTTGAGGCATGTCTGTCACATGTCCATGGAAATATCTGCAGAGGCACACAGCGCTGGCTCTTTGGCTATAAACAGAGATGAGCACTGAACCCTAGAGTCAAATATGACTAGCAATCAATCGCGACCTTTACCTAAGCAAGATAACTTATAAACAGTAAGAGTAAGGCTGTCCCTAGCTTCAGGTAGGGATGGGTAACAACATCTTTTGACCTGCACTTTTACATGAGTTTTTTTAACATTTGAAAACCTTTTCATAAATATAAAGGGTGGTGGTGGTGGTGGAATCAGAAGTGGGGGAAAAGCAAATGTGACAGATTTTGCCCAGCCAGCTAGTGAGTTCAATTTGTTTGAATTTTATGCACATTTGTAATATTAAATTGAGAGTGGTGGCATACTGGTTAAGATGCTGAAAATTGATGACTGGAAGGTCTCAGGTCAGCAGACCCAAGTGCTGCATGACGGAGTGAGTTCCTGACTCTGTCCCAGATCCTGCCAACCTAAGGTTTCCTTTGCTCGAAAGCCAGTCGTATCTGACTCTAGGGTTCAGTGCTTATCTCTGTTTCAAAGCCAAAGAGCCAGCACTATCTGCTTCTGCAGACATTTCTGTGGTCATGTGGCAGGCATGACTAGACAACGGAGCACACGGAATGCTGTTACCTTTCCACCAAAGTGGTCCCTATTGATCTGCTTGCAATTTCTTGCTTTTGAACTGTTAGGTTGGCAGGAGCTGGGACAAAGACGGGAACTCATTCCGTCCTGCAGTAATCAGGAACTGAACTGCTGACCTTCTGCCTCCCAGTCAGCATCTTAGCCACTTGAGCCATGCGGTCCCTAGCAACTAGAAAGCAAGAAATTGCATGCAGATAAATAGGTACCACTTCAGTGGGAGGGTAAACAGTGATCTGGGTGTAGTCGTGTCCATGGAAACATCCGTAGACATAGACAACACTGGCTCTTTGGCTGTAAACATTGATGAGCACCAAACCTTTGAGTTGGATACAATTGGATTTCGAGCAATGGACTTTAGGTAAGGTAAAGATAAAGGTTGCCCTTGATCGAAAGCCAGTTGTATCTGACTCTAGGGTTCAGTGCTCATCTCTGTTTATAGCCAAAGAGCCAGTTCTGCCTGTATCTGCAGATGTTTCCATGGACATGTGGCAAGCATGACTAAACACCGGAGTGTACGGAACACTGTTTACCTTCCCACCAAAGTGGTACCTATTTATCAACTTGCAATTTCTTGCTTTTGAACTGCTAGGCTGGCAGGATCTGGGACAGAGGACGGGAGCTCACTCTATTGTGCAGCACTTGAGTCTCAAACTGCTGACCTGCCGACCTGCCGACCTTCCAGTCATCAAGTTCAGCATCTTAACCACTAAGCCACCACATTCCCCACAAAGGACCTTATTTGGTACAAACAAAGAAGAAAAATCGCCACAGAGGCCATAAATATTATTTCTGAGGGTTTTTAAAATGGAAAAATGGGTTTGGAGAAAAGTGGGGTACAAGTGGCTTAGAGAAATAATTTGGGCCCCTGGCTATAAGCTATGCCCAGTTTAAAGCATCTTAGATGCATGTGTACATTTTTAAAAAAAAAGCAAAAGAAAGGAGAGAGAGATGCAACCAGATATGGACTGGATGTGGAAATGACAACAATGTCACTTTGGGCGTCTACACACTGCATATTCACCTGCACTCTGTAGGAGGATAGAAGAATATTTCTTCCTTTTTAATTTTACTTAGAGGAAATCCAGATACATGTAGCTTTCAGTGATCAAAAGGAACTGAGATGAACTGGCCAGTAGTCTTCTACCTGGCCTTTGCTCCACTTATGGCCCTCCAAAGCCTGGATGAAATGCTCTGAGGGAATGCCTGAAACTACTCTCAATTGATGTTAACAAGCCATGAAGAAAAGGGAATTGTCCGATTCCATTTTTTAAAAAAATCAGTCACTTGACCCTTGTTTGAAACCCAAAGTTTTTATGTGGAATTACAACCAGAAGATTTTAAGGGAGGAGACAAGCAAAGAAGAATAAAATGCTTTTGGGGTAATTGTGGATGCTAGAGAGTGAATTGAAACCAATCTACCACTGACATAGAGGTCACAGCACTATATAGATGGATTGGCTTCAACTTTGCCCTCAAAAAATGCCAGGCTAGTTTTCATCCTGTGATTACGGGCATTCTCGTTATATCTATGCATCTGCAACGTAGAAACTAGACAGCAATTATTCAGGGGAATACAGAACAGCTCCTAGCATTGTGATGGCGAACCTTGGCACTCCAGATGTTCTTGGACTTCAATTCCCAGAAGCCCCAGCTCCCATGAATCTACACAAATGGGTTTGCTGCGATTCATCCAGCCTGCACCGCCCTCATCGCTCCCGGAAGCAGAAGTAAAGTGCGCCCGTACGGAGGATGGGTTAACCCGGAAGAGCCTTAACCATACAGGCGCGTTTTACTTCTGCTTCTGGGAGCGATGAGGGCAGCAAGGGCTGGATGAATCGCAGCAAATCCATTCGTGTGGATTCATGGGAGCTTGGGCTTCTGGGAATTGAAGTCCAAGAACATCTGGAGTGCCAAGGTTGCCATCATGGTGTTAGCAGGTGAGAGGAGGTGTTTCTCTCAGGAGTTGATCAGAGGCAGGTCAAGTGTTTGCCTCTTGCAGGAATAAGCAGCTGAAATATGTCAGACCTTGGTGTGACCTTTTGAGAGGAAGCCAAGGATCTGAGACAGAGAAAGACAGAGTGAGGTATTTCATAATGATATTGCTATGGCATTTCCCACCCCTCCCCTTGAAACTCTGAGGCGATGACATCATTCTGCCAATCCAGAGACACACCATGCATCTCTGACTCGCATTCTGAGCAGGGTTGCTAAGTGTCAAAGTATGGCCGCAATGGATTACAAATGCTTCCCAGGATCACCAGGTGAGGAGAAAAATCTCAGGGCAAGTGATGCTGGAGGAGGAAAGCGATTGTTTTGTATGGCTGAAATCCTATTGCTTAGTAGACTAAGTCACAGCTAAAGTAGACCCACTGAATCAGAAAGGACCTGTTGAGTCAACAACTCCACAAATCCCATCGAGCCAAGTGCACCTGCTTTAGTTGTGACTGTCTTTAGCATAGTAAATCTTATCTAAGCCCATGTGAAGACCCCAACTTCTGTGACAGGTGAGTCTCCCAAGGTTTTAGTCGAGAAATTTCAGGAAATGGAAGAGGTACCTATCTTTCTTCTTACAATTTCTTGCTTTCAAATTGCTCAGTTGACAGGAGCCTGGGACAGATGATGGGGAAATGCAAACAGAGAGTTGTTCCCAGATGTGCTTTTGGTAGATATGAAGCAGAATATTCATGGATTTTATGCCAGGCTTAATTTGAGGGGGGGGGGGGCTAAACCCCAAGGTTTAGTGGTTAAAACGTTGAACTTGATGACTGGAAGATCGGCAGGTCAACTGTTCGAGACCCGAGTTCTGTTCGACAGAGAGAGCTCCTGTCTCAGCTCCTGCCAACCTAGCAGTTCAAAGCAAAAAATTGCAGGTAGATACTACTTTAGTGGGAAGGTAACAGCATTCTGTGTGCTCCATTGTTTATTCATGCCTGCAACATGTCCACGGAAATGTCTGCAGGCCCAGACAACTCTGGCTATTTGGCTATAAACAGAGATGAGCACCGAACCCTAGAGTCTGATACGACTGGCTTTTGAGCAAAGGCAACCATTACCTTTACCAAAACCCAAAGTAACTACCCCAACTTTACCATGAGTGGATATGGTTACTGTCCATGCTAGTTGAGTTCTAGTTCCAGAGGTTCTAGTCCCTCAAAGCAACTTTGGTCTATTGTATTAATTTATGCATTTATACTTTGCCTTTCCACTGAAAGACAGCTCTCAAGATGGCTTACAAACATTTCCAAGCTCTACCTGTGACTATAACAGAGAACAGGTCCAACATAAATTTTTAAAAAATCCACATTTGCTTTAATGAGTCTTTGTTCGTCTTATTTTCCAAACCTGTTGTATGTTATAAATAGCCCTTATGAGAAAATTCCTTGTTTGGATGACACATTACTTTTCCTTTTTTCCAAAGCTGTGGGTTCTGGAAGCTGCATCCCTAAACAATAAGGGTTCCAAGCCTTGGTGTTAAGACGTTTGTTCATCTTTCTTTGAAGCATCTGACATGCCTTGACATCTATTTTAATCCAGACCAATTCACAATGTCTATTATTCTATTTGGGAAATGTTATTGCTGGATGGATCTATGACCTTGCCACTGGCTGCCCATGATCCTAATGCCTTTTCCTGATGTTCTTTCTCTTTCAAAGGCCATTTCCCAGAACCCCAACACTACTACCATCCCCACCACTGCTACCACCATGTCAAACCCTACCATGTCCCCTGCGACTGAGGCTTATGTCCGGAAACAGTACTGTAAATGGCCCTGTGAGTGCCCTGAGACAGGGCCCGTGTGCCCGACTGGTGTCAGTTTGCTCACCGACGGCTGTGACTGCTGCAAAATGTGTGCCAAGCAGGCTGGCGAGAACTGCACTGAGGCTGACATTTGTGACACCCACCGGGGCCTCTACTGTGACTACAGCCGAGACAGACCTAGGTACGAAATAGGAGTGTGTGCACGTAAGTGATGTGTTGTACGTACATTTTTTGCACTGTCTGGCGATACCTAATTCTCCTCTTGCACTGACCCATACACACTCCTTCTCCTTCTTTTGACATGGGGCACTCTTTGCTTGAAAGCTAATCATCATCCTTCTGCTTGCTTTTTTCCCAGCCAAATCTGGCTTCCATTTTCATTTGCAAAAATTAGTAAAGGTAAAGGTTTCCCTTGCTCGAAAGCCAGTCGTATCCGACTCTAGGGTTCAGTGCTCATCTCTGTTTCAAAGCCGAAGAGCCAGCGCTGTCTGCTTCTGCAGACATTTCTGTGGTCATGTGGCAGGCATGACTAGACACCGGCGTGCACGGAACGCTGCTACCTTCCCACCAAAGTGGTCCCTATTTATCTACCTCCAATTTCTTGCTTTCAAACTGCTAGGTTGGCAGGAGCTGGGACAAAGACAGGAGCTCATTCTGTCCTGCAGTACTTGGGAATCGAACTGCTGACTTTCTACCTCCCAGTCAGTGTCTTAGCCACTTGAGCCATATTGGAAGAAAAACCTAGGCAAAGGGTTCAGCTTGCCAAATGAGAGCAGTGCATTTTGCCATAGAGCTCATTTCATTTTCAGGTATGTTATTGGTACTTTGCAACATATTTTATGACCATTTCCACGCTGCTGCCACCGCCCCCCCCCCAAACCACAGTATATTTTGGTTGCATCAAGCAAGATCTCCCAGGCCTTTGGTGTATAATAAACCTTGCCATACTTGAGTTATTTATTTGAAACAGAGTATTTTATTTTACTCTGAGATAACTTTGCCATGGGTTTTATACACACTGTGGTGCTGGAGGAGAATTTTGAAGGTACTCTGGACAGCAAAGAGATCAAATAAATCAATCCTGAAGGAAATCATCCCCGACTGCTCCTTGGAAGGACAAATATTGAAGATGAAGCTAATGTACTTTGGACACCAAATGAAAAGAGAGGACTCACTCGCGAAGGCCTTGATGCTGGGAAAGTTCAAAGGCAAAAGGAAAAGGGGCAGCAGAGGATGAGATGGCTAGATGGGCATAGACCTGAGCAGGCAGCGGAGGATGGTGGAGGATTGGGGTGACTGGCGTGCAATGGTCCATGGGGTCACAAAGAGTTGGACGCTACTATGCAACTGAACAACAACACTAGCTGAATTCAGTAGATTAACTTTAAAGAAAAACGTGCATAAGGTAGAATCTATGAGTCTTGCTAAATCATGATGTCTGGATAATTCACACCTACAGTCTTGGAAGCAAACCTTGCAGGAGAAATTTAACTTTATCTGGTTAAATTCAGACTGAGAATGTGAATTAATTAATTCAGTTGAAATAATAATGTTAGAAGCCTTCAATATATTGTTCACAATGACATTATGAAACATCATGATATTCATTTTCATGCATAACTGCATGTTCGTATAGACTGTATTCTTACAATTACTTCCCAAGTCTTGTAATACCAATATCCAGTAACAAAAGCAGATATATTAAGGTTTAAGCAGATCATGACCTGAGCAGGGGTCATTCGGTTGAAATTTTAACATGAGCTCTCTGCTGGTTTGAGATCAAAGGAAGAAACCCTTGTGGATCTTCCTTAGCAAGTTTACTGATCATCTGAGTTTATAATCCCTATTGCTTTAATAGTGTCATTTTAAAACATGAATAAATCACAATATGGGAACCATTGGCTGAATTCTTGCTGCATAGTGGTTGTGACTTACTCAAGAATAGTAAGTTGCAATAGAATAGATCCATTTGAACCAGTGGAACCTATGAATGAGTTGGCTCATCAAATCCCCACTGATTCAATGGTCATACTCTAGTGCAATTTGTTACACTGAGCAACAAGAAAGTCAAGAAAGCAAGAAAGTCAAATTACAAGTTAAGAGGGATATGTATTCCCTATGATCAATCTATTTCTCTCCCACAGGTAGCTGCCTCAGCAATCAGATTTGCAAATTAAGCCCATATTCCAGTGGTATTTTTGAATTATAATCGGGTGTACCCTGGTAACTGCAACCTTGTGCTGCCGGCTAATCTTTCTCACACTATGTCAGATGAAAGGAACTGCAGAATGAACTACTCAAAAGGTGCCTTCATTTTGACAGTTTCATTTCTGTTCTGGCTGAGACATGGAAGAAGAAGTGGCCAAACAGAACCAACACACATTAAATGCAAGAAACATCGGTGGAGAAAGTGATATGCAGTAGCAGACATGTTTCATCACTAGGAGGAGCATCTCTCCTATAATAAATATGTTGTCTCCTGTAACTTGAAGTTTCAAGAACCAGAAATAGAGTGATTTATCTGTCTCTAGTTCATCATTGTCTCTTCTTTTTCTCTACTTTTCCACATGACAGGTTTTTTTTATTACAAGCCCCAGCTACTAGGGAGGGGAACTTCTGTGTTTAGAACCTGTTTGTGTTTCCTCAGCCACAAAAAATACTTGGTTGTTGTATCCCAAATTTGCCTAGGTGAGTGGTGATGAACCTATGGCATGCGTGCAAGAGGGGGTGCTCAGAGCCCTATCTGTGGGCATGCGTGCCATTGCCCCAGCACAGAGTTCGCTCCGTCCCGCTGGCCAGCAGCCCAATGGGAGTGCTTCCTCTTTCCCCTGTCTGGTATAAGGCGGGTGGCTCACATGCGGTGTGAGGGAGTGGTGGGGATGGCAGCCTGTTGAGTTTGGGCACTCGGTCTCTAAAAGATTCACCATCACTGGCCTAGGTCATCAGACTGTATTATTGATAAGAGCAGACTGCTTTTCAGAATGATAAACATGAAAATTAATTACAGTAAAACCCCTACTTACGAAAAGAAGTCCGTTCTGTAGGCTTTTGCTTAAATTGGTTTTTTATGTAACTCGAAGCAAACCCATAGGAAAAATGAAATTTTTATGTATATCAAAGCAAACCCATAGGGAAATGAATTTTTACATAACTCAAAGCAAACCCATTGGAAAAAGAATCTTTATGTAACTCGAAACAAACCTATAGGAAATTGTGTAAATCGGATCATGGTTTTAGCACAAAATCATCACGTAAGTCAAATTTTATGTAACTCAAAGCATATATAAGTCGGAGTTTTACTATATACCTATGATAGGGCATATGAGTGATTGTCTTTAGCGCTTTCTCTTTTTGGAGAAACTGATGCTCCAGGTGTTAGGAGCATTGGCATTCTATGTCATGGCGAACATCAGATCAAAGTCTTTGTTATTCTCTGCTCTAGAACATTCAAATTCCCAACATGTATGGTTTTATGTTTCACTGCAGAGTTTCTAGTGACTGTCAAAAAAAGGTTTCAGCTGGCTATTGAAAACTTTATTTTACTTCAAAGCCATGCATAATGTTGTCAGGCTGAAGGGAAACCAAACACACAGATCTTGTTGTGGCTAGAGTTTGTTTGGAGATCCTTCCTCCAGGCCTATTTAAAAGAAAAGCCAAACAAACAAACACTCTATGACTTCCCCACCTTGTTCTCATTTGCAGTTTGTTTGTGGTGTGCACAGAAACTGCCAGGATCTGGCCCAATTGTGTTGTTTGTTTGCAGTGCAAACATTAGATTTTTAAACAACACATTGTAGAAAACAAGAATTTTTTTCTCTGGGAAAAAATAATAAGCCATCAAATGTCTACTGTAAACATTTGCGTAAACTTTCATGAACTTGAAATAAAAATGGCGGCTGTTGTTTTTGTTACAGAGCCATGAGAAATAATCTGAAGTTTCTGCTGTCTGTTTCGACAGAGAGAGCTGTTTAGTCTTCTTGAAGGTTTCCCAGTTTTGTTTTCCTTCCCTTCCCGACTGTTAATTACATCAAAGTTCAGAAAAGTTGAGCAGTAGTTCTCAAAAACCCCACTCACCACGGCCATTAAGTAGGGCAGCCAAATGTCCTTTAATAGGGTCGACAGTCCTCCATTTGAAGAGCTGCTAAAGCAGTGGTTCCCAATTTGGGCCCCACGCCCCACAGGGGGACTTCAATCCCTAGAAACCTAAGTCAGTACATTGGCTAATCAGTGCTTTGGGGAATTGACTTAGGCTTCTAGGAACTGAAGTCCAAAACCTAAAAGTTGGGAAACACTGCTAGAGGGAAACTTCTGAGATTGTCCTCCTTTTGAAGGGCTGTCCGGTCAAATTATGGTTTAAAGATGAAGAACCACAATGACTTGGGAGAACAGAGATCTTGAAATCACCCACCCATAATTATAACAATCTGGACATCGGGACATCCCCATTCAATTGGCCTGATCTCCCACAGATTTGCTTATGCCTTAGCAGTCTATTGAAGTGAGATTTGATACGTTGCTTCTGTTGGATCTCTGTTGTTGTAGGCTCTATTCAGACTAGAGATTTTGAATTAATAAATCTCAATTGACATTGTGAGCTATACCTATTTACTTTACTTTACTATTTACTTTATGGGTGACGAATAATGTGATGAACATTTATACATTTACACTACAAGTAATACAATAAATAGTTACAAAATTACTCTTTCATTGAATTAAGTTACTTTTTCTAGATACTTTCTACATTTTACTTTTAAAGGAGCGTTTAAAGATTTCTATGGGAATATTTGAGATTTTATGTTATTTTGTTAATCCCATGTAGCAAGAAAAATATTGTTTTGTTTTACAAATACTGTATTTACAATGTGCAATATCATAACATGTCACTAAAGGGAACCATGTAGAAATTTGTTCTCTGATGACAGTCATTACACGTCATGCCAACAATTTGTTACACAATAGATAAGGTGTGTAATCAATAGTCATAAATGTGCCCACAGCTGTTGTAAACATGTTTACAACAGCTGCAGATGCATTTTGCGGCACAATTTACAGCCGGGGTACCACCAGTCTGGCTCACTCAGCGGTCCGAGGGGGCATGGTCCGGCTCACAGATTTGAAAGGTTGATAACTCTTGATGTAAGGAAAGGAGCAAACCCCACCACTCCTTCAATCATTTCCTAATACAGAAAACAGTGTCTGAAGAAATGAGTCCCTATGATATAAAGAGCAAGAACTTAGAAAAATCTGGTCTGTAATACATTTATTTTCATGAAAAAGCTTCCAGGTGGAAAGGAATTGGTCTTCTTTAGGTGTGTTAAGAAAAGCCATGACAAAGACGATGGGGTCAACAAACTCCCCCCTTCCGACCTGTGGCTATACAAGAGGGGAGTGTCATTATCTCTTTAACTGTGAACATAGAGAGAAAATTGAATTTCCACCATGAGATGCCCTCAGTTCTGTCCAAAACATTTGGTTGTTTGAGACAAATGACAAGACAGCAGCACTTTTGGGTGAGTCATTTGAGCCATGTAGAAAAATTGTCTTGAATAGCAGCAGAATCCAGTTTCAACACTGTTGACAGTGAAGGGCTTTCCAACATTTAATGTAAGCAAGGAAACGTAGAAATCATGGGCTGGAATCCTGTTCCTCGGTGTAGTAAGTTGCCTTACAGCAGATCCATTTAAACAATGGTAGTGTGGTGAGTCATGTGTGATTTGCTATGCTGGAGTAAGTCACAACTAGGGTAGGCCCAATGAAATCCATGGAATTTATGGAAGAGTTGACCTACCAAACCCCTACTGATTCCGTGGACCCATTCTAGCACATCTTACTATGTTATGCTGTGCGGTAAGAGAGACAAAGAGAAGTAGAAGTGGCCATAACTGGGCATGAGAGTAGATATAGAAATCTGTGTTCACTGGGTCAGATCAAACAGAGGCATTATAATAGATAAACAGGATTTCAGCCAAAGCATGGCCATGTGCAATATTTTATTTATTTATTTTTCTGATTTATATTGCTGCCCAACTCCTAAGACTCTGGGCGGCTCACAAAAAATAAAACCAATCACATTTTAAAAACCTAATAAAAACCTCATTAATACTGCCACTAAAAGTTACTCCAACCCCTACAGATTAAAAGAGATTAAAAGAGGGAGAAAGTGTTCTTACTAAATTAGCCAGCAGGCAGGGGTCACCACATCGCTGGTGCCCCACACATGCTTTGCCAGTCAGGTTTTTAGCCCTTTCCTCTGAAGGACAGCAACTCAGTCTGGAGATATGTTCCTCAAGGTTTGTGTCAACTTCCTCACTCTGCTCAAGGCCAACATCTGAGGCCTTTGTGCTGCTGGGTGAACCTGTCAGCAACAACAGTAAAACAAGTGTGTGTGAGATCAACACTTATTAAATCCCACTTGAATCCATCTTGATGGAGGGCAGCAGTTTCATCAATACTGGCCTGGGGCTAATGAGGCCTTTGCATGCCAAAAGAGCTCAGGACCAGAAAGTGACTCACAGAACTGGATCAGTGGTATGGGGGTTATGCTGTGATGTGGAAGGCAGATGAAAGGCCTCTGCATTATATTCTTAGGACAGTCTTCATGGCTGATCGCCATGAGGATTGCCAAGATTCGGATTGAGATATGGCAGAAGAAGAATGAAGTAGTGCTACCAAGGACCTGCCTCCCAGAGTCTGTTGCAAGGGATTTGCTAAAAGGAGAAGAAACAGAGTTTTCTAAGCCAGATCTACTGATAGATCTCCTGGGGGATCTGCAGTATCTGAGAATGAATCTCCAAACTAGGTGATGGCTTCCAGATCCATGAATTTATAGAAGTCAAAACCTGAGACTTAACAACAATGTTCTGCCTGGTAGTAGGACAGGCACTAGATGCTTCTCACAGAATCATCAACAGAGCCCTTTCAGGGTATTCTCTAATACAGTGATGGCCAACCTTGGCACTCTAGGTGTTCTTGAACTTCAATTTCCAGAAGCCCTGATCTGATCAATAGGAGTGCTGACTTGGGCTTCTGGGAATTGAAGTCCAAGAACACCTAGAGTGCCAAGGTTGGCCATCACTGCTATAATCCGTGAACTTTATCATCCTAAGCATTTGTTTACCATGAGCCAAATTTTTCTCAGCCTCCTTTCTTCCCCTATCTTACTCCCTTTTCTTGTCCCTTTGAAGAATTAGGTGGTGTGGGCTGCGTCCTCAATGGGATCCGCTACAAGAATGGCGAGTCATTCCAACCCAACTGTAAATACAACTGTACTTGCATCAATGGAGCTGTGGGCTGCATCCCTCTGTGTACTGATTCCAAGCCACCCCTAGTCTGGTGCCCCAACCCCAGGCATATTAAGATGATGGGCCAGTGTTGTGAGCAGTGGGTCTGTGACTACTTGAAAAAAACCCGGAAGACGTCCCCACGGCATACTTCCTCTGCAGGTATGGGGTTGCAGAGTAGACAACAGTGTGAAAGATGGAGATATTAACTTGTTAGAGAATGCACAAAAAAGAGGGGTTGAAAGTGTAAACATAAAATCAAAATGGGAGGGAGGGAAGAACAGCACAATTTTACAGTTTCCCATACGTATGATGCATTGTAATTTTTGGTCAAGTCAAAATGCATTTAAGCTCAAATAAAATAAGACCCTATAAGCCAGGGGTTCTCAACCTTTTCATGCCATAGGCCAGACCTTGCCCCTTCAGACAGCTGAGCCGGCCGGACATGTGGTTCCCTCTGGTGTAAACACTGCCATAAACCACAGCAGGCACATTTGTGCAAGTGCAGGTATGTTTACGACTGTCGTAAATGTGTCCGCGTCCACTTCCAAGGTTGTCACTGTGGGCTAGATGATTTCCTGCCATGGGCCGGGGCCGGACTGTGGGCCATAGGTTGCGAACCCCTGCTTTAAGCCTACATCCTACCCCTCAACCTAAAATTGAAAGTCAAATTGTATCAGTGCACCCTTTCTATATTATATCAGAAAGTTTAGTATGAGCCTTAGCTTCTTTCAAAGTTTGTTAACTGTTTATAGAGCAGCCAACCTCACCATTTCTACCATTTCTGATACCTTCATCAGCTACTTTTCAACTGCTGGTGCTTTAGTAGAAAAGTAAAGGATTAACATGGTTGGGGAACCATAATTTTAAATGTTTTAGAATCTGAAAAGGGTAAACTTCTCCCATCTCTGGACAACTTTAAAAAACAACCTAAAATCTTCCTTTTCAAGGAAGCCTTTAAGAATATGACATCTTTGACAGTAAGTTATCTGGTCAGTTGACCTTACTTGCCCTCAGATGCCAGGTATTTTATTTTTATTTTTTCTAGGTATTTATTTTGTCATTTACTTTATTTGGTTGGTTGCTCTATTATGTTGCTTTTGTTTATTTGTCTGGGAACCACCCAGAGTGGGAAATATCCCAGATGGGCAGTATAAAAATGTAATCAATCAATCAATCAAGTTGAATATTTGCCCATAAAGGATAAATAAACAAAGGAAAGAATGAGTAGAACCCTTTATTGACAAAAATGGGTGTCTCTTACTGAGACTCAGATGGCTTTAGTGGTTAAGGTGTTAGGCTTGGAGACTGGAAAGACAGGTTCAATTCCCAAGAGCTGCACAATGGGAGACATGAAAGGAGCCTCATTCAGGTGTCCCCTGCAAAAATCTTTTCAACCCAGAGTAACCTCTGACACAAAAATAAATGATATAGAAGCTCACCTAATTCCATGAGTTTCTTTGCATTGCAGTTTATGAAGGAGAAATTGAGCTGTGGCAGAAAAATTGCATCCTTCAGACCTCCCCCTGGAGTCCCTGTTCAAAAACGTGTGGGATGGGCATCTCCACAAGAATCTCTAATGATAACGACCAATGCCGTCTGATGAAAGAGAGTCGGCTCTGTAACCTGCGGCCGTGTGAGGAGGACATAATCAAGCACATTAAGGTATGGAATCAGGACCAACTCAAGACCCTGCTTTACTGAGGCAAAAGGACTGGTTGGCGGCCATGTCTGCAATTCGATTTATTTATTTATTTTAATCACATTTCTATATCTCTACTGATGCAGAGAAACCAAGCAGATTGGCAGCTGAATTATTTTCCAACACTGACAAAGTAGGAGAACTTGAACGGTGAAGCGTTAAAGCAGGGGTTTCCAACCTTTTCAAGGCAGGGGCCAGGTCATGCTCTCTCATTCAGCTTCGAGGGCCAGATGGCCATTTTGCCCTGCCTGCATGATGGGGTGGCCATTTTGTCCCAACAGTTCAAAAGGGGCAGCCATTTTGTTTCTCAAATGCCCTTAGAAGGTATGAGTGCAGTGATGCACTGCAAATGTTTTTACTACCTTCTCTGTGGGCTGGCCAAATCTGTGGGCAGGGTCAAATTTGTGGGTGTGCCCAAAAATCCTGCATTATAGGCTATGGAGGTGGGTGTGGCCAACCAAGTGGGTGTGGCCTGGGGGAATTTCCGCTACCGGTTCTGCAGAACCTGCTGCAGTGCATCACTGTATGAGTGTAACATAATACTATGATCTCCCATCCCTTTGTATTAGTGTAATTCTGCTTGCTAATGCAACTTTTGAAATGTAATTTCATTATGTCCTTGTGACCAAGACCTGAACAAGTAACTTGTTGCAGTTAACCTATTACTTTTAAGCTCTGATAATAGGATTTGTAGCTCACTGGCCATGGCAGTTGAAGTAGAAGTAGAAAAAAGTAATTTTTTAATAGGCTTTTACTTTTCACCCATGGTCAGACTGCAATTGGGGCTCGCTGGGGCACTGCCAAAACTTAATTGTAATAATTGCATGGCAAATTATGGCAGCTCTCTCCAGCAATATCCTAAGTATAGAGTATTCAGAAGTGGCTTATTATTCCCTTCTAGAGGCTTCTTGGTACTGTGCAGCTTGCCCAAGACTACATGCACTGGTTATTTTCCTAGGAGGAACAGTGAGGATGGAACTGCAGTGGCTCAAGTGGTTAAGACACTGAACTTGAAGACTGGAAGGTCAGAGTTCAATACCCGAGTATTGCATGATGGAGTGAGGTCCCATCTCTGCCTCAGCTCCTGCCAACCTAGCAGTTCAAAAGCAAGAAATTGCAAGTAGATAAATAGGTACCACTTTGGTGGGAAGGTAAACAGTGTTCCATGCTCTCCGGTGTCAAGGCATGCCTGCCACATGTCCACGGAAACGTCTGCGAACGCAGACAGCACTGTCTCTTCGGCTAGGAACAGAGATTAGCACTGAACCCTAGAGTCGGATATGACTGGCTTTCGAGCAAGGGTGACCTTTTCCTTTACCCTTTACAGTGAGGAACTGAACTCCACCCATGCCTACCTCATTGAGCTATCTAGTCAGCTTGCGGTACTTGCATTGCTGGAAATAGAAAAGATGTTCACCAAGGGAATTGATTGATTAATTGTGGCCTTCTTTGTCTTTTGAATGATCCCTGTAGCCTGGGAAGAAATGTTTAGCAGTGTACAGGAGAGATGAGCCAATGAACTACACACTCTCTGGGTGTGCAAGCGAGATGACCTACAGACCCAAGTACTGTGGCCTCTGTGTGGATGATCGCTGCTGCACCCCATACAAGTCAAAGACCATTGACGTGAGCTTCCAGTGTCCAGATGGGGCTGGGTTCTCCAGGAAAATCATGTGGATCAATGCTTGCTTTTGCAACTTCAGCTGCAAGAACCCCAACGACATCTTCGCCGAGTTGGCTCACTATCATGATTACTCTGAAATTGCTAATTAAGGTGGGCCAAATGTGGAAAAAACAGGGAAGGGGGAGGCGAGAGGACTCAACTTGCCTCCCCAGAATCCAACACATTATTACTCTGATTTTACAGAGGACCAACAATAAAAACAGAATCTTTTCATTCATCAAAGAGTACAAGAGAGGAACAATTTGAGTCTTTTTTGTGTCAGTATTGATAGTGTCCATGGGGTTAGCCGCCTACAGCAGAGTGGTGCACAGTGGCCAAGAAGAAGATGCACACCTGGCGAGGTGTTTTCCCTTCCTTGTGAAACAAACAGCAGACAGGTCTTGGTGCAGGTGATAACTCAGACAGGTTTACTCAGGAAGCAAGTGTTGCAGAAATATATACAGTGCAATAATTACAACAGAAAGCAGATGCAGTCTCTTGGGTTTCTCAGTCTGTCTCACTGAGATTATTCAGTTCTGCAACATATATACAAGTGTGTACAGTTCAGCAGTAGTCCAAAAGCAAGCTGTAGTCGCAAAGCAAAGTCAAGCAGCTTTACAGCTTACCCCCAAGTAGTCTTTCCTTGCAGCAAACAGGGATGGCAAATAAGGTAAGTGCCATTCCTCAGAGCAGTAATGAAGGTTCAGTTCTTACAGTTGATTCTGGATCCCACAGTAGTCCTTGTCCAGAGTGTTGGCAGAAAAGCCTAGCATTGAAGCTAGAGCATTGTAGCTGGAGTGTCAGAGCTGGAGCATTTTAGCTGTGTAGCCCAGTAGCTCCCAAAGTCTGAAGCCCAAAAGCCTTGACATATATGCACTGGTCTACAGGGTTCTTCAGTGTTAACTCCCAACACCTGTGTGCTTTTGCTGCAGAGTCTTAAAGGCACCACAGATACAATATGCCTTGCAACCAGTTGGGATGTGAGGCAAAGACTCACACCCCCAACAGGTATACCTCAGGCACGCACAACCTATGGGCCATGGGCCAGACCCAGCCCCCAAAGCCATTTCATCAGGCCAACGATGCCCTTGCCAAACCAGGAAGTGGAAAAAATTGCACACCGTGCATGTGCACAATGCCACTAAATGTGTTCTGCCCACGCACAGCACACATTTTACTTCCACTTTTGGGTGGAACCGCGTGACCAGCCCGATCAGCTGCCAAAGAGGTGTGGTCAGGCTTGTGGCCTGAAAACATTGAAAATCGCTGGTATACCTTTTTAGTGAGGGTGGGGGAATCTGGTTGGCTTTATCTTCACTTCATCCTGCTATTTTTAAAGACATTCTTTGAGTAACAGACTTTGTTCAGTTTTCCACAAGCTTTCATGTTCACGTTTTCTTGGTCACACACACCATTAGATAGCCCTGTCCCTAGAAAACATATATTGTATAATTACATGGAAAGGAATGACTTGTACTCAACGTGTGCTGTTGGAAATATAGTCACTTGGTCAACTTCTTTAGTAGCTCATGAGGAATGCAGCTGACCTTGCAAAATATGTGTTTATTTTGTAGAATTATTGGGGCAACACAGAAAGAGCCTCTTCGAAGATTGGGGTATTTTTGAACCACAATCAGGCGTACACCAGGCATTGGTGATCTTGTACTGGCTAATCTTTCTCGTGCTAGGTCAGGTGGAAGGAACTACAGAATGAATTCACCACAAAGTGGCTTCATTTTGGCAGTTGAGAGTCTGACCTAGAGATGAAAGAAGAAGTAGTAGAATTAGAGACCGGTTTCAAGTTCGAAAGCAAGAAATTGCAAGTACATAAATAGAGACCACTTCGGTGGGAAGGTAACACCATTCTGTGCGCTCCGGTGTCTAGTCATTCCTGCCACATGACCACAGAAACGTCTGCAGAAGCAGACTGCACTGGCTCTTCGGCTTTGAAACAGAGATGAGCACTGCACCCTAGAGTCAGATACGACTGGCTTTCAAGCAAGGGAAACCTTTACCTTCTGTCAGCCCAAACTGGCACCATCAGTGGTCAGGCATTAGGGGGTCAGCAGTCCAAAACCTATGGGGATCTATGGGAATCTCTAGGTAAGTTCATAAAAATTGCCCATGGATTGAGCAATCTATAGGGCTACATCTCAACTGGACAGGTGGGGAAAATATTGTCACCATGCTGTTGCATCTGCGGAGCATCAAATATGCATCAAATCAGATGATACAGCCAGCCATGAGAATCTGATTCTGATCCCATCCTAGATCCTCCTCCTCCTTCCCCATTTCCTATGCAGCATGATCCCAGATCCAACTGATATTGTAAGAATCAGATGCAAATGTCTACAGGTATGGCAGGGGTTCCCAACCTTTTCTCACCATGGGTTGGACCATGCCCCCTGGACAGCTGGGTGGGCCAGTCATGTGGTTCCTCCTGCTGTAAAAGCTGCTGTAAAATGCATCCACAGCTGTCATAAACACATTTACGATAGCTGTGGGCGCATTAACATCAGCATTTATGCCAGGCGTGGGCATGTTTACGTATGCATGGGTGCATTTTATGGCTGTCATAAATGTGTCTGTGTCCAATTCCAGTAGCAGTGAGGGCAGTGGTGGGCCACATAAAATGTTGCCATGGGCCGGGGCCAGCCCATAGGTTGGCCAACCCTGGTCTATGGAATCAAATGGTATGCTCAAGCGATAAGCACCAGGCATCCGTTTGAAGATGCACAGAAGTTCTAGACTGCAGAATTTGGAGTGGGTTGAACCCTGCATTCAGCCTTTCTTTTTGTTTTTGGTTGAGGACATAGAACGGCCAGCTCCACAACTATTAGCTCATGCTGCACAAGCTGCACAGAGCACATTTCCTATTCATGAAGTCCTGAACGTTGCTATTGTGAAAGGTCACATGGCTTTGTATTGGTCCAGGAGCAGCAAATGTCTGAAAGACAAAGGCTCCCTTGAGAAATGGCTTGCTTCAAACAACCTTCGAGCAAGACTGGAAGGAAGAAAGCCTAGGAAATTTCCCTGGGGTGAATTTGGTGGGAAATGTCTGCCCCAACACAGGGCTGAAGGGAAATCATTTGTGAAAAAGTTACAAAGAACTGCAATCCCTTGGTCTTGTTGTTACATCTGGCCAAGCAGCAGAGGTGGACGGGTTTGTGTTTTTTGGACTGCCAGATCCAAAATGTCCAGATCTGCCTAGGCGGGCAGTTGAGAAACACAAATCTACGTACCTCAATGAAGAAGGCTTTGGAAACTGCAGAAACAACCAGCTAAGAAAGGTAATGGTTGCTCTTACTTGAAAGCCAGTCATATCTGACTCTAGGGTTCAGTGCTCATCTCAGTTTTTAGCCAATGAGCCAGTGCTGTCTACATCTGCAGATGTTTCCATGGGCATGTGGCAGGCATGACTAAACACCAGAGTGAATGGAACACTGTTTACCTTCCCACCAAAGTTGTTCCTATTTATCTGCTAGGTTGGCAGGAGCTGGACAGAGACGGAAGCTCACTCCTTCATGCAGCACTCAAAAGTCTTGAACTGCTGACCTGCCAACAGTCCAGTCGTCAAATTCAGCATCTTAACCAGTCCGCCGCCATTCTGGAATCCCAGCCATTTTATTCCAGAGCTAAAGGAAGTCACTTTCTGGAATGACTTCTAAGTTGTGCTGCATTTCAGCCTCCTGCCCCTCACACACCACACCACATGACTAGTCATGATTCTGTATTGAGCATGGCCAATCCGTCATGAGTTGGTTTATTTTTGTGGGTGTGTAAGGATTTTCTTCCTTGCATTCCCCTCAAATGAATTCTGTCTTTTTAAAAAAATTCACAGGTCTCCTCCAAGCCTCCTTCTGTTCACGGGGTGTGATTTCATTGTTCATGAGCCATAATATTGAAAAATGCAAATAGTGGAAAGGTGTTTTTTTTTAAAAAAAAAAACCTTACAAAAAGCAGTTTACCAGTGTCTAGAATGGGGTTCAGGGCTACTGTGTTTTAGTGGTTAAGACACTGAGCTTGATGAGCAGGTCAGCAGACCAGCAGTTTGAGACCTGAGTGCTGCACAGCAGAGTGAGTGCCCATCATCTGTCTCAGCTCTTGCCAGCCTAGCAGTTCGAAAGCAAGAAATTGCAGGTAGATAAATAGGTACTGCTTTGGCGGGAAAGATAAAAGCATTCCATACACTTCAGTGCCTAGTCATGCCTGTCACATGACCACAGAAATGTATGAAAACGTAAACAGAGAAGAACACTGCTCCCTAGGGAGCTTTTGAGCAAGGGAGACTTTTCCCTTTACCTTAAATTGGGTTCAGGGTATGAACCATGCGCAACACTTATTCTTCAACCATCTTCACCTCTAGGCTAAAGTGCAAGTTGAGTGACTGGTTTTCCTGCGGAGCTGATAAATGTTATCTATTTTGAACACAATTCCCAGATTCCCCCAGTCTGCACAACCACTGGTCCTACTGGCTGGTGGATTTTGGGAAATACAGCCCCCCCCCCCCCCCAATATCATTCATCTTTATGTTGAATCCATCTCAGTGTCATCTGCGGCAGCAGCCCAATTAAGACCAGGACCAACATGTGGGACTTGTTCTGCTCCATCATTGTCTTTAAGAAAATTGCCACTGCTGTTTATCAGGGGAATAAACCGACTGTCGTCTGCAATAGGATTTGCTATCTGATGGCAAGCAGCTGGAATGGGGGAGGCATCATTTGAAGGTCAACAAGGCTTAAGCCCCTTTTTCCAGAGGTGCTTTGGTTTCCACTCTTGATCCCTGATGGCTAGATGCAAAACATCAGTGCTTGCCAAGTTCTTTTCATGGCAGGAGGTGCACAACCAGCCTCCTCAAGGAGGATTTTATTCCTTCCTGCCTGTCTGAAAGTTAAGTCGCTTATGGTACCAACTGAGGTAGACGTCTCTCATGGATGGGGCAATTATCCACTTCCAGTACAAAGATCAGAAATAGCACTGCGTGTGTGTGTGTGTTTCCAGCACAAGGGTCACTTTTCTATAGTTGTTTTGAATAGACTCTCAGGCTATTCGCCTGCTTCTGTGTTTGGATGCCACAATTTGCAGTCACTTTGACAGCTGTTCCCTTCTAGTACTAAGTCCGTGATGGTGAACCTTGGCACTCCAGATGTTCTTGGACTTCAATTCCCAGAAGCCCCAGCCCCTGTGAATCCACACGAATGGGTTTACTGTGATTCAACCAGCCCGCGCTGCCCTCATTGCTCCTGGAAGCGGAAGTAAAATGTGCCCGTATGGGCATATTTTACTTCTGCTTCCAGGAGTGACAAGGGTGGTGTGGGCTGGATGAATCGCAGTAAACCCATCCATGTGGATTCACAGGGGCTGGGGCTTCGGGGAATTGAAGTCCAAGAACATCTGGAGTGCAAAGGTTCGCCATCATGGTACTAAGTGATGAGCTTCTTTGAAGAAGTCAAAGTTTTACAAATAAACATATCCAAGGGAGAAGGAGAAAACCCAATAGCAAATCGACAAACTCTGGAATTAGCGATAGATCCAAACTTGTAAAGCCCTTGAAAACTTTTAATTCGCCTTCCCTATGCATCCCATTTATTTATCCAGAGGCAAAATCTAACCTACTTTTCATTCATCACTGCAGTCCTCTGGAGCTCAGGATAGAAGAGACTATGTAATCATAAAATGCAGAGAGATAGTTGCAGCTTTTATTTTCCACATCTTTAGATCAGACCAAGTGGGACATAATTGAACTGGAGAGAACCACTGCTATTCTGCACATAGTCCTGGGCCTACAGGCATCTCCTAAACCAGGGGTTCGCAATCAATGGCCCACGAACCAAATTCAGCCTGTGGTGCCATTTTATGTGGCCCACCATCAGAAGTGCTTGCAACAGCCGCATCTGCATTTATGGCTGTCAAAAAATACATTTATGACATCTGCAGATGAGTTTTATGGCGGTGTGTATGGCAGGGGGACCTCCAGTCAGTCCCACTCAGCTGACAGAGGGAGTGTGACCCATCCTGCAGCTTTAAAAGGTTGAGAACCCATCCTAAACGTACTTCCAATGGGCATTCCCCATCACGTGCCCTTGTCACTCTAACTTTGTTCAGCCTTGCAACTGAACTGCCTGATATGTTTTCCTTTCTCTGTGATGCCACTGTGTCTGGAGGCATTAATAATGAGTGAAACAAGGTCTCTTGGTTTATAATACACTGCCTTGAAACCCATGTATGGGCTTGGGGGTAAATACTTCCAGTCCCCGGTTTCCCTCATTGAGATGAAGAAAAAAGTTCACAGCTTAATGGTAGACCATGCTTCTTAGTTAGAAAATGCCCCTAGCTCAGCCTTTAGACACTGTGATACTGAAATGGTGTATTGATACAGTAGACACTTATCCCATGCTGTCCATGTTCTCCCTCTTCAATAGTCTCTTCAAACCCCACTGCCATGAATCATATGTACAATCTATGTACATGGATGTCCTCAAAGAAATAGTGGTACCTAGAGTTATGTACCTTTGAGTTACAAAAAAATTCACGATACAAAAGATCCAGTAAAAATAATGCCTTGAGTTATGATTTTTTGAGGTACAAAAAACAATGCCTCAAGTTACAATTTTTTTTGTAACACAAAATGTCCCAGGGAATGCATTAATTTCATAACTTGAGGTATCACTGTAGTATTTAAAAGAGAGAAAAGAATATGCTTCACCTTGAGCAATATCAGTTACACTTACATACCACCCCATAGTACTTACCACATAGTACTTACTGCACTCTCTGGGTGGTTCACAAGGAAATTAACATTTTGCCCCCAATATGCTGGGTACTTATTTTACTGACCTTGGAAGGATGGAACTCACAACCTTTGGTTGCAGTACTGCAGTTTAACTACTGCATCACCAAGCAGGAAGGAAGGCTGAATCTAACATATTGCCTGTAGTTGCAAGGGAATCATCTTCCTCTCAATTGATTAATTAACCATCTTAATTAACTGCATTTATCAAGTTTTTTAGAGCCAGTTTTGCTAAAATCTGTCTTTTTGCCAGCAATACATAAATCTCCTCTACCAGTACTGTGTCCCACTGGATTCACATGGACCAGGAATGGATAAATAAGAGGTGCAGAAGCCCTACTGAGATGCAGAAGCCCTACATGCAGGGCTCATCCAACAAGCAATGAGGAATTTTCAGTCTTTCATCAGATTACATCTTCATAAACTCTGCAGTTGTTCTGATCTGGGAAAATTAAACCCATTCTTGAGAAAAGGAATCTTTACGCCAGATGTTTGCCAGTATGTGCAGGACATAAAACAGACACAAACCACTGCAAAGTTACAAATTTATATATATATTTGAAATAAATACAAATAATTTATTAATAAAAACTTTCATTTGCTCTCTCAATTACAGTCTGCTGTTCTTTCTTTTCAAACACCCCAAAATAACCGTGAGACTCTCAATTTATGAGATGCAATTAAGTTAGGCTAGAGATCAATTGTCCTGAACTACCCAAAACGTTCAGCTGTCGAGATGTTTGATACTTTAAATGCTTCATCTTCAAACTTCATCAGCTAGTGACATAAGCAACAGAAAGCCAGGGGTGGGGCGTGGGGGGGAGTGTTGAAAAGCTACAATTCCCAACTATGCTGGAAATCATATGAATTACTTGTCGCTTTCCCAAAATACAGCTCTGCAGATTTCAGGAGAAGAGTTTTATGTTGAAAGATCAATGCACTTCTAAGTTTAAAGTCATCAAAATAAATCTCTATTGCTGTTTTTTTTATCTTCCATTGCTCATCAACATTGTGGAATAAGACCTATCCAGTATTAGTTAAGCTTGAACAGGTTTGTTGCAAATGCCAAAAAGCTTCAAGCAGGACAGAGACTTGGTTAAGGAGGAGCCCCTGCCAGTAAGGGGAGCCAAAGGCCCCAACGACCATGTACCAGAAGTCACAATAGCGCAACCACGTGGACTAGCTCAGCTGTCTCTGAATGCCCTTTGAGATACAAACCCGAAAGACCGAACACTTTACATCCTTTGGACAGAATTTTGAAAGTTACCTTTCCTCGGATAAGCCATTTTAATTTTTGTTTTTTAAAAGGAAAACTTTACAACTAACTCTCAAATAACATGAAACAAAGGCTTCCATTTTGTTCACCCAAAAGTTGCCTTTAGTCCCCGATTTCAGTTATTACACATTCATGTATGAAACTTGGGCTTGGAAGCTACTCACAAGGTCAGATATGGAATACCATGCAATTAATTATGTACAGATTTAATTAAGCAACACCAGCTTTAAGAGAGGCTCCATTGTTTTCCCCCAAAGCAAAGCTCTAAACAAAAATGCAGGATTTTGTTTTTTAAAAAGTCTAAATTGAAGTTTGGAGAGTGGCAGATCAGCTCCGAAGACTATGTTTCTGAGTAAGATCCTAGACAGTTTGTACGTTTTGGTGTTTGCAAGTGCTGTTATAGTTTCATCAAGGGACACATTTTAAAGTAATCAAGATTTAGTTGGAAAAAAAGAGTAGCAGCAATCTCTGTTAGAGGAACAGAGCAACTGAGATGTCTACTTGATTCGTCCCGGTCAAATGCTGCGTAGGAGGACTGAGCAGCGTGTTACAGAAAACACTTTAGATTTAATATTGTGATACACAAGTGGGTGGTTGTTACATCTGGGATCTTGACTCAAGATGCTTTAATTTAACAGGAAACCTCCATTGACTTGGGGCTGGCTGGTTCGGCATTGTTTGCCGAATTAGGAGTGAGCTCAATGGGGGTGTCAGGGTGAGTACGATTCCTGACATTTTCGCCAGTGTGGGATCTGCTTCTGGCACCCTCACCAGTGTGGGACCTGCTCCGAGATCCCTCCCCAGTGTGGGATCTGCTTCTACCCCCTTCAAGGGATGCAATGCTGGAACCAGACGCTGTACGGGATCTCATTAGTCTAGTCATGCTTGCAGAAGGCACTGTAAAGAAAAACTGTGTATCAGGCAACATGGACTAATTCAGGAAGCCATCTTAAAGAGGGGGGGGGAATATAAATTATAACATATACTTACTGTACCCCATTCCCTGGATGAAGTATTTGAAAGCTTCAGCAAGTTTTGCAGGCTGTAGAAAAGGAGATTATGATCATCTATAGCTGTTGCTGGGAAGTGGCTTACTACCACAGACCATTTTTCTGGGCTGCAGTATCAGTTGACTTTCTCGGGCTTGAACAGTGTGGAAACTGACTAAAGCAGGGGTTGTCAAACTACGGCCCATGGGACGGATCCGGTCCATGGCATCAAATAATCCAGCCTGCGACCTCGCTGTGGGACCGTAAATTGCTCTTATACAGAGTGCCGGCAGGCAGGGCTGGCCCTACCATAAGGCGAATGGAGCGGTCGCTCCAGGCACCCATTCCCAGGGGGTGCGCAGTGGTAAAGGATTTTTTTTGGGGGGGGAGGTGTTCGATATTTCAATTGCGAGCGTATGGCATGTATGTTAATGACCTTATTTGTTGAGTGAAAATGCATTCTGTTATTGATAACGACTGTCCCTGTAAAGTTTTGCCAAGTAACTTAATTTAACCCCATATATATTAGGGGTGACCAAGGGGGCGCCATAGTTGGATCTCGCTCCATCCTAAAACTTGCCTCGGGCTGGCACTGCTGGCAGGGACACACCAAGCCAAGCAGAGGAGGTAGTGTCAGTGGTCCCTCAACAGTCTGAGGGATCGTGAACTGGCCGCCACTGCCACTTCCTTGAATGCCACCCCTTTCACTGCCGCCGCCACTTTTGCCACCATCACCACCGGTGTTGGAGGCCCCTCAACAGTTTGAGAATCCATGAACTGGCCCCTGGCTTAAAATGTTTGAGGGGCCATGAACTACAGCATAACTCTTTAACAATCAAAAGGAAGTCTCAACCTTCAAGGGCAACTTACTGTTAGATTCAACTGGAGGACCCAAGGTTGGTTACAAATGCCAAAAAGCTTCAAGCAGGACAGAGACTGGGTGAAAGGAGAGTCCCCACCATAATAAATTATCAGAAACTGCCAGGTATTTTTTTAAAGCAATTGGTAAGGAAGATAGTCAAAAGAAAGGTGGTGGGGTCAGTGGCAATGAGGGCCTCTCAATCTGCCATTCAAAAGGGGGCACTCCTGTTTGCATCGAGAGCTAGTTTCAGTGGAGGCTGCCATCATACAGTCTAAAGGGTATTGGAATGTGCCCTCCTGCAAGACTTTGCCATCCACAGAGATCCTCAGGACCAATGACAATGCCCAAGATTGCCTTTCTTATCAATCCAAGAAGCTTGGGCTCCCAATGTTCTTGGACTTCAATTCCCAGAAGCCCTGATCAGCAGGTGTGCTGACTTGGGCTTCTGGTAATTGAACGCCAAGAACTCCTGGGGGCCAAGGTTGAGAAACTCTGAAGTACAGGAAGGGCATAAGTGTGGGAAGGGCTGGTCTAACACGCACACGCACACGCACACACACACACACACACAGAGCTTTGGGGCTTCACTCCTATCATTCTGCTGGGGGGGAGGAGTCCTTGGTGAATTATGGAGGTGGAAGTCCAAAAATTCTTTGGTCCCCAGGTGTTCTTGGACTACAGTTCCCGGAAATGTTGGCCAATATAGCCAACAATGAAGGTTTCTGGGAAATGTAGTCCAAGAACATCAGAGGAACCAGCATTGAGAATCAGTGCTCTGGGTGATGTGCTATCTAGAATATCTCCTCCCCACCTCATCTATTGCCCATTAAAGTAAGAAATGAACTGGACCATCTAATGATTTATTTCACTTCTCTCTTACCTGAGAAACCTGAGGGAGACCGCCACAGTCAGCCATCTAGAAAGGCAAAATAAAACAAACAATGGTTAAGATGTTGAGCTTGAAACCTGGAAGGCTGGTAGTTCAGCAGTTTGAGAACCAAACTGTGTGATGGAGTGCATGCGCATCATCTGCCCCAGCTCCTGCCAACCTAGCCGTTCCAAGGCAAATAACTAAAAGTAGATAAACAGGTACTGCTTCTGTGGGAAAGGTAACAGCATTCTGTGTGCTTCGGTGTCCACTCATGCCAGCTACATGACCATGGAGACCATCTGCAGATGCAGACAACACTGGCTCTTTGGTTGTAAATGGAGATTAGCACCACCCCCTAGAGCCAGACATGACTGGCTTTCAAACAGGGAGGAGACCTATGTTTAAAGTGGGTATAGGTGAATCTTTTTGTGCGTGTAAAGAGCCAGTCACTGAAAAATTCTTATTCCATTACATACAAGTTACTCCCCACTCTTCAAATCCCCTTCATTTCCTTGAAAGGCAGACTATAGCTGCACGTTGCCAAAGGGGGATGGGGGGGGGGATACAATTCTAACTCCTTTTGGAACAACAATTTCAAAATCTGACACAAACGTTGAATCCTTCTGATAACAGTCAAGCAAAGGAACATCTCTAAAACCAAAGCAATTTCTCCACCCAGAAAAAAATATCAAAGAAAAACACACCAAAGCTATTAAATCAGACTTTAAAGATCTGCACACCTACGGCTGTATTGTCCCGAAGAACCTGAAAGCTTTGTTTATGATTTTGACCCACAATTTTCTTGCAAAGGTCCCAGTCTCCTCCTGTGGATTATTTCTCAGCATGATATGCTCTCAGGACAGCTAAGGGGTTTAACATTAATCTGTAACTGCAGGGCAGGAGGAGGGTGTCGTCTGAAAGAGAGCAACCTATACATTTGTTCTTTGCAAAGGGTACACCCCCTGTGAAACAAAAGCCCTGAGCCTTATCTTTCAAAACCCACAAACAATTGTGAGGTTAGAGCCAATAAAATTGCAGCTATGTCGATGATAATAATCAACGCATAATTCACCTTACTATGAAGCAGGTTCTCCACATACATCTCTGCTTCTGCCTCTTTAAAAGATTCCTCAAGTTGCTGGCATTGTGTGTCTCCCTCTCTTGTTTTTAGGCAATTATTATGCATTATTGCATAATTATTTTGTATATTGTATTGTTGTGTATATTGTATAACTATTGCATTGCATAACTATTGTGTGAGCCGCCCTGAGTCAGGTTTCCTGATTGGGCGGCATACGAGTGTGAAAATTAAATTAAATTAATTGGACTCATTTTAAAAATACTTATAGAAGATTCCAGAGCAATGGTTCCCAACATGGGGGCCATGCCTCACAGGGGGACTTCAATTCCCAGAAGCCTAAGTCAATACATTGGCAATTGGGCAATTGGCTTTGGGCAATTGACTTTGGCTTCTGGGAATTGAACTCCAAAACCAAAGATTGGGAAACAGTGTTCCAGAGGCTTGTGATCCAACAAAGAAGCCCTGGCAGAGAACCACACCATTTCCCCTTATTCCCATCAGTGACAGTGGGTAGCATTTGTTTCTCTGACATTTGCAAAGAAAGGAGCACCAACATAAAACAAGCTTTTCAGAGGCTTCCTAATGTTGATTTCACTTCAGTACTAAGAGCACAGCCGCTCACCACAGCCACTGATGCGTAAGGATCTTGCCTCATTGAGGCTGAGAAATCCTCTTCACTTTGTGTGGTTTTCGGTTGCTTAAAATTATTCTGTACGAACTAAATTGTTTCACATTCTTTTTATAAACAGTTTCATGTTTACAATCATTGAAATTTTATACACATGTCTATTCACGCATATACCCGTTTCCCAGAACATGAAGTCCTTTAAAGGCAAGACATTAACAGATTTTGGCTATATTGGGATCAGAAAGGATGTAGGGGATCTTTTTGATGGGTGACAAAAGATGGGAGGAGATGACCTGCTGCTGCCCTTTGTTGTATGAACTCCTCCAGTGATTTCTTGGCAGGATTAAAATCCATTACGGAATGAGTCTCTGGATGCAGTATTGGTAGCATAATCTTTTGACCTCTAATCATGCTTACAGCCCTAATGCACATACAAGAATATAGGTCAACTGCTTTGAACACAATTGATAAAGATGGAGAAGCCCTGCACCGCATCTTTATAAACCTACTAGCTACAGTATTTATTAGTAGACTCCTGCCCAGGAAGACTCTTGTCATTAAGCAAAGTTGCTGCATTTAAATATTCTAAAACAACAACACCCTTTCAGTGCTTTACCAAGCTTTATAAATGTACTAGCTGGTTACCCGGCTTTGGTCGGGTATGTATAGTTTTGTATGTGGGGTACTCCTTCCTTCCCTCCCACTTCTCCGTCGATGGTCACTTACCACCCTCACCCTTCCCAACAGCGCCTCCCCTTTGCGTCTTGTGACCCCCACAGTGCTGATCCCACATGCCCATTTGCATTCCACCTACTGTGAAAACTACAGCTGAGCGGAGAGGGAAAGGCAAATGATGTCACAATCCCAGGTGGCCAGTGGGTGACATCAGCCAGCTGCCTGGTGACATCAGCCAGCTCATTGGGCAACAGATAGTTGGGAAACAGATCAATTTGTGGGGTGCAGGGGCCCCCATTGCAGTCCGGACCCCGACAGTGACCTTCTCTGATGCGCCAGGTAAGTGTGTGCAAAGTTTGGTTGCAGACAGTTAAGGGTTGTGGATTTGTATTCAGGACCATACTGTTGTTCATCTCTTGAACAGATGAAATCTGATTTTTGACATGTTTATTACCTTTAAGAGGGTGGTCTTTGTTGGGTCAAGTTTAGCATTGCAATCAACCTGTTAGAAAAGAGAGAAAAGAAGTGAGCTTTCCTTTTATGCAGAATAACAATGAATTGATAACCATTGTGGCGTAGTGGATAGTGTGTCAGATTAGGAGTCAGGATGCGTGGGTTCAAATCCCCGCTCAGCCATAGAAACTCCCTGGGAGTGTGAAACTGGTAAAGCTGCTCTTTAAATATCTCAGCTTGAAAGCCCTCTTAGGGCAACTATAACATGGGTCTGGTGGGATGGCACAGAACAGCAAATTATCGGTGCAAATTTGAAGAAGTCTCGGTGACTAGATTAAAGCTGTGAATAAGGGCCAAACTATGTATGATGTTAAACGTGTTGCTTGATGATAAATGGGTTGTGTATACAGTAGAACCCTGGATAATGATGGTACAGCATAATGTCAAAACTGCATAACGACACGTTCATTATGCATCACGTGATGCCACGCATAATGACAAAAAAGCTAAAAAAAAGTGTTGTTATGCGGTGCATTGGTATGGATGCACCGGATAATGACACTTTTTTGTCGTTATCCCGGGCATCTCCAAAAGGGATCGGATAACGTCAAAATCTGGTTAATGACACAATTTGAGGAACCAAGTTTTGTCGTTATCCAGGGTTCTACTGTATATTTAAATCCACCTCCCAGGTGCTGTCCCATTGAACACCCCCCCCCCCCCAAATTTATTCTCTTGGGATAGAATAGTCAATTGGTACATGTATCCTCAAGATTCATGTTTCAAAGCCAAGTCAATATATGTTCTTTGGTTCCCTTCCCAGATCCAATGAAGGGAATACAAATTTCACACAGGCTTTTCTAATCTGGATTGTAGTAGAGTTTGTCCTCCCAAACCTTTGTGACTTATTCCATATGGTATTTTTTCAGGTACCCAGGAAAAAGTGAGATACTGTAGTTAAGAGTGTAAGATTAAAATGGGGAGATCTAGTTTCAAATCTCCACTTAAGTATCCCACCTCTCACAATCTAATTTATTATTCAAGGATGTCAGGGTGACAAGGGAGAAGGAAGAAACAATTGCGGAAACAATAAACTCACAGGACTGCATAGTTGCCTTATTTTGGCAGCTACAAAGAATGCTACAAATCCAAGCGGCACTTTATGCATTGCTATACAGTGATGGTGAACCTCAGCACTCCAGGTGTTCTTGGACTTCAATTCTCAGAAGCCCAAGTAAGCACTCCTGCTGATCAGGGCTTCTGGGAATTGAAGTTCAAGAACACCTGGGAGTCTAAACTTCTTCTTGGATTGATAAGAAAGACAACCCTTGGTCCCAAGGATCTCTGTGGCTGGCAAAGTTTTACAAGAGTGCCAAGGTTTACCATTATGGTAATCCTACAGATCTAATTTTCTGGAATGAACCCTGGGTAGGCTGCTATCACCCTAGTTTGGGGCCATTCTTGTAGGAGCTGCCAAGGTCAACACACTTTGAGAAGTTAGGTTTGCATAATAATTCAAAGCAAATTTCACTACTGCAGTAGCATAAGTGACAAGCCTAAAATGACAATTTTTGTCAACACATACATACCACAGCATCAACTGCAGGAGAGCTATCGCCAACCACAAGCAGTGAAGGGCATCTGAAAGAAAATAACTGATGTAGCAATCACTACTATGATTAAGTCTCTGTGGCTTTCAAGAAAATGGTCAAAACAGGAGACTGTCAGTAGAGGAGGGGGTTAGGTTGCCAGTCAACACTGCAGGGTTGTCATGAAATTTTTCTGGCTGCCTAAAGCATTTTGGACATTTAAATTGTTCTGCTAATCTTCCATGGCAGTGGTACATTTAGGTTGGAACACACATTTGTCTACAGCACACACTTTTAAACATCAATTTGCTTAGATTATGCCATGTTGGTGGTTATTTTAAGAAGATACCTCCTTTCTGGCAGGCAGTACACTGAGGATGGTATCCATTATACATTTTGACTGAAGTCTCCATACTGTACATTTAACCAACATGTCTCCATGCTAGTGAATGAGAGAGTTGATTTGATGCATGCTTTCTGGGCTCAGCACTGCTAGAGAGCTCCAGGTACTTCTTTGAACTAAGGCAGGAGCAATTTTGCAGGAGATCTTAAGCACTTTGCTCAACCAGGAATTCCAAGATCCCACAGGTTTTTAAAAGAGAGTTATTTCTCCGTACTATGCATACAACTATGTTTCCCAATAACCTGCATAGCTCATGAGTAAGCCAGCTAACCACTTAGTTAACCTTCTAAGTAGTTAAGTCTCATACACTCCAGGTCTGCTTAGGTACTAAAGGGTAGGAGACTAAGAGCTGTCTACTTCACCTTCTTCATTAATGAGATTAAAGAGCAACTTGCTTTCATCAGGAACATGAAGCTTGCTCACGTTCAAAATGCTCAAGGAAGGACTTTAAAAGCCATGAAGGAAGTAGTGGGGAGAAGTTGCCAGGACACTGGAAAGAAGTCAGGGCATGAAGTCACAAGAAAATCTTTGTTGATAGGGCTCCACTTCTGTCTGCTACAGTTTGCTATCAAGTAAAACATAATGCTAATTCCTGAAGGTCATAAGGCCAGCTTTGACACACTAGTTTTACCTAAACAGACTCTTTTTTAAAAGCAAATTTGGACAAGCTCAGAAGTTACATTTTCGGCAAGCTAGCCAAGAATGACTTACACAGTAGTACTCAAATGAATTTTGATATGATTGACATGGCTATCTGGTTCACACTGTTATTTAGGGATCACCAGACTGAAATGGTGTAATAAAGTTCTGTAGTTCTCCAGTTTTTTTTGTTTTTTGTTAAAGTGTCGATTTTTGGACATGATCTTCCACTTTTCCTACCCAGATTTAAGATGGATTATGACAAAATACTCACTGAAGAGTCACAACGTTTGTTCCAGGTACAGGTCGTTCAATGTCTAGATCTCTTCGGCTGAAAAACAAGAAGGGTAAAGTTTCATAAAGTTGCATTGATGAATGCAATTTTCTTACAAGCCGTCATGATACAAAGCCATCAGGATACATAGCTCACAACATATGAGTTCAGAGTCCCTTGGAATTCTTTTTTTAAATTAAATTTTATTATAAAACACTTACATAACAAACAAACAAACAAATAGAGACATATAAGCCAGCTTTCCCACCCCTCTCACCCTCATCTTTCCCCAACCCCACCCCTCCCACCACCCTCATTAACACTTAATGTATGGTACATAATGCATCCCATTAACAATCCCTTATGTTTATTACCCCATGCTATACAAAGTGGTAATTGTTAGTCACTCAGGGCTGTTTCCCCAAAATTTATATATCTCCTGACATGGTTTAACTCCATCTTTATCCGTCAAACAAAAGGTTATAAAAGGCTCCCAGATATCCCAAAACACATTCCTAGAACTGATACCTTTTAAAAACTTTATTTGTTGTCAATTTATCATTTAAAGCTAACCACCAGATTTTCCTATACCATCTTTCGCTGCTTATTACTATCTTATTTTTCCATTCTGAGGCGATTAGTTGTCTTGCTACCGACAGCAGCATTCTTACCAGTTCTTTCTTATCACTGACAATATTGAGTTCATCCAATTGCCCTAACATTACCATTTTTGGGTTTAGCTTTATTGGAGTCCCTAAAATTGATGAGAGTGAATGGAGAAAGAAACGGAAGCAGCGGACAATGAACCTATTATCCATAAAGAAAAAGGAACATAATTATAAAAGTATATGGAAATGGTTCTTAACCCCATTACGACTGTCTCAAATGAAGAAAGAAGAATCTAAAAGGTGCTGGAGATGCAAGAAAGAAGTGGGCACATACTTGCATATGTGGTGGGGCTGTGAGTTTGTGAACAAATTCTGGAGGATGATAGAAAGGGATCTGGGAAATTTTTTAGGGACTCCAATAAAGTTAAACCCAAAAAAAGAGTCCCTTGTAATTCTTATGGTACACCAAGAATAATTGCCAGTTTTAAACTCTACATTCCAGTTTTGCTGAAGCCTTTTGAAAAGCCCAATAATACAAGTCTCTTGAAAAGACCATTCAGCAAAGACACTGAAAATCTCCATGTTTCACTTTAAATCAGGGGTTCCCAACTTTTTCAAGCCAGGTGCCAGGTCATGCTCTCTGTCGGCTTCGAGGGCTAGATGGGCATTTTGCTCTGCTTGCATGATGTGGGTGCCCATTTTGTCCCAACAGCTTCAATGGGGGTGGACATTTTGTTTCTCGAATGCCCTTGGAGGGAGGCGCATGAAATGGCACCGGGGGTCAGATCTGGCCCCCTGCTTTAAACCTTAAGATTCTCAAGCTTTCCCTGACTTTCCTTTGCAATCTCCGTCATCTACAATACTATGGGTTATCAGTCATTATCAACACAGCAATATCAGTTTGACAAATGGAAATCTACTTTCAGAAGTAATCTTATGCAGGTAGCAATTATGAGAGCTCTCCAAGACTGTCTGAAGTTCTTTTACTGGTTTCTCTCAAACAGCCATGGGGAATGTCCTTCCTTAAGAAAACTGAGCAGTCTAGTAAGAAATTACCTGTTGTAAGCCTTGATAAAGAACTGTAGGTTGTTTTGATTCATATCATTGGTGATGTGTTGGCGGTAGGTATGGATCAAATCCTGGCTGTTGTGAATCTCCTCCTAAATTTAAGAATACTTTCTCATTAGAAATCACAAACTGAACCCAAACATCTGGCAGCATTCACTCTAGCTTTCTTCAATACAGATTACAGTGTTTTCCAAATTCTATCTGTATCAATACAGACAGCAATGACACACATTATTTGTAAGAACAGGATTTCTTCCCTAACCCTCCAACCAGACATACCAAATTTTCAAACATGATAAAAAAACATATTCAACTTAACCCTTTTTCATAAAGATAAACCTTCACAATATAATATTTGAATGATTTTTTTTTCAACCAATACTTTCTACAATGGAAGTTGTGTAGAAAGTATTGGTTGGGAAAAACTTCCACGTCAGAAATTACTCTGGGTTGAAAGGATTTTTGCTGGAGAAACTCCACTCATGGGACACCTGAGTGAGGCTCCATTCATGTCCTCAAGATCCATCATGCAGCACTCGGGTATCGAACCCCAACCTTCCAGTCTCCAAACTCAGCGGAAGTTGACTTAGTGGTTAAGGTGCTGAGTTGGGGAATGGAAGGTCGTGTTTCAATACCTGAGAGCTCACTTGGGGACATGAAAGGAGCCTCATTCGGGCATCCCCTAAAAATCCTTTCAACCCTGAGTAATGTCTGACATGAAATTATTATCATTATTACATTGGAAGTTTCAGAAGAGCCAGAAATAGCAACATGTATCGACTAACTGAATACCTCTAGTTTACAAAAGGGCTTGATTTCTGCATCTTCTAAATTAATGCAGTGTTACTAAATTCTTAAGATGTCCAGAAGTAAAAGCCAGAGCCTGCTTAAATGCAAACGTGGTAATAAAATAAGAGAACAGAATTCACTCAAACAACACACTTAAGAGTCAGTCCTGACAAAAAGTGGCCTCATGCTTTACAACTCACACGTACCAAACAGTAATTGGAAATAAGATAGTTGCACTACTGTATGTCCCCGTATGTGTTGGTCATGTGTAAGCCTCAGCTTTAATTCAAACCTGATGCAAGACACTTACTTTGCCAAAAAGATGGGAGATGACCATATCGGGCAAAGCATGAGCCCATCCAGAAATCTGCAGAGTTGAGAAACAAATATTAGGATTGTCTGAACACTTTACACATTCTCACAGCTCTCTGTGGTCAAGGAGAGACACTTGCGCTCATCAGGTACAACATCAAGCCATGTTAACTAACATTCCCATAGCCAACTTTCATACCATGCCAGAAAGCTCTTGACTCTAAGTACAGAATGATATATTTCATACATAATCTCAGTACCTCCCTGTGTGTCTTTATTGTTATTATATTCAATTCAAAAAGAAGGAAATTGCACAAGTGGTCCTTAGAACTCAGAAGGCTTCAAGGAAGTCATCCTGCTCCATAAAGCTCGACATATAAGAACAACTACTCACTTGAACCTTGTGACTCCCAGAATCCACTGAGCCAGTTCTTTGTTTTTGAAATGAAATGAATAGCAACATAGACATATCTGTAGTTACCAAAAATTGTTCAGTGGACTTTTAGGTTTTTTTCTTTTTTGCTGCATCTCCCATTGTTCTGTCTACAGGAGTTCCTAGAGCCGTGATGGTGAACCTTGGCACTCCAGATGTTCTTGGACTTCAATTCCCAGAAGCCCAAGCACCCTATGAATCCACACGAATGGGTTTACTGCGATTCATCCAGCCCACGCTGCCCTCGTCGCTCCCGGAAGCGGAAGTATAACACATTATGTGAGATTTGGAGAGATTTTACTCACCAAACCACAGTGTTGATATCCATCTGCATCACTAGGCTAAGGGACAACACTGGGGTTAAAAGAGATTTTGGAACTACCAGGCAATATAGTTTTACCAGGAATTTACACTGTTGTAAGACCTCTAGAAACAATTCAGTTACTCGTGTAAAATGCTTTGGACTTCTAAAGGTAAATGTTTCCCTTGCTCGAAAGCCAGTCATATCCAACTCTAGGGTTCAGTGCTCATCTCTGTTTATTGCCAAAGAGCCAGCGCTGTCTGTGTTTGCAGATGTTTCCGTGGACATGTGGCAGGCATTCCTAGACACCAGAGTGCACACAACACTGTTTACCTTCCAACTAAAGTGGTCCCTATTTATCTACTTGCAATTACTTGTTTTAGAACTGCTAGGTTGGACAGGAGCTGGGACAAAGACGGGAGCTCATTCCATCCATCCTGCAGTACTCGGGAATCGAACTGCTGACCTCCCACATCCTCCTTATCTCTCTTTCAATTGGCTTTCGGATTTTAATTGTAGTTTTATTGTTTTATAATGCCTTTATTGATGTTTTATGTTTTTACAATTCAACTGTTTGACCTGTTTTTGGATATGTCTTGATTAACGCCTGCAGAAAGGCAAGGGAGAAATAATAAGCTATTCTTTGCTTTATTCTGACAGAGAGAGAGAGAGAGAGAGAATTGCTTCTAGGTCAACTGTTTGATTTGCCTGATACTGAATAAACTATATACCGTATTTATTCGAGTATAACGCGCAAAATTTTATACCCAAAAAAAGGCTCAAAGTTTGGGTGCGCGTTATACACGAGGACTGGGCCGCGCGACTCAAGAAGCCGGCGCCGGGTAGGCGCGGAGCACGCCGCGGCCCTCCCCCGGAGGGTTCCCTTCTCGACCCGGCGGGTGCGTGCAGGTGAGCGGCGGCGGCAGCGGGACCTGGGCAGGCGCCCAGGTCCCGCTGCCGCCGCCGCTCACCTGCACGCACCCGCCGGGTCGAGAAGGGAACCCTCCGGGGGAGGGCCGCGGCATGCTCCGCGCCTACCCGGCGCCGGCTTCTTGAGTCGCGCGGCCCGGGTAGGCGCGGAGCACGCCGCGGCCCTCCTCCCAGGCGCCCAGGTCCCGCTGCCGCCGCCGCTCACCTGCACGCACCCACCGGGTCGAGAAGGGAACCCTCCGGGGGAGGGCCGCGGCGTGCTCCGCGCTACCCGGGCCGCGCGACTCAAGAAGCCGGCGCCGGGTACGGTAGGCACTGCTGAGATGCGCCGTCTGCCCCACCCACGGGCCCAGGGGCGTGCGGCTGGCGGGATCTGATTGGGTGGCGCGGGAGACGAGGCGTGTGAAAAAAAATTTTATACCAAGGTTTCAATGGAAAATTAGGGGTGCGCGTTATACACGAGTGCGCGTTATACTCGAATAAATACGGTATGTAATTTTTGCATGCATCTATCCGCCACATCTCAGTCACACAGAGTGCTTTGTAGTTTTTAGAATCTGAACAATGATTTTCAATATTCAGTTTAGGCTGCAATGCTTCTGCATGGTTGTTACATCTGAGATAGGGGCAACACATCTGAGAGGTCCATGACCCTTTTTGTGATACCATAGTTCAGTGATGGCGAACCTTGGCACTCCATGTGCTCTTGGACTTCAGTTACCAGAAGCCCAAGTAGCATTCTGGCTGATAAGGGCTTCTGGGAATTGAAGTTCAAGAACAGCTGGAGTGCCAAGTTTGCCATCACTGCCATAGTTCAGGGGGGGGGATTTGTACACAAAAAAGGTGGAGACAATTTGAAGTGATCACTGATGAGCAATATCATCATTGCTGGAGATGTAATGTACAGGACCCTCCAGCAATGATGATATTGCTGGAGGGTCCTGTACATTGCTGGAGATGTAATGTACAGGACCCTCCAGTTTCCAGAGGGTGTAAAACTCAGGGGGCAAACCTTTGGTCTCCCAGATGTTTGCATCAGCATCTCCCACAGCCTCTTACTATTGATTACAATGACCCAGAAATTTGTCTAGGTCAAGTCAGGGGTTCACAACCTGTGGCCTGCAGGCCGGACTCAGCCCATAGTACCATTTTATATGATCCACGCCAACGCCACTGGAAGCAGACATGTTTACAATAGCTTGCAGACACAGTTTATGGCAGCGTTTATGGCAGGGAGAACTACCAGTCCAGACCTCTCAGCAGGAGTACTGGGTTGGACATCTGGTAATTGAAGTCCAAGAATATTTGGAATGCCAAGGTTGGCCATCACTGAACTAGAAGAAGCAAAAAAAGATACCAATCCATCCTCTATTTTTTGGAAGAGATAAGAAATTGGTTTGGCTGGGAGTATGTTACAAAGTTTTATATGGCTCAGAGACATGATGTCTGATAGATGTTGATACCAAACCCATTCCAAGTTTTATTTGAATAATAGTTTATTTTAAATATATTCTAAATTAAAGTTTTCAACAAACACAATATGTACCTTGGTTGCTGCCCAGTCCATCCATCCCTCCGCACATGGGTTGACGTTAATAAGCACGAGGCCTTCTATCATATCAGGATGGCTAAGCTGTAGGTTAAAGGGATGCATGAAAAAATATTCGGACATGTTTGAGAAATACAGGCACATGTGACATGAAAGAGCTTGTTACGAGAAGATTTATATGGCTTTGGGAGGGCACAAAACTCTTCATTATCTAGGTATTTTGAAAGTCTGCAAAAAAATTGAATTTACACCAGGAAGACAGTTCCATTTAGTACTCTACAGCTACTACATTCTAGTGAAGGAACAATCTAACAATTTTTTTTAGAATAAACTAAGTTGTAGGGCTAAAGAAAAGTGATATATTTTGGGGATAAATGACTGAACAACATTTATATTCTCTGCTTCACATATCTCCACATGCCAGGAAATTAATAAATGATTAGCTTTAATTTTACATTCAGCCATACATAGGCCAATTCACAGAACTACAGAAAGTAGTATAGAAAGGATGGTATAGATCCTTCTATATTTTCAGAAAGATACTGAACACTTACCGCAAATCTTGTTAAAATGTAGGCACCAGCTCCAGTTCCCATTCCAATCACACTCTTCAGTCTATAACAGTAAAGTTAAAGGTCACCCTTGCTCGGAAACCAGTCGTATCTGACTCTAGGGTTCAGTGCTCATTCTGATTATAGTCAAAGAGCCAGCCATGTCTGCATCTACAGACGTTTCCATGGACATGTGGCAGGCATGCCTAGACACCGAAGTGCACAGAACACTGTTTACCTTCCCACTGAAGTGATCCCTATTTATCTACTTGCAATTTCTTGCTTTCAAACTGCTAGGTTGGCAGGGGCTGAGACAGAGACGGGAGCTCATTCTGTCATGCATTATTCGGGTTTTGAACTGCTGACCTTCCACCTCCCAGTCTGCGTCTTAACCACTTGAGCCACTGCAGTAGACATAGAGAATTAAAGGTTTTTCTAAAGATATCACTCTGATGAGGTATGCACCCATTATTTCCTGACAGAGCTACTTCCTTATGAGTTGCAGACAGAACTAATATGACTGCTTCAACCATTTAGACTACAGTGGGGCAAGGCAGAGGGCAGACATGCCTCCTATAAAATAACAGTCATATCATCACTCAACTACTACCATCTAAACAAAAGATTAGAGTATAAGGGCCAAGGTTATTCTTCTTCAAGGGTCATATCCTCTGAATTTTAGCTATCATTATGGCGATCAGCCATGAAGATTGACCTGGGAACAATATAATGCAGTGGCCTTCCATTTTCCTTCCACATCACAGCATGACACCCATACCACTGATCCAGTTCTGCAAGTCACTTTCTGTTCCTGAGCCCTTTTGGCACACAAAGTCCTCCTCAGCCCCAGGCCAGGATTGATGAAAATGCTGCCCTTCATCAAGATGGATTCAAGTGGAATTTTATCCACTTGTGGGACCATCACCCTTCCCTGTGGACTTCGTCATCCAAGGCTGTTAGTCCTTGGGATTGTCAGGTTAGTTAACCGCCATGTGACGATTGGCATTGAGTCGCTCGTAGTATGATCTAGGGCCAGGGTTAGAAGAAACTTAGTTTCTAGTCATGCCTGGCATAAGTAACAGATTGACAGATGCAATATTCCATAGCAATATATTTGCACTGAACAAGTCAACCCTATTGAACATGTCCAATACATGTGTGATTTTCAAAAAAAGCAAAAATGCTAATCTGCCTCACCATACATGGCAAAAATGAAACCAAACAAAATCAAAAGATGTGTCACACTTTACAATCTACTTTCTCAGAAACAGAGTGTTATATTTAATTACACATTTACCTGCACACTTTGCAAAATTATGTTGTTTCATACAAAGTGAAGAAAGAAACAAGCTTTCAAAACAACAACAGCATTACTGACACAAGTAATGAACTTTCTAAGTGTTGATTACTCAGACCCTTTTCGCCCTGGGCGGACACTGCTAGCCAATCTTTGTAAAATCGATTAAATTATATTTAGCTTGCTTAGTATTTGTCTCAGTGACTAGCAAGGGACTGAAGGGATGGCTAAACGCCTACTGATTTTCCAATAATTGCCATTTATTTTTTAATATGTGACTAATGACAGGTTCTGCTAAAACCAGATAATCATGGGTTGTACCAATGGAGAATTTGTTATAAACTTGTGGTCTTACTTTGAAAATGTTTAAAGCCAACATGTTTGTTAAAATAAAACTAGCCAATTGGTAAAACCATGCATTTTAGGGGATTTTGTTGTACAAAAGGCTAATTCTGAACAGTTCATATGGACACGAACAGCAAATACAGTGGAACCTCATACAACAATCACCCCGTATAGCAATGAAATAGCATAACAATTAGGTTTTTGGGGGGAACGGTGTCCCGCATAACAATTTTCCCTATGGAAAAAAATCGTACAACAATTTTTCAATGGGAAAAACCACTTAGTAAAAAAAATCGTTGTACGATGCATCCCATAGGGAAAATCAGCAATTGTTTCATACAACAACGAGCCCCATGGGACGGATTAAAATCGTCGTATGAGGTACCACTGTAATGGCATGAAATGAGGCACATGGAAGAAATATGTTCTTAAATAGGCAAACATAAAAGAGAAGTGCCAAGGAATTGTCACACCTGCTAAAGCCAGTGTTAACTACACACACAAAAGGTACATTCATTGAAAGTTGTACATTCATAGAGAAACTGAGTTGGAAGGGGCCTTTTAGGTCATTGAGTCCAACCCCTTGCTCAATGCAGGAATCCAAATCAAAGCAGAACTGACAGATCGTTGTCCAATTCTGTCATGGTTGATTCCAGTGTTGGAGCGCTCACCACCTCTCAAGACAGTTGGTTCCACTGCCATACTGCTCTAACCATTAAGAAGGTTTCCCCCAATATTCAGCCTATATCTGGCTTCCTTTAGTCTGAGCCCATTATTATATATCCTACCCTCTGGGATGATTGAGAACAGATCCTTCCCTTTCTCTTTAGGATTACCTTTCAGGTATTTGAAGAGTGCTATTATCATATCCCCTCACAGTCTCCTTGTCTCAAGGCTAAACATGCCCAGTTCCTTCAGTCTTTTTTCACATGGCTTGGTTTCCAGTTCTCTGAACATCCTTGTTGCTCATCTCTGTACCTTCTTCTTCTTCTGTGTCTAGGCCAGATGTGAAACTGCAAAAATGAAGGCACCTCTTGGTGAGTTCATTCTGCAGTTCCTTTCACCTGACCTAGTGTGAGAAAGATTAGCCAGCTGTTGCTGTACCAAAGAATGTATACAAATATGTATATAATACAAAGAATCATGGTCGCCATTACCAGGGTACACCCGGAGGCTCTCTCTGTGTACACCCTCTGTACCTGCTCCAATTTGTTTATATATCAACCTGAAATCAGGAGGTCCCACAAAGTGGCCCAGTTGATTCTACTTTATATTCTGTTACGTGCCAGAGAATTAAATTAAACAAGATAGAAGCATGGCAAAGTCACTCACCCAAACTGTTTTAGAATCCCGGGTAGCATTTCTGCCAGCTGATCCATGGAAGGGTACACGTACCTACAAGGAAAATGTTGAAAATGCTTACTTTAGTCACAATTTTTTAACCAGCTATTGTTCCTTCTAAAAACCAGAACTCATGAAACCCAGATTTGGCTGTCACTGGTACTGAACAGACTATGCCACTTTACCTAAACCGGAAGTATACCCGACAGATACATGTCTGTCAAAACAAAAACATTATGAAGGAAAGAAGAGCTTTGTCCACATAATCGACAGGAGGTCATCTTCCAAGTTTTAACTTTGTTATTAATAATGTTAAATTAATAAAATTCAATATTTTGACCATATTACCAGCAAGGAGATGCTTTGAAGGAGTGGCTGGTGCAAATTAAACAACATTGTTGCATGAAGAAGACTCCAAATGGCAGGTTATATATAATATTTCAAATGGATTAAAACAAGACCCCTAAGGTGGCAATAAGTTGGATCCTCTCTTAATGCCAGACAACAATGAGGATACCCTCTAAATACATGAAGAAGAACTTTAATGGAAGATTTAAAGACCTTGAACATAACATGGGAGGATGCCGTCCAAAGCTGAAACCACTGGAGATCCCTTGCTGCCCGATATGCTACATAGCATGGGAGGATTCAAGTCTAAGTAAATATCCTATAATGTAACCATTGTTAAGCAGCTTTGTGTAACTTTGTGGAGAGGAGAGCAGAAAGCACAGTATTTACAATAAATGAATTTCAGAGGAACAACGTACCCAGGTGGAAAAGAAGCCGCTCCATCTTGTTGCCCAGGAGCATCCACATGACAAACTGCAAAATGCTGTGTGATTTCCTGCATATCCTCAAAGTTGAAGAGGGGGTTGAAACAGGTTTTGTCTTCAGAGAACAAGGCAAAAAGGGAGGAACATGAAGGTTGGTATCAGATTGATATAAAAATCTTCAAAATATAGCGAAAGGTCTAGATGACAGGCTCTGAATATTTCATTCCTTATTAAAGGGTAAAAACAGCACCCTCCTCTTGATGCCTTACAACTTTATAAAAGCAATGTCCAAAGAAAAGTATTATCTGAAAGCAAGAAACCAAAACAAAATACCAAAACCCCAAACAAAACTAAAACACTGCAGCACTTTTAACAACTGCTATATTTTTAATGTGAGCTTTCGTGGATCAAGTCCACTTCATCAGACATAGGAATGAAATAGCAAGGCATGAACATATATGCATCAGATACACAATTAAAGAAAAGTAGATTTCTCCCCTGAGGAAAAAACTAAGTTTGCCTATTACGCATTATGTAAGGAGGCATTTTAAAAGAAAAACATAGAGAGCTTCTCTCTGGATCTCCGCTTTCGTTTTTCTTCCTTTAGCAGTTTTTTAACCATTGATTCAGAGGATAGCTTTTAGTTTTTTACTTTGTAAAAAACAAAATAAGTCTTTATGACAGATAAATCTAGTCTGCAGAAGCAAATATTGTATAGATTTACTCCAGTGACCTGTATTTCGGCAATTCACGCTGAACAAGCTGCTATTTGGCAGTGGGACAGACTGCCTTTGGCTGCCAGGACTTTCTAATGAGGAGTGGGATGGGCACTTACCAAGAATGTTATAATTGCATATTTCCCAATTAATATGGCAATGAACAAGACAACTGCTTCCACTTAGCATTCCATGAACCACAGAGAGGTCTTGGAACAGTGAACAGCTCCCCTGAAGACACTTCGGTGAAACCTTGATTTTGTGCTTAAATGCTCAGCTAGCCTTAGAAAATGTATGTAACTCCAAAGAAATGACCTCTTGGGGGACAAAATTTGCTGGCCTTGAAGTCAGACATTTTTCAGTTTCGTGATACTCAGTTCTAAATAACTACTAGTTTCAGCAGAAGAAGATCCACTGATCAACTCTTGAATGGTGACTCAATATTATACCTCAATTCCATTGATTCAGAGGATAGCCTTTAGTTGGGACTAGCAAGTAGATTTAGGTCACTGACTATTTTTGGAGTGACTAGTACATGCCTTCCGTTTTGCCACGTTTGCATAATTTATAGGGCAGTAAGACCAAAAGCTGACTTAAATCCTTGGCACAACACTGAAGCACATTTTCCTACATTTATTTCTGTTCACATGATCCATTGCATGCAAATGGGACATCACATTTGCAGTCAACCTACACAGTCACACAGATCATTTTGGGGAAAGTGGAAGAATAGAACTAGGTGAGATCTCAGTGTAAGAGTGTTACACATACAGTATCTGCTTTTCCAGCATGTTTGCGCCTACGAATTCAATTATTTCACTCTCAACAAGGAAAATTCTGCACACCTCTAATTACAAAATTTAGTTTTTTGTTCTACTGCATGACCTACACAGTAGAAGATAAAGCATCTGAAAATGAGACAATCAGCTTTGCATTGCACATAAATTTATGAGAAGGACCATACATATCTACATGATCTAGCCTATTATTACATTTATTGCACTTACGATTCAGCCCGATATCATGATACGTTAGAATGGCAGGCCTATTTCCCCGGACTGTCCCACACATGGTGACATGTACAGAGCCATGTACTGTTTCAACATCTTGTTCCTGCAGAAAAGATGGCCAACAATTATTAAAGAATTCCCTTCAGCCGCAAAAAAAGGGGTTTTCATCAGCAACAAAACTGAATTCTAATCAGATAATGCCTTTGCTTTTTTTAGACCACTCTGCTAAAGTTTATAAGCAATAGCTTCAATTCCATACAAATCCTTGCATAACATGCTTATAAAATACCATGTATAGTAGGAGCTCTTACTAGATAAAATGATTTAATCCTCTTCTCCATTATTAAAGTTCTGTTAAGAAATGGAAGCATGAAAGAATCACAGAATAACTGAGTTGGAAGGAGCCTATGAGACCATTGAGTCCAACTTCCTGCTGAATGCAGGAATCCAAATGAAAGCAGATCTGATGGATGGTTGCCCAATTTTCTCTTGAATGCCTCCAACACTGGAGTACTCACCACATCCCAATGTAGTTGGTTCCATTGTTGTACTGATCTTATAGTTAATAAGTTTTTCCTGATATTGAAACTTTATGTGGCTTCCTGTAACTTTGAGCCTATTTTCTTACATGTCCTGCATTCTAGGACAATCGAGAACAAATCCTAACCCTCTGCTTTATGGTTACATTTTAGGTATTTGAAAAGTACTATTATATACCCTTTCAGTCTCCTTTTCTCAAGACTAAGAATGCACAGTTCTTGGTTTCCAGTCCCCTGGTCATCCTTCTTGCTGTCCTCCTCTGAACATGTTCCAGTTTGTTGGCACCTTTCTTAAAGTGACATGTCCAGAACTGGACACAGTACTTCAGATGAGCCCTAACTAGTGCAGAACAGATGGAAACTAGTACCTCACAGGTTTTGGAGAATATACCTCTGTTAATACAGCCTAAAATAGCATTAGCCATTTTTGCAGTACATTGCCCTGTTGACTCATATTCAACTAGTGAAAAGCAACAATTCCAAGAATCTTCTCACTCATAATATTACTAAGCCAAGTATCCACCATCTTACAACTGTGCATTTGAGTTTTTTCCTAGTTATAGAACTTTGCACTTATCTTTATTAAATTACATTCTGCTGTTTTAGCCCAATGTTTAAGCCTATCAAGATATTTACGAATTTTGTTCCTGTCTTCCAAAGTATTAATTATTCCACCCATCTCCTTTTCCTGATAGGTAATGTTCCATTGCGGGAGAGCCTATGATTATTCTGAGTTTATTAACATTTGCTTTCCTAAAGTCCAGCGGATACTTGCAGCAACATTCTACTTTTGTTTCCTTTGAAATCAAGAACTCAAGTAGAACATGCTCATTTCCCCACAGAGTTCCTCTTGCTGTCACTTCTTCTACCAAGTCATCTCTACCTTTTAGGATCAGATCAAGGATAGCTACTCCATTAATTTCTTCCTCTACTTATTGTAGGAAAAATAATACTGTGAAATACTGTGAAATATGGGACACTACTGTCAAGATTTCCCTGTGTTGAAAATAACAAACAATTACAATTTTACATGTTCGAAATCAGGTTGAGAAGTCTAGGTGGAAGGGAAATGTAGCATCTACATGGGCAATTATCCCAGTTTGGAGGAGGGGGTCAAATTTCTTCCAGGAAATACAATTCTTTTTAGTGCTTCAGACTAAAGAAAGCCCTGCAATTTCCTGTTGACTGGTCACCAAACAAAATCATTTTTTGAGATCTTTGTGTCTTTACATTTCTCATTTCCGTCACAAATTTCAATTTCTTTCATTCTGTCTTATTTCCATATCAATTTATAATGTAAATAAAGTCGCCAAGACAATTTGTATGTATTTCTACACACATTTATTCCCCCCCCCCCAAAAAAAAGTGTGGTTATTTACAAGCAGCTTTCCTGTACAACTTGTTTTTGCAGTTTGCTTTTTCATCACTATAACCTTTTGCAAAAACCTGCTCTAATATATGCATTCCTTCATGGATTTTTTTGTGAGAGAACTAAAACTGCAAAATCTTGAGAAATAAAATACTGAAGGACAAATATTCTGATTCATATATTGATATAAGAGTGGAATTTTATAACTTCTAATGAAAACACTAACTGAATGAAATTTTGTCCCATTCTATACATATTTTCAGTATCTAAAAGGAAGACTAGCTGGGGATCCTGTAAAGAGATTCAGGAAAAAAGCTGAATGTTAAAATCTATAAAAATGTTTATTAATCAAGCATGATTATCTTCAAAGTCACAGGAGTATCACTACTGTATCTCTGGATCAACTACAGAATTCAAGGGACTATCCAAAATTTACTTCAATTCCTTTCTACCCCTGGAACCTAGAATAGGTTGTATAAAAATATTGTCTGCAGTGGTGACCTCCATTCTATTTTGGGTTAACTGTGTACCAAACATTATTAAAAGACAAAACCATTCACGCAATAAATGTTATTTCTGGCCGATTTACATTTGATTTTCAAATAATCTATCTGCTTCTATTATTAGTATTATTTTTACCATTGACATTAGTATATCTGACTTCTTGAGAAATTACAGCATCCAATAACTATATTTGTTCTGAAAACTGAGAAGGATTACCCACATATAACCTCTGATTTATAACATACCCTTAAGTCTATCAAGACAGGAATTCTCCATTACACGATTCTCTGATAATTAAGCTAATCAAAAATTATTGCTCAAAAAGACTCACACTAAAAAAGTCTACTGGGCAATACATGCGTGATCAGCATCCATTTCTTGCTATACAAAAACCTTTAGAATCCATGACAAACATGTTCCAGGTGTAAATATAGAATCTACCACTCTTCAGTATTCAGCACTCATAAGAAAAGAATAGGGGAGTTAATTTAATTCCACATTTCTTAATCATACACAATACGTTACTTAATGTAGACATAGCTAACCGCTAAAAGTATTCCAAGCCCTAAATTAGAGGCAAAGTACAACCAACCAACTTTCCATTGGTTCCCTTCGTCTTACTAAAGTACTTACAGCATTGTGTAATAAATAGGCAGTATCTTCTACGTCCAGCACCATTTTAGACTGTGCAGTTTGATATTAATCTCAAGCAGCCCACCGAGAAAACCGAGAAAACAAAGAACAGAATTGACTTGGACTCTGTGTGGTAAGCTGGGTTATATAGGCAAGCTGTCGTGTTGCCTAAGCTCAGAGATCCCAGAATACCTTGTCAGAAAAACTCATCCAAACTGGTTCAGAAGGACGTCACTCTTAAGTAGGGTTTATGACAAGTTTGACCGCAAAGGCCTACCTACCGTACAGCTCAGACATCAACCAAAGAGAGTAGGCCAGTGTTGTGTCCAAAAGTTTAGTAACGTATATTGCTTTGAGTTGTTTCGCCACTAAGTCTTTGCTGTAATCATGTGCCAATTCTGTAAGGTGCCTAATTCATATGTTTCCAATGTACTCTGATTGGTTTGCACAGGTTTCCCGCTTTAAGAAAAAGCCCGGGCAAATGTATTACTGTAACTGCTGTCCTGTCTGTATATAAGTTGCTACCTCGTCCCTGTTTAACCCAGTCCGAAGTGAGCTATAATAAATGACTTGTTGGTTAACCTCCAATCTGCTGTGGTGTTGCAATTAATACTCGGACTCAACAGGCAGGAAGAAAACAACACAAAGTTTAAATGCCTGGAAACTCCCTGACAAGTAAGGACAAGCTCATGGATACCTCTATAAGTGTGGCACTCAAATAATCCATACATGAATTAAACACAGTACTGTAGTTGTTTTCTGGTAAAGATTTCCCTTGCTCGAAAGCCAGTCGTATCCGACTCTAGGGTTCAGTGCTCATCTCTGTTTCAAAGCCAAAGAGCCAGCGCTGTCTGCTTCTGCAGACATTTCCGTGGTCATATGGCAGGCATGACTAGACACCGGAGCGCACGGAACGCTGTTACCTTCCCACTGAAGTGGTCTCTATTTATCTACTTGCAATTTCTTGCTTTCGAACTGCTAGCTTGGCAGGGGCTGGGACAAAGACGGGAGCTCATTCCGTCCTGCAGTACTCTGGAATCGAACTGCTGACCTTCCACCTCCCAGTCAGTGTCTTAGCCACTTGAGCCACTGCAGTGTTAAATAATAGCAATCTGTCAGGTTAACACCCCCCCGCATAGTTTAAACCATGTTCCCTTTCAAATAATAATTCCATACCATCAAATCAACTCCAATTTATGGCAACTCTTTCTAGGCAGAGAACACATAGAAGTGGTTTTCCATTCCCTTCTTCTGGAGACTCCCTGGCACTATGCAGCTTGCCCATGGCTACATAGGCTGGCTCTTCTCCTGGGAGGCACAGTTGGGAATCTAACTCTCAACCTCTGGCTCCACAGCCAGATAATTACATCACTGAGCTATTCTGCCAAACCCACACCCCTTAAAAACCCCATTAATGTCCTATTGTTGCATATCTGCTGCCTTTATCTTTATACATGAAGTTCATATTCTCATGTAATAAAAGAGCCCTGGTGGCACAGTGGTTAAACTGCTGTGCTGCAACCAAAAGGTTATGAGTTCAATCCTCACCAAGACTCAAGGATGACTCAGCCTTCCATCCTTCCGAGGTCAGTAAAATGAATACCCAACATTTTGAGGGGGAAATGCTAATTAACTTGTGAACCACACAGAGAGTGCACTAAGCCCTACGGGGTGGTATAGAAGTGTGATTGCTTTGCTCATATTGCAAGTTTGCAGTACTGATGCCTTACCTACAACGTACTAGCAAGGAAGACTCCGATCAAGCAATATGCTCAACTGAACAAAGCCACAATGCTGCTGACTGTTAGCCGAGTTTTAACAACACTGTATAAAACAACACTGTATTTGTTGTGGGTATTGTTATTTATTTTCTGTTTGTTCACCACCCAGAGTGGGATAACACCCAGATGGATGGTATAGAAATTCAATAAATAAATAGACAAAATAAACTTCAGACTGGAGGTTATTTTGTACCCATGTTCTTACAGATCAAATGCTGAAGATTAGAATCTGCTTCAGACTATTATTAGTGCAAGCCACTCAAAGCCTTAAACCTCATCCCTTGAAAACAACCACCATGATTTGTAGCTATTATTGGTTTACACATTTGCATACAACTCTAGTTGTGAGGAAGCAACTGCTGCAAATGCTACAACAAACAGAACAGGGTGCCAACTGAGCAGGAGAGACACGTATGATTTTCTTGATATGTAAATATATGACAGTCTCAAGGGAAAATTCAAGCATCCAATTTCAAATGTGGGAGTCAATGGTTGCCAATACCATTTCTGCAGCTTTAGGAGAGTACAGTGATGTGACACTAATCAAGCAGCCATACCCAACCCCTATCAAACACATATACCCAACTATGTGGAGCAGCAGCCAGGAATAGCTACCACTAGTAAGTTACAAGTTCATGCTATTCCAAGAATCTACTGGAGGATATACATGAAGGAAAAAAGATATATAGGTACCTTGCCTTCATATGAAAGAAATTTTAATCAATTTTCAAGAAAACACATAATGGAAAAGCATCAGGGAAGCCACAGCTAAAAAATGGCCCCAGGGAATGTCTGGATAGGTTTGATGATACGACTTCCCTATTACATACAGTAGTAGGATTTTTGCAAATCCATGTTTCGTTCAGCCCATAGTGCTGTGGCATAAACTGGGATCCACATTGCCTTTGATGCAGTAATTGATACTTATACCTTATAATATCCTTTAGACAACATGGTTCCATACCACTGGTTCCCAATGTGGGGCCCACGCACCACAGGGTGACTTCAATTCCCAGAAGCTAAGTCAGCACATTGGCTGATCAGCACTTTGGAGAATTGACTAAGGCTTCTGGGAATTGAAGTAAAAAAAACAAAGGTTGGGAAACACTTGAATAGATCCTATATCCCTGATGGCGAACCTTGGCACTCGAGGTGTTCTTGGACTTCAATTACCAGAAGCCCAAGTTAGCACTCCTGCTGATCAGGGCCTCTGGGAATTGAAGTTCAAGAACAGCTGAAGTGCCATGGTTAGCCATCACTGTCCTATATGCTGTCTCCTTGTGGCTAATGACCGCTCTTCTTAGAATCATAGGAAGACTGAGTTGGAAGGAACCTATGAGACCAAACACCTGCTCAGTACAGGAATCCAAATCAAAGCAGGTCTCATAGAGAGCTATCCCAACTTCTCTTGAATGCTTCTAGTATACGAGTGCTCACCACCTCCTAAGGCAGGGGTGCCCAAACTTTTTGGGCCACATGACAGTCACGTGTTTGAGCGTGCCAGTCATGTGGTCCCTCCCACCGGAAGCTGAAGTAAAACATGCATGCATTTATGTCAGTCATGGGTCATTTATGGCAGCGTTCTGTGCATGTGTGGGTGCATTATGCAACCACACATGTGCATTTTACTTCCACTTCCAGGAGCAGCGAGTGGCACGGGCCAGATGAAATGGTGTCAGGGGCTGGGTTTGGCCCACAGATCGTAGTTTGGGCACCCCTGTCCTAAGGTTCCATTGTTATACTGCTCTTACAATTAAGAATTTTCTCCTTCAGCTTTTATCTGCGTTCCTGTAGTTTTACCCATTGTTACGTGTTAATTCTTGCTTAGTTATCTATGTGCTGTCCAGTCAAAACTGAAATAGTGACCCTAATAGGGTTTTCAAAGTGAGGTTTTTAAATGAGTGCCTTTACCAGTTCTACACACACCCCTGTGAGTTTCCATAACTGAGTTTGAACCCAGGCTTTCAATGTTCTACCAGTGATGGTGAACCCTGGCACTCCAGGTGTTCTTGAACTTAAATTCCCAGAAGCCCTGGTCAGAAGGAGTGCTGACTTGGGCTTCTGGGAATTGAAGTTCAAGAACACCTGGAGTGCCAAGGTTCACCAATTAAAATCTGTCACTCCCTCCACTGTATTCAAACAGGTTACTATTTGTACTTTCTTGCTTATGCGCTTTAAAATTGTACTGTCAGATTGTTAATTGGGCTAAATACTTCCACAAGCAACAATCTACTCGCAAAGAAAAACCATACAACACTACTTGCACAAACAAAGAAAATGGGCTTTCCAATGGCAAAGCTGCCTGTTTTGTATCTCCACTGACCTAGAGATGTACTAGAGTAGATGATCAACAGAGCTGATCGCTATACGGTTTTTGTCATTGTACGATCTTCCCTATGGGAAAATCCGTACAATGATTTTCCCTATGGGGAAAAAAACATACAACGATGTTTGGCACTAAGCGGTTTTCCCCACTGGAAAATCGCTGTACGGATTTTCCCATAGGAACAATCGCTATGTGGAACAGCTTTCCCCCCTTCAAGCCTCATCGCTATGCGATTTCATCGCTGTATGGGGCAATTGTTATACGGGGTTCTACTGTATTGTGATTTCAGGGGGGATATTTTTTCTCCACCCTAGAGATGTAGCACAGTGAAAACAGATGGCAGTGCACACTAATCAACCCCAGTGTTACAGTAAGAGGCTCTCTGCTGACTGATTTGTATTAAAACACTATCTTGGAAAAAAAATCCAAGGCACACTAATCCGATCGAAGGATAAAGACAAACGTGCCATCTGCTCATGGATTGCTTGCTTTTGAAAGGCCAGACGCCTGCTCAGTAGGCTAAACAATTGCATGTGGCTGCCATATAGAAGCATGCCTGATAGACAGTCACACCTCTGAGGGGTGCTGTCATAGCCTGGACTGCTACAAGACATTTGACTGATGACAGAGGACACGTCAGTACATCAACTTGACATAAACAACCAGATCAATAGCAAGAAACAGGAACAGCTATAAATGTTCTAGAGTTGTGATGGTGAACCTTGGCACTGCAGATGTTCTTGGACTTTAATTCCCAGAAGCCCAAGCACCCTGTAGATCCACATGAATGGATATACTGTGATTCATCCGGCCCACACTGCCCTCGTCACTCCCGGAAGCAGAAATAAAACACGCCCAGACGGTTAAGGCTCTTCTGGGTTAACCCTTCCTCTGTATAGCCGTGTTTTACTTCTGCTTCCGGGAGCAACGAGGGCAGCATGGGCCAGATTAATTGCAGTAAATCATTTCATGTGGATCCAGAGGGTGTTTGGGCTTCTGGGAATTGAAGTCCAAGAACATCTGGAGTGTCAGTTCGCCATCATGGCTCTAGAGGTTACATCTTCTATACTTGCAGCCAGTGGATGGTCACTAAGCCAGTACACATGATGCCCTGTTGAAGGGAGTCTTGTTTTGATGAGAAAGGGCCACACAGGTTAAATTCTGATGGTCTCGTTCCTCACTGGACTGAAGGTCTTGCCATGACTAGCATGTCTGAAGAAACCATTATAGAACAAGTACCCAAGGAATACCTTCCATGTAATCTTTGGAGAACTCAAACACAATCTTCTCAGCCAAATGAGATGCTCTATTTTGGGACACTGTACTTTTATGTCTCATCACAATGTATACACTTTGAAAAGTTCAGGCTCTACGCTGTGCATAGAGCAGCCATTCCTTAGAATAGCGTTTCCTAAACTATGTTCCACAGAACACTGGTAGACATTGGCAGATCAGTGCTTTGGGAAATTGACTTAGGCTTCTGGGAACTGAAGTCCAAAAACCAAAGATTGGGAAAGACTGCCTTAGAAGGTGCCTCAGAATTACATCTAGAACAGCATTCTACATCAGAGCTCTTCCTTGGGAGGGAAAGGTTGTAAAAATAAGGGTTTTGCCTGAGCCTAGAATGCTGACAAAGAAATAACAACCCCCCACGCCCCCCCGGAGAAGATTTCTGAGCTTTTGTCACTTGGTTGAAAAGAACCTGTTCAAGATACCTCTCCTTTCTTGTACTTAAAAGTATCTTGCCTCTTCTCCAATGAGCTCTAAGTAAGGTACGTAATCTTCTCTCTACATTATCCTTATAACAACCAAAGGTCAAACTGGCACACTGACCTAGCCCAGCTTTCACTCTGCACATTTCACAGCTCCCTCCGGGCGAATCTGGCTCTCCCTCATTCCCAGTGCAACACTTTCCTCCTTGCAAGCAAATATTAACACTCAACCAATAAAACTGACAGGATCAATTCTTCAATCTGTGCTAATGCTATATTCTAGGAACATCAAGGCCAGCATGCAAAATTTATGCCATAAAATATTTATGGAATGCTTTATTTTAATATTTTAACCTACAGACTACATCCCGAGGAGGGGAGAGCGGCTTTTGACCATGCTCTGATATCTCACTAGAGCAACTAACTGGAAAGGTACCTTGTCTAAAGTTTATCAGTATGACTGCATTTTCTTCTATGTTGATAGTATTTGTTTAGCCACTGTAATCTGTGCCTATTGATCTGCTCTTTTAATCTGTTGATTAATATTTTTTACTATTAAGGCAACCAAAACCTATTTTAAGAGTGAGAACAGGCTAGTGTAAAAAAGAGTTTCTGCTACCTTGGAAGGCAGTGAAAACAACACACAAACACCATGCATGAGTTGGCCAAAGGCCAAACACTTGGCAACAGCCAAAGCTACCAGGTGGAAGCTTCCACTATAATCCTGCTTGCATTTCAGTAGGTCAATCGGAGCAGAGTCAAATCTATGTTACGAGGCTACTATCTCAATTCCAATCTATTTTTAATTTAGAAGAACACACGTTGTAACAGAAGCATCTGCCTGTGCTTTGGAACAAATATTGACCCAGAAGGAGGAAGAACAATTTGAAAGCATCACTGGGCTATCTGTCGCATGACAAGTCATGAGACTCCCTACAGAAGGGGTGCCCAAACTATGGACCTTGGGCTGAATCTGGCCCCCAATGCCAATTCATCCGGCCCGTGAAGCCCTCGTCGATCTCAGGCGTGTTTTACTTCCGCTTCCGGGAGTGACAAGGGATTCATGGGCAGGATGAATTGACATCAGGAGCTGGATCTTGCCCATGGGCCATAGTGACTGGCCCCGTGAACCACATGACCAGCCCACGGCCTTAAAAGTCCCCCCCCCACTCTACAGAGATGCATTCACTGGAGGTAGTGTGCCTCCATATCCCACACCTTTTGTGTACTAATGCAACAGAATTTCAGCCACTGTGACAGTGCAGAGCTTCGGTTCAACAGATGCAAAAACACTTATCCTGTCAATGTACTACAAGAATTTTGAAGTAAACTAAACACAAAATATTTAAGAAGTCAATTGTTGGTCACTGGCTAAGGTGAATAAAGAAGTTCTAAGCCACACATACTTGTGTGCCAAGACGTGTCGCTCTGAAATACAGGGACACAACCAACCCTTGCAAATCCTGGCAACAAAACAAACATCCAGGAAGATAAATGGATAGCCTATTCCTCCACTCATTAAGGCTAAAAAGAAACTATTAAGTATCATGTAGTATCATTTTGACATGCAGCCTGTGTTTTGATGGCTAAAAAGTTTTCTGCTGCTGTTCTAGATACATTAAAATCCCGACTTATGTCGGCCTTGAGTTACGTAAAATTCGACTTACGTAATGATTTTTGCACCAAAACCATGTCCCGATTTACGTAAATGTCCCAATTTATGTAACACAATTCCCTATGGGTTTGCTTCAAGTTACGTAAAAAAAGCATTTTTCCTATGGGTTTGCTTTGAGTTATGTAAAACATTCATTTTTCTTAGGGGTTTGCTTCAAATTATGTAAAAAACCATTTTTCCTATGGGTTTGCTTCGAGTTAAGTAAAAAACTTTTAACATAAAAGTTTATGGAACAGACTTTTTACATAAGTTTACTGTATAATCATCACAAGACTCATAAATATTATTTATTTTAGCCACATTGCTATTTGTACTCTAAACACTGAGGGTGGAAAACTTATTTGGGTCCAGGATGGGATGTCAACTTCAACCTGCCAGTTCCTACAGATGGGCATCTAAAAATAGGAATAATATTCAAGCATCAAAGAAATCCAAGCAGAAGGTTGCTGGGTCTAATCCTGCAACCCTCTGCCCAGCTGTTGCCTTGAAAGACAATCTCATTGGGTGAAGGAATGAGTTGTTGGCTTTCTTGAGCAAATGGCACAAATATTGTTGGAAAGCAACATCATTGAATGTGACGTGTAGCTCCTAGGTTATGAAACCCACACTCACATTATGTGTTTTTGTTTGACAGGTGAGCTTTTGTACTGCTGCCATAAGAAGACATAGTCTCTCTTGGCTTGGGCTAGAACAGTGTTTCCCAACCTTTGGTTTTTTGGACTTCAATTCCCAGAAGTCTAAGTCAATTCCCCGAAGCACTAATCGGCCAATGTACTGATTTAGACTTTTGGGAATTGAAGTGTCCTTGTGGGATGTGGGACCCATGTTGGGAACCACGGAGCTAAAAGGACTACATCAGACCAGTGGCCATCTTGTCAGGACAAATGGACTGAGCAGCCCATTTCCAGCACAGCTGTATGATATTCTTTGTCATGTTTAGTCTATAGTTTGACTTATCTACAAACAGAATGAAGCCAAAGGCAAATATAAAGCTGACTTCTGTTGCATGGTCAACATGAACTTGCAAAAGTCATCAAGGAAAATATATCACGGAACAGCACAGTTTTAGCTTTGCTTCCACACAAAGAACAGTACATTCTGAAGTGGTAGTTATGTTAGTCTGTGCAAGCATATCGGAGAGTAAACAAAACAACTAAAGACAAAAAAATCATATTTATTTATTGTTACATTTTTATACCGCCCACTCAGCCAAAGCCGACTCCGGGTGGTTCACAACAGTGGGTAAAAACAGATAAAAACAAATAAAACAGATAAAAACCAGCAATAAGAACCCAGCCCTAAAAAGAGAGGGGTGCAGGAACTGAAGAAACCGTGGGGCAGGCATCCTCCCCTATATTAACCACCCAACGGAAGCCACCCCTCCACCTGCACCCCAAACTTGGCCCACCAGCCAGGTTTTTAGCTCTTTTCTAAAGGGCAACAACTCCGTCTGGAGACGCAGTTCCACAGGCAGGAGATTCCAAAGGGCCGGTGCGGACACAGAGAAGGCTCTCCTCCTTGTGCCAGAGAGGCGAGCCCCCCTGGCCGATGGCACTATTAGAGAGCCCCTCCGGTCCGCTCTGGTTGGACGCTCTGGTTGTGACATTTTAAAGACTAACTCCAGTAATTATATGTGAGCTTTCATGGATCAAGTCCGCTTCATCAGACATAAGAGACCTAATGGCAGCAATAGAAATAGCATCAAAAGAATAGTAAATCACAGATTTTTTTCTTCTCCCAAAGGCTTCCTGAAGGCCGCAATCATATACAAAAGAAGACACCAGCTGAATCTTGCTACAATTCCCTGCTCCTGGCCTGTCTCCCAGTAATGTATACAATACACAGAAGATACCTTCTCTGAAGCTAGCCTAACATTTACTGTATTTCCTTTGCATAAACACAGGCTACATTCATACAGTACATTAAACCAGGGATCCTGATTTAATAACACATGTTGTACATGATCTGTGTCTACCTTGCTGTCTGCTTCCCTCCTACTCCAAATGTATAGATTAACAAGCAAGTAAGCAGAGGGCTTGAACCTGGGATTACGACTGACAGTCTCCATAAAGGGTTTGTTGCATACCTGTCAAGTTTTGGATTTGGAAACAAGGGAAATTTCCCGGCAAATAAGGGATACTTGACAGCTATGCTTATCCTGTGCTGCCCTCCAATGGCGGCAATAGGGCATTGCAGTCTAATTAATATGGGATGACGGCGGGAAAGAGGGTAAAATAAGGGTTTTTCCCGGCCAATATGGGATACTTGACAGCTATGGTTTGTTGTTAGCCAAGAGATTCCTGCTTGCTTCAGCAAATGCAATGGCATCAATGAAGCTTTCCCTGGCTTGTTTGCTACGTTATAAAAAGGCAGAAGTGAGCAAGATTACATCTAATGTTTCAGTCACAGTTAGTTTCTCAAGCTACCATTCTGAGTTATTTGTAGATTTTTGTGGGGAACTACTCTAACAGCTGAGTCAATGCAAGAGGAAACAAACCAAACCACAGAACAGTGATGGCAGGTTCTGGGGTTCAATTGCAAGAAGCCCAAGTCTGCACTCCTGCTGATCAGGGCTTCTGGGAATTGAAGTTCCAGAATACCTAGAGTGCCAAGGTTAGCCATCACGGCCATAAAACGAGCTGTTAATGTATGCCTAGCAATTTCTCACAGTGCTGTGACAACATTTTTCCTTCAACATCTCTACAAGATTTACCAAGCACAATTATGGAATATTTTTAGTTCTGTTACATATGCATATATAGATAATAAAGAAAGAAGGGGGTGGCCAGAAATGAGATGGCTAGATGGTATTGTAGATGCAATGGACATAGAGCTGGGCAGGATGAGGCGGATGGTGGAGGACAGAGGTGCCTGGAGGACAATGGTCCATTGGGTTGCAAAGGGTCGGAATTGACTGTGCGACTGAATAACAACAACAACAAAAATACATTATAGACATATGTTGGTATCTCATAGTTCTTAAGTCTAATTTACCAAAACACTTACCTGAACATCAAAATCAGGGATGAGATGTGCGATTCCCTAGAAAAAGTACACGACAATCAGAGAAGATGGAGGAAAATTGTTTTTTCAAAGTTCTGACTCAGTTCTAACATTCAAATACTGTAGATGTGTCATGTTGCCTTTAAGGCTCAGAAATTTTACTTCTTAAGCTTTAGGAATTTTGCTCTTCAAAAGTTTTGGTCAGAATCCACACTTACAAAACTTGCCTCCTCAGATGTTACTACCACTGTTCATGGGACGTACTCAGACAGGCACCTTAAATTGTAATTTGTGTAGTAGACCTACTGAAATCTATGCGACTTAATAATGAGTAAATGCAGGATCCCACCTGGTGCTTTAAACAGGGGTTGGAGAAAGGACTGTTGCACTGGCAAAACAACAACTGCCTTACAGAAACATCAAGTTCTCCATGGATGCTATACAGATTTGGTGGTCAGCATGGAGATTATATTGTAGACCCATGATGGTGGACCTTGGCACTCCAGATGTTCTTGGACTTCAATTCCTAGAAGCCCAAGCCCTTATGTATCCACACAAATGGGTTTGCTGCAATTCATCTGGTCCATGCCACCCCCATCGCTCCTGGAAGCGGAAGTAAAACGTGCCTGTATGGAGGAAGGGTGAACCCAGAAGAGCCTTAACTGCCCAGGTGCATTTTACTTCCGCTTCCAGGAGCGACGGGGGCAGCATGGGCCGGATGAATTGCAGCAAACCCATTCGTGTGGATTAATGGGGGCTTGGGCTTCTGGGAATTGAGGTCCAAGAACATCTGGAGTCCCAAGGTTCGCCATCACGGTTGTAGACGTACAGAATGACCAACCTCTTGATAGTTCTAACTTTGTCGTTCTTCTACCAGAGATCACAAAAGATTACTGAAGGGAAGCAACATCACGCTCTCTTCTAAGAATAGTGGAACCTCAGTTAATGCGATTTATGTGTTCTCTGGGATGTTTCTTACAGCAAAAATTACTTTAACCGAATTTCCCATAGGAATGCATTGAAAACTGAGCCACTATTTTCTATGGATTTCTTTTTGTTATGCGAGTTTTATGCTAACTGAGCCATTTGTTAACCGAGGTTCCACTGTACTTTCTGTAAAGTGACATAAGACTTAATACATCATTCCTGGCTGCAATTCCCAAGCCACTATGTTGAGAAGAGCTTCTGAACCAGCAGTTCTCAAACAAGAGGACCCAGATTTTCCTCGAGTACAACTCATAGGCTTCCTGGCCACTGGCTAAAACAGTGATGGGCAGTCTTGGCCCCCCAGCTGTTCTTGAACTTCAATTCCCAGAAGCCCAAGTCAACACACCAGCTGGTCAGGGTTTCTGGGAATTGAAGTTCAAGAACAGCTGGAGGGCCAAGACTGCCCATCACTGGGCTAAAACCTCTGGAAGCCATAGTTCTGAAAGCTGCCCCTGGTGGCACAGTGGTTAAACTGCTGTACTATGACGGTGGGGTGTGGGGTGGGATGGGTTAACTCAACTTTCTATCCTCCCGAGGTCAGGAAAATGAGTATCCAAAGTGTTGGGGGCAAAATGCTAATTACCTTGTGAATGGCTCAGAGAGTGTACTAGACACTATAGGGCAATGCTTAAGTGTAATTGCTAATGAAAGAAAATCTCTCATGCTCTAGTGTCACAACAATGACATCATCTCTGGATCTATTTAAGAAACAGCTAAAGACTTTGCTCTTTAGTTAAACTTTTTAGGACTTCTTGTCAGTGCCACTTAGTATTTAGTATTTTCTTGGTTGAATATCACTTAGTTTGGTGTTTGCATATGTCATTATTGGAGTGTTTTTTTTAATTATTGTTGAACTCTTTTAATGTTGTATTTTCTTAATGTTGGACACAGCTGTAGTGGGTACACCACCCAGATGAGCAGTATATCCTGTATTTTCTGGTGTATAAGATCCACTCCCCCCACTTAAAATACACTGGAAAAATGGAGTGTGTCTTGTACTGTACAGGTATGTAGTGGCCTATTATAGTGAGCTATTTTGGTAATAACGGGATGTGTCTTATACTCTGATGCATCTTATATACCGGCAAATACAGTGAATGAATGAAATTTAGAATAAGGTTATAATCTTCCACCAACCCCACACCCCATCACACTGATTTAGAAACCCCACAATGAAATATTTGGCTGTTAGTATTTCCACAGAAAAAAGGACATGGTCAATTTCAATTGCAAGTTTTATAACCAGACTGTTTATTCCCCAGCTCCAAGGCATTTTGGAGGGGAAACTAACAATGATCAACATGTGCAACATTTTAAATATATTGCAAGAAGCAAGGATAAAAAAAAACAACTTGAAAAAACCATGCTTAGCTTACATTTTAAAATACAGTATTCAAGGACTACAGCCCTTCACTTCAAATTAGTAAAGTATGAGATTCTGCATGTAGTGGAAGAATATTCCACCAGTGGTGCCACATAAAGAAAACAGACCTGCTTTGGGAGCTGCCTGCCTAACATCTGGAGGCAGCTGCAAATAAAGAACTAAAATGCATAATATTTTGATGTATAGAAGCAACAAAACAATTGAAGCTCACCTCTTCTTTGTCCACCAACGGTTTCACCTCCGTAATATGGGAGTCAGGGGCTTCTCCCGACATCATCAGCCGATGTAACCTACAAAAGTCAAGAATATTAGTTCGATGGCATCCAGCATTTGCTACAAACAAAATTAAAATTGGGAAATATTGAACTTATAACACCTCTCAAAGAAAGAAATGTATCACTATTCTGAGCAGTATAAAGACAAAATAAAATATATGTGGCATATGACTAGAGTTTCTCAACCTTGGGCCTCCAGGTGTTCTTGGACTTCAATTCCCAGAAGACCTAATCAGCAGGTGTGCTGACGTGGGCTTCTGGGAGTTGAAGTCCAAGAACATCTGGGGACTCAAGGTTGAAAAACCCTGGACCAGACAATGTCACAGAAAACTGTACAGGACAGGAAAACTTCAGGGCAGCATACAACAATTAAAAACATATAAAAACAGGTTGAAACCCCATCATCCACCCATCTACCCACCCTCTTACTCCCACCCCATTTAAAACTAAAAGGTAAAAGGTACAGGAGGACTCAAACATATGAGCAACAAATGTTAGGACCAGGGTGGATTTATTTTTAAACCACAATTTAAATCTCTAGTGAGTCAGTGAGACTAGAATTAAATGATGGTTTTCTCCAAAAAGACTCATTGTTGCAGGTATAATCTTAACATTTACACAAACAGATGAAGGTTTCATTTTAGAACAAATTTTCAGCTTAGTTTTAGGTAAAGGTAGCCCTTGCTCGAAAGCCAGTCGTATCTGACTCTAGGGTTCAGTGCTCATCCCTGTTTACAGCCAAACAGCAAGTGCTGTCTGCATCTGCACATGTTTCCACTGACATGCAGCAGGCATACGTAGACACCAAAGTGCATGGAACACTGTTTATCTTTCCACCAAAGTGGTCCCTAATTATCTACTTGCAATTTCTTGCTTTCAAACTGCTAGGTTGGCAGAAGCTGGGACAGAAACAGGAGCTCATTCTGTCATGGGTCTCAAACTGCTGACCTGCTGGCTTTCCAGTCAGTGTCTTAATCACGTGAGACACTGCAGTCCCACTGCAGCTAAGTTTTACAGTTATATTAAAAAATTACCGATTTGGTTTTCCCATTAGAAACAAATCATTGATAGATAATTATGAAATTATAGCACGGTGAACTATCTCCAGTTTAATGAGGTAATCATTCATATCTGGACACTTTTTCTGCTGTACTTTATAGGAAGGAGAAAAATAATCATTATCTTAATAAATAGCTTTATTTAACTAAAACAATAACATTTGAGCATGACATTGTGAATGGATTAATGAAATTCATTTACCAAAAAAATGAAACACTACTTTTATATATTGCCTCAGGCTACATAATTAAAAACTAATCCTTATTTCATGATGAATATCTTTGGAGTAGAATGTATCATAAACAGAAAACTATATTTAGATAGATTTTCTCTCAAAAGGTCCTTTGTTAAGAAAATTCGGATAAAAGAAATCCATTTTAAAACAAAAAAGGAATGTGAATTTTAAAAATCAGTATTTATTCATTCTGGTCAGGACATAAAGTTGAACAAGTGATTTGCAACCAGATAATGATCTTACAGTTTCTGAAGAGTGCATTTTGCTTTCTTGTGTGGGACAGTATTTCTGCACAACAGTGAACACTGAAAGACCTGGTGTAATTTTTAGAGGGGACTAGGTAGAGCAGGAGATCTCAACCTACAGCCCATGGGCCAGACCCGGCTCCATTTTATGTGGTCTGCACCGCCGCAGCCACCACTGCCACTGGAAGCGGACCCATTTATGACAGCTGTAAATGCGCCCACGGTTGTCGTAAACGTGTTTACAACAGCTGTGGATGTATTTTGCGGCAGTGTTTATAGTGGGGGAACCACTAGTCTGGCCCACTCAGCTGTCTGAGGGGGCATGGTCTGGCCCACGGCTTTAAAAGTTTGCCAACCCCCGAGTTAGAATATGTTGGACATCATCTGCTATTCCTCTACTAAGGACAGACTTTCACTATGATACGCAAACATGCGTAATCAAAGTCAGGCAACCATTTATATTAGAAAAATACAGAGGTACCTTGCTTAAAGAGCATAATACATTCCACAGGATTGCTCTTTAGGCGAGTTGCTCCTTAACACATAGCTGTCAAGTCTCCTGTATTGGCCAGGAAACTCCCATATTTTACCCTCTTTCCCGCCGTCCTTCTGTCTTAGTTAGACTGAAATGCCCTAATGCCGCCACTGGAGGGCTGCACAGGATAAGCATAGCTGTCAAGTATCCCGTTTTGGCCAGGAAATTTCCCTTATTTTCAAATCCAAAACTTGACAGGTATGCCTTAAGTGGAACACTTGGAAAAAGTGCCACCACTGCCATTGTAAGTGACTGATTGTGACTTCTGGCGGGAAACAAAATGCAAGAAGTACAGACAGTTATAAGCGTGCTGTTAAACAATGGCCATTTACAAGACTGTATCAAAGCTGGTCATCAACAAAAACTGCATTTCAAAAAAACCTCTGTATTTAAAACCTCTGTATTTTTTTTTTAAAAAAAACCCTCTGTATTTAAGCTGCAAGCATTAAGAATGAACACAATGCTGAACAGGACTTCGGGAGATTTACAGAGCGCTCACTATTTTGTCAGCTTCATTTGCCATTAATAACTATGTCATTACCTCTGCTTGCAATTTTTGCACTTCATTAACCTCCTGTCTCACTGTTTTACAGTTCTCAACCATTTGTATATGGCTCCCACAGTTATGGGTAACACTTCATGCATCTGATAAAATGGACTGAAGTCCATGGAAATGTATGTGATAATAACTGTTATTTGCACTCAAGTACTCCAGACCAGATCAATTAACCCATAAATGGGACATAAAAACACAGCAGACAATCATATTGGGTCAGACTAAAATCTAGCCCAATTCTCTGCTCACACAGCGGCCACTCCAGTGCTTGAAAGCAGGACATTTAAATACATCCAAACACCCTGTTTCATGTTGCTCACCATCTATTATGCCGAGACGAAAGTGCTACTAAACACAATTATTCAGATTATCAGCTTTTGGTAGCCTCGTCCTCCACAAATTTGTACAGTCCCTTTTTAAAGCTACCCCAGTTAGCAAAGAGAGACTAAAGCCAATGATCAAGTGCGTCCATTCCATGTGGACTGAGAATAAAATTCAGACTTTAATTATCGCAACAATTTATTGTTTTTAGCAATATGTACATCTGACAGGTCAGGTGAGGTAAGGCGGCAGTTGAGTAATCCGATGGAAGTCTGAGACTTCTTCCTCCCCCTTCACCTTAAGGAGGTCAATGATAAACATGAATTCATCTCACTCCCTAGCAAATCCTTACACAACTGGGGAAATCCTCCAAATGATACTAAACTACAATTTCTAGTACTGTATCACTAGCTAAACTGGCTACAGGTGATGCCAGCTACAGTTCAACTTCACACAGGGCCCTTTTGTGAAATCCTTCTCAAAAACCAGCCCCAGTGCATTTTTTTGCATCTGGCAAACTTTTCTATGGCTATCTATCACAATTGACTATGCTGTTATGTATAACTAGGAATTTTTAGTTATTATCTATTTATCTGAGTCCAAAGCACTACCATTTTATACCAACATAATTTTAAAAAACACAAATCTACTAAAATGTCTGCATACATAGATTGTACTGTATATGTATACTCTAGTAAAGATCAAGGCCACCCTTACTCGAAAGCCAGTCATATCTGACTCTAGGGTTCAGTGCTCATCTCTGTTTATACCTACAGAGCCAGGGCTGCTTGTGTTTGCAGACATTTCCATGGACATGTGGCAGGCTTGACTAAACACCAGACAGAGTGGAATGCCCCCCCCCCAGAAGAGGTACCTATTTACTTGCAATTGACTGCTTTTGAATTGCTAGGTTGGTAGGAACTGGGAGAGACGAAAGGTGCTCACTCCATCACACACAGCACTCGGGTCTTTAACTGTTGACTTGCCAACCGTCCAGTCATCAAGTACAGTGTTTTAACCACGAAGCCACCACAGTCCCTATGTACACTCTATGTTTATGTTTGTTTATGTTTATTCGATTTATACCCCACCCTATTCAGCACATGGCCGACTCTAGGTAAAGGTTTCCCTTGCTCGAAAGCCAATCGTCGCAGAAGCGCTGGGTTCACGGCATGACTCCACCGGTCAGCTGGAGTCCCAATACCTGGGCTCCCAGCGGCACCAGAGGGCTACAAGAATGCCGCCCCTTTCATCGCTGCATAAGCGCCAGGTTCCCGCCATGCTCCCGCCATGATTCCGGACCAGGCTCCCACCATGATTCCGCCAGTCAGCTGGAGTCCCAACAGTGGGTTTTCAAGACTCTCTATCTGGACTGGCCGATTGTGGGAGGTGGTGGCATATTTTGTGACTATTCCCGCAATGGGGTCTATGAGAGCTACAGAGAACTCACTTGTTTCCAACACTGCAACTTTTGTTCCGAGGCAGCTTCAGCCCGGGAGCATTGCTCTGCCCCCAGCGGTCCGACTTTTGCTGCTCTGCTGGAGTGTAAACTGGAGGTACCGGGACTATTTTCTATCCCTGGTCTTGTCCTTGTACCCTGGTGGAACTCTAAGATTGTGTTGTGGGGGGTGGGTGAAACTTGCTACCCCTCCATATGATGTGGAGCATTTGGAATGAGGATAGTAATAGGGTATTGTGATTTTGTTTTTGCTTATTGATATGCTGATTTTGTTTTTCGAACATTCAAATGTATTTATGCATTGTTTTCTCTGTTATTTTTATATTGTAATTTTGATGCTATACTGTTTTTTGTTCTGTTGCTTTTTGAACATGTTGTAAACCGCTTTGAATTTGTCGTTGACAAAGGAAAGCGGTATATAAATTCAAATATTAGAATAACAACAACAACAACAATAACAATAATCGTATCTGACTCTAGGGTTCAGTGCTCATCTCTATTTCAAAGCTGAAGAGGCAGTGCTGTCTGCTTCTGCAGACATTTCCGTGGTCATGTGGCAGGCATGACTAGACACCGGAGAGCACGGAAAGCTGTTTACCTTCCCACTGAAGTGGTTCCTATTTATCTATTTGCAATTTCTTGCTTTCCAACTGCTAGGATAGCAGGAGCTGGGACAAAGACGGGAGCTCATTCCATCCTGCAGTACTCAGGAATCGAACTGCTGACCTCCTGCCTTCCAGTCAGCATCTTAGCCATTTGAGCCACTCTACTTTTCCAATATTCAGCAGTTTGGATATCCCTGTCATTTGCTTCAAACAGATCCTTGATATCACATGGTTCAGGCAAATGGCCACAGATTAGCAGATGTCCAAAGTCTTTGTCTCTAGAGAGAGGCTCTTACATCCATATGTGGTGGTCCTGCAGCCAAACAATTAAATTTTAGAAGATAATAGAGAAAGAAATAAGTAATATTCTTGGATTAACAATAGTTTTAGAACCTAAACATGCTATTCTAGGAGAGGTGGAAGAATTCAATCTAGAAGACGGTAGAAAAGAGTTAATGGTGGCATTATTAATAGTGGGTAGGCAATTAATAGCACAAGAGTGGAAGAGTAAGGAAGAATTAAATAAGAAAAAATGATACGGTGGAGTTTGGCAATTAGCTCTTAATGAAAAGTTAACATGCCAAATCCATCAAAAACAAGGATTAAAGATAAAATTCCCCTTTTGGGAAATTTGGAAACCTTTTGTACAATATGCACTAACCAACGAGGATGGAATTAAACCAGGCCCGGATACGCTCCAGTTTTGGAAGACATAAAGGAGAATAGACCACTGGTAATTAACTGTAATTCCCTCTGCAATTCCCATGACAATTCCCACTTAGACCACGGGTGAAAGGATTTTGATTTATATGAAGATAATAAATTTGTGCTACGAATGTTGATGTGTTAAGTAATCAAGCCGAGGAGGTGGGTTTATAATGGTGTTTTTTGTGTGTATGTTTGTTCTTTGATTCTCTATCTTTTTGTATGTAATGTTATAATTGTTAATAATTTTTTTAAAAAAGTCTTTGTCTCTCACCACATTCACATTGTTCACCATCGTCCACCACTTTAGGTTTATTTTGCATCATGTCACCCCAATTTTCAACCTATTCAACATCGTCCATGTTCCATATTGGAGATGGTAACCTACTGTTGACTTCTCCTTCGTTGTCCACAATCCTCTGGGATAGAATGGTTTGATTGTTTTTGAATCACAAATCCCATTATTCCTCATTTTGGGAATTCTAAATAACAGTCACCAAAATGTGTCTCACGTGGGGGAAATAGCCTAAACTAGAAAGCTTTTGGGGCTAGTTCTGCCCAAGTGTCCTGTTCCTGCCATCATGCTAAGTGGGAGTTTTCCTTCTCTACAGGAAGGTAGGTCACAAAAACCTTCCAGTTTAGGTCTTTCTCCCAGGTGAACCACATATAAGTATCTATAAGATATTTGTCTTTTGGGTACAATTCCCAGAATTTTAAGTCCAAACATTAAAATCCCATCCATACTAAATATCCCACTCTTTACACAATTACTAGCACTTGTGCAGACATTCTCCTAGTTGGTGAATCAATACTTAGGTCATTTAGAGACATGAGTCTGTGTAGCATTTCTCTTGTTGAGAGTCCCAGGGGTATATCTAAGCCTTCAAACTCTACCATCTCATCCCCCCCTCTCCACTCTCCCCCAACAAAGGGATAAAAGCTAAGCTAGGACAAAATGCCAGTGGATCATGGCTTATCATTTACTACTAGCAGTCTGGAACACAGCACTCTATTTATTTCAAGTTAAAAGGCATAAAATTAATGAAGTCAACTGCAGGAGAGAAAAGGGTACTGCTGATTCTTGGCAAGGGGGTGGCTCACGAAACAGGTCAGAACCAAGCATTGTGACACATAATGACGCAGGATCAACCACAGAGTCTGAGTTGTCCTTTAACCAGAAAAGTTGCCCTCCAACAATAACATAGTATCATTAGGAGGGAAAGTAAGAGATTGCTACTTCAGCTTGTTTTGCATGGCAAATGGATTTGCTTGTGTGTTTTACAGTTTCTAGTGGGCTAATTGAGCAATTTCCTCCAAGGTGACTTAGCGCTAAAGCGAAGCAAAACGCAGGAAATTCTGGGCTATCTCAGAATAAAATATGCAGCAGAGCCAACACTGATGGTGTCCCACCTCTAGGGGGAGCCCCAAGCATAAGGACAATCTCCAATCTTGCACTCTGTCTCTTTCTATAGAGACCGCAGCCCAAGCTCCCTATAGGCTGCTTCCTGCATTATAAATTTAAGTCATGTTAATGCTTCTCTAAGCTCCTGCTGCAACGAAATAACAGGAGCCTGTATATAATATTAGTCACAGAGAGCCTTGTAGGATTATTTTCTAACAAATGAGAGAACTAGAAACAATGGGCAAAAAAATAGAAGATCTCAACGGCACTTGATTCTTGCTCCAAAGGGTTTTGCTTTATAAAATGAAAGATGTGCTGGTAATCTCCACTAGCAGCAGACAAATGGCTGGTAACTAGATTTTATTTCAGTATCAGGGTCGGGCACACAGCTACCCATGGCAGCTAAAAACAGCTGGTTGGTTTCAGGAGATGGGAAACTCACAGAACTGTGTACTGTGAGGGAAATAGCCCACTGGCCATACCTAGTTGTGTGGTTGACAAACCAAGACAGTTGAGGCGGGCGGGGGGCGGGGCGGGGGGGTATCCCAATAGATTCCTTGGCTTTTGCCATCTCATACTTTTTCTTCCCCACAAATACTATAAACTGAGGTGGTGGTGGTTGTGGTGGAAACTATGCTGGTTTTGACAAACACAATGTGAAGAAACAGAATTTATGAACTTCGAATGTCAGAAGGTTGGCTCTATTCTGGGGGTGAGGTGGCACTGGAATTTGCAGTGCATTCAGAAAATACAAGATGCATTGTTAACTGTCAATCCATTGGAATTATCATGTGGTCACAACCAAGAACTCACTCAATGCAAAATTTGTTTGCTTTAGCCCACTGGCTGAGGACTCTGTGGTTTTCCATGTTGTCCTTATTCTTACCAAAGTAACTCTTGAGTCTACCAACGGATGGCCAACAGGCCACCAACAAGGAATCTCTCTTACACATATTGGCCCAAGCCCATATTCTGCTATGGAGCAGCACAGGGGCAGAGCTGTTGTGATTATTTATGGGTGTGCACCGCAGCCTGAACAAGCCAGTTTCCTAAGTACAGTACTGTACGTTATTTCTGCGGGCAACTTTGTTTGGTGTTTAAACAATTTTGGTAATCTTTTTTGCATTCTTACAATGAAAAGGTGTCTATAGAAGCATGTTCTACATCTGGACATTTCCATCCTGGCACATGTGCAGCTGAGAGTGAAACAAGAGTCCTTCCTGTTTCTTTCTTCCCTTTTTGCCAATGGAGAGATCAGAAGGTCTCATAGCAGAATAGACTGCTGACGTAGTCAGAGCAGGTTCCCGTCAGCTTCAGCCTCATTAAATACAATTTCTGCAGTTTAGTTTACGGATTAAAGCTGAACTCTGTCATACTTGTTAGAAATAATGGACCTTAATTATCCTGCAAATTCTTTTCAAATGGATCAAATGCCAAATTGGTAAGGAAAAAGACAATGAAGCCCCAAATACAGGGCTGTGGGTTGCAGCACCCTATTACAGGATTATGTTAGAGTACTGCCTTTAGTTTGCATCTCCTGATCCTGGTTCCACTAATGAACTAAAATCACACAGATTAGAAATATAAAACAGAAGATCTCCACAACTGCAGAGTTTACTTTCCTCCTAATACATAAGCTGATGACATAGTAGCTTCACATACAGTATATACCATCTACAGCTCTCTGCTACTTTGAATTTCAGTAACTGTGTGCACTTGTAACTACTAAACCAGGGATTCCAACCCTTTTCAAGCCATGGGCTGGATCACACTCTCTCAGTCAGCTTCGAGGGCTGGACAGCCAATTTGCCTTGCCTGCATGATGGGGATGACCATTTTGTCCTAAAAGCTTCAAACGGGTGGCCATTTTGTTTCTTGAATGCCCTTGGAGGTTTGGGGGCCACATGAAATGGCACTGTGGGTCACATCCGGCCCATGGGCCTTAGGCTGGGAAACCCTGTGCTAAACCCTAACTTTCTTGTCCTTTAGGCTGATCACAGATTTCTGAACAACTGTTGAGTAGGCCAACTCTACACACACCAAAAATCCCACTGATCAAGTCTGCCATTCAGATTTTTCTCATGAAAATAATTCTGGTTGTTTCCTTATAGCTAGACTCCAAGGGGGACAGGAGGGCATTTTATCAGTTTGGTAGCTCTACTGAAGTTGTCTTGTCACTTTGCAATTAAGCGAGAACTGGTGTTGGTTTTATACAGCTAGAATTATAAGAATCAAGAAGAAAACTTTCAAACTGATTTATATTTTCTTAACGCAGCTCCCTCCAAAAAAGCTAGAATGCCAAGTGGAATAAGTGGGTTGTCGTGCCAAGAACATCTCACTATTAACACTTCTTATCTTTTTGAAAGAAATGTCTATCTGTCTGCCTGCAGTCCCATTAGTGCTAACACTGCTATGGGCAGTTTACAGCTTAAAACTCCACATAACAAACTAAATACAACAATATGGTGATTCATACAAAAGGGAAGAAAAAAACCACACAAAACAAAAAAGTTAAAAATTAAAATTTACAGTATCCTGGATAATCAGTTGTTGAAGGCAGCTTTGAATACTTCCATCCTCACCACATTCTTGAAGATGAGGGACAGAGCCTGGCATATCTTATCTGGCAATTTATTCCAGAGACTGGGGACCACCACTGAAAAGGCCCAGTTTCTGATTCTCACCTATTTGGCCTCCCTCAGTGTGGTCACATTTAGCAACATGGATCGAGAAGAGCAAGTAAAATGGATAACGGATTTCTGGGACATATGTTCCAACAGGTATTGAGGTTCTAAACTGTTAAGAGTTTAATAAGTCATAACCATCACTTTGAATTGAGCATGAAAACTGACAGGGAACCAATGAAGGTGCACCAAGACTGGAGATACAAATTGAATTTATTAGTCCTAGAAATCAGTCTAGCCATTCTATTTTGGCCCTGGTGAAGTTTCCATACTCTTTTAAAGGGCAGCTCTATGTAGAGAGCATTGTAGTCTAATTTTGAGATTACCAATCCATGAACCACAGTTTCTAGCCATTTTTAAAAAATCCTGGTGGGGCACAATTGGGCAGTCAATCAAGAGTTGCTATGTTCCCTCCTGAGATAGTAAAGGCAATTACCCTTGACTTTAGTAAGGTGTGTGTATGGTTGGGTGGCTCATGGGGAAATAAAATGTAGAGTTATTTGTCAAGAATCTACATGCAGAAGAGGCAAAACCATTTGTGGAAAAACTCTGTAGGCTTAATGACAGTTCAAACAGTATATATTATTTATTTTAAGGATTTCAAATTCCCCCCCCCAAAAAAAAACTAATTAAATGTGCTTATTTGCAGGTATAAATCACAAAATACAATGCTCAGAAGTAATAAGCTCAAGAATAAAGGATCTCAAAACTGTAACGCTCAGAAGTTTGCCAAAACGTGGTCCAAATACTGTATTATAGCAAAAATAAATCTTGTAGATGTAATATTTCCAATAAATGTATTATTTTCTATCTTGTAGATATATTATTTCTGAAGCTATCCCAGTAAAATAAAGATTTTCAGACTGATTGTCTTTCTTCAAGGAATCATGTCTTAAGTAAGAATATACCTTGCGTCCATCGCCTCTCTACGAGATCTGTATATTGTGTGTTGGGACATCTACATGCAACATGAGAATGAGATTTTAAATCTGGGAGAAAAGGACAAACCTTTCCAAACATTTTTTAAAAATATTCTGGCATATATAAAAGATAAACATTATCTACTTGTTCTGACCTCTCAGATGTATCATTATTACAACCAGTCTTCATTGTAGAGCCTATCCATCTGTACAAATTGTTTTAGTCGAAAGTAAACAAACTTAACCTTGATAAACCAAACTGATTGGCCCTCAATTAGTCATATAGTTTAAAAGTTCAAAGTTAAAAAACCTCACTGTAGTAGATAGTCTAAGTTTCCTAAATGTGTGTTGTCACATAGGGGGTGGGGGTGGGGATGTACAGTGGTACCTCATACAATGATTTTAATCCATTCCATGGGGCTCGTTGTTGTATGAAACAATTGCTGTATGATACATGCATCGTATAGCAATTTTCCCTATGGGATGCATTGTATGACGATTTTTTTTTTTGCTAAGTGGTTTTTCAAATTGAAAAATTGTTGTACGATTTTTTCCATAGGGAAAATTGTTATGCCAGATGCCATCCCCCACAAACCTAATTGTTATGCGATTTCATTTCTATATGGGGTGATTGTTGTTCCACTGAGTGGAACCTCATACAACTGCCCTGTATAGCAACGGAATCGTATAACAATTAGGTTTTGGGGGAAATGGTGTCCCGCATAACAATTTTCCCTATGGAAAAAAATCGTACAACAATTTTTCAATGGGGAAAACCACTTAGCGGAAAAAAAATAGTTGTATGATGCATCCCATAGGGAAATCGCTATATGATGCCTGCACCGTATAACAATTGTTTCGTACAACAAGCCCCGTAGAATAGGTTAAAATTATTGTATGAGGTACCACTGTACTTGCAATCTCTTGCCTTTGGAACTGCTAGGTTGGCAGGAGCTAGAACAGATGACAGGCACTCACTCTGTCATGCAGCACTAGGGTCTCAAACAGCTGACCTGCCAACCTTCTGGTTGTCAAGCTCAGTGTCTTAACCACTAGGCCACCACGTCCTTTCTATGTATTTGTATACATGGTATAAATGTGTGTTGCTAAGTCAGTTCTGACTTATGATGACCCTTTCTAGGATTTTCTAGAGCAAGGGTTCTCAACCTATGGACCGCGGCACCATTTCACGTGGCCCATGTCACTGCCACTGGAAGCGGATGTGTATACGACAGCTGTAAATGCGCCGGTGGCTGTCATATGTTTACGACAGCCATGGACACATTTTATGGCAGTGTTTACAGTGGGTAAACACCCTAGAGTCGGATACGACTGGCTTTCGAGCAAGGGAAACCTTTACCTTTACCTTTACAGTGGGTGAAACCACCAGTCGGGCTGGCTCAGCTGTCTGAGGGGGCATGGTCTGGCCCGCAGCATAAAAAGGTTGGCTACCCCTGCTCTAGAGAATACACAGAAGTGGTTTCCCATTCCCTTCTTCTGGGGGCTCTCTGGGACTATGCAGCTTGCCCAAGGCTTCACAGACTTGCTCTTCTGCCATGAAGAGGTGAATCAAACTCCAACCTCTGGCTCCATACCTAAAGCACTGAACTATCCAGCCAGATTGTGACTATACACACACGGTGCATACAGTATATAGTAATTTAGCATATGTTATGTTTCCTCCCAAAGCCATTCAATTTTAAAGAGTAATCAAATTAAGCACAAGGAGAGGTCATTTCCTACAACCTACAGCAAAAAGAATTCAGTGGCCATGAACTCTATTGGGTCAAGTGTTTTCCATTTAAAGAAGACACTGTTTTTCAGACTGTGAGAGACTGCAGGGAAGGTGAGGCTAGACAGGGTTTTTGTTTTGCGGGCAAGAAAGTTACTGGGCAATTTTCTAAGTCTTTTTATACAAATTTATAATTACTGTCCCTTGCCATTACTATAGACCAGGGGTTCTCAACCTGTGGCTCATGGACCGGATCCAGCCTGCGGTGCCATTTCGTGTGGCCTGCACCCTCGCTGCAGTCACCACTTCTGCTTCCACCACCTCCACCTCAATCCTTTCCCCCTCCGCTTAGCTTGGCATGTCCCTGATGGCACTCCATAGCAGGGTGGATAGTGCAAGCCTTACAACATCTGTCCTGTTACAGATTGCCGTTAGGGACACGCCAAGCCAAGCGGAGGGGGAAAGGATTGAGGAGGCGGCAGCAGAAGCGTCGGATGCACTCAGATGTCCACTTCTATCCCAAGGCCACTCTGGTCGAGTGTGGGCGAGAAAGACAGCCTGGACTCCCCTATGCAACTCCTCCAGGCTAGTAAGCAGGGAAGCAATGTGTGTGTGGGGAGTGGTGGGGGCTCGGGTTGATCCCACTAGCAGTGGGGGGAGTGAGGGGGCAGTGGCGCAGAGGTGTCCGGCCCTCCAACTATCTAAGGAAGCACGGTCGTCTGCTGCTTCAAAAGGTTGAGAACCTCTGCTATAGACTACTGAAACTACGATATTGGCCAGTCAGTAACTTACTTAATCATCTGTATCTGTTGTTGAAGAAGATATGAAAGAAGTTAAGAAACATGGGAAAGAAACATTGTTATGACAAGTCAAAAGGATGGGTGAAATGTTCTCAGCCTATGCCAAATACAATGCCAGTCCAGTGCAAGCTAACCATATTATTTATTTTATTTTATTTTATTAGACTTATATACCACCCATCTAGTTGTCATCCCACTCTGGGTGGTGAACAATAGAAAACAAATGACAACAATACCCACACAGTAAAACCCACCACCAACCAATGCATCATTGACTAAACTAAACTAAACTAAACTAAACTAAACTAATTGGCAACAGAGGACATCGAAACTGAACCTAAATGGCTAATCTACTGCCAAGGGAACAACACCCTGAAAGGCCTCCTTGAACAGGAACATTTTAATTGTTTTTTTAAGGTAGCATGTATTCCCTAGAGGCCAATACTATAAAACTGCCGCTACTCAAGAGTTGCCCACTATGAGCAAATCCCATTTTAGCTGCTTGAGTATCTCACTCCAATGCAGAAACAACTGCCTTCTTTAGCTTCATTTCCAAATCCAACCTGAAAAGTCACACACCACTTTGCGATCTCAGGGCAGCATGATACCCTTGACTGCATTTGATAATATGCAAAGGTGCCATCACTGCCTGAGCAAACATCCACTTCATTCCCTACTTTCTAGTTTATTAGTCAGTTGTGTATTTTTAGAAGGCAGTTTTACAAAGAACGTCTTGCTTATTTTGCAGTGCTCCACCTTGCTATCTAAAACATTAGGAACTTTTCCTTCAAAGATCACTGCAAAGATGCTTGATTTCTTTATGCTTCTTTAAGCTTGCTCTTTGGCTGTAAACAGAGATGAGCACTGAACCCTAGAGTCAGATACGGCTGGCTTTCGAGCAAGGGAGACCGTTACCTTATCCTTTGCTAAACTTGCTTGCGGAGATCAACTGCCCTTCCCCCAATACTTTTTGGGATGCTAACAAAAAGCTTTTGGGATGCTAACAAAAATTATTCCTAAATAGCATTTAAATAGCTAGCTTTTCGTTAGCATCCCATAATTATGCTTTATCAGCACATCACAGAACTAGCCCTAAAGAAGGAATTTTTACAATATAAAGTTGTTGTTTTTCCCCAGAGAGCCAGGTATGGTTTAAAACATACCTGTCAAGTATCCCGCATTGGCCGGGAGTTCCCGTATTTCAGCGCTTGTTCCTCCTTGTTACTGCACATGCACACCCATCAGAGGCAGTTCTGTGCATACGCAAAGAGGTTTTGCACATGCAAAAATGAGTTGTTGCTGTGCATGCGCACCAGGGCCGGAGCAGTTCCTGTATTTTCCGGAGCCGCGCTTGATGGGTATGGTTTAAAAACAAGGGGCCAGATGCAAGCTTAGTGTATACCTGCTGAAATCAATTAAGCTTCTCAGAACTAAGTTGTCCCACTGATTCTAATATGCCCTATATAAATACAATTTAGTCTGGATCCAACCTAGAATTACTCAAAGTCAAACACTTATCTCTGGGACAATACAAAATCATCCCTAGCAGAGACAACAGGATAAAAAGATGTTTATGCCATTACACATTTCTTTAGAAGGATTTCTAAAACCATTATCTCTGAGAATTCAATTCCGATACCCAGATAAAGATAAATCCAGGAAATTGGAAAATATTTAATAGTGGAATTGCTCTTTATAGGTCCTAACTTGGATTTTAATATACCATTATGGGCAAGGCATAGGACCACTCACAAAACATTAACCCATAAAGACATGAAATAAAAATGATTCATGCAATTGAAAATGCAGAATCATGTATATGGAATCAACTTAAGATGACTAAATCCCTTTAAAGAGACCATCTAAACATCAAAGTTTAGTCTTGTTCAGTGGCATGAAATGTGCTAAATTCAAAATTGCCCAATGACTCAAGTACTGTATATACAGTCAAGCTCAGGGGTTGGCAACCTTTTTAAGTTGGAGACAGGTCATGCTCCCTCAGACAGTTGAGGGGGAAGGAGTGGTGGGGACCCCACTGTAAACATGTCTGCAGCTGTCATAAATGGGTACAGGCTGTCACAAGAGCAAGAACAAGGTACATTCATTTTATGGGCATAAGAACCCTGTAGGAAACGCAAAGCTGTTGAGCAAACTCAGTAATGGATTCTAGCCCAGTATATCCCAACCTTTGGTCTTTGGACTTCAATTCCCAGAAGCCTAAGTCAATTCCCCCAAGCACTGATCAGCCAATGTACTGACTTAGACTTAGTTCCTGTTGTGTATGCATGTCTTGTACTGTCAGAATGTAACCACCCCAATTACAATGTATTGCAGCTGTAAAGGAACGCGAGCAAGCAGCCCATAGAGGGCAGCTGCGAGCGTTCAATCTCACATGGTTCACATTGCTCAATCACGGACAGCCGCGGGAAAATCTTCCCCGCATTCAGCAGCAGGAAAGAAGAACTACTGAAGAGAGGCGTGCCTGGGCGAGGCCTCGCAGGTAGCGGCCAATGAGCTACCGTGCTACAAGATTCAAATGTATAACCCTACTGTATATAAAGAGATGTATCGCCGCCATTACCTCATGCCCCACCAGATCCCTATGCAATAAACCTGTGTTAAGCCAACCCTTCGGCTGTCCTGTTGTCTTTGGTCCCATATAGTAAACTGGCGACGAAGGTGGGATCAATGGCTGCCCACGGGACCAAGACATGCGCCGGCTACGAGATCAGGAAGCCGGGAGACTTGGAGCTATTTGAGATAGACTTCAACGGAGCGCTGGTGGAGCTCGAAGTCTCAGATGAGGACAAGAAGAGGGCCATCTTCGTCCGCATGCTCGGACACGAGACAAAAAGGACTCTGGTGGACCTGATCGCGCCGAGGAGGGTGAGCGACTACAAAGCCAAAGAGCTTCTGGCTGTGTTGCGCGCCCACCTCCGGCCCGCGATAGCGATGTTCCCCGCTCGGAGCGCGTTCTGGAGGCGAGTCCAAGCGCCCGGGGAATCGGTCGCCGAGGTCGCCGCGGCCCTGCGGCTGGCCGCCGGCCCCTGCAAGTGGGAGACCCCAGAAGTCACCCTCCGCGACTGCCTGCTCTGCGGCCTGAGGGACACCGAGACCCAGCGCGCGCTGATGAAACAGGAGCCGCCTCCCACGTGGCAACAGGTCCTCGACACGGCGCAGGCCGCGGAAGCCACGACGGCCGGCGTGCAAGAGCTCCAGGACTGGCGACCAAAAACCGCCAAGGCAGAGAGCTCAGTGCGCGCGGCCCGGCGGGTTTCGAACTCGTCCACGGAGAGCGGCGACGACGAGGACGTCCGGCGGGTCCAGAAGGATGGCCGACGCTGCGACGGCTGCGCCGCCACCCACGCCCGCGCCAAATGCCCGTTCCGCAAGGCCGAGTGCCACAACTGCGGCCGGCGCGGGCACATCGCCAAGGTCTGCCGGAAGCGGCGCGAGGCCAAGAGGAGTTCCCCAGACCGCTCGGCGAGGCAGGACCGCACCACGAGGCCCAAGGACCACGGCACCCGGACCACGAGGAAGCGGGACGGCGTCGGACGCATCTCCGACGACAGCGAGGACGACGCTCCGGTTTTCAGCGTTTCCACGGAGCATCCCCGATACTTCGTCGAGGTAGTAATACAAGGGGCCCCTGTTAGGATGGAGGTGGACTCGGGTTCTTCTTACTCTATTGTCTCTCAGGGAGAGTTCCTAAAGATAGCCCCCCACATGCAGCCCAAGCTCAAGGCGTTGAGGGCCACACTAAAGGACATGCAAGGGAACCGCATCCCGGTACTGGGGGTTGGGAAGTTCCAGGTCCAGTTCAAAAAGCGCGCTGCAACGCTTCCCCTAGTCGTCCTCAAAGGAGGTAAATGCAGCCTCCTCGGGACTCAATGGTTTCAGCCCCTGGGGTTGTTCATCGGGGGGGGTGCACGCCGTGGGAGTACACGCCGCCGGGACTGATCCAATACAGAGCGTGTGTGAGGCGCACCCCGAAGTTTTTAAAAAAGGACTCGGAAAGTTCAAGGGCCCCCCAGTGACTTTCGACCTGGACCCTGGAGTACGTCCAATCAGACTTAAACCGCGCAGGGTGCCTTTCGCCCTAAAAGACAAAATAGAGGCGGAGTTGGACAAATTGGTGGGCCAGGGGATTCTTGTTCCTGTTGATTCTGCGGAGTGGGAAACTCCAATTGTAACAGCACTCAAGGCCAACGGGGAGGTCCGCATATGCGCTGATTACAAGTGCACCATCAATAAGGCGATCCGCCCTAATGCGTATCCGGTGCCGGTAGTCAGCCACTTGTTGGCCAGGTTGCACGGGGGGAGGTGTTTTGCTAAGCTCGACCTGGCCCAAGCCTACCAGCAGCTCCCGGTCACCCCCGCCGCAGCTGCTGCGCAGACCATAGTCACACACAAAGGGGCGTTCCAAGTATCGCGCCTCCAATTCGGCGTGAATTCGGCGCCCGGGATTTTCCAATCACTCGTGGAACGCCTCCTAAAGGGACTAGAGGGGGTGTTACCCTACTTTGATGACGTATTGATTACAGGGGGGAGCCGGGCAGAATTGGCAGAAAGGTTGGGAAGGGTCCTAGAAAAATTCGAAAAGGCGGGGTTGCAGTTGCGAAAGGACAAATGCGTCTTCTTCGCAACCGAGGTCGAGTTTCTAGGGTTCCGCATCACTCCCGAGGGAATAAGGCCATCCCAATCCAAAGTGGCCGCCATCAAAAAGGCCCCTCGCCCCACCTCCAAGCCCGAGCTGCAGTCATTCCTTGGGCTGCTCAACTTCTACCACTCCTTCTTTCCTCGGAAGGCAGCCGTGGCGGAACCGCTAGACAAATTGTTAAAAAAGGACGAGGCATGGAAGTGGGGCGACGACCACGAGAAGGCTTTCAATGACCTGAAGCGACTCCTGGCATCAGATGCTGTACTGACCCACTTCAATCCCAAACGCCCAGTGGTCCTGATTTGCGATGCATCCCCGGTGGGGGTGGGGGCGGTGTTATGCCACGTGCTGGAGAACGGGAGGGAGGCCCCGATAGCGTTTTACTCTAGGTCCTTGTCCCAAGCGGAGAGAAACTACGCCCAGACAGACAGGGAAGCACTAGCGATAATTGCGGGGACCAAGAAATTTCATGATTTCGTGTATGGCCGCCCCTTCACCATAGTGACGGACCACAAGCCCTTGCTAGGCATTTTCACCACAGATAAGCCCACACCCCAAATCCTGTCCCCGAGAATGCTCAGGTGGGCCATTTTTCTCAACGCGTATCAGCACGCGTTGGTATACCGGCCCGGAAAGGAGATCAGCCACGCGGATGCCCTGTCGAGGTCCCCCATTCCCCGGGAGTGCTGCCACGTGGGCGAGGAAGAGAGAGACCACCAGGTCTTAATGATAGAGGTCCTAGACTCCCCTCCAGTAGTACCGGCCGACATCGCCAAAGCGACCGGCAAGGACAAAACGTTAGCCACAGTCTGCTCCTGGGTACAGAAAGGGTGGCCCGTATCTTCCCCAGCAGCGGAATTCGACACATTTTTCAAAAAGAAACTAGAGTTGTCCCTAGAGAGGGGTTGCCTGTTGTGGGGGCAGCGGGTAGTGATTCCCACGTCCCTCCGGCCGAGGGTACTTAAGCTGCTGCACGTCAGCCACCCGGGGATCGTCCGCTCGAAGGCTCTAGCCCGTAGTTACTTTTGGTGGCCGCAGCTAGACGCCGACATTGAGCACATGGTCGGCACTTGCGAAGCGTGCCAAAGCTCCAGGCCAGAAGAGGCTCGTCTGCCACATAGAGAGTGGGACGCAGCGAGGGGGCCCTGGTCCCGGGTACACGTAGATTTTGCAGGGCCGTTCAGGGGAACGCTCTTCCTCCTAGTGGTGGATGCGTTCTCAAAGTGGTTGGAGGTCATCCCAGTCTCGAGCACCTCCTCGGCCACCACAGTTAAACAGTTACGGAGGGTCTTTTCCACGTTCGGTTTACCCGACACCCTCGTCAGCGATAACGCTAGCTGTTTTACGTCCGCCGAGTTCAGGGAATTCGTGGATCTCAATGCCATTCGGCACATCACCTCCGCCCCTTTCCACCCGGCCACCAACGGCCAAGTAGAGCGCCTCGTGCGCACCACTAAAGACGCGCTACGGCGCATGGGCTCCGGAGATCTAGACCGACAACTATGCCAATTCCTGCTACGGTACAGGGTCACCCCTTTAGCGTCAGGGTACTCCCCCGCAGAATTGCTAATGCGCAGGAAGCTGGCTACGGTAATCTCCAGGCTAGACCCCACCAGAGTAGAAGACAAAGGGCAAAATGTAGAGATGGATTCCTCAAAGAGTTTTAGCGTAGGCGCCCCCGTGCATTGCAGGAACTACGCCAGCGGGGGACCAGCCTGGGTGCCCGGCATTGTAATAGAACAAACCGGCCCCGTCTCATACCGCGTGGAGACCAATACAGGCCTCCTGTGGAGGCGGCACGCAGATCAACTCAGGCGGAGGGTCCCCGGAAAGCAGGACGAAGACGAGAGTAGCAACGAATCAGCGTTAGGGTACTCCCCCACCCGCTTAACCCAAGGGGGAGGGAAAGGGGAACATGGGTCCCCACCAAGGGGGGAGGAAAGGGAATCGATCCTCAGAAATCTTTTGCGGGAGCTTGCGGCGGAAAGGAAGAGCCCCGATCCCACACACATCCCCCGGGAGCGTCCCAGAAATACAGATTCCCCAAAAAGTTTAGACCTTGATTTACAGTGCCAGGGGGAGTTAGCGGAGTGGTCCCCCACCCGTCCTAGCGAAAAGAGGGGTTTCAGTTCAGCCCCTGGTACTTCCAGTCCCAGTAGCCCCTGTGAATTAGAGTGCAACATAGCGCCAATGTCCCGGAGACCGACACCCCCAAGGCAGGAGGAAACGGCGAGGCCGTCCGCCACAGTCTCAAGGTCCCCCGAGCGGGGGACAGAAGGGAGCAGAACCACAAGGGCATCTTCATCGGTCCCGCGGTTCACGATCGGAGGGTCCCCGGGGTCCGAGGGAAACAGACAGGGGTTCACTTCCCAGTTGTTCATCCCATTCCCTTCCCCCAGCGCAAGGCAGGCACAGACGCCCCACAGAGCCACTAATGAATCCCCATTTCCCGTTGCAGGACAAGCACCCACGGAGTCAGGGATCACAGGCTCTCCGGTACTAGGGCAGGCGCAAGCGCGCCCCAAGCGAATGTGCGGCAAGCCACATTGGTTGCGGGACTTCGTCCCATCCTAGGGGGGAGGGATGTTGTGTATGCATGTCTTGTACTGTCAGAATGTAACCACCCCAATTACAATGTATTGCAGCTGTAAAGGAACGCGAGCAAGCAGCCCATAGAGGGCAGCTGCGAGCGTTCAATCTCACATGGTTCACATTGCTCAATCACGGACAGCCGCGGGAAAATCTTCCCCGCATTCAGCAGCAGGAAAGAAGAACTACTGAAGAGAGGCGTGCCTGGGCGAGGCCTCGCAGGTAGCGGCCAATGAGCTACCGTGCTACAAGATTCAAATGTATAACCCTACTGTATATAAAGAGATGTATCACCGCCATTACCTCATGCCCCACCAGATCCCTATGCAATAAACCTGTGTTAAGCCAACCCTTCGGCTGTCCTGTTGTCTTTGGTCCCATATAGTAAAGTTCCCCTGTGGGGCATGGACCTGTGGATGCCTGGTGATCATGGCAAGAAGCAACTCTTTGGTCTGACTCCTACAGAAATGGACCAACATAGCTACCTGCATTTTTTGGATTCAGCTTGTGTGTACAGCTCCAGAGAATGTCATGATTAAACCTCTGTTCATCAAGGATTTACTTCCCTATTGTAGACTGTAGACCAGGGGTCCCCAACCACCAGGCCATGGACTGTACTGGGCCACGGACTGAACCAAACCAGGCAGTGGGGTGGGTGGCATTGGGAGCCTTCTGCCCTCAACATTTAATTTTTAATTTAATTTAATTTGCACATTTATATGCCACCCATTTCGGAGGTCCTGACTCAGGGCAGTTTACAACAATAATGCCATATATATACAACAATACAGAAATATAGACAATAATTAAACCATATCCATCCTCCGAATGCACATACTGTAACACAATACAAAAGTACAACGGCCTCTCCAATCCAGCTGCAGGCAATTCCGAAGGTGGTGGCGGCAAAGTCCTACCGTTCATGCTCCACCAAGTCTGCCCGACAAATGGCACAAGAGCATGAGCTTCAGACATAGCAGACAGGCAGGTGGCCGGGGCCCTCTTCCACATTGCTTAACTACGGCAGGGCTCTGCCCCCACCCCGCCCCCTCCTGTGTGCAGTGTGATACCTCACTGCCCAAGTCAAATGGTGTGGCTGGCTGGCAGCTGGGCCACTCATTGTTTTTGAGCTTACCAGTCCGTGGAAAAAATGTTTAGCATGAAGCCAGTCTGTGGTGCAAAATAGGTTGGGAACCCCTGCTGTAGACCACCTACAGCGATAAAAGAACAGTGCCGGCCGCTGCCTCCCTGCTGCCGAGGCACTGAGCCTTTTCTCCCTGGTCTGTCATGAGCATTGAGGTCTGGCATCTATGTTGACTGCTGGGACGGAACTTTGTCCTGGGATTGTGCTTTTGTGTTGCCTTGGTAATAGATTTTTGTATATTATAATGTTGAACTTTTTATTTTTGTTATTCTGTGCCTATTCTTGTAACTTTGCTATTGTACTTGTGATATGCATCCTTGTGATTTGTAATTATTTTTTTATTTTTATTATATTGTATGGTGTTGACATCTATTTTTGTGCTTGTGCTTCTTTATTATTGTATTATTATGGTGTTGACATGTTGTAATTTGCCGCCCTGAGTCAGCTTCAGCTGAGAAGGGTGGGATATAAATTATAATAAAGTATAATATATAAATATTATTATTATTATTATTATTATTATTATTATTATTATTATTATTATTATTATTATTATTATTATTATTATTATTATTATTCCAGGACACATCAGCTACCAGACCATACCTCCCATGCCACCACCCTTTAGATGTTGTCAAACAGCAAGTTCCACTACATGTAGACAACACAGCATGTTTTGTCCACCTTTCCTCTAATGCAAGGGTGGCCAGCTGTTCTTGGACTTCACTTCCAAGAAACCCAAGTCAGCATACCTGCTGATCAGAGCTTCTGGGAATTGAAGTCCAAGAACAGCTGGAGCACCAAGGTTGGTCACCACTGCTCTAATGTTATCGCCATAACTATGATGACAACTTACAAGTGACATTACTCTGGATTCTCCTTGACCGTGTGATGGCCACAGAAGGAGAAGCAAGATCAGAATTAATTTCCCTTTCCTACTCAAAGACGGAAACACAAAACTGTGAACATGGACATCTCTGAGAACATGCACAGCCCTGAAATGTTTAAGTGGAACCTGCATACAAACTCTTCCACACAGGGCTTCCCTCCCCATTTCAAAAGTCTAATTTAGGAAGGGAAGAAGCTTTTTGCTGCTGCTATGAATAATCAACTGTAAATCAGAAAACATTTCTGCTCTATTGCAAATCACCCATCTGCCCGTCCCTGATTTAGCAGACTAGTCCATAATGGAAACTTCAGCTTATTTTCTAATATATTCTACCCATCATGCAACTGGGGAAATGTTTCTTCTGTGAAGTCTGTAGTGCATGGTGTGTTGCTAGCCAAAGCAGATTAACCCAGATTTTAGTTTAGCAGTACTGGCTCACAACACAGTACTGAAACACAACACAAGTTGGACTTAATAACTAGATTTCTGTCTTTATTGCTCCAGTGTTGTTTGAAGTTATCCTCAAAAGCCAACAGTCAATATCCTGTTAGATCTGAGGTGCAGAATGTGGCCAAACCCAGTTCATCTGCAAGTAAAAACAACTCCAATCAACATAACTGAAATCCAGGAAGGGTAAAACTGCAGTCCAACAATATCTGCAACACTGGGAATACCATATGCTGTTTGTTAGTTTTTCTCTCTATTACTACTTGTTCTTCAAGTGCCTTATCTGGTCTGAATATTGGCTATCATCATGGCTATAGTTTTCCTGTTCTTAAGTCCTCGGAACAGTTCTCCCATGGACATTCCACACCAGTCTCTCAGGTCCTTTAGCCACAATGTCTGTCTACATCAGTGTTTCCCAATTTTTGGTTTTGGACTTCAATTCTCAGAAACCTAAGCCAATTCACCGAAGCACTGATCAGCCAATGTACTGACTTAGGCTTCTGGGAACTGAACTGCCCCTGTGGGGCATGGACCTCACGTTGGGAAACACTGGTCTAGCCAAAATCCAACACAATAATCTACTGCTCTTTGCCAGCTTGCTGTTTTGTGGGTGCCTGGTGATCATGGCAAGAATTATCATACATAGAGCAACTCTTTGCTTGAGTGCTCCGTCCAGCCCTGGGAGCCCACGCCATCGGCTCCAGGGATTGTGTGCAGGTGGGAGCTGCCACCGCCACAGCTGTCTTCGCTCCCCGGGCCTTGACAACCCGGAGAGCAGAAAAGAAGGAGCTGCCACCGCCGCAGCCTCGAGCGCTCCCTGCCCAGCCCCGGGAGCCCACACCATCGACTCCGGGGATTGCAGGCAGGTGGGAGCTGCCGCAGCTGTCTTCGCTCCTTGGGCCTCGCCAGCCCGGAGAGCAGAAAAGGAGGAGCCGCCTCATCCTCTGCCACCCCCTTCTTTTGTCTTTGATCTTTCCTAGCAGCTAAGGTTTCCTGATATTCAGCCTATATCTGGCTTCCTTTAGTTTGAGCCCATTATTACATTCATGCACTCTGGGTTGATCAAGAACAGATCCTGCCCCTCCTCTTTATGACCATCTCTCAGGTATTTGAAAAGTGCTGTAATATACCCTCCCTCAGTCTCTTTTTCTCAAGGCTAAACCCACCCAGTTTCTTCAGTCTGTCCTCATAGGGCTTGGTTTCCAGTCCTGATCATCCTTGTTGCCCTCATCTGATCTTGTTCCAGTTTGTTAACATCCTTCTTAAAGTGCAGTGTGCAGAACTGGATGCAGTACTCTAGATGTGGTCTGACTAGTGCTGAATAGAGGAAGACTATTACCTCATGGCTTTTTTTTTTTAGGCTACCGTATTTTTTGGACCATAAGACACACTTTTTCTGCCCCAAAAGTATGGGGGGGGGAAATGAGGGTGCGTCTTATAGTCCAAATGCTAGTCTTCGGCCAGCTGTGGTTGTTGTAAAAGGATATTTTACAAGAGCCGCAAATGGCAGAAGACCTCTACTGCTGCCTCTCAGCTGTTCCGGGGCAGGGGAAAGAAAAACATATGAAAAACAAGTGGCCACTAGAGGGCGAAAATCACAATTTCCCATTAAAATGCATTGGAAATAAATTTATTGTACAGTCAACCCTCACATAACAACGCGTTCGGATAACATCATTTTCGCTTAACACGTCGTTATGCACCACGTGTTCCCCCGCATAACATTTTTAGTGTCGTTGTCCGGACTTCAACAATAAAATAATCAGATGACGCTAAAAATGTTGTTATGCGGGAAACTCCATAGAAACCCACATAACAAAAATTGCTTAGCAACGCTACTTGGGGAACCAAGTAACGTCGTTATGCGAGGGTCTACTGTATTCAAAAGTTTTCTGTTTGTATGTTCCCAATGCATTTAAGTGGGAAACCAAACCTGTGCTTAAAAAGAAAGGGTTTCACTTACTTTCAATGCCTACTCCATGTGGACAAAATAGAGGGGGGAAACATGCTTCCTGGTTGAAAGGAGAGCAAGAGGCTAGGCTAGAGTATCACTTCCTTTCTCAGTGCAACTGGCCAGCCTGCCCATTTCCCCTGCAGTACCACCACCGGTTGGTGGTGCAAAATACAGTACTAATTTTTTGTTTTGTTTACCTGCTCTGAAAACTTGGTGTGTCTTATGGTCAGGTGCATCTTATGGTCCAAAAATACTACACTTCCATTAATGCAGCCTAAAGTAGCCTTGGCCATTTTTTCAGCCACATCATACTGTAGATTCACATTCAGCATGTGATTTATAAGAGTCCCAAGATCCTTCTTGCTTGTCCTATTACTGAGCCAGGTATTTCCCCCCCTCCCCATTTTATAACTGTGCATATGGAGTCCCCCCCCCCAGATGTTTTGTGCTTATCCCCATAAATTTTCATTCATTATTCTCAACATTAGCTAAAACAGATGGAACTGAAATCCAACACTATCTGGTGATCAAAAGTTGTATATAACCTTGTATGACTATCTACATGAAGAAACAGCCAATGGAATAGAGGCCTTAAAAATAAGCAAAAAAAGGCTGCAGAACAAGACTTACATGATGCTCAAGTCAATCCACATCAAGATGACCAGCAACTCGTTTGTCCCAATGAAGAGTAAGCCCAAAAAGCATTAAGCTTAAAGAGCAAACAACTAGACCTACATTTCGACTCAATTTAGGGCCATGACTTGTCTTCTTTGAAACCAGTTGTGCCCTATGTTGTACAAAGGAAATCTGACCTCCCTGAGCAAATTTCTACTGGCATGGAAAGTGGGTAACCAATTCTTCTTGGCAGACAAGAAATGTGAACAGTGGAGTTCTCACAACTATTGGGTGAGACAAGGAACTATCAGCCTATCAGGGCTGCCTACATCACACTTTGCTAACAATGGATCTACTGACATTCATTGTTAGCAAAGCATGATGTAGGCAGCCCTGATAGGTTATACTTCTTGAGAATCCTCAGGAAGAACAATCTTTCAAAGGACCTGCTGTTGGCATTCTACCACTGTACCATAGAGAGTGTGTTAACCTATGGTCTGTGTGTATGGTTTGGGAGTTGTACAGCCAGGGAAAGAACAATGCTGTCCAGGGTCATAAAGACTGCAGAGGGGATAATCGGGCGTACTCTTCCTACTCTAGATCAAATTTATGCTGCCAGGTGTTATAAGAAAGCTGTAGAGATTGCGCAGGATAGTACGCAATGAAATGATCTCTTTCAGCTTCTGCCTTCTAGAAGAAGGTTTAGGGTCATAAAGACCAGGACTAGCTGCTTGAGAAATAGTTTCTACCCAAAAGCGGTTCTGGTTTTGAATGCAGTGAAATGGAGTTTATGAGGGAGCTTCTGTATATAGTTTTTAGAGTTTTAGAGTTTTTAAGGGGTTAAATGTGTATATGTGGGGTAGGAGTATGTTGATAATTTTGTATAGTTGTATTTTGTTTAGGTTTTGTTTGGTTGATAAGTGTTTTTTCAGTCTTGTCGTTCTGTGAAGGACAATGACAATAAAGATTTATCTATCTATAGTTCCAGCCCCCCCCCCCGGGTGGTTTAGTGGCTTAGGCCACTAAACTGGGTGGTTTAGTGGCTGAGCTTGAGACTTGGTTGGGGTTCGATACCTGAGAGCTGCACTTGGGGACATGAAAGGAGGCTCATTTGGGGATCCCCTAAAAATCCTTTCAACCCAGAATAATCTCTGACATGAAATTATTATTATCTCACCCAACAGTTGTGAGAACTCCACTGTTCCCATTTCTTGTCAGCCAAGATCTACTAACACCCAGCAGCACTTTGGTGGCTTAGTGGCTAAGACGCTGAGCTTGGAGACAGGAAGGTCAGGGTGTGATACCCGAGTGCTGCATGACGGATCTTGGGGACATGAAAGGAGCCTCATTCGGGCGTCCCCTGAGCAGAGTTTCTCCAGCAAAAATCCTTTCAGCCCCGAGTAATTTCTGACACAAAATTTATTTACTAACACCCATATGACAGCTGCATCAACAGATGCTCCTTTGGGGGAAGCTGAAGGTATAGAGAAAGTGAGGCTGAGAAGGGCCAGCTTGCCATTACTATTCAATGTGTTTGTTTCTGGCATTGGATTTTCATCTGGGAGGGGGAAAAGTGAAAGATAAATAACAACAGTATGTCAAGTTAATTCTGACTTAAGTTGACCCTTTCCAGGGTGTTCCCAGGTAAAGAAATTACAGAAGTGTTTTACCATTCCCTTCTTCTGGGGTCAACCAGGGACTATGCAGTTTAACAATGACTACACAGGCTGGCTTTTCTTTTGGGATGTACAGTGAGGAATTCAACTCCCAACTTGATACTTAACTCATTGAGCTATCCAGCCAACTCACTAAGGAGAGCCAACAAGATTAGAATTGCTAAATTAACTGTTGAATGGCAACTATCAATTCAACAGAACAATCCTTAATCTGAACCAACCAGCATGAACATGTATAAATTAATTGGATATAAACCCAATTAAATAAATAAATAAATTGATGTCATGAAGTCTCACTCCCATGTCTGATGAAGTGGACTTGATCCATGAAAGCACACATTGAAATATACCAGTTAAGTCTTTAAAGTGCTACAGCATTTTTGTTTTGTTTATTCTCTGACAACATGAACATAAAGTCAAGGATTTAAAAAATAAATAAATAAAAAGAAACAAACATTTTAAAAATGTAAGGCAGATTTTATATATTCATTGCTAAAATACTTTTCTTTTAAATTATTCTGCATGGCAGTTGCAATGAATGTAATTCCCCACAGATCTTACAAATTGTAAATCTGCAACACAATATATTCAATAACTTTTTTTTTTAAAAAAAAATGTAAATAGGATGAAATTGGGGTCTTCAATTTTATGTGAATCCCATAATCATCTGTATAAATTATTTAGATTAATTTTTCTAAAGCTTCAGAACTTTGATGAGATCAGAAAATTTTCATATCAGGTTGCTCCTTATTAACCCTTTGCATCTTTGTGCAAAAGTAACTCCAAAAGTATATACTTTGTCAGAGAATAGGAGGGATTCAAATTAACCATATGATTTGAACACTACCTGCTATGACCTGTATGGATTTCACAGCTTTAACTCTGCCTACAAGAAACCTGTTTACAGCAATGTTTCCCAACCTTTGGTTTTTTAACTTTAATTCTCAGAAGTACTGGCTTAGGTTTCTGGGAATTGAAGTCACCCTGTGGGACACAGGCCCCATGTTGGGAATGACTGGTTTAAAGCATCTACTTTCAAATGTGTTAATTAAGAGATCAATACTGGGAATTGATGGGTAAAATAGCTGTGGAAAATGCATACTGTAAGAAAAAATACTCACGAGTCTAGTACACACAGGTACACTTTTGGGAGTAGACATCATGTTAAACTAAGCCTTTTCTTGTTAGTGCTTTAGATCAATCTGCCTTGGGACTAGCAACTGGATTTATGCTTATGTTTACACTGGTGCTCTGTTATGTCGGCAAAATAGAGCAGAGTTTGTCAAACATACTTCATTCAACAGGACACACAACTCTTGCTCAGTTCGCTACTTAACATTTTTAAAAACAAAGGAGAAAACGTGACTGCCATTTATTGAGTTACTAGTTCATTGAGCTAAATCCTATATACCAGGGCAAATAACCACCAAAGATCAAGAAAGTGAATATGATCCATAAAAGCTCACAGAAAATATAACAGCCTTTAAAGTGTTACTTTTTGACTGTGTTTTTTCATTTTTGTTTCTTGTCTGGAGGTGTGCTCCAACTGCCCAGAGTAACACAGTTACTGCTCCAAAAAGATCAATGAGTAGCACATGCACACTCTAAAACAGGGGTTCCCAACCTAGGGCCCATGGGCTCGATCCAGCCCACAGCACCATTTCATGTGCCCCCCTGGCCCCTCCAAGGGCATTCAAGAAACAAAAGGGCTGCCCCCTTTGAAGCTGTTGGGACAAAATGGCCACCCACATTGGGCCATCCAGCCCTCAAAGCTGAATGAGAGAGCATGACCCAGCCCCCGGCTTGAAAAGGTTGGGAACCCTGATCTCAAAGCACAGAGGGCTGATTTTTTTTTTTTGGCAATACAGTAAAACTCGGATAACGCTAAAACTTGGTTCCACAAGTCTTAGTGTTATATGATTTTTAACGTTATCCGATGCACACACCGGATAACGCTAAAATCCTATGGGATGCATCGGATAACGTTAAAACTCCATAGAGATACATTGTAACCGGCACAGGCTTTAGCGAATGTTATCCGATGCATCCCATATAATTTTAACGTTATGCAATGCAATTTTTCCCCAGATTGCTTAACGTTATGCGGTTTTAGCGTTCTGATGCAAACGTTATCCGAGGTATTATTGTACAGTATATTTAACTGAAAAGCCTTGTTGCCTTCTGCAGTGGCTCTGTAAAGTCATTCTGCCCTGTTTTTACCTGTTCTTGAGCTGTTCTACATCTAGGAAAGACTTCCCCCCTTTTTTTCCATAAGAGTGACTTGCAATTTTGAAAAAAGCCCCTCCCAATCTAGAACAGCTCAGAGGAGGATAAAAAAAAAAATCAAAACTTTCCGATGATGCTTAGAGATGGCCTTTTCTGCTTGCCATTTCCAAATCAGAGACATGGAAGAAGTTGGGAAAGGCTCTTTGCCCATGCTTGTCTAAGTCTTAAGAGGTAGAGCTGGGGTTCACAACCTACGGCCTATGGCCCATGGCCCCATTTCATGTGGCCCGTTGCCCTTGTTCCTGCCACCGCTACTGCTGCAAGCAGTGGAAGTGACAAAACCAGCCCAAAATGTGCTGCCCTCACTCCTGCTGCTGCTGCCAGAAGTGGCAAAAACAGCGGAAAATGCACCCTCAGCTGTTGTAAATGTGTTTACAACAGCTGCAGACGTGTTTTACAGCAGCATTTACAGTGGGGGGAACCACATGACTGGCCCACTCAGCTGTCTGAGGGAGCATGGTCCAGCCCACAGTGCGAAAATGTTGAGAACCCTCTCATATAGAGGAATGCACTGATTTGATATCCACATCTTTTGCAAAAGAATGTTCTGATAAAATTACTCAAGTCAACTCGCTGTAACTTTAATTCAGCCAGAAAGGCAGTTCAGGAACTGTCAACCATAAATCTGAAAAGGGTCCATCACTCCTTTGATTGTCTACTCATTGCCACATGGCTGCTCATCTGGTTTCACGCATGCTTGTCTCTGAACTCTCCAATATTTTTCGTTTAATTTCTATACCGCTTTACTCAACCCAGCGGGTGACTCAAAGTGATTTAAACAATCACAATAAAGAAATACAAGTAAATATATAAATCAATACAATCAATAATACAATAATGAATCCAGAATCAAATAATAAATACATAAAAATACAAAACCACATCGCATAAGTACACAAAATCCCTGTATCACGACAAACTCCCATCTGTAATCAGTCCAAGAACACCCCCACACCCACACACTCCCACACACAACCCTTCATCCCGGAGGGGGTGTGAGGGTGCGGTAAACGTGGCAGTGGCGTGTTTTATCCCCCTGCCAAGTGGAGGGGGCGCGGGGCGTGGCAATGTGTCGGCATCGGCAGCATCTTCGGAGCCTCCCGGGCCACGGGAAGGCTCCCTTTATCCCCCCTGCCGAGTGGAGGGGCGGGAGGGGCGCAGCAACGCAGCGTCATCGTCTTCGGAGCCTCCCAGGCCACGGGAAAGCCCCCTTTATCCCACAGGGAAAGATGATGGTCCCCAAGTGGATTAAATCCCACCTGAATCCCTCTTGATGGAGAGCAGTAGCTTCATCAATACTGGCCTGGGACTGATGAGGACTTTGTGTGCCAAAAGTGCTCAGGGCCGAAAAGCGAGAGGGAATTTACAGATGCCTGTAATTTCCAATATGTTTGCTATTTTGGTGCAAATGAGCTATTTTCGAAAGAAATGCCTTGCAATTAGAAGGCTTTCTCATTAGGCCTGGATCCTGCCTGTTTGTACTTAACAAAATTCTATCTTGCTAACAAAGACATATTGTGTGGCGCAGTCAGATGCCTCAGAGACTGACAGCTTGTAAGCAAACAAAAAACCTTTTCTTATTTCTTCTCATATTTGATACACAGAGAATGCTCCACTCTTTATGTAACTGTCATGGCTAAACACTCGATATTATCCTTTAATTCTCTTGCCATTTTTATATTCCATTTTTTTTTCCTAATCCAGACAAATCTTCACAGAGGCTATTCTGATTAAAAAAGGCCAACTGCCGCAGAGACCAACCTGATGGACATACTCTTATTTTGCTTTCTTAGACTCTTATTTTCTCCCCTTTCTGGTTGTGCAATGCATTCAGTCACAATTAACTTTCACTTTCAGACAAGGTGTGAAGACACATCTCTTCAAACCTTCCTCTTAAAACTAACTGGCCAGTGAGGATTGCATTGATTTCAAGACTGGGTTGGACAATTTAAGTACTTGCTTGTTTTTTAGCGTGGTTTGCAGTGGCTCAAGTGATTAAGACACTGAACTTGATGACTGGAAGGTCGGCAAGTCGAGACCCAAGTGCTACACTATGAAATGATCTTGCGTCGCTGCCAGCCTGCCAACCTAGCAATCTGAAAGCAAGAAATTGCAAGTAGATAAGTAGGTACCACATCAATGGGAAGGTAAACAGTATCCTGTGCACTCCAGTGTCTAGGCATGCCTACCACATGTCTACAAAAACATCTGCAGATGCAGACAGCACTGGCTCATTGGTTGTAAACAGATATGAGCACTGAACCCTAGAGTTGGATACAACTGGCTTTCAAGCAAAGGCGACCTTTACCTTTACCTAAACTTGTTTTAACCCGATTTCTTGTGGGGTTAATAATGGTAGTATTATCCTACAGTGTAATATCATACATCTCTCACATGTCTTGGCAACTCGGCCAAGAACAAGTTGGAATTGATCTGCCAGCACATAATACACAGAAGGACAATTGTAAACTGCCTCCATTGTTATTTCTCAGTGGGAAGCAAGGGTAGAAAGCTAATAAATAAAACCAACCCATTAAAATGTTTACACAAAAATCTCACACAACACTAGGAGAAAATTTTAGCATCTATCAAAAAATATGCAGGATTAGGACATCTGTCATAACCACTTGACTCGGTTATTGTACATACCTGTGTAATATGAATGATATTTTTTTTGTTTTTATTTTTTATTTATATACTGCCTTCCTTGGCCTGGGGCGACTCAAGGTGGTTTACATTTCATAAGATATACATAGGGGCTCAACGGCTCCTCTTCTGCCCACCCAGAAGCTGTCCAACCATTGTGTGTTTTCATGTCAGAGATTACTCTGGGTTGAAAGGATTTTTGCAGGAGATGCCCAAATGAGGCTCCTTTCATGTCCCCCATCGTGCAGCTCTCGGGTATCCCAGACCTTCCAGTCTCCAGCTCAGTACGCTATCCACTAAGCCACCAGGGCAGCATGCCCAACCATTCGAAACACCCTATGCAAAGCACATAAAGTTATAAAAGTGGATTTCAACACATTGGTCTGAATTTATTTCCTTGTAGGTTTCATAGATATCCAGGAAAGGAAGCCACATTTTTTTATAAAAACTCTCAACCAGTAATGAGTCAACAAACATATGAAAGTTCCATAAATATGCAATCATTTACTGTTTTAAGCATAATTCCCACAGCCGGCAACCACTACAGAACAGTGACAGCAGCCAAGAATAACCAAGACACAACAGCCTGTTGCGATGTGTTGCAAGCGCAGGAAGCTGTTTTGTTTAGCAGCGTCTGCCACACCCCATTCCTACAGGGAGAAAGCCTGTTTCCCTCGTCTAAGCCCAGCCTCTTTTGGCTAAGTTCTAGAGGTTTCCAGTTGTTTCCACACTATTCCTCACCTTCCCACCCCCCAAAAGTAAAGGAACATATTTAGAGTTTTGCTGCCCAAACAATCCCACAGTTTGCCTCTCCAACTTTGCAAATGTTTGCTTTCTCTTTTGCATGGTAGTTCGAGACATTTCTGTGTTCGGGAGCTCCTTACACATTTTAAATAGCATGAGCAGGCAGGCTGTGAGATATAAAGCATGGCGAGAAAGCTAGCCCCAGAAGTCATAAGCATGATGATCTGGGACTGGAGGGATTTCAGTGCTAGTCTTCCCACGAGTCTCACCTTGACTGGCTTTCAGGACTGTTGGAATCAAAAGTGGTGAACAAGAGAGATGTAAGAACATAAGAACAGCCTTGCTGGAACAGGCCACAGGAGCCCATCCAGTCCAGCATTCTGTCTCACACAGTGGCTCACCATTTCCTTCAGGGTATTCCCAAGGAGATCCCTTCACCTGCTTAGGATTCCCTGGAAATGGCATTGAGAGATATCCTGCCTATCTCTCCAACCCGGAGGTTGTCCTTAAGTGTCCATAATTATAGCCATTGATAGCCTTGTCCTCCATGAACTTGTCTAATCCTTTCTTAAAGCTGTCAAGACTGACAGCTGTCACCACTTCTTCTGGCAGGGAGTTCCATAGACCAGTAATCCTCTGGATGAAAAAGTACTTTCTCTTATTTGTTTGAGAACTAGCACCCAAAAGTTTCATGGAGTGTCCCCTAGTTCTAGTGTTATGCAATAGAGAAAACAGTTTTGCCTTATCTACTTTGTCCATACCGTGCATGATTTTATAAACTTTAATCAGGTCACCTCTTAGACACCGTCGTCGTTCAAGAGTGAAGAGGCCCAACCATTGCAGTCTCAGATGGTGAGGAAGGTGTTCCAGTCCCCTAATCATTCTGGTTGCCCTCCTCTGCACTTTTCCCAGCTCCATAATATCCTTCTGGAGGTATGGCGACCAGAACTGTACATAGTATTCCAGATGGGGCATCACCATAGATTTATAAAGAGGCAAAATGACACTTGCTGACTTATTTTCTATACCCTTCCTAATGATCCCTAGCATCGCTCTCATGGGAAGATAGAGGGAATCTATTGGTCACAAATCAGAGGCTGACAAGAGGTATTGTTCCACATGGTGTCCGCCTGCAACTCTCCTCATTCTTTACATATTCTTCTAAAGTGAACTGGAATTGAACTCCTGCAACAGCTGCAGGGTCTTGCATCGCCCAGATGTAAGGCAATGCCCCTTTCCTTAGTTAACATTGCATAATTGGTTTGAACACATACAGTACTGTGCAAATGTCTTAGGCTATCCCCATCTGGTATTTCCTGTAGTAGTGTATGGTTGTGAGAGCTGGGCCATAAGGAAAGCTGAGCGTAGAAGAATTGACGCATTTGAAATGTGGTGCTGGAGGAGAATTTTGAGAGTACCTTGGACAGCAAAGAGAACAAAGCGGATGATCTCAAAACAAATCAACCCCAACTGATCCTTGGAAGGTCAAATATTGAAGATGAAGGTAAAGTACTTTGAACATCAAATGAGAAGAGAGGATTCACTTGAGAAGGCCTTGTTGCTGGGAAAGGTCGAGAGTAAAAGAAGGGGGTGGCAGAGAATGAGATAGCTAGATGGCATTGTTGACGCAATGGGCACAAAGCTGGGTGGGCTGAGGAGGATGGTGTAGGATAGGGGTGCCTGGCGTGTGATGATCCATGGGGTTGCAAAGGGTCAGAATTGACTGTGTGACTGAACAACAACAAAGCTGGTTTGGGGAAAATCAGTGAGTGATTTGGGGTGGGGGGACATAACTCAGACGCCCAAACTCCAAACTTCACCAAACTTGGACAGGAATGGAAGGGTAATGAGCAAAAGAGTCCCTCCAATTCTGGTATGTTTAAGTGACTTGGGGACTGAGTTATGCTTCCCAAACACTCACTGAAGCTTCCCGAAGCAACTAGAGATGGCCTAAGGACTGTGGTGGCTTAATGGTTAAGATGCTGAACTTGATGACTGGAAGATCGGCAAATCAGCAGTTTGAGACCGGAGTGCTGCATGATGGAGTGAGCTTCCTTATCTGTCCCAGTTCATGCCAACCTAGCAGTTAGAAATCAAGAAATTGCAAGTAGAGAAAAAGGTACCACTTTGGTGGGAAGGTAAATGGGCTTTTGTGCACTTCGGCGTCTAGTCATGCCTGCCACGTGTCCACAGAAATGTCTGCAGACGTAGACAGCGCTGGCTCTTTGGTTGCAAACAGAGATGAGCACAGAACCTAGAGTCAGATACATCTGGCTTTCAAGCAAGGGCAATCTTTACCTTTGCCTAAGAGTTTTGCACAGAATTGTATTTTTTTCCCTTCTGTCAAGAAATCATATCCTGTAAATCTTATTGTAAAGGCATGGTCCCTTTAGCAAGTAAGCAAATCTACCTATTCTATGCCTGTATTGAGACACATCGGAGAAATCACCCTATTTCCAAAGTGCAGAGCTTGGAAACCAACAGGTGAGCATTCACTTATCAAATTTGAAACAACCCTCTAGATCTAGCAGACAGCAATCCAACCTACTTTCCAGTAAACTACTATGTTTTTAATACAGTGATACCTCATACAACGTCCAAACTTGGTTCCACAAGTTTGGACTTTATATGGATTTGGACTTTGTATGAGGCATGCAAAATCCTAGCTGCGTTGCCTCATACAGCGTCGTTTCCATAGAGATACATTGTACTGTAACAGCACAGATGTCAGGGCAAAGTCAAGGAAACAGACAGGAAACTGACAGAACTTTAAGAAATCATTGTCTAAAGGCTAAAAACATTACAAAAACATGTCAAACAACCCTGATTGTCCAAGAACCTGAAGAATGCTGCAAAAATCCCAGGAATGCTTCTAAAAATTCTGATGAAAAAATTCAAAAAAATCCAAAATCATGCTCAAAACCACTCCTAAACACTCTTCGCCTCATGCAAAACCCACAAGAGCAATGGCACGCATGTGTCCTGCCTTTTATCATGCCCAGGCACAATGCAACCTGGGGAAAACCCCAATGCCTCATACAGTAAAACGCCAACTTACATATGCCTCGAGTTACATAAAATTTGACTTACATAATGATTTTTGCACTAAAACCAAGTCCCGATTTACATAAATGTCCCGATTTACATAACACAATTTCCTATGGGTTTGCTTTGAGTTAAGTAAAAAAAATGCATTTTTCCTAGGGGTTTGCTTTGAGTTAGGTAAAAAACCAATTTACATAAATGCCTATGGAACAGACTTTTTATGTATGTAGGGGTTTTACTCTATATTGATATTGTGTTCCCCCCCCTGAATTTGATATTGTATTATTGTCTGCTTGTTGTACTGAATCTATTTTTGTATTACTATGCTATTGTTATATTGTATGGATTGATATCCCCCTCAAAAGACTCTAAGGCAGGGGTTTTTGTGGGTTTTGCATTATTATTTTACCTTATATTGTAATTTGTAATATTAGATCTTGGGCTTTATTGTATTTACTTGAAACATTGTATTTATTATTGTATTTTGAACATTGTATCCTATATGTAAGCCCCTTGGGTTGCCACGGGGTCATTTATATGTTGTTAGCCGCCCTGGGTCGGCCATGTGTTGAGTAGGGCGGGGTATAAGTTGAATAAACATAAACATATAATTTTCTGAGGCCCATGATGGCGAACCTTGGCACTCCACTCCAGATGTTCTTGGACTTCAATTCCCAGAAGCCCAAGTCCCCATGAAACCACACGAATGGGTTTACTGTGATTCATCCCGTCTGTGCCGCCCTCATCACTCCCGGAAGTGGAAGTAAAACATGCCCATACAGTTAAGGCTCTTCTGGGTTAACCCTTCCTCCATATGAGCACCTTTTACTTCCACTTCCAGGAGTGATGACGGTGGTGTGGACCGGACGAATTGCAGTAAACCCATTTGTGTGGATTCACGGGGGCTTGGGCTTCTGGGAATTGAAGACCAAGAACATCTGGAGGGCCAAGGTTCGCCATTGCTGTCTTAGGCTGATCAGAAAGAGGGAAACACTACATTTTTAGAACCATCTACTAGACCTGTAACACACTTGAATCCATTCCATCACTTATGTTCCAAAGCAGGGTTTCAATTTCCTCTCTTCTTCCAATTTATAATGTAAAGCAAGACTTTATCAACTCAGTCCCATCACTTGCAAGGGAAAGAATGTGGCATTTCACGGGATGCGTACAATCCATGCAAATGGGACTGCAGTGGCTCAAGTGGATAAGACGCTGACTGGGAGGCGGAATGTCAGCAGTTCGATTCCAGAGTACTGCAGGACGGATTGAGCTCCCGTCTTTGTCCCAGCTCCTGCCAACCTAGCAGTTCGAAAGCAAGAAATTGCAAGTAGATAAATAGCGATCACTTTGGAGGGAAGGTAACAGCGTTCCATGTGCTCCGGTGACTAGTCATGCCTGCCACATGGCCATGGAAACGTATGCAGAAGCAGACAACGCTAGCTTCGTCTTTGAAACAGAGATGAGCACTGCACCCTAGAGTCGGATACGACTGGCTTTCAAGCAAGGGAAACCTTTACCTTTACACGCATGTCACTACAGAGAAAGCAATCAAAACAAAAGGGCGCTCCAACACAGCAAATGCAGAGATTAATTAAAATGCCCCCTCTTGCTGAAAGGCAGGAACAACACGACACTAACAACAACAAAAGATCGACTATGTGTGATGGGGGGGTACAACAAATAAGGGGATCAAATTCGCCAGCTTCAAATTGGGATTTAGGAGACCAGGAAGTGAAGGGAAAGAGTCAGTGCAACAACAGCAAACTCTTGGCAAATTTTTGGCACATGGGATGCTGGAAGAGCACAGTGTGTGTCTGTCTGTCTGTCGAGACCAGAGGGACAAAACCAAACTGTAACTGATGCGCACACACACATCAAGGGAGGGCAGAAGCTGACAGCTTGGAGGAAGTGGGAAAGGGGTACCAACGGACTAAACTTCATAGACGTGCCTTTCCTCCAAAGCTCACAGCAGCCAGACCAGGTAGGACAGGACAGACCCTCCCAAAGTTTCAGACCCAGACCGCCCGACCTCTACCCTTCCCCGGGGGCGCCGCACGACAACGCCCATGGTCTCCAGTTGGCAGCTTGGGAACGATGGGGACGGTAGTCCAGCGTCTCTGGAGAGCGGGGGACGGGGCTGTTGCTGCTGCTGCCGCCGCTCTCTTGGGGGAAAGGAAGGCGACGGGAGACAAGAACAAGCCCCCTTCCTTACCTGGGCGAGGAGCCCCGAAGGATGCGCACAGGTGGCTCAGACCCTCCTCCTCCTCCTCCTTGAACACCAAGCCCCGCCTCTGCCTTGGCTTCAACCCCGGCGGGCGCGCAACTAGAAGCGCCTATACACCAACGCGCCCACACACCCCTTCGTCGCTCTGCCTCTGTTGAACTCGCGCGCCGCCAGGGCGCCTCTTTTATAGGCTGCGGGAGCCACGCCCCCTCCCGGCCAGGTGGGCTGGTCCCGAAGGCCTTTGGCCACGCCCGCCGCGGGTCCGCCTTCGCCTCTAGGCCCCGCCCGCCCTTCAGTCGCTGGCCCGCCCCCTCTGCTATTCCCTTTGAAAACGGGTGGCCCGGCGTCGCGAGTTCGAGGCGCAGCGTTTGGCGTCGCCCCTTATTTTAAAATTTGCATCGCGACCGCTTCTTGGGCCACGCCTGTGTCCTCCTCTCTGCGATCGGCCCCTGGGATGGGACGGGGAGGGAAGGAAGGACTGGAGGGACTATTTCCAGCGTAGGTGGCTTGCTCCTGAGTAAACGCGATTTGGGTTTATTATTGGGAATGAGCTCCCGTTTCTGTCCCAGCTCCTGCCAACCTAGCACCTCGAAAGCAAAAAAATTGCAAGGAGATAAATAGGGACCACAGCGGTGGAAAGGTAGACAGCGTTCCGTGCACTCCGGTGTCTAGGCATGCCTGCCACATGTCCACGGAAACGTCTGCAGACGCAGACAGCGCTGGCTCTTCGGCTATAAGCAGAGATGAGCACTGAACCTTAGAGTCAGATACGATTGGCTTTCGAGCGAGGGTGACTTTTACCTTAATTATTTTTACACTGCTCAGAGAGTGGGAAACATCACGGATAGGCAGGACAGACAGACAGACCGCTGATGGATGGAGACAAAGAGCAATTAGACTTATATACTGCCCCATAGAGCTTAATACACTCTCTGGGCTGGTCAGAAGTTAATTAGCACTTTGCCCCCAACATGCTGGGTACTCATTTTACCGATCTTTGAAGGATAGAAGGCTGAGATAACCTTGAAACCTGTTCAGGATCGATCTCACAACGTTCTGGCTGCAGTACTGCAGTTTTAACCACCACGCCACCAAGGGGTCTTACCAATTACATAGATATAGATAAAGGACTGCAGTGGCTCAAGTGGCTAAGACATTGACTGGGAGGCGGAAGGTCAGCAGTTTGATTCCCGAGTACTGCAGGACGGAATGATCTCCCGTCTTTGTCCCTGCTCCTGCCAACCTAACAGTTGGAAAGCAAGAAATTGCAAGCAGATAAATAGGGACCACTTCGGTGGGAAGGTAAACAACGTTCCTTGCGCTCTAGTGTCTAGTCATGCCTGCCACATGAGCATGGCACGGAAATGTCTACAGAAGCAAACAGCGCTGGCTCTTCGGCTTTGAAATAGAGATGAGCACTGAACCCTAGAGTAGGATGCGACTGGCTTCCAACCAAGGGAAACCTTTACCTATAGATAGATAGATAGTGTTTGCAAGAGCTGAGCAGGGCCATTGAGGATGGGACATTTTGGAGCACTCTTATTCATAGGGTCACCATGGGTCAGAGTCAACTTGGCTGCGCAACACAACAACACAATCTCACTAAGAATCTTTTCCAAAGCATTTAGTGCAAGTGTATTCTTTCGCTGAACAGGAGAAAGCTTGGGAGACCTTGCATTCAAATGAAGATTTGCCTAAAACCTGACCCGCTCTACCATCCTACTGCTACATATAATACCTTTGCCCATTCCTGATTAGGCTTGTTACCCAAAAACTGATGCTGATTGATTACAGGAGTGTGCGTGTTGAGAACAGTTGCAACTTTGGTACAATCGCTGGTGGAACCCTTCTCCCAAGGACGAGGAGGCATTTATTTCAGACAAAAATATAAATCAAGTTTATTGAAAAGGAGTTAAAAGCAACGCTGGCCAGGCGATGGCATAAGTCCTAGTCTCAACCTTTTTTGTCTAAAATAAGTTTCCCCAGTGAGCAGCTCTTGTTGGGTTCTTGTGTGCATGTGTGCTAAGAGTGCTGCTGACACCTTCTACCAAGGGATTTTTATACCCTCCACCCAAGGGAACCTAGCTCTCTACTACTAGTCTATTAATTACAAAATAAAAAATTACAATGATTCAATCAATACCAGCACTCAGCTCTTTTGTTACAGTAAAAAAGCTAAGCACATAAAACAATAGGTGGGTTGATAGGGCAATTGCCCTGGGGATTTACATAAGAAAAAACAGAATTCACAGTTCAACAGCTGCAGGTCTTGATGTCTCCAATGTGACATCCAATAGGATTGAAAATGTGCACCAATATGGTTCCAGAGTTCACAGCCAGAAGTTCAAAATGACCAATGGCATTGTAGATAATAAGTTCAGGGAAGGCTGAATGTTGGGTTATGTGAGGAGCTAATAGTTGTTCCCAGAATCAATAGATTTGCTGTATCCACCCTTAACCCAGTTCTGTGTCTCTTAAGGATTTGCACATTCCCACCCCCCAAGGTATGCAGGTATTGGTAAAAATCTGTGGCAGGTGGTCTGAAGATTAAGAAGGATTATTTTGCGCTCCCAGGAGTCAGGGTCCAGCGTTAACAATAGGTGAAAATAATTGATGTCTTCCTGTGTAGGCTGGGAGGTATGCTGCATGGATATTTCTGCTTGGGAATTCAAAGCAAAACATGTTAGAATCATTTTTAAAACATTTTAATAAGTTTTAGGACTTTTAATAAATACTGCATAGTCAATTAATTAATCAGACATACAATAATTAGGTTAGCTATATCAGTAGGCAAGCAAAGCTTCAAAACCCTTAAAACACAAGTTAACACTAACTGCAATATAAAGGAGCCTTTTTAAGGCTTGGGTTTTTAAAGGTCTTTCTTTCTGCTGGCTGGCTGACAGCTTTCTGAAGGGGGGGGCTGATCCCCCACTTTCCTCCACAGCAGAGAGGCATAATAAGAGAAAAAATAAAATTGGGGTATGTGTGTTTCCCAAAAGTGGGGCTCCAAGTATATACCTTCAAGTGTGTGTGAATGGGTGCATGGCCAGAGTGGTGCTTGTGTAAACGGAAGCCTAAATGTGGATGGTAAATAAAAATATGGTGAAAGAAATAACTATTTCAAGAGTAAAAGAACGTTTGAAAGGAAAAATAGAGAGACAAAAATTGGGGTGTTTATTTCTAAAAACGGGGTTACAGGCTGAGGATCACAGCTCCCTGGTGGCTCAGTAGGTAAAAACACTGTGCTTGGAGACCGAAATGACAGGATTCGATTCCCTGAGAGCCGCACAATAAGAGACATGAAAGGAGCCTCATTCGGGAATCCCCTGCAAAAATCCTTTTGACCCAGAGTAATTTCTGACACGAAAACACACACAGGCTGAGGATCGGAGTGCCTAAATGTAAGACCAACCTGCTCAAGTGGGGACTGTGTGCAGATAACAACATGGAATGTGAATATGGAGAGATTCAGAATCCAGCTAATTTACTAGTCTGCCGACTATTTCCAGAAACATGCACTGATGAGGACTTAAGTTTGGCCAACGACAAAGCCAAGAAAGTGGCTCCTTCCTGCTCTAGGGAGTGCAGGTCCCCTTGGCTTTCCAGTTGTTTTGGCATACAGTCCCAATCAACATGGCCAATAATTGATTGTTTTGGTTGTATTCCAGAACATCTGGAGGTTCAAAGTTTGCCTATGCCCAGTCTTAAACCCTTTTATGAAAAAGGGACGTGTTGATGTGCCTATCACCAACTGGCAATTGATACTCACTGTTTGATGGCCAGTTGCTTTCTGGCTCCATGCTGGGGCCATGTGGGTGAAACAAATGCAAGCTGTGACAGTTCTGGAATTCCCTGGAAAAATCATCATGACAACCTGTCCAGACCTCAAAACAGAGTACTATTTTTTCCCAAGAAGAAAATTTCAGCCAGAGAACTTCCACCTCAGCTGTAAAATATGCCACTATCATGACTTTCAAAGAGGGTGGGGAGTATTCCGCAAAAACAAAATAACTTAAGGTTAGAATAATGTGCTGCTTTGCCACAGTCTGCCTGTAATTCTACACTTGACATTCAAACAGAAGCAATGCAATTGGCCTCAGCAGAAGGAACACTGGGAATTTCCCATTGATTCACAAGGCTGCGATTGCCATGTTTTTACAAATCAACTTGTTAAAAGCTGAATGGTATGTTTGCTCAGCTGTGTCACAGGGAAACAGAAACTGTTCCGAGGTAGATCCTTCTCTCTACAAACCATGCCACAATTTTACAAATTGGTATGAATTCTTGAGCTCAGGTTTCCGCTCCTGTATGGGAGCTACTTCTCATGGATATTATACACCACCCCATTTTCTATCTATATCTATGTATCTATCTATCTCTATCTATCTCTATCTCTATTTTTTAAAAAACTTTATTAAGAGAAAATATAAACAAATACACATACATATGTGAACACAATAAGAAAAGAATAAATATACATCCACCTCTTATAATATAGTATTTCATAGCAAAAATAAAAGAGAGGGAGAGAAAAAGACTTAAACTGGAATAACATAAGAAAAAAAGAAGAAGAAAAATTAACCCCCATTGACATTTGTAAATGGGGATGAAGATAACACCCGTGATCTGTTGGGAGTGTCTGCAAGGAATTCTGTGCCGATTAATCTCATTCCTCTTTCCTAAATAGGATCGTGTCCGGGCTCGGGTTAATCTCATTGTCTTCTGATGGATTTGCATGGTTAATTTCTCATTAAGTGCCAATTGCCAAACATCTGAATACCATCTGGCTTTGTTGATACCTACTCCACCTTTCCACTCCTTAGCAATTAGTTGTCTTGCTACCATTACTAATGATAGCAGTAATTCTTTTTTTGCGTCATCCAGGTGTAAATCATCAAGTTCGCCCAATATTGCTATTTTAGGACTTAACACAATTGTTGTTTTTAATATTTTACTTAATTCTTTTTCTATAACATTCTAAAAATTCCTTAAGTGGTCACACAACCACCACATATGAATATATGTCCCCTTCCTTTTGTTAATCTCCAACACAGATCTGAATTCTTGTTGTTCATTAGATGGAGTTTGGCCGGAGTGAGGTACCACCACCAGAGAACCTTACAGTTGTCTTCTTTCTCCTTAATTGATAGTGATTTCATACTTCTATGGGTCCATTCTCCCCCCCAACTTTCATCCTTAATTTTTATTCCCAAATCTTCTTCCCAGATTTTTTAAGCCATTGCTGAGCTTCCTCATTAGAGTTTAACAAACGGTATATTCTACCTACTAAACCTTTTAAATTTATTTTTTCCCTGTCTCACTTCAAAAATTAATTTTTCAAAGGGGGTCATTGACCTATCTATTATATTCCTTTTCCTCATATGTCTGTCCCACGCTTCCATCTGTTATTCTTGTAACCTGGATAGGTCTATATCTATATCTAATCTATATCTATCTATATCTATATCTATATCTATATCTATATCTATATCTATATCTATATCTATATCTATATCTATATCTATATCTATATCTATATCTATATCTATATCTATATCTATATCTATATCTATATAGGCCTAGGAGGGAGGTGAGTGAAGAATCGGCCCCTCCCTCCCACCCCATCCCAAAACCTGGGTGTAAGGAAGAAAGAGGCAGAGAAGGACACAGGCCCCAACTGTCCAGAAACCATCCAGAGGCCTAGGAGGGAGGTGAGTGAAGAATCGGCCCCTCCCTCCCACCCCATCCTAAAACCTGGGTGTAAGGAAGAAAGAGGCAGAGAAGGACACAGGCCCCAACTGCCCAGAAACCATCCAGAGGCCTAGGAGGGAGGTGAGTGAAGAATCGGCCCCTCCCTCCCACCCCATCCCAAAACCTGGGTGTAAGGAAGAAAGAGGCAGAGAAGGACACAGGCCCCAACTGCCCAGAAACCATCCAGAGGCCTAGGAGGGAGGTGAGTGAAGAATCGGCCCCTCCCTCCCACCCCATCCCAAAACCTGGGTGTAAGGAAGAAAGAGGCAGAGAAGGACACAGGCCCCAACTGCCCAGTCACCATCCAGAGGCCTAGGAGGGAGGTGAGTGAAGAATCGGCCCCTCCCTCCCACCCCATCCTAAAACCTGGGTGTAAGGAAGAAAGAGGCAGAGAAGGACACAGGCCCCAACTGCCCAGAAACCATCCAGAGGCCTAGGAGGGAGGAGAGTGAAGAATCGGCCCCTCCCTCCCACCCCATCCCAAAACCTGGGTGTAAGGAAGAAAGAGGCAGAGAAGGACACAGGCCCCAACTGCCCAGAAACCATCCAGAGGCCTAGGAGGGAGGTGAGTGAAGAATCGGCCCCTCCCTCCCACCCCATCCCAAAACCTGGGTGTAAGGAAGAAAGAGGCAGAGAAGGACACAGGCCCCAACTGCCCAGTCACCATCCAGAGGCCTAGGAGGGAGGTGAGTGAAGAATCGGCCCCTCCCTCCCACCCCATCCCAAAACCTGGGTGTAAGGAAGAAAGAGGCAGAGAAGGACACAGGCCCCAACTGCCCAGAAACCATCCAGAGGCCTAGGAGGGAGGTGAGTGAAGAATCGGCCCCTCCCTCCCACCCCATCCCAAAACCTGGGTGTAAGGAAGAAAGAGGCAGAGAAGGACACAGGCCCCAACTGCCCAGAAACCATCCAGAGGCCTAGGAGGGAGGTGAGTGAAGAATCGGCCCCTCCCTCCCACCCCATCCCAAAACCTGGGTGTAAGGAAGAAAGAGGCAGAGAAGGACACAGGCCCCAACTGCCCAGAAACCATCCAGAGGCCTAGGAGGGAGGTGAGTGAAGAATCGGCCCCTCCCTCCCACCCCATCCTAAAACCTGGGTGTAAGGAAGAAAGAGGCAGAGAAGGACACAGGCCCCAACTGCCCAGAAACCATCCAGAGGCCTAGGAGGGAGGTGAGTGAAGAATCGGCCCCTCCCTCCCACCCCATCCCAAAACCTGGGTGTAAGGAAGAAAGAGGCAGAGAAGGACACAGGCCCCAACTGCCCAGAAACCATCCAGAGGCCTAGGAGGGAGGTGAGTGAAGAATCGGCCCCTCCCTCCCACCCCATCCCAAAACCTGGGTGTAAGGAAGAAAGAGGCAGAGAAGGACACAGGCCCCAACTGCCCAGTCACCATCCAGAGGCCTAGGAGGGAGGTGAGTGAAGAATCGGCCCCTCCCTCCCACCCCATCCTAAAACCTGGGTGTAAGGAAGAAAGAGGCAGAGAAGGACACAGGCCCCAACTGCCCAGAAACCATCCAGAGGCCTAGGAGGGAGGAGAGTGAAGAATCGGCCCCTCCCTCCCACCCCATCCCAAAACCTGGGTGTAAGGAAGAAAGAGGCAGAGAAGGACACAGGCCCCAACTGCCCAGAAACCATCCAGAGGCCTAGGAGGGAGGTGAGTGAAGAATCGGCCCCTCCCTCCCACCCCATCCCAAAACCTGGGTGTAAGGAAGAAAGAGGCAGAGAAGGACACAGGCCCCAACTGCCCAGTCACCATCCAGAGGCCTAGGAGGGAGGTGAGTGAAGAATCGGCCCCTCCCTCCCACCCCATCCCAAAACCTGGGTGTAAGGAAGAAAGAGGCAGAGAAGGACACAGGCCCCAACTGCCCAGAAACCATCCAGAGGCCTAGGAGGGAGGTGAGTGAAGAATCGGCCCCTCCCTCCCACCCCATCCCAAAACCTGGGTGTAAGGAAGAAAGAGGCAGAGAAGGACACAGGCCCCAACTGCCCAGTCACCATCCAGAGGCCTAGGAGGGAGGTGAGTGAAGAATCGGCCCCTCCCTCCCACCCCATCCTAAAACCTGGGTGTAAGGAAGAAAGAGGCAGAGAAGGACACAGGCCCCAACTGCCCAGAAACCATCCAGAGGCCTAGGAGGGAGGTGAGTGAAGAATCGGCCCCTCCCTCCCACCCCATCCCAAAACCTGGGTGTAAGGAAGAAAGAGGCAGAGAAGGACACAGGCCCCAACTGCCCAGAAACCATCCAGAGGCCTAGGAGGGAGGTGAGTGAAGAATCGGCCCCTCCCTCCCACCCCATCCTAAAACCTGGGTGTAAGGAAGAAAGAGGCAGAGAAGGACACAGGCCCCAACTGCCCAGAAACCATCCAGAGGCCTAGGAGGGAGGTGAGTGAAGAATCGGCCCCTCCCTCCCACCCCATCCCAAAACCTGGGTGTAAGGAAGAAAGAGGCAGAGAAGGACACAGGCCCCAACTGCCCAGAAACCATCCAGAGGCCTAGGAGGGAGGTGAGTGAAGAATCGGCCCCTCCCTCCCACCCCATCCCAAAACCTGGGTGTAAGGAAGAAAGAGGCAGAGAAGGACACAGGCCCCAACTGCCCAGTCACCATCCAGAGGCCTAGGAGGGAGGTGAGTGAAGAATCGGCCCCTCCCTCCCACCCCATCCTAAAACCTGGGTGTAAGGAAGAAAGAGGCAGAGAAGGACACAGGCCCCAACTGCCCAGAAACCATCCAGAGGTCTAGGAGGGAGGTGAGTGAAGAATCGGCCCCTCCCTCCCACCCCATCCCAAAACCTGGGTGTAAGGAAGAAAGAGGCAGAGAAGGACACAGGCCCCAACTGCCCAGAAACCATCCAGAGGCCTAGGAGGGAGGTGAGTGAAGAATCGGCCCCTCCCTCCCACCCCATCCTAAAACCTGGGTGTAAGGAAGAAAGAGGCAGAGAAGGACACAGGCCCCAACTGCCCAGAAACCATCCAGAGGCCTAGGAGGGAGGTGAGTGAAGAATCGGCCCCTCCCTCCCACCCCATCCCAAAACCTGGGTGTAAGGAAGAAAGAGGCAGAGAAGGACACAGGCCCCAACTGCCCAGAAACCATCCAGAGGCCTAGGAGGGAGGTGAGTGAAGAATCGTCCCCTCCCTCCCACCCCATCCCAAAACCTGGGTGTAAGGAAGAAAGAGGCAGAGAAGGACACAGGCCCCAACTGCCCAGTCACCATCCAGAGGCCTAGGAGGGAGGTGAGTGAAGAATCGGCCCCTCCCTCCCACCCCATCCTAAAACCTGGGTGTAAGGAAGAAAGAGGCAGAGAAGGACACAGGCCCCAACTGCCCAGAAACCATCCAGAGGTCTAGGAGGGAGGTGAGTGAAGAATCGGCCCCTCCCTCCCACCCCATCCCAAAACCTGGGTGTAAGGAAGAAAGAGGCAGAGAAGGACACAGGCCCCAACTGCCCAGAAACCATCCAGAGGCCTAGGAGGGAGGTGAGTGAAGAATCGGCCCCTCCCTCCCACCCCATCCTAAAACCTGGGTGTAAGGAAGAAAGAGGCAGAGAAGGACACAGGCCCCAACTGCCCAGAAACCATCCAGAGGCCTAGGAGGGAGGTGAGTGAAGAATCGGCCCCTCCCTCCCACCCCATCCCAAAACCTGGGTGTAAGGAAGAAAGAGGCAGAGAAGGACACAGGCCCCAACTGCCCAGAAACCATCCAGAGGCCTAGGAGGGAGGTGAGTGAAGAATCGGCCCCTCCCTCCCACCCCATCCCAAAACCTGGGTGTAAGGAAGAAAGAGGCAGAGAAGGACACAGGCCCCAACTGCCCAGTCACCATCCAGAGGCCTAGGAGGGAGGTGAGTGAAGAATCGGCCCCTCCCTCCCACCCCATCCTAAAACCTGGGTGTAAGGAAGAAAGAGGCAGAGAAGGACACAGGCCCCAACTGCCCAGAAACCATCCAGAGGCCTAGGAGGGAGGTGAGTGAAGAATCGGCCCCTCCCTCCCACCCCATCCCAAAACCTGGGTGTAAGGAAGAAAGAGGCAGAGAAGGACACAGGCCCCAACTGCCCAGTCACCATCCAGAGGCCTAGGAGGGAGGTGAGTGAAGAATCGGCCCCTCCCTCCCACCCCATCCTAAAACCTGGGTGTAAGGAAGAAAGAGGCAGAGAAGGACACAGGCCCCAACTGCCCAGAAACCATCCAGAGGCCTAGGAGGGAGGAGAGTGAAGAATCGGCCCCTCCCTCCCACCCCATCCCAAAACCTGGGTGTAAGGAAGAAAGAGGCAGAGAAGGACACAGGCCCCAACTGCCCAGAAACCATCCAGAGGCCTAGGAGGGAGGTGAGTGAAGAATCGGCCCCTCCCTCCCACCCCATCCCAAAACCTGGGTGTAAGGAAGAAAGAGGCAGAGAAGGACACAGGCCCCAACTGCCCAGTCACCATCCAGAGGCCTAGGAGGGAGGTGAGTGAAGAATCGGCCCCTCCCTCCCACCCCATCCCAAAACCTGGGTGTAAGGAAGAAAGAGGCAGAGAAGGACACAGGCCCCAACTGCCCAGAAACCATCCAGAGGCCTAGGAGGGAGGTGAGTGAAGAATCGGCCCCTCCCTCCCACCCCATCCCAAAACCTGGGTGTAAGGAAGAAAGAGGCAGAGAAGGACACAGGCCCCAACTGCCCAGTCACCATCCAGAGGCCTAGGAGGGAGGTGAGTGAAGAATCGGCCCCTCCCTCCCACCCCATCCTAAAACCTGGGTGTAAGGAAGAAAGAGGCAGAGAAGGACACAGGCCCCAACTGCCCAGAAACCATCCAGAGGCCTAGGAGGGAGGTGAGTGAAGAATCGGCCCCTCCCTCCCACCCCATCCTAAAACCTGGGTGTAAGGAAGAAAGAGGCAGAGAAGGACACAGGCCCCAACTGCCCAGAAACCATCCAGAGGCCTAGGAGGGAGGTGAGTGAAGAATCGGCCCCTCCCTCCCACCCCATCCCAAAACCTGGGTGTAAGGAAGAAAGAGGCAGAGAAGGACACAGGCCCCAACTGCCCAGAAACCATCCAGAGGCCTAGGAGGGAGGTGAGTGAAGAATCGGCCCCTCCCTCCCACCCCATCCCAAAACCTGGGTGTAAGGAAGAAAGAGGCAGAGAAGGACACAGGCCCCAACTGCCCAGTCACCATCCAGAGGCCTAGGAGGGAGGTGAGTGAAGAATCGGCCCCTCCCTCCCACCCCATCCTAAAACCTGGGTGTAAGGAAGAAAGAGGCAGAGAAGGACACAGGCCCCAACTGCCCAGAAACCATCCAGAGGTCTAGGAGGGAGGTGAGTGAAGAATCGGCCCCTCCCTCCCACCCCATCCCAAAACCTGGGTGTAAGGAAGAAAGAGGCAGAGAAGGACACAGGCCCCAACTGCCCAGAAACCATCCAGAGGCCTAGGAGGGAGGTGAGTGAAGAATCGGCCCCTCCCTCCCACCCCATCCTAAAACCTGGGTGTAAGGAAGAAAGAGGCAGAGAAGGACACAGGCCCCAACTGCCCAGAAACCATCCAGAGGCCTAGGAGGGAGGTGAGTGAAGAATCGGCCCCTCCCTCCCACCCCATCCCAAAACCTGGGTGTAAGGAAGAAAGAGGCAGAGAAGGACACAGGCCCCAACTGCCCAGAAACCATCCAGAGGCCTAGGAGGGAGGTGAGTGAAGAATCGGCCCCTCCCTCCCACCCCATCCCAAAACCTGGGTGTAAGGAAGAAAGAGGCAGAGAAGGACACAGGCCCCAACTGCCCAGTCACCATCCAGAGGCCTAGGAGGGAGGTGAGTGAAGAATCGGCCCCTCCCTCCCACCCCATCCTAAAACCTGGGTGTAAGGAAGAAAGAGGCAGAGAAGGACACAGGCCCCAACTGCCCAGAAACCATCCAGAGGTCTAGGAGGGAGGTGAGTGAAGAATCGGCCCCTCCCTCCCACCCCATCCCAAAACCTGGGTGTAAGGAAGAAAGAGGCAGAGAAGGACACAGGCCCCAACTGCCCAGAAACCATCCAGAGGCCTAGGAGGGAGGTGAGTGAAGAATCGGCCCCTCCCTCCCACCCCATCCTAAAACCTGGGTGTAAGGAAGAAAGAGGCAGAGAAGGACACAGGCCCCAACTGCCCAGAAACCATCCAGAGGCCTAGGAGGGAGGTGAGTGAAGAATCGGCCCCTCCCTCCCACCCCATCCCAAAACCTGGGTGTAAGGAAGAAAGAGGCAGAGAAGGACACAGGCCCCAACTGCCCAGAAACCATCCAGAGGCCTAGGAGGGAGGTGAGTGAAGAATCGGCCCCTCCCTCCCACCCCATCCCAAAACCTGGGTGTAAGGAAGAAAGAGGCAGAGAAGGACACAGGCCCCAACTGCCCAGTCACCATCCAGAGGCCTAGGAGGGAGGTGAGTGAAGAATCGGCCCCTCCCTCCCACCCCATCCTAAAACCTGGGTGTAAGGAAGAAAGAGGCAGAGAAGGACACAGGCCCCAACTGCCCAGAAACCATCCAGAGGCCTAGGAGGGAGGTGAGTGAAGAATCGGCCCCTCCCTCCCACCCCATCCCAAAACCTGGGTGTAAGGAAGAAAGAGGCAGAGAAGGACACAGGCCCCAACTGCCCAGAAACCATCCAGAGGCCTTGGAGGGAGAAGGTCACCATCCACCACTGCAGCCAGAGGCAGAGGAAGAGGAACAGCTGAGACACAGGGAAAACATCCACTGCCCGCCACTGCGATGCCCCTGGAGCAAGGGACCCAGAGACAACAACCCCACCTGGGGAGTGAGGACACAAGGATAAGTAGCTGATGTGAAAAATGTAGCTGAATTAATATAGCGACTGACATAGAGACTTCATACTGACTTAATATAGCAATTAACATAGAGACTGTGTTTTAGAGTGTGATAATTATGCATGATAATATGTTGTGTAAACTGTTTTAAACTTTTAAAACTGTGATATGATGTATGATGCGAGGAAAAAAATGGCGTAGAAACCGGCAAACCACGCCACAAAGCTTGCCAAGAGAACCCTATGGACCAAAACAAAAGGCAAAACAAAAGGGCAGGCTAGGTGATACAGGATGCTTAACACCTCAGAGGGGAGAAAGGGGATGGACAGGAAAGGGGGAGGGGAAATGCAATGTTGTAAGGAGCAATACTGTATAGGGACATGGAATGTGAGATCAATGAACCAAGGTAAACTGGAAGTGGTAAAAAATGAGATGGAAAGAATAAGCATTGACATCTTGGGAATCAGTGAGCTCAAATGGACAGGGATGGGCGAATTCAGCTCTGGAAACCATCACATCTACTACTGTGGACAAGAAAACCTTAGAAGACATGAAGTAGCCATAATTGTCAATAAAAGAGTGAGAAGAGCAGTAATGGGATACAACCTCAAAAATGACAGAATGTCAGTAAGAATTCAGGGCAAACCATTCAATGTTACTGTGATCCAAATATACGCACCAACCACGGGTGCAGATGAAGCCACAGTGGACCAGTTCTATGAGGACTTACAACACCTCATAGAACAAACACCAAGAAATGATGTTCAAATTATTCTAGGAGACTGGAATGCCAAAGTAGGCAATCAAAAAGTGGAGGGAATAACAGGCATGTTCGGTCTTGGAACACAGAATGAAGCAGGACGAAGATTGATAGAGTTCTGCCAAGAGAACGCACTGGTCATAGCAAACACCCTCTTCCAGCAACACAAGAGGCGACTTTACACATGGACATCACCAGATGGCCAACACCGAAACCAGATTGACTACATACTCTGCAGCCAAAGATGGAGAACCTCCATACAGTCAGCAAAAACAAGACCTGGAGCAGATTGTGGCTCAGATCACAACCTACTGATTGCAAAATTCAGGCTTAGACTAAAGAAAATAGGGAAAACAAAGAGACCAGACAGATATCACCTAGACAGCATCCCTAAAGAATACACGGTGGAGGTGATGAACAGATTCAATGGCTTAGACTCAATAGATAGAGTGCCAGAAGAATTATGGACAGAGATGAGGGACATCATGCAGGAAGCAGCAAAGAAAACCATACCAAAAGAAAAGAAGAGTAAGAAAGCAAAGTGGTTGTCTGATGAGGCTCTTAAAATAGCAGAGGAAAGAAGGAACGCAAAAGTCAAAGGAGAAAGGAAAAAATACAATCATTTGAACACAGAATTTCAAAGAAAAGCAAGGAGAGATAAGGAAAACTATCTAAAAGAACAGTGCAAAGAAATGGAAGAAAACAACAAAAGAGGCAGAACCAGAGATCTTTTCAAAAAAATCCGGGAAATCAAGGGAACATTTAAAGCAAAAATGACCATGATAAGGGACAAAGACGGAAAGGAGCTAGCTGATGCAGAAGAAATTAAGAAAAGATGGAAAGAGTACACAGAGGAACTCTACAAAAAGGAACTCAACACTCCTGATAGTCACAATGATGAAGAAATTGAACCTGAGCCAGACATCCTGGAGAGTGAAGTCAGAAAGGCCCTAAAGAGCACTGCAAACAACAAAGCTAGTGGAGATGATGGTATCCCAGTTGAATTTTTCAAAGCTCTAAAAGATGATGGCATCAAATTACTGCATTCAATATGCCAGCAGATTTGGAAAACAAAACAGTGGCCACAGGACTGGAAAAGATCAGTATATGTTCCAATCCCAAAAAAGGGCAATGCCAAAGAATGTTCAAATTATCGAACAATTGCGCTCATCCCACACGCCAGCAAGGTGATGCTCAAGATAATACAGGATAGACTTCAGCAGCATGTGGAAAGAGAATTACCAGAGGTGCAGGCTGGTTTCAGAAGAGGCAGGGGGACTAGAGACCACATTGCCAACATACGTTGGATCATGGAGAAAACAAAGGAATACCAGAAACAAGTTTATTTTTGCTTTATTGACTACACTAAGGCATTTGATTGTGTGGATCACAACAAGATGTGGCAAGTGATTAAAGAGATGGGAATACCAGAGCACCTCATATGCCTCCTGAGAAATCTGTACATGAACCAAGAAGCAACAGTTAGGACAGAACACGGAATGACAGAGTGGTTTGGAATAGGAAAAGGAGTAAGACAAGGCTGCATTCTGTCACCCTGCTTATTCAACTTATACACAGAGCACATAATGCGCAATGCAGGGATGGAGGAATCACAATATGGGATCAAAATTGCTGGGAGAAACATCAACAATCTGAGATATGCAGACGACACCACCCTAATGGCAGAAAGTGAGGAAGACCTAAAGAATCTCTTGATCGGTGTGAAGGAAGAGAGTGCAAAAGCTGGCTTGAGACTCAATATCAAGAAAACCAAGATAATGGCAACAGGCCCGATCAGTTCCTGGAAAATAGACGGGGAAGAAGTAGAAGCAGTGACAGATTTTACCTTCTTAGGATCTAAGATCACTGCAGATGGAGATTGCAGCCATGAAATAAAGAGGCAGCTGATTCTAGGGAGACAAGCCATGAGAAACCTGGGGAATATAGTGAAAAGCAGAGACATCACCTTGAAAACAAAAATTAGAATAGTCAAAGCAATGGTATTCCCAGTGGTAATGTACGGATGTGAGAGCTGGACAATTAGGAAAGCTGAACGCAGAAGAATAGATGCCTTTGAAATGTGGTGTTGGAGGAGAGTTTTGAGGGTACCTTGGACAGCGAGGAGAACAAATAGGTCAATCTTAGAAGAAATCAACACTGACTGCTCATTGGAAGGTCAAATAGTAAAGATGAGGCTAAAGTACTTTGGGCATCAAATGAGAAGGGAGGATTCACTTGAGAAGGCCGTGATGTTGGGAAAGGTGGAGGGCAAAAGAAGAAGGGGGAGGCCAAGGATGAGATGGATAGATGGTATTGTAGATACAATGGGCACAGAACTGGGAGGACTGAGGGGGATGGTGGAGGACAGAGGCGCCTGGAGAACGATGGTCCATAGGGTCGCAAAGGGTCGGAATCGACTGTGCGACTGAACAACAACAACAAATATATATATGCGTGTCCACACACGTCCAGCCTATCCTGTAACACACCGACCACACTTACCTTTTGTCCTTGACAACATCACTGCAAGGGTCCAGAAGCCGAGAGTGGGGCCAATGCCCCACGAACACGGAAAAACAAATAAATTACGCTTGCCAGCGTCCTCCGTGCCACAGCACTCCTCAGCCAATCAGGCAGGAGGATATGATCGCGGAGGAGGCGGGACAGCCGGTGCATGCAAAAAACAAATGGCCAATGCGTGCTCCGTTCGGCCTTCCTGGGAGGACAAGGCTGGCAGCAGCGCTCTGTCCTGCCCTTGCCTCCCAGGGGGAAGCGAGTGCCTAACCCTGAGGCCCGGGGACTGAAAGCATGGCTGCCTTCAGCCCCTGCCTACCGGGAGAAGTGAAACATTTCCCCATGAGGTGAGGGCAGAGAACAGTGCTCCGTTCCACCCTTGTCACATGGAGGGAAGCGAGCACCAACCCTGGGGGGCCAAAGCACGCCTGCCTTCAGCCCCCGCCTTGCAGGGGAAGCAAACTAAGCCAACAGGTGGGTGTCCAACAGGGAAGATGCCTTCCCTGCCGGGCACCCGCCTGTCTCCCTTCCTTTTTCCTCCTCCGTGCTGCTTCGCTGGTAGCCAGGATGACTTAGGTCAAGGTAAACATCTCCCATGCTGGAAAGCCAGTCATGTCCAACCCTAGGGGGTGGTGTTCATCTCCATTTACAGCCAAAGAGCTAGTACTGTCTGCAGATGTTTCCATGGTCATGTGGCAGAATTGAGTAGATACCAAGGTGCATGGAATGCTGCTACTTTTTCCACCAAAGCTGTACATGTTTATCTACTTGCAATATCTTGCTTTCAAGAATTTTTGAATTCATCCTGGCTTTTACATAGGTTGACAGACAACAGGTGCTCATTCTGTCACACTTGGGTCTCGAACCACTGAGCTGCTGACCTTCTGGTTGTCAAGCTCAACATTCTAACCATGAAGCCACCGTTGTCTGTAATTCCCACCAAATCCTGTTACATGGGCAATGATGAAGGAACATGGGATGAAATCTGCAACATCTGTGGCTGACCTAGGCAATCGCTACTTCGGCTCTTATTCTCAGCCTCATTGCATCGTTTCTTTCCATCTGGGAAATCTAATATATATTCATAGGATCAATTGTCTTCCAGAAAACATTGATTGTGGATTTTCAGGGAGGAGACTAGCCTCAAGTGTTTAGAACCAAAGCCATCAAAGAAAATATGGCCAGGCGGTGAAAATGCAGAGAGATAGGAAAATGGTCTGTATAAAGTCTCCACTATGTTGTTGTTGCTGTTGCTGTTGTTGCTGTTGCTGTTGTTGTTGTTGTTGTTGTTGTTGTTGTTGTTGTTATTATGTTTAATTTCTATCCCGCTTTCCTGGCACAGGTGCCACTCAAAGCGGCTTACAACATTTAAAAATACAATATCATCAAACAGCAAGATTAATAGAAATACAGTTACAACAATATAAAACAGATACATCATAAGAACGATAGTCACAGAAAAGCAGTATCCCAGTATTCATAATCCCCACACGTCCCGGCGCAGTAGAAAACCGCCACAAAAGTCACAGTTACACCCGCCCTTGCCAACCTCCTGGACGACAAAGGGGCCAGGAGGCACAATGGCTCCTCAGCTGGGAGACTCCCTTTATCTCCCCACTGATGGAAGGGGCGGGGAGAGTGTGGCTGCTCGTGGCGTCGTCGTCTTCAGAGTGAACCAGCACAGAGGAGGGAAAAGGAAGGGAGATAGGCGGGTGCTCGGCTTTTCTCAGAATTGCTTCTTTAGGGTGTTCTTATAAGAAATAGTATTTTATACAATCGCGTCAACAGCCTCATGAAAACTATTCTTGACGTGCTTTCGATGTGCCATGCCATTGCACTGCTAGAAGCATAAAAATTTGTACACACACTCCTGGCTCCCATGCTTAACTGGACTGGTTATGATTCAAACAGAGCCCATTTTCGATTCACACCCACCCAGGAAGGAGTTACCCACAGGCTGTCGTTATATCTAATAGCCTTCACTTCCCTTCCTCTGTTCAACCTTTTTTCTCTTCTTGAAGCTCACCTGCAGTTGCTCACGTACCTGGCAAGGTTCTCACCTGAACTGGTGCTGGCAGGTTTTCCAGACCACTTTCAGAGGGAATTTACAGGAGGGAGGTGCCCCTTAGTTGTTTACTTCCATGCTGAGGCGAGGTAAGGGATCAAGGAGGAAAAAACCCTACCAAAGTCTTCTGACTGAATTTTGATTTGATTTGCTTTACCTCTACATGAGCTTTAGTTGTTCTTGAAATGCAGGGATCAAAGGCATTTGACCTGTGGCTGAAACTAAATGCAGCCCTCCTGTCTCTTTGATGACTTGGTCACATTTTCTTAGTGCTGAGCACAATGGTTCATTGGCAACATCCATCCATGAATACACCAAGAAAGAGCAATGAACTCTGCCACTCACTCACTCTCTGTCTTCTAAAGCCAGTCATGTCTGACTCTAGGGTGTAGTGCTCATCTCTGTTTCTATCCAAAGAGCAGCACTGTCTGCATCTGCAGACATTTCTGTGGTCATCTGGCAGGCATAACTAGACACTGGAGCGCATGGAACACTGTTTACCTTCCAACCGAAGTGGTCCCTATTTATCTACAGTACTTGCAATTTCTTGCTTTCGAACTGCTAGGTTAGCAGGAGCTGGGGCAGACGACAGGAGCTCATTCCATCATCCAGCCTCAAACTGCTGACCTGCCGACCTTCCGGTTAACAAGTTCAGTGTCTTAAACACTAACCCACTGAGATTCCCCTCTATCCACTAGATCACTAAAGAATCACATGTCCTTAATCCAGAATGGCCAGCATTATAAAAAAAGAAAGAATGAGAACATAATTGCACAAACCAGTAAAGTTATCATGTTTTAGTTTAATAATAAATGCACAATGTGTCCTTAAAAGAAAGCACTGCTGAAAAATTTACCATTTTGGTTTTCATTTCAACTAGCCAGCATGAACAATGGTTTGTGGATTATGTGGATTGTAATTCAAGGAAGTCATTTTTGCAAGGGCATGGTCACAACCCCTACTGTTAATATTTTGAAACTAAATTCAACCAGAAACTTTGCTAGTTGTATACAACTGAATGGTTAAAAATTAATCACAATGAGGATATTTAAACATATCAACATTTAATCAGTGACATAGAGGTAACAAGGGCTTGCAGCATTAAAAGGTTGGAACTTTTGTTTACCAGGGAGCTAGATGTTATCTCCTGTGTCAACCAGACTCCTGTGCTTACTCCGAGTTTAGCTGCAATCCTCATAGTCGTGTGTGTGTGTGTGTGTGTGTGTGTGTGTGTGAATGTGTGTGTGATGGGTTGTCCTCCCCAAAAAATATTGTTGTGAATTTCTGAATTTTCCCTCTTGTGTGTTTTCATGTCAGAGATTACTCTGGGTTGAAAGGATTTTTTCCCAAACGAAGCTCCTTTCATGTCCCCTATCATGCAGTTCTCGGGGAATCGAACCCCGTCCTTTCAGTCTCCAAGCACAGTGCTTTTACTCACTAAGTTACCGGGGAGCTTCACTTTCTCTCTTGAATGGAATGTATCGGATGCTGGCTTTCTCTCAAATGAACAGTTAAGACCCGCCAATTTTACAAATTAAAGAGAAATATGAAGTACATGTTGTTACAGATGATAATTCAAGGTAAGGTAACATACATGAAAAAGTAAGTTGAAAAAATGTAAAAATCTTCACAGCTGAAAATATAGAAGACTAGTTTGAATTAGGGATGTTACTTGCAGTTATCCCATCTTATGTTACCAGTGCCAAACAAGGACACTTAGAACAAAACATAAACAAAAACTGGTCACCATGGAAATGAAATGTCTGACGAAGGCTGCAGGAGTGACTAGAGGGGATAAGATCAGGAATGAAGTTATAAGGGAAAGAACGGGACAGAGGCAATCTTGCACTACATACAGAGACAACAAATCAAGTGGTTTGCCCATTTGGAGAGCTGTCTCAGAATTCCATACTTTATAAGGCATATGTGGAAACAGGAGACGGACAAAGATCACAAAGCAGACCCAAAGGAAGGTGGAGAGATAACATCCAAGAAATATTACAAGAACACCAAATAACACTGGTAGAGACCACTAGAAGTGTCAGAACAAGAACCTTACATCTCCCTGGACACCCAATGGGGTAGGAACAGAAGCAAAGAAGAAGACTTACAGTTATTCTCATAGTCAGAGGAAAAGCTTTTCCGCACAATGATCAACACAGCAAACAACATATTTTTCTGCAAAATACTCATGGTGGGGTTTTGCACAACTTGTATTTTGCAGAACATTCACAGTTTTCTAAGTCTCAAATTTTGGAACCCGCAGTCTTCTCCAACCCAGTTGCAGAAGGTGGGTTGAATCACAGCTCTTATCACTGAGTGAAAAAGACTGGGGACAACAAGAGTTATAGTCAAGGGCATTAGTATGGCACCAGATTTGGAGAGATCAGGCAAAGGAGGGATATAGTTCAACCCTCCCACCATATCTGCCAATTAAGTATCCATACTTTCAGTTCTCTGTGGGTCTAAAAATATTCAATAAAATCCCTGAAACTGGCTCATTACCAGAGCTGGTCTCTAGAGACCAGAGTCTTTAATGTAATGTTTACAAGGAAGAGAGGCAGACATTTTGGTGGCTCTCCTGTGGAATGATGGAGGCATTTGAACCCCTCGTTTACTTCTATGACTTCGGTATATGTGAAAAATATAGAGTTCACTGTTATTGTGGTTTCAGGCATCCACAGAAAGTCTCAGAAAATACTCCTCATGAATATGGAAGGGATACCCATACTTAAAATACAGTATGTTGGTCACTTACATGTATGTGTACAAAATTAGAAACTATTTTTAAACTCTAAATAGAGTTCTAACATATCTTACCTAAGTGAGGAAGACAACAATCAGGTGATTTTTGTTTCTATTAAATCTGCTTTCCAGGTGTTGCTAAGTGGATGTCTAGTTTCCCTTCTTATATTCTTTTATATTTAATCCCTTCTTGGCATAGACAGTCCTTTTAAAGAGAGGGCACTTTCAAAATCAGGAATCTAAACAGAAGATGATCCTCTGTAATGTACTGGTGGTTTTGGTTTCCTGTGAATTGTCTTTAAGGTCATACCAGTTTCCAACTTTTACGATTTCCATGGCAGTCATGGGACACTGAATCACTGCATTGTGCAGGATTTTAAGATGGCCTTACACCATATTGCCTCAGCTTTAAAGATGTGCCTGCATTTCAGAAACAAAAATTACAGCTATTAAGTGCTAATGAGTCATTCCTCTTACTAGCAGGAAAGGGGGAAAATATGTTAAAGAAAAGACAAGCTAAGTTTGTCAGAGGTTACCTTGGATGCATCCCAGTCAAGAACAGATAGTAAGTTTTATTTATGTCTCCATAAAGTGTCTAAAGAAATAAGGTGCAACCCTTAAACAACATCCATGTCAAACCACTTCTTTTGTATGAAATTTGTTAAATGTCTCAGTTTGGTTTGCCAACTGGCTAGGAGTTCTGTGCTTTCAAGTAGACTTCTCAGGGCTTGTATCAGTAGAAATAACAAAATCCTGTGTGTAGTGGCTGCTACACCAGCATTTATTGCCAGTGGCATTGCCATGCTTTGCCTAACGAAAGGACCGACCGGCACTGCTGAACATTACAAGCTATAAGCATTAGCTGAAATCCTTTGCTGGCGCACCCCCCCCCCCCAATTGAAGACACGTTTGCAGTGGTTGGATTGAATAACGGGCCACTCTATTGAAACATGCAAAAAATTGCACTGGGCCAGTAGTGCCTGTGCGGTAAAGAATGAGAGTAACAAATGTCATCAGGAGCAATGAGTATGGGCCAAACACACCGGAGTTAATAAAGAGCCACACGAATGGCAGAGATAGAAGAGGCTTACCAATAAGCCAGCCCCAGTGTAAGGTTGCTACAGGAGCCTTGGGGCACACCCCTAGATGATACCCTTCCAGCTCCTGCAACAACCCCAGTCCATACCCGATGTGGATGATGGAATTTGAGTGGTAAGCACCCACATTGACCACCACACAGGGGCGCGCGAGTGGCCCCAACCCACCCCAGCCTGACCGATCACACTGGGGTGGACCCAGTGCAATGATAACAGGACAAACCAAACCCCGGTAAGGGCAGAAATGGGAGTACACTGTACAGGAAGCAGAACTGCAGGCTAGAACCCAGACAACCTGCAGAAAGAAGTAACCAGAGGAGATAAAACAGTTAGACAAGCGAGCAAGCAAAATCAGGTGCCCGGAGGAGAAGAAAGAAGCAAGGGTGCGCCACCCAGGCTCAGTTCCAGTGGGGTCGCGAGGTCGTGGGGCCATAGCCAGGGGTCTTGAATGACCGGATCCCAGCTGGGGTGGGTGGGTGGCGGAGATGGGAGTGCCCGCTGCATGGAACCTTGCTGTGAGGAGCCATTCGGCAGAGGCAGGCCGTGGGGGTGGCAAGAACTGGGCGGTTCAGCAAGCCATGTGGCAAAATCTCCAGCCGAAGGAGAAGCAGAAGCTTCTCTGGAGGCAGAAATCGCCAAATGGCCAGGCGGGGAGGAGCCACCCCTATAAAGGGGAGCTGGCTCCTCCCCACCTACCTGCGGGAAACGGGCATGCTCTCATCTCTGGGGGGAGGCAGTGGCAAAGCACGCACCAGGCAGTGGGTCCGCAGGTGCGCGTTCTGTTGTGCAGCTACGCAGATGGCACAACCTTTGGAAGCAAGCTGTCATAAGTCACAAAATCTTCACAGTTCAGCGTGCAACATATGACATCTACAGAGATTTCTTAACTTATAGCAACTCACCATGAAAGGTTATGTCATTTTCATAATTGTGCAACAGGGTTTGGGCAGATTTTAGTTTGAATGACCTATTTGGATAACCATGCTTATAGAAACATGATAGGAAACATGTATGAACACACATGTATACACACAGGTGCATACATGTTTAGACAAGCAGACCACTGTTTGCATCTCAAAGTATCTGCAAAAGAGAGCTTGTAGGGACCTTAGGTTTTTGAACTATGGCCATATGTTAATTAATGGTAACTTACAATTAAACATAAGGAACTGCAGTTGTCTATGAATGCAGAGGCTGCTGAGGTAGAAAACCAGCACAAAAAAGCCTTAATATTTATTAGAAGCTTCTAACTCTGCTTTACATGGCCTGAGCTTTATTTCAGGAAACAAAACAAGCCCACACCTGTAAACCACAGCAAAGGTCTCTCTATGCCGTCTTGTTTTATGGCTCTGATTGTTGCAATGGCCCACGGAGGGGGTCACCAGATATGGCAATGGCCCATGGAGGTTGGAGTGACTGGCCACAAGGGAAGGCACGTGAGACAAATGTGCGGTGAAAGCCCAGTCCTAATTGGCTTGGGTGGTCTGTATTTATTACCCTGCCTCGGGATCTTTTGTGCATAGGTTGCGCATGACCCCGTTACAGAAGGCTATACATATATGGGCATTCCGGTGGTCAGGTACATTGACCACTATTGGAAGTTACTCGGAAGTTACCAAGTTTCACAGTTCTCTAGAATCTAATTAACAGGGTTGGTGTCACCTATTGTTCTCACCCTAAGCCTGGAATCTTAGCTATATTGACTCCGGGTAACTAGACTTAATCAACTTGTCTGGCGCAGTCAGTTTGTTCAACTGAGTCCACAACCAGTGAGATAATGGTTAATGAACTTGGGTTCATCATCTATGACTTTTGCCCAACTTCTCTCAGAGCTGCCAGCTAAGGCAATATGAATCACCCCATAACTATCAATAGCCGTACCCTGATCGCCTTTCCGTCCAAGCCCGGTTGGTACTCAAGCCGGTGTGCTAGCGAGCGATCCCATTGGGAAAGGCTTTGGCCAATTATGAACGCGGGCAACCCACATTCCCCCCCCCCCCCGTTTTATTACTTAAATCAGTCTGGCTGAGAGCTCGGTAGATGTAAGGCATGATTTGTCTGGGCATGAGGATTTCTCGGGGTCTCCGCCATGAGTTAAGCATTGACAAGAGGAAAGGAATGCATTGTGCAAAACAGCAAAGCATAATTCCCACTACCACAACACCAGCAATAGCTTTAAACGTTGTTTGCAACCATCCCCATGGCAACCATGACTAGAGTTTGTCCCACCAACCTCAGTTGGCATTCTCCCGAATATAGACAATGGTGCCAAGGTCGGTGATTTGACTCTGGACCTTGCGAAAGTTGTCCGTGAGGTTGAAACAACACCTGTCATGAACAGCTTCACAGCCTAGATGGTGTAGGAGCAGCAAACAGTCAATTGCTGGCCTGTTATCCAAAACTGCATGTCTAAGCTCAGCCTGCTCTTGGTTAAGCATGGCAATGGCTGATGAAGTGTGGTTAATGGCTTTAGCTAGCGTGCACACCAGCTGGCCAATTCTATGTGCATTGCCCACCACCAACCTAGGCATCCCTAGGATACTGACCGCTAAAGAGACATACTCTGCCTTGCTAAGCACTGTGATATCACTGTCACATGTCTCATCTAGCTGGACTGCTTGGACGGGCCGTGCTGGCCTCGGGGTGACCAGGTGTGTGGTAACCATTTCCCTTTCAGGGAGTACCAGTGTTAGGCGACTCTCACAACAGTATGAGTCTGACATATTAGCAGGTATGTAGTTCCAAGTCCGTTGGTTACAAGTAAAAAACCATCCTGTGGGCAAAATGATGTTAGCATACACATAACTGATAGACTCTGGCTAGTTACATTTCCAAGTCTCTTTCCTGGGGCTCAGGCAATGGTGATGTGGCCCTTTGGCTGTGGCGCAGCCTGGCACAGGGCATGCTTGGGCTGATGGCCACTCGGGGTGTGTAGAAAGTGACTGCATCAGCAGGCAAAATCTTTGTCACCTGAGTACCCCAGTTCGCGTAAGTTGCGTATGTGATCCGGTGATGGTGCCCAAATGCGCGCAGCCATTCAATGTCCTCAGCCTGCTCTCCCGGTGCGCGGTAGACTGGGATAAGGCATGTGCTCAACAAAGAAGCAGTGTCCGTGGTCTGCTTCAAGCAAAAGTCCGACTGGTTGACAAGTCCGGCCAGTCTTTCCCAAATGTTGTACTGGAGCCTGGCGGTTAGGTCCCTGCCAGGTGTTAAGTCCCCATAAGAAGCTTGAACCCCTCCCCCCATAAGTAAGGAAAGGATCAAAACGACCATTAGGGAATTGTAGATGATTTGAGCTAACACTGCAGCCACCATGTTTTGTGGAGTGGGCTCAGTGTTTTGCTCACTCAGGATGGACATGGTATTGTCACGCAAGGTTTTGACCATCCCCCAGGTCACTCTCGGCTCCTCCATCCTGGGTTGCCTCGGCCGATGTCACTTGCCTTGTCTCCGTTCCGCCATCAGGTTGATTTCTCCCATCTCTGACAGCGGGTCCGGGAAGGCACGTTTTCACGCCATGTGGTTCGAAGTACGGCTTCACACAGTGGGCTGGAATCCAGATGGTATCTGTAGGAGACATAATTGCTGCATACCCTCTCCCCCATGTTACCAGGGGCACCGGACCCTTCTAAGAGGGATCCGGCTGCACTCTGTAATGAACCATGGGGCGCAGGAGAGCTTCTTTAGTGTCCTGTTTACCTGTTCGACAATGGCTTGTCCTTCGGGATTGTACGGAATGCCAAATGTGTGCTTTACAGCTCAAGTCCCTAGAAACGTAGCTAGCTGTTTGGAACTATAAGCTGGTGCGTTGTCAGTCTTCAAGTAGCCTGGTTTGCCCATGGCCACGAAGCATGACAATAGATATTGCTCTATATGAGTCGCAGTTTCTCCCTTCTGAGCCGTGGCCCAGACGAACTGCAAGAATGTATCAATGGAGACGTGCATGTATTGCCATCTCCCAAATTGTGGAACATGTGTGACGTCCATTTGCCAAATTTGGTTAGCTTCTGTCCCTCATGGGTTTACCCCGCACGAGGGCCCGCCCGGTGTTCCTACACATTGTGGGCAAGAACGCACGATGCCTTTTGCTTGTGACAATGGCAGGTTAAACTGCCTTGCTAGTGCCTTGGCATTCTGATGAAAGAATGCGTGGCTCTGAATCGGGGTCATAAAGACACCTGAAGCTAATTTTTGATGCATTTCCTTTGCGGCCACATCGGCTCTGCTATTGCCTTTGGAGATGGGACCAGGCAGACCCTGGTGGCTCCTAATATGGGCTACATAGGGTGCTTCTCTGTGGTTACGCAAATGAAATTGCATGGTCAAGATTAGACTTAGCAAGTTCTTGTCTATCGCAGGGGTGATGTAAGCAGACTGTGAATCAGATTCCTAATGTACTGACTATCCGTAATAATATTCAGTGGCTCCCAGGTGAACGTTCTTAAGGCAAGGTTCACTGCTGCCAGCTCCGCTCTCTGTTTTCTGATTTCTGCAGAAGTGTCAGCAGCATTTTCCACGTCTGCCCTTCGAGCCAAGTGAGAACTCCATATGTTTTTCCCCCATCAGTAAATACTGTCCTGGCCCCCTGAAGGGGAATCAAGGAGAACATTTCTTGCAACCTGACTGTCCGCATTTGAAGTGAAACTAGTCTGGGGTCTTTTGGCAAGTGGTATGCCAAACTACCTGCAAACCCTTCTAACGCGACTGGGAGACTGTCCCCCAGCTGCATTAGCTGTTGCGTTTGCTTTTTGGTAAACGGCACAACTATCTTGGCCAAATCATGGCAGGAAATATCCCTCACTCTCAGCCTTCCCTTATGAAGGATCGTGGCTACCAGCTCTTGCGGAGGAACGATATTCCTGGAGGAGGAATTTGGCAAATACACCCACTTCACTATCCCCCCCCCCCCCCCCCGCTGGAGTCTGTCCCTAGAGCTTCTGCGAACGTGGTGCCTTTTCTAACTATGTACAGGTTCAGGACGGGGGCATGTGGCCCCTGGCTGATTCTGTCTACCCATCGGTGGCTGAGAATGCAGTTTATTTCCTGGAGAGTAAGTTGAACCTCTCGTGGAATTTGAATTCGATCAGCCGGCTGTTTTCCTAGCGTTAGCAGTGAAAAGAGCGGCTTTAAGAGATCGGTATTGATTTTAAAATATGGCCTTGCCCAATTATTGCCCAATTAATGCCGCCCTGAGTCGGGTTCTGCCTGAGTGGGCGGCATATATAAATATGACTATTAAATTAAATTAAATTAAATTAAATTAAATTAAATTAAATGTTTCCTAAGATTTGTTGGAGTTCCACTAACGTGACTGAATCCTTAATATGGATCTTAGGCAGCACTGGAGCTGCAAAAGATCAGAGTAACCGATGCCTTAGATAAGAATAGGGTTCAGTTCTCTGTACTTTCTCAGGAGCAATTACCAATCCTTTTCCCCCCAATGTACTTTGGAGGTCACGAAACACGTCGCTGCCCAATTGGGGCACTGTGATCAATATGTCATCCATGAAATGGCAAACTAAGACTTTGGGGTGAAGGTTCCGGAACTTTTCCAATGCCCCGTGGACATAAATTTGGCACAGGGTCGGTGAGTTGAGCATTCCCTGTGGTAAAAATTTCCACGCGAAACGTTGGGTTGGTTCCCTATGATTGGTGACTGGCACCGTAAAAGCGAACCTTTCCTTGTCCCTAGGATCTAAAAGGATGGTATAAGCCTACGATTAGGATCTCCCACTCCTTGGGGATCATATTTGGGTTGGGAGTGCCACATTGAAGCGGTCCCATGGGTTGGATGCACTTATTGATTTCCCTTAAATCGTGGAGAAGTCGCCATTTTCCGGACTTCTTTTTAATGACAAAAATCGGTGAATTCTAAGGATTGGTTGATGGTTCTATGTGTCCCGCATCAAGGTGCTCTTTAACGAGCTGTTTTAAAGCCTCTAATTTTCCCCCAACAATCAGCCACTGTTCCACCCATACCAGCTCATCTGTTAACCATTTAAGCAGTAGGGCCATTACCCGAAAGTTAGGGTGGTGCAATACTGCTGCAGAATGTCCCTCCCTCAGAGGTTGATGGGCACATTTAAAATATGCGGCTGGATTACCGCCATGCTGTCTGCCCCCGGGATGGTGACCTCTACCCAGTCTTGCCCTCTGTATGCTTCCTGGACTCCTCCTACCCCCCATCTGAAACTGGTTCTATGGCCCACTCGGGAAGGGGGGCGCTACAATTTCCTGCTAATCATGGTGATGTCAGCTCCGGTGTCTAACAGACCATCAAAAGGTCTTTTGTTCAAAAATACCTTAATGACAGGTCACTGTTTCCACTCTGTGTTCTTTTCCACTGTCGCTATGATCTGCTATCCTTCTACTGCTCCTTCCTCTCTTGGGCGATCTGTCGACCTGAATCCTAAGCCTTCTCTGACCACTTCCTTGGCCCTGCCTGGCAGATGACAAGGAACCATGATCAGTTGCGCCATGGAATCTCCTTTGCTAATTGTCTGGGGTAGATGCGTCCACAGCTGGACTTTGACTATTCTGGTGTAGTCAGAGTTTATGACTCTCGGGACCATGAAGATCCTGTTTTTCCCTGCACTACTTTGAGGCAAGACTAACCCTACTGTGCCTTGGGGCAGGGGACCCTTGTACTGGGTGTTAACTAGATGGACTGAGCCTGGCAGGTCGCATGTAACGTCCTCCTGGCCTTCTAGGTCTAACCCTGCGCTGCCCTTGGTTTCTGCCTGTGCCTTGGAAATGCTGGGAGTGATGTTGGGAGTGCCTATCGGGATGTCCACTCTGGAGCTTCCAGTGCGGCTGTCGTCTCTATTTGGACCGGGGCTAGAGAAACACCCATGGTCCAGTTTCCTGAATTGGGGCAATGGTTGGCCCAATGGAAGCCGTTGTGGCACCTGGGGCATTGGGTGGATGGCATGGATGGGCGGCCCGCTGGTTTGCCGCCCCCTTTTTTACGGGGTTGGCTCGACCTGCAGTCTCTGGCAAAGTGCCCTCCCTTGCCGCACCGGTAGCAAGCTCCCTTGGGTGAGTTCCACCCTTGTACTGCCACTGCTAATAGCCCCATTTTATAGGAGTCTGTTCCAACATCAGCACAAGCTCTGATCATGTCAGTAAGCGTCAGATCAGTTCTATGACCCATTGCCTGCAAGATTTTGCGGCAGTCGAGGTTAGCGTTGTTTTTTGCCAGCTTCATCATAAGCTCCTCTTGTGCCTCCTGATTATCTATCTGCCTACTGATTGCTTCCTCTAGTCTGTTAATGAAATCCATGTAGGGTTCTTGCGCTCCATGCATGATGGATATATAGTTCTTAGCATCTTTGCCGGTGGCTGGCACCTTAAGGTACGCCTTGAAGGCGACTTCAGAAGCCAGTTGGAGAATGGCTGCTGGCAGGACGGACTGCGTTTGGGTGGTGTCGAACTGTCCCGAGCCATATAATTGCTTGGGAATTACTGCTCCCCCTATCCTGGGAGCCCTAGCCTGCGCTTCCAACCGATACTCGCTGTCCCACAAAATATACTGGCTGGGGTTCAACATCATCCGCATCGTGACCTTCCAGTCATGAGGGATGAGTGTGGTGGCTTCCCACAGCTGTTGGAGCATGCCCCTTGTGATTCTGCTCTGGAGCCCTGTATCTGTGATGGATTTGCGGATTTCCACAAGCAATTTGTATGGAATAGGCATGTATACCACCACTTGATTGCCCGTGAGGGCGTCCATCTCTAAGCGGACTGGACATAGTTGTTGAAGCTCAGCCAGTTCCTCAGCCGGCAATTCCCCTTTGCGTGATTCCTCCTCTGCCATTAACTGTAGGGGACTCTTGGTGGCCTGGGAAGTGCCTGCGTTTCCTAGGCTTCCGCCCGCTCCTGCGGCCTCTGCAGTTGCCGTAGAAGGGGAGTCCCCCATGCCCCCGTGTCTAAACTGGATGGTTGGATAGAGACTCGCTGGGGCAGATGGTTCTATGTACGCTAGGGGTTTCTTGGAACAATGATCGAAACAATGCTGTCACTCAGCATTCCTCATGCATGCATACCACAATACCATCCCGTACACTAGGAATCACAAACCAAGAAAGAAAGAAAGAAAATTCTTAGTTTTGAAACAACATTTCCTATATTATGGAAAATTATACCATGGCTCCCACTCAGCCTTTTCTGCCACATCTCCTAGCACACACACCTATGCACACACATTTTTATTTTTTATGATTCACTGCCAGAAATATGCACTGATGAGGACTTAAGTTTGGCCAATGACAAAGCCAAGCAAGTGGCTTCATTTTGGCAGTCCAGGGTTTGGTCAGGGTACAAAAGAAGAACAACTGAAAATAAAGCCTGGTGAATTTGTTAATGTTTGCTGGCTATACTGTAACTTTTCAGTTGGTCATAATGGTTGAACTTACAGCAAAACAAACACAGCATGCTTTTTGTTTGTTTTGTATACTAACATGGAGATGGGAAGAGGCAACATCTGACAAACAAAGTCATTGCCTATTTTTGTATCTAAACAACCAATCAGCCAGCTAAATGTTTCTTCCTTCCAAAAGTAATTGCTTTCCACTGTATATATGCTGATCCCTGCGTGTCAGTGGTGTGTAGTTCAGTCTGTCTGTTGTTCTGTCTGAGTGGTTCAGTTATTCAGTCTACTTTTTTTATTCTTAATATGTTAGTCCCAGAAATATGGTAACTCAGTATCCTCTTGCAACCATCATTTGCTTGAAACATTTCTTCTTCTTTCTTTTTGCAACTAAGGGAAAGTGAACTACTGTATTATATATTTTTATCATCTACCTGACAACTTTATTTGAACTAAAGCCTTGCAAGCAAACACTTCTTTCCTTCTGTTAAAGCTGTGCCTGAGTATTTGTTCAATCATTGAACCAAGAGAAAAGAAAAGGGGAATTGAGGAGATCTTGGATTTCAAAGTATACAGCCTTAATCTTTGGTTACACGCCACCACCTTGCAAAGATTAACCAACACTAATAAAGGTACTCAGATCATGTCAGTTTTTTAAAAAGTAAAACAAATGTTCTGTACAAAATATTGTTTTTTCTAGTCTGAGCAAAATCATCTCCCCAAATATAATTTCTCCTACAGGTTCCCGCTTTTTGGACAAAAGAGATAGGTAGCACTATCTATATGTCTGACACACAAGAAGACTGCTAGCCACTTATTTTTAAGTCAGTGGTGCTATCAAATTAAAATACTGCATATGACCACTCAGAAGTATGTCTTGTAGAATTGAGCAGAACTTACTCTCAAGTTAGTGTGTACAAGACTGCAGCCTAGGCTTATGACATAGCAGACACACTTCTCTCTGACTTCCAAATGTCATGTGCTAATTGCACAACCACCTTCAACATATATCACACAAGATCTAAATGAGAGGCTTATACAAACAGGGAAATAACATTTTATGAATATATGTCAGCAAGAGTTACAATATAGTTTGAACTTCTTCACCCTTGACAAAATGTAACCTTAGTAAGATATTCCACCCATGCTTGGTCTGCTAGGAGCCAAACAGATGAGCAGTTAATTGAGTGACTTACCATGTAAGTGAGAAGAGAGAGTGGAAGAGAGGCTTTAAGCCAGGGGTTCCCAACCTTTCCAAGCCGGGGGCCGGGTCATGCTCTCTCAGTCAGCGTCAAGGGCCAGATTGCCATTTTGCTCTGCCTGCACGATGGGATGGCCATTTTGCCTCAACAGCTTCAAAGGGGTGGCCATTTTGTTTCTCAAATGCCTTTGGAGAGTGGGGGGGGGGGTGTACATGAAATGGTGCCACAGATCTTGTAGGAATCGGGGCCGCTAGGACGGCCGTTGGGTCCCGGAGGAGACTGATCAAGGAACGACACGAGGCAATATGAAGCGAGATCAGATCAGTGGTTTATTGAGGAAAAGGCATCATCATTTATAGATCAGAAGGCAAGGCAGGAAAAACCGTCATCTGACAGAAAATCACATCACCCATTTACTCAGGTTAATGGGGAATCTCTCTTGGGGAAGTTAATTAACTTGGGCAAACACTGACAGCAGAAAACCATTGTCTGAGGCTTAGGCTAGGGTAAATATGGCTTCTATTTGCACCAAAGATTAGGCTGATCTGAGGGTCAGTAATTGCCTAATGGGTAACGGGAGGTTAGCGTTCTGCCCTCTCAGCAGAACCGCCGGTCAGGTCAGATGTGGGTGAATAAACCCTTATGATTAATCCACCCCCCTTAATTTCCGTACTGGCAAGGGCCAGCGGCCAGGAGTCTGCTCGACTGGTTTAACCTCTGCCAAGGTTCTATGCCAATTGGGCATGCGGAATCCGCATCTCCCCTTTTCCTTTTACTTGGAAGCCTGACCGGCAACTCTGCGCAAGAGAGGCATCAGCTGATGAGCGGGAATGACGCTTCGGGGTTCCCCCCAGGAGAGACACCTGGATAGCAGTGAGGGAATATATTGCATGAAACAGCAGACTGCTATGCCTAGTATGATCACCCCCACAATCACCTTAAGTGTCGTCTGAAGCCACCCCCACGGAAGCCATGACCATAATGAATGCCACAACGAACTCCACCAATCTCCCCATGCAGAACCCTTTTTGATGTTCTTGACTAGGGTGTGGAGGTCCGTGAGCTGGCTCTGTACCTTACGGGAGTTATCAGTGAGATTGAAGCAACACATGCCATGAACAGATTCGCAACCCAAGTGATGCAACAATAAAAGATAGTCTATAGCTGCCCGATTGTAAAGGATGGCATGGCGAAGCTCTGCCTGCTCCTGGTTGAGCAGCGCTATTGCTGAGGAGGTATGGTTAATGGCTTTAGCTAAACCGCAAGCCAATTGACCAATTCTCCGAGCGTTGCCGACGGCTAAGCCTGGCACGCCAAGTATGCTGACTGCCAACGAGACGTATTCGGCTGGGCTAAGAACCCTAATGTTGCTATCACATGAGCTGTCTAACTGGGTGGCACGAGCGTGTCGTATGGGTGCGGAAACATCAGAAACATTTGTGCTTGGGACAATCCTATCCTTAGTGGGGAGCAACAGTGTCAAACGACTGATACAACATGTGGAATCTGATACATTTGCAGGAATGTAGTTCCAAGTGTACTGGTTACATGTAAAGAACCACCCTGAAGGTAGGGTAACATGAGCATACATTGAGCCAAGTGTCTCTGGTTTATCACAAGTCCAGTTGCTGCTGCCAGTGTCGAGGCAGCGGCGCTGAGTTCGGCCGACTGCAGCGCAGCCGACCATTCGTGCACAAGTAGAGTTCGGGCTGACTGCCACTCGAGGAGTGTGGAGAGTGGCTGCGTCAGCCGGCAAGGTCATTGTCAGCTGCATTCCCCCCCAGCGAGCGTATGCGGCGAAGCTCGCAGGGAGGTGCGGACCGAAAATCCGCTTCAGCAGCCAGTCGCCATCCCTGGTGCATGCATCCAGAGTGTGGCACACAGGGATGAGGCAGGTGCCCAAGATTGAGGCAGAACCAATGTCCTGCTTCAGGCAAAAATCGGACTGGTTGACGAGACCCGCCAACCTTTCCCACAAGTTGTAATGCATCCGGGCTGAAAAATCTTCGCCTGGCATCAAGCCGTTGGCCTTTAGTGAAACTGCCTGGACGCCTCCCCCCGCAAGTAGGGAGAGGATCAGGATGACGGTGAATGCCACGGAGTTGGCATTAATCTGGGCAAAGACTGCGGCTACAAAATTCTCCGGTGTTGGCTCCCTCTCCTCACGTCGGAGGGCGTCCTGGGCCTCACTGCAAAGGGTCTTGACCATCCCCCAGGTGATCCTTGGCTCTGTCGTCCACAGTCGCCGTTTCTCCCGCCGGGTCCCCTCGGTCAGGGTGAGGTCCTCCATCTCCGGGATCGGACTCGGGTTGGTCTGGGTCCACGCCATGTGGTTCCAAGTGAGGTTTAACACACCGAGCTGGAATCCAAACGACACGTGTAGGAGACATAACTGCAGCATACCCTCTTCCCCAGGTTACGAGTGGTGCTGGGCCCCTCCAGGAAGGGTCCGGTGGCACCCGGTATTGGACCATCGGCCGCGGGAGAGCTTCCGAACGGCGGAAGTGTTTCTCCTGCGGTGTGCAATCCGAAAAAACATTAAGGTGATTGTATGTGAACAATACCTTATTCAGACAATGCTGTGCCTGACCCTGTGACTTGGGGAGGGCTGGTGGCTCCCCCCTTTCTGTTTGTTTGTCAATATAGGACTTGAGTGTCCGATTGACTCGTTCCACAATCGCTTGCCCTTGCGGATTGTAAGGAATGCCAAAAGTATGCTTAATGTCCCAGGTGGCCATGAAGGCGGCCAGCTGCCTGGAGCTGTAGGACGGGGCGTTATCGGTTTTAACGTGCCGTGGCTTGCCCATTGCCGCGATGCAGGAAAGGAGGTGCTGCTCCACGTGGGAAGCAGTCTCCCCTTTCTGCGCTGTGGCCCAAACGAAATGTGAAAAAGTGTCTATGCAAACGTGCATGTACTGCCATCTGCCAAACTGCGGAACATGCGTGACATCCATTTGCCACACCTGGTTAGCCTCTGTCCCTCGTGGGTTGACCCCCCATGAGGGCCCCCCCGGTGCCCCTGCGCAATGCTGGCAAGAGCGAACTATGCCTTGGGCTTGAGAAAGTGGCAGATTGAACTGTCTGGCGAGCGCCTTGGCATTTTGGTGAAAGAATGCATGACTCTGAATTGGAGTAGTGAAAACACCTAACACTGAACATTGCTGAATTTCCTTTGCTGCCACATCCGCTCTGCTATTGCCCACGGAAATCGGACCTGGTAGGTCTTGGTGACTTCGGATGTGGGCAATATAGAGCGCTTCCGTGCGGTTTCGCAAATGAAATTGAGCAGTGAGAAACAAACTCAGCAAATTCTTGTCTATCGCGGGAGTGATGTATGCTCCCGGTAGACTGTGAAGCAAATTCCTAACATACTGGCTGTCAGTAATGATGTTTAGGTGCTCTGTGGCGAAGGTGCGCAAAGCAAGGTTCACCGCTGCCAACTCTGCCCACTGCGCGGACTTCTGTGGAAGAGTTAACAGCGTGCGCTAAGCCTGGCCTTCCTGCCAAGTCAAGACACCATATGTGCGACCCCCATCCGTGAAAACTGTCCTGGCCCCCTGAAGCGGAACCAGCGAGAGCAATTCGAACAAGCTGACTGTCTGCGTTTGAAGCGAGACAAGTCTGGGGTCTTTCGGCAAGTGGTATGCCAAGCATCCAGTGAATCCCTCCAAAGCAATTGGAAGCGAGTCACCGAGCTGCATCAATTGCTGAACCTGCTCTTTGGTGAACGGGACCACGATCTTTGCTAAGTCGTGCCCTGAAATGTCCCTAGCTCTCAGCCTTCCGCGGTAAACCACCGCGGAGACCAATTCCTGGGGAGGAACGATGTTTCGGGAAGAGGTGTTCGGCAAGTACACCCACTCCATGATACTCGCCCCTTTCTCGGAGTCCACTCCTAGGGCTCCGGTGAACATGGATCCTGCCCGAACTATGTACAAGTTCAGGATCGGAGCATATGGCCCCTGAGTGATCCTGTCCACCCACCTTTGGCTGAGAATCTGGTTGACTTTCTCGAGAGCCAAGCGTGCTTCTCGAGAAATTCGTATCCGGTCTGCTGGCTGCTTACCTAATGTGAGCAGCGAGAAGAGCGGTTTCAAAAGATCCGTATCCAATCGGAAATACGGTCTGGCCCAATTAATATTTCCTAAAACCTGCTGCAATTCTACCAAGGTGACTGAGTCCTTCAAGTTGATTTGAGGCAAAACTGGTGCTGCGAAAGAGCGGAGAAGCCGATGACCCAAGTATGAGAAGGGCTCGGTTCTCTGCACTTTCTCCGGGGCAATGAGTAACCCTTTTTCCCCCAGGCTGGCCTGGAGGTCTGCAAACATTTCGCTGCCGAGTTGCGGCACCGCGACCAGGATATCATCCATGAAATGGCAAACTAAAGCTGTGGGATGAAGGCTTTGAAACTTTTCCAGTGCATTGTGAACATAAATTTGGCACAGGGTGGGCGAATTGAGCATGCCCTGTGGCAAAAATTTCCACGCGTAACGCTGCGTGGGCTCGCTGTGGTTCACAACCTGCACCGTAAAGGCGAACCTTTCCCTGTCCCTGGGGTCTAGGGGAATGGTGTAAAAGCAATCCTTGAGATCTACAACTAGGATCTCCCACCCCTCGGGAATCATATTTGGATTTGGGATGCCGCATTGAAGCGGACCCATTGGCTGTATGCATTTATTGATCTCTCTGAGATCGTGGAGGAGTCGCCACTTCCTCGACTTCTTCTTAATGACAAAAATAGGCGAATTCCAAGGACTAGTGGACTGCTCTATGTGTCCTGCGTCTAGCTGTTCTTTAACTAGTTGCTTTAGGGCGACTAATTTCTCTCCCACTACCGGCCATTGTTCCACCCAGACCGGCGTATCGGTGAGCCATTTAAGTGGCAATGCCATTACCCGAAGGTAAGCATGGCACCGTACTGCTGTAAAATGTCTCACCCCCAAAGGTTGATGTGCACGTCCAGAATGTGCGGCCGAATGACCGCCATGCCGTCAGCCTTTGGAATCGTGACTGTCACTGTCATTTAGGAAGCTCCTAAATGCTTCCTGGATGCCGCCTACCCCCTACACATCGGAGACCGGCTCAATGGCCCACTCCCGTGGCCACTGGCTTCTGCTTATCACGCTCACATCAGCTCCGGTATCTAACAACCCTGAAAATGATCTTTTATTCAGAAATACCTCAATAACTGGGCGCTGTTTCCACTCAATGTTGGTCTCCACTGTTGCTAAGACCTGGTATCCTTGCACTGCCTTACTGGCGCTCGAGCGGTCTGCTGACCCGGACTCTGAGCTGTCCCTGAGCCTTCCCTGGCTATCTGCTGGTGAGTGACAAGGAACCATAATCAGTTGCGCTAATGTGTCTCCTTTGTGAATTGTCTGGGGTAAGTGCGTCCAAAGCTGAACTTGGAGAACGCCTGAAAAATTGGAGTCAATGACTCCTGGAATTACAAGAATTCTGCGTGCTCCTGCTACACTGCGAGACAAAACTAAACCTATAAAGCCCTTGGGCAGTGGACCCATGTACTGGGAATCCACCAGATAGACCGTGCCTGGCAGGTCGCATGTAACGTCTGCCTGGCAAGTCAATTCTAGCCCTGTACTGCTCTTGGGGCTGGCCTGTGCCTTCGCAATGCTAGGAATGTGACCAGAATCTAGTCTAGCTCTGGCGAGCTCTGAGCGAGGGAAGCCTCTGTTTGGACCGGGGCCAGAGACGTGCCCGCGTTCCGGTTTCCCGAACTCGGACAGTATCTGGACCAATGGTAGCCTTTCTTACATTTCGGACACAGGGTGTTTGGAGCCTTGGAACGGCCGGAATTTTGTCCGCCTCCCTTGGATCGGCACTCCCTAGCGAAGTGACCGACCTTGCCACAATTGTGACATGCCCCTTGATTTTTATTCTTAGGTCTTCTACCCCCTTGCACCGCTGCTGCTAGCAAACCCATTTTATAGGATTCTGTGCCAACGTCGGCGCAAGCTCTAATCATGTCCGTGAGAGTCAAGTCGGGACGATTGCCCAGTGACTGCAAGATTTTACGGCAGTCTAAATTGGCATTATCTTTGGCCAATTTCATCATGAGCTCTTGTTGGGCTTGCTCATTATCTATCTGCCTACTGATCGCTTCCTCTAAGTGATTGATAAAATCCATGTAGGGCTCCTGGGCTCCCTGTTTGACTGCGGTGTAATTCTTGGCCGCTTTGCCAGTTGCTGGAACCTTGAGAAAAGCCTTGAAGGCAGCCTTGGCTGACATCTGAAGAGTGGCTAGTGGCAAGTTGGTCTGCGCATCAATGGATTCGAAGGCACCTGAACCATATAGCTGGTCAGGAAGTACTGCGCCTCCCATCCTAGCAGCCCTTGTCTGAGCCTCGAGGCGGTACTCGCTGTCCCATAGCAAATACTGGCTGGGGTTGAGCATCATCCGCATGACGGACTTCCAGTCGTGCGGGATGAACATGGTATTCTCGCACACTTGCTGAAGCGTGCCCCTAGTGAACCGACTCTGGAGTCCTGTCTCTGAAATGGCCTTCCGTATAGCCATGAGAAGCTTATATGGGACTGGTGAATGAACTACCTTCTGGGCCACTGTGAGGGCATCCAATTCCAAGCGAATTGGACAAATCTGACTAAGCTCAGCTAGTTCTTCTGCTGGCAAATCCCCCTTCTTGATCTCTTCCTCAATTGTGCGCTGAAGGGCACTCTTGGTCTGGGAGCCTGTAACTGTCAGAGAAGCGCCTGCGCTCCTCATTCCATGCATTCCGTCGGTGACGTCTGCAGCTGTCACCGAGGGAAAGCTCCCTACACTACTCTGCTTAAACTGCAATGACGGATAGAGCGCAGTGGGCACCGATGGCTCGACTGGCACTGGGGGTTCCTTGGCCATTACCCGGACTGGTTCTATCTCCGCTAAGAGCTTCCTACATTTACTCCATGTGCGAATTACGCCCTCAGGAGCTTTCGGGGGTTGCTGAATGCAGTCTCCTATCTGATCCCAAAGCTGAAGGGTTAACGTACCTACTTCTGGGTAAAGCAGGCAGTGTTCCCTTAGGTACACCAAAAGTCTCGGTAGCTCTCGGCTGTGAAAACGTAACTGAAATACCCTGGCCAGGATTTTGAACTCCTCTTCATGAGTTCTTTGGCTAGCGGACGGACGCTGTCGCTGAGGACAGGTCCCCATATTACCTGCGGGGGTTCTCCGAAGATTCCTCCTCGGGACGAGTCGACGCGTCTTTTGGGCCAGGTAATAGGTTTTGGTGACGATTCTTTGGGTAGAGCTCGGAGCGTGGTCCCCTACCACGGGCCCTCGGTGGCCTCTGCGATATCAGGGGTTCACAGCTGACCCTGAGCGGAACGCGTTTTTCCGTAACCTGCAAGCCACCGCGAAAGTCGGGAGCAAGCTGTAGGATGCCTCTTCTGAAATGCCTCGCCGCAGGGCGGTCTTCCCGACCGGCTGGCTTACTGGCCGGGCTGCCGGGCTGTCCTCCGGGACGATCGGACGCGGTTCAAGCACAGAACCGGACCGTGTGATCGCTTACTCTCGAGTAGATCACGTCGGGGTCACCAGGTGTAGGAATCGGGGCCGCTAGGACGGCCGTTGGGTCCCGGAGGAGACTGATCAAGGAACGACACGAGGCAATATGGAGCGAGATCAGATCAGTGGTTTATTGAGGAAAAGGCATCATCATTTATAGATCAGAAGGCAAGGCAGGAAAAAACCGTCATCTGACAGAAAATCACATCACCCATTTACTCGGGTTAATGGGGAATCTCTCTTGGGGAAGTTAATTAACTTGGGCAAACATTGACAGCAGAAAACCATTGTCTGAGGCTTAGGCTAGGGTAAATCTGGCTTCTATTTGCACCAAAGATTAGGCTGATCTGAGGGTCAGTAATTGCCTAATGGGTAACGGGAGGTTAGCGTTCTGCCCTCTCAGCAGAACCGCCGGTCAGGTCAGATGTGGGTGAATAAACCCTTATGATTAATCCACCCCCCTTAATTTCCGTACTGGCAAGGGCCAGCGGCCAGGAGTCTGCTCGACTGGTTTAACCTCTGCCAAGGTTCTATGCCAATTGGGCATGCGGAATCCGCAAGATCTGATCCTTAGGTTGGGAACCCCTGCTTTAAGTCCTCCTCTCCATAAATGTGACAAAAACAACAACAACACACATATAGAGGGTGCAAAAATATATACACATTTTTAGAGATTTTATCTATATCTTACTTTTCAAAGTTGAATTAAATTATGGTAGCAATGTGTCATATGGCATTTAGTCAGAAGAATGCAAGCGCGGCGCCAAAATGGCCGCCGCGCTCTTTGCGGGCCCCCCCCACAGGACGAAGGATCCGGGTAGTTTAGGGCGTGGCCAGCTCCCTTATAAAAGGGGTGGCCACGAGGCAGCCACGCTGCCATTTTACCTAAGCGACGGAGCGGAGAAGTTTTTCCCCTGTGTCTCCGTCGCTCCTTACCTTGCGGGAAGCCTTTTGGCGGCGAATCTTCTTTTCGGCTTCCTTTCCTGGGATTGAGATGCCTTCGAAGAAGAAGGCAGCTTCGAGTGCGGCTCGAGCTGTGAGGAGGCGCAACCCGGGTCGGAGGACCACGGTGTCGCCTCCCCAGCAGCCGCCTGTCCAGGCCCCCGCCGGGCCCGGCGGAATGGGGTCCATCGCCCCTTGGCCGGACGCGGGGGATCCGAATGCGGGCGCGGCAGGGGCTCCGGCCCGCGGCCCGCGAGCGGTGGACACCGCTAATCTCTCTGCCCATCCTGTTGGGCCTGCCTCTCTTCCTCCTGGGCCTTCTAGCCTGGGCGGGTGGTGTGGTCCCCTACCTTGGCAGGTTCCTGCACCGACCCTACCGGGCTTCGGTGTTGGGCAATGGCCCTATTCGGGTCCTGGGGTACAGGGACCTGTACCCGCACCTGGACTTGGTGGGCCGGCCGGCCCTTGGCCCCAGATCGACGTGCAGGCTTTACTGGCCCGCCTGACGGCCCTCGAAGCGTCTTTAGCTCGGGCCAGCCAGGCTGGGGCTCCCTTTGGCGTCCCTTTTGCGGCGCCGTCGGCGGGAGGACAACAGGCGGCGGGCAGGGTTGAGCTGCCTCAGCCGGGTGGCGTGGCTTCGGCCACTGCCCCACAGCTCCCCAGCCAGCAGACGAGTGCAGGTCAGGCCCCGATGATGAGCTCTATGTCGGTCGTGAGCTCCGACGCCCCCAGTGGGCCAGAACCCCCGGTGGGGGCGGCCCACGGGGGTGCAGCATGTGAGTATACGGTCCAAGCCAGTACACCTGCACACATTGCTTCTATGGGGGGAGCTTTTCAATGGCCTTGGCCTCGCTCGGGTGGTGCGGTGGCACAGCAGCCGGCAACCCACTCGGCGACGGTAACTGCCACCCAGGGCACCGGGGTGGGTACTTTTTCTCACACTGCGGGGAATGTACTGGGGGTGGCTGGTTTAGCTCAGGCCCCTTTCCCGGTGTCTGTGGTGCCTTTTTCGGCCTTACCAACTGCGGGGTACTCCCTACCACTGGGTGACCACTTGGCCCAGGCCACCAAAGAAAAGATTTGGCGGGGGGAGTATGTAGATATCTTCTCACTCCTGAACAGAGAGCCCACCAAGGAGGAAAGGGAGGGACAGGATGAGAATGATAAGGAGCAGGCACGTCGTCGTAAGCCGCCACGTACCTGGGCCAACTGGCTGCCGGCTTATTTAATTTACATGGCAGTGTATCTTAGGGCGCGGCCGGAGTTGGCTATTCCGATGGTCCAATATTTGGACAACATATACAGGGCAATGGTTGATTTCCCGGGCCCTTCGTGGCTTGCTTATGACGAGGAATTCCGTATGCGGATTCCCCTCCACCCGGAGATGAGGTGGGATGAGCCGTGCCAGAGGCTTTGGCTTCTGTACATGACGCCCACGCGCCCCGCGCCAGGGGACAGATACCATTGTGGACATGCGGTTCAGCGAGCTGTCCCAGCACAGGTTACCCGCCAAGTGGCGGGGCAGGGGGTTCCAGCCCGCCTGCTGTGCTGGGCTTTCTCGTCCAATGGTTCCTGCAATAAGAAGAATTGCAAATACAGGCATGAGTGTCCCACATGTTCGGGCCCCCACGCAGCCTCCGCCTGTCCCAGGCCTGGGGGGACAAGGGGCAGAGGAAGGGGCGGACAGTGGGCTGGCAAGGCTGCCACAGATGGAGCTGGTTCACCGAAAGGCCCCCTCCCCAATTAAGGTGGACATGTTGGAGCGTTGGCTCACAGTGTACCCGAAGGGAGAGGATGGGGAGTATCTCCTTCAAGGCTTTAAGTACGGGTTCCGCATCCCTTTCATGGGTGATAGGTCCCCTCAGGATGCCCCCAATCTTTTGTCCCTCAAGGGGAGGGAGGAGGTAGCGGCTGCCAGTATCAGGAAGGAGTTAGATGCGGGCAGGGTCGCCGGCCCTTTCCCTTCACCCCCGTTTCCCAACCTTAAGGTGTCGCCCCTAGGCTTGGTTCCCAAGAAGTCTCAAGGCGAGTTTTGCCTTATTCATCATTTATCCTACCCAGCCGGCCGGTCGGTCAATGACGCTATCCCTGATGACCTTTGTTCAGTCAGATATACGTCTTTTGACCACGCGCTGCGCATGGTGCGCTCGTGTGGCCCGGGTGCCCTGTTGGCCAAGTGTGACATTAAGTCGGCCTTTCGCCTCCTGCCGGTGCACCCGGGTGACTTTGAGTTGCTGGGTTTCAAATTTCGGGGCGAATATTATTTTGATAAGGCCATGCCTTTTGGCTGTTCCATATCATGCTCGGCCTTTGAGCGTTTTAGTACCTTCTTAGAGTGGGCTTTCGTCCGCAGGTCAGGGTCCCGGTCTGTAGCCCATTACCTGGATGATTTTTTATTCGGGGGTGAACGGGGCTGGGACACGTGCGCACGTCTCCTTAACACATTTCAGACGCTAATGGAGGAACTCGGTGTCCCTTTAGCGCCCGAAAAGACCGAGGGCCCATCTACCAAGTTAGTATTCCTGGGGGTGGAGATTGACACGTTAGCGCAGGCTTCTAGGTTACCGGAGGATAAGGTGTCCAGGATAGTGGCCCTTATCTCGGAGTTGATGGCCAAGCGCAAGGCATCACTGAGGGAACTGCAGGTGCTACATGGTCACCTGAATTTCGCTTGCAGGGTGGTCGCTCCGGGCAGGGCTTTTGCTCGACGCTTATGCGACGCCATGGCAGGGTTATCCAGGCCTCACCACAGAGTTAGACTTACCCGGGGTACCAGGGCAGACATGTTTGTCTGGTTACAGTTCCTGAGGGAGTTCAATGGGGTCTCATTTTGGAGGTCTGACCTCCTGGCATCCCCCAATTTTCAGATCCAGTCTGATGCCTCAAGATCCCTGGGTTATGGGATGTACTTCAATGGGAAGTGGGCCTATGGTGGGTGGCCACCGGCCTGGGCAGGCACGGATCGCCTGCGTGATCTCACATACCTTGAATTTTTTCCTATACTAGGGGCTTTGATGCTATGGGGCGAGGAATGGGCTAACTCGGTCGTGCATTTCTGGTGTGACAACGCTGCTGTTGTCCACATTGTTAATGCACAGACTTCCAAATCGCCCAGGGTTATGGACCTAGTGCGCCATTTTGTGCTGCGCTGCCTGTGCCTCAACGTTTTGTTCAGAGCCAGGCATGTCCCAGGGATTAATAATGATATTGCTGACGCTTTGTCCCGCCTGCAGATCTCCCGGTTCCGTGCCTTGGCCCCGGATGCGGAGGAATTTCCCTCGCCACTCCCGGACGAGATATGGACCATTGGCAAGGAGAGGTGAACCGGGCGATTGGCCTGTCACTAGCGCCACGCACGCGTAAGGCGTATCAACAAGCATTTAATTCTTTCAGGGCATTTGCTGCTCAATTTCACCTGCCAGAGACCTGGCCTATCCCGGTTGACCATGTTCTGCGGTTCATGGTCCACCTGCATGCTCTCGGCCTCGCACCTCGCACCATAGCATCCAAGCTCTCGGCGCTGGCTTTTATGGCCAAAGTAGGGGGTCATGTGGACAGCACCTCTGACTTCCGTGTGAGACATGTTTTGGAGGGGTGGGTGCGCGAGCGTGGGCGTTGCCCGGACGATCGGCACCCTATTTCCCCAGGGGTTCTTACCCAGTTGGCCCGGGGCTGGCCAAGCCTCTGTTTTGATCATTATGAGGCAGCCCTTTTTCATCCAGCCACAACGGTGGCATTTTTTGGAGCGCTCCGGATCAGCGAACTTGTGATGCTGTCTAAGGCGGATGCAAGTTGTAGGGCACTGGAACTCGGAGATGTATATGTTGCCAAAGACTGGGCCCAGTTGAGGATACGTTCCTCCAAGTCAGATCAGCATGGCGTAGGCAGTGGTGTAAGACTGCTACGGTGTTCTTTGGCAGACATCTGTCCGGTTGGTGCCCTACAGGAGTTCCTGGCACTGCGTGGTGTGCACCATGGCCCGTTTTTCTGTCACCAAGATGGGTCTCCCCTTACTAAATTTCAGTTTTGGAAGGTGACAGGCAGAGCCCTCGCCAGGGTGGGCCTACCAGGTGCCCGTTATGGCACACATTCATTTCGTATTGGGGCAGCCTCTACAGCAGCTGCTTTTGGGTACTCCGGGGCTGACATACGCAGCATGGGGAGGTGGGGCTCGCAATGTTTTCAGTTTTATGTGCGCCCACTTCCACCGTGAGTACCAATCCTATCACCTTACCTTCCTTTTTTCTTAATTTTTCTTACAGACCCTGGGTGTCGTGTTACACCGGTGACAGTATGGCTGGTGGGCCACAGCTATGTGCACAGGGCAGCGCGTTACGCTGCGGCGACAGAGTGGGGACCCCGGCTGGGACTGGGTGAACACGCCAGTCTCACATGGCATGGTAAGCCAGGGATGTTGTGGCGGGAGCTGCTGCCTTTCCTGTTTTCCAGCAGGAGTGCTGACCCGCCTGACATCCTCATCATACACCTTGGGGGCAATGATTTGGGTCAGGTCACCGGCTTATCGCTCAAGCATGCGATTTGCGGGGACCTTGCTTACTTGCACTACGTCTGGCCTGCCACAACCCTGGTTTGGTCGGACATGATTCCGCGACATTCTTATAGAGGGGGCATTGACCTCCTGGCCCTTGACCGCGCTAGGCGCGCGGTCAACGGGGCGGTGGCGCCGTTCCTTGCCGACAAGGCTTGGGGACGGGTCAGTCGTCACCCCGCTATTAGCCTACGAAATTACGACTTGTATGCAGGGGATGGGGTCCATCTGTCGCGAGGAGGTATGGACCTCCTGTTGGGTGATTGGCGAGCAGGCCTGTTGACCGAGCTGACGGTCTGGGGGGGGCGTCAGGCCTTCTTTGAAGCCCCTCCGTGTGGCGGGTAGCACTGGTAAGGTAAACAGTATGACCCACAGGTATCCGGCAGGTTCGCAATTGACTGGACAACACTAGACAGGAACAAATTAGTTAAACGTTGTCCGGTCAACGACGAACCAGGCGACGGGGTGATGGCGATAGCTAGCCAGCATGCATCACCCCGTGATTTTACGGATACGAGTCAGAGGGTGGGGTCATGAGTTAGATATTGACTACGGTCAACAATTTGTTTGTTGTCAACAAACAAATTGATACAAATTGATACATTGTAACCAATTGCCGTTGGCAATTTTGGGGTGGTACCTTACCAGTGTTACTTCGGCCTGCTTGCCTTAAGAATTATGATTGGTCGTTTTACCAATACAAATTTATAATTCGGATTAGGGCATTGAATCAATAAATGTGGCCCTATGCTGTTATCCACTTTCAATGTTGTCTGAGTCCGTTATTGGGGGGGTGCGCCTGCAATGAATGCTGGTGTCACCATGCGACAGTAGGACTATCAAAGAAAATGGCGGAAGCAATTTGCCAGGAGACTGAATAGGACAAAGAGGTGTGGTTGACTTCCGCCCTATGTTATCCTGACTTAAAACCTATTGACCTCTACCTATGGGGGACCTTAAAGGATGTGGTGTACTGTAGAAAAGCGGCTACACTGGCAGTACTTCAGGAAGGAATTGAAATGACATGTGCAGGAATACAAGTGGACACTTTGGTCAACGTTGCTCAACAGTAGTTTGCAGTAATCAGTAGTGTCTGAATGTAACTACTTTGAGCACCTCTTGTAATTGCAGAAGTCAAACATGACTTGTATTCATCTTTTGTTATTGGTATATATTGAGCAATACAATTTTAATACAGTTTTCCCCCTTTCTTAAAATGTGTATACATTGTTTGGCACCCTATGTATATACTGACTTGTTTACTTTATTTCCCCACATTATATTCCTAGGCTTCTAAAGGCAGTACTGATGATTCTCCAAGCATACACATGCTACCCTTGCAACAAACCTATTTTTATTTATTTATTTATTTATATTTATATTTCAAATTTCTATGCCACCCAATCAGGCGAACCCGACTCAGGGTGGCTCACAATAGGATTAAAACATACATATTAAAAACAATTAAAACCCCAACATACCCACCCACCTATTAAAAATTAACCACATTTAAACTGCCTGCATTAAAAAGATGGGAAGGCTTCATTTTATAAGCCAACAGGCGGGGGCCACTCTTCCATCTGGGCCCCACACCTGCCCCACCAACCAGGTTTTTAATTCTTTTCTGAAAGGCAGCAGCTCCGTCTGCTCCCACAACTCTACTGGCAGGAGGTTCCACAAGGTCGGTGCAGACACAGAAAAGGCCCTCCTTCGTGTGCCGGAGAGGCGAGCCCCTCTGGCAGATGGTACAATAAGAGCGCTCCTCCGGTGCACCCTGGTTGGATGGACAGACACTCTTGGGACGAGGCGGTCTCTTAGGTATCCTGGCCCACTACCATGTAGGGCTTTAAAGGTCAAAACCAGGCACCTTGAATTGCACCCGGAGACAAACTGGTAACCAGTGCAGCTCCCGAAGCAATGGTGAGGCGCGAGCATAATGCCCGCATCCCATCACCACCCGGTGATTATTATTTACTAGCAAGGGTTGCCCGGCGTTGCCGGGCTTCCCCCCCCCCCCCCGTGTTTTTTAATAAAAAATGAACCAATTTTATTTTTGCAATAGTTTTACATTGTGTTGGAAGGTTAAATTGTGTTAATGTTTTTTTAAAATTGCTTAGTCTGTAATTTTAATTTTTTAAATGTTTATTTATGTAAAAATTTTTTGGCTTGGCTGTTATTAACTGTGATCTGCTTTTTGGGGTTTTTTTGAGGATTAATAAAAGAAGAAAGTATGATATAATTTTTTCAAATTGTTTTATGTAAGCGAATAATGTTTTAGTTTTTTGAATTTTTTTAATTAGTTGTACCATAGTTAATAATTTTAATAATGTAAACGTAAATGTTTTTTACATTCAATGTTTTTAAAATGTGTTTAGATGTTTTGAGTTTAAATTTGAGTTATAACTCAGCACAGGATTTTTAAAAGTTTCTATTGTATTTTATTGACATATATTTGTGATTTGTGTGAAAGTGTGTTTAGTGTAATTTTTTAACTTGTTTTTATTGGTGTGACCTTTTGTGTAAAATTGTGAATTTGTGTTTTGTTTGGGGCTGTTGTGTGTTTTTGAATTGTTTTTACTATTGTGGCCAGCAGGTGGTGCTGGTAGGGGTTATTGTATTTTGACTTTTTTTTCTCTCCTGGCCTCTGGGTGGAGCTTCTTCTGGTAAGTAGGGTCTTTCTTTATTCATTTCTTTTCCAGTCCTGGTGGAGGTAGCACCTCTTTTGGTAAGTTTGCTTGTTTTCTTTCTTTTGTGTGTGTGTGTGGGCGGGGGGGGAGGGGGGTTGGAATTTGTATTTTTTGTCTGTTTGTTTTGTTTTTGATTGTGTCTTTGTTTACTTCGTATTGTTTTTGGTGTTTTTGTTTTTGTGTATTTTTGGATGTGTTTGAGTGTTTTTAGTAATTTTAAAAAAATTATTTATTTGGTGGTGGGGAAGGTACGTGGTCATTGGGGGTTAGGAAGGGTGGGCTAGGTGGTGGGGAGGGATGCATGGTCGTTGGGGTTAGGAAGGGTGGGCTAGGTGGTGGGGAGGGGGGCATGGTCGTTGGGGGTTAGGAAGGGTGGGTTAGGTGGTAGGGAGGGGGGCTTTATTGTGTTATGGTGCTTTGTTTGTGTGGAGTCGTGAAAGTAGTTCGGGGTTTCCCCTTTAATATCAGTGGGTGGGGCTTGCGACCCCCCTCTCTGCTGGCTCCCCTGGGGTTGGGAGGTTTTTGGGGACAAAAAAGGTATGTCCCCCCAACTCTTCTGGACCCAGTAGACCAGGCAGAGTGGATCGATTCCCTCCCCCCCTCCTTAAAACAACTCCGTTTTTAAAGAGAAGAAAAGACGGAGTTGTTTTAAGGAGGGGGGTGGGAATCGATCCCCTCTCCCTGGTGTCCTGAGTCCAGAAGGGTTTGGGAAACATACCCCTTTTGTTCCCACAAACCTCCCAACCCTAGGGTAGCCAGCGGAGAGGGGGATCGCAACCCCCACCCACTGATATTAAAGGGGAAACTCCAGTCGGGACCTTCAGGCGCTGTTGGTGAGGGAAAGAAAGCCAGCTGGTGTGTGCTTGGCTGTGAGGCGGTGAGTTGTTTTTCTTTTTAATTTTTCGGGCGCCGGTTTCCTCAGAGTTCTGCGCGCTCATGGCGCGCAGGACGCTGGGGCTTGTAGTAATGGGTTGGTGCTTTGTGTTTGTGCTGCGTTTTTTTTAAATGCTTTTCTTTTGATTGGCTGCGGCGCGTTTCCGAACGCTGCGCCGTGCGAGAGCCTTTCAGCCTGATTGGCTCTGGTGCGGCGCAAGGAATGTTGGGAAGTGAAGTTGTTTCCCTTTCTTCGCGTTTGTGGGGCTGTTGCCCCACTGCCGGTTTTCTCAATCCTTCGTTGACCTGCGTACCCAGATCGGCCGTGTGCACGAAGGGTGAGTGCAGGCAAGTAGGGCGAGGCATAGCAACCTATAGCCAGTTCCAACGGTTAACCCTTGGATTTATAGGTTAAGATCTAGCCTACTTATATTCCAAGCATTGAACAATAATGTAAAAATAAATAATTGGACTGACATATAATCCCAACAATTGATGATAGTGAAGATGGGGGGGGGAGTCAAATAATGGTGAGTGGAGGGAAAGATTCCCCGAGGAGCAGGATGTTCGCAAGCACTTCCTCAGCCAATTTACAGAATATCTGGAGGGAGGGGGCCTGAAATGTGAGGTGGAAGAATGTTCCAAAGTGATGGTGTCTGCAGACATTTTCATGGACATGTGGCAGCAGGCATGACTAAACGGAATGCTGTTTACCTTCCTACCAAAGCAGTACCTGTCTATCTACCTGCAATTTTTTGCTTTCAAACTGCTAGGTTAGTGGGAACTGGGACAGAGACAAGAGCTCACTCCATTGTGCAGCACTCAGGTCTCAAACTGCTGACCCGCTGGCCTTCCATTCGTCAGGTTCAGCATCTTAATCACTAAGCCACCACAGTCCCCTGCTTTGTTAGGTTCTAATTTGGGAGACAGATTAAATCAAGGGATGATGACTGGCTTAAAGTATGCCAGGTAGCTTCATAATTGAACAACCCCCAAATTATTCCAACATTTCAAGTGCTGCAGCCTATTGAAGCTCTTTATGCCTCATCATGGGAATTTTTCAGTAGTTAAGATTTAATTTGCAAAATGAAGAAATTGTATTTCTTGTAACTCTCCCATAAACAGGTTTTCTAAAGCAAACACGGCCTTCCTATTCTAAATCATTCAACCAACACCCATTAGTTCTAGCAATATTTGTACACACTAAAGTCATAGCTGAGAGCGATAGCCATAATCTTTACCAGACAGCAGAGTCTGTCCCTATGCAACAGACCTGTGGGTATGTTCATATGCACTGCCTATTGTCTCTCTGATTGTTTTTCAACATCAGCTGCAGCATTGTACATTTCTCACTGGGATTGTACATGAAAGCACTGTTTATCTTGCAGGCAATAAAGTTTTTGTTTCTCTTTCTTTAGGGGAATCAATCCATACATAAAAATTCTCATTCCTTGGAGTAACCCTTTAAACAACAACATAAAAAGGCTCAGGGACACAGCCAGTCTCCTCTTGAGCCCTAAAACAAAATAAACTGGCAACTTTTATAATCTGCAAAGGCTCATTTCCTCCCTACAAAAATAAAATAAAAAATCCACTGATAACAGCTGTACAGTATTGCCTAAAAATCCTTCACCTAATTCCTGGGGCAGTTTTATGGTGAGAATTTTCAAGGAGTGGGTTTAAAGAACAGGACCTTTTGGATCAAAATAAACCATTAGCCAAAGTCCATTCTGAAGTTCAAAACTGGCCAGAAAAAAACTGCCTAGATTGCAGCTTTTCAAAGAACTCGAATATTTTGCAAAGTAGTCAAGAATGTGCTGACATTTATTTTGATCCAGGTCAAACAACAAATCCACTGAAGACTGAAAGACCCTGGGAGGGAAATTATGTCTAAGAGTGGGATGGATGGTCTTTTCAGAGTAGCTGTTCCTTCTTCTATGGATATAATTGGATCAGTCATTTCTTTCTAGGAATCCAGATAGGATTTCTCCAGAATCATGAGCTCTGAAAATTATTATGCATTTTGTCATACGTGCTTCTGGGAATGGGATGGGGCTACTCCTTGGAGCATGCAGATCAGATCCAAGATATTGCAAAATGAACTTGGCTGATTTTGCACTGGGAACAAATGCAAGATTCAAGCTATTGATTTGGGATATGGCCATCTAACTAACAGGCTGGGAATGCCACAAGATGGCCAAATTATCAAAGGCTGAATTGTTTTTCATCATGGCAAGCAGGGTTGCTTTGAAGTGTATAATAATTTCGTGTCAGAAATTATTCTGGGTTGAAAGGATTTTTGTGGAAGAAACTCTGCTCCGGGAACACCCAAATGAAGCTCCTTTCATGTCGTCAAGAGCAGGGACATAGACGGGTGCTCAATCCTTCATGCAGTACCCAGGTCTCGAACTGCTGAATTTCCAACCTTCCAGTTTAAAAGGCAAACGTCTTAACCACTGAGCCACCGCAGCCCTGCTTTTAAATGATAAGTAAGTGATAAAAGACCGGCCCGCTTCATCCCCGCCGCCGCCGCAAAGCTCCTTCCCCTGGTCTAGCCTGCCAGGGGAGTGGGAGCACAGCTGAAAGGACTGAGGCTGATGGGCCATAAAAGACCAGCCCGCCTTGTCCCCATGGCAGTGGCAAAGCTCCTTCCCATGGTCTAGCCAGCCGGGGGGAGTGGGAGCACAGCTGAAGGGACTGAGGCTGAGGGGCCATAAAAGACCGGCCCGCCTTGTCCCCATGGTGGCAGCGAAGCTCCTTCCCCCGGTCTAGCCAGATGGGGGGAGTGGGAGCACAGCTGAAGGGCTGAGGCTGAGGGGCTGTAAAAGACCAGCCCACCTTGTCCCTGCCACCACGGCGAAGCTCCTTCCCCCGGTCTAGCGAGCTGGGGGGGGGAATGGGAGCACAGCTGAAGGGACTGAGGCTGAGGGGCCATAAAAGACCGGCCCGCCTTGTCCCCATGGTGGCAGCGAAGCTCCTTCCCCCGGTCTAGCCAGCTGGGGGAGTGGGAGCACAGCTGAAGGGACTGAGCCTGAGGGGCCATAAAAGACCAGCTCGCCTTGTCCCCATGGTGGCAGCGAAGCTCCTTCCCCCGGTCTAGCCAGCTGGGGGGAGTGGGAGCACAGCTGAAGGGGCTGAGGCTGAGGGGCTGTAAAAGACCGGCCCACCTTGTCCCCGCCACCACGGCGAAGCTCCTTCCCCCGGTCTAGCCAGCTGGGGGGGAATGGGAGCGCAGCTGAAGGGACTAAGGCTGAGGGGCCAGTCTGGCCCCAGCTGCACAAGGCAGGTGCGGTGGCTACAAGAAGATCTTGTCATTGCCATTGCTATGGATCCCCCCTGACATTTGTCCACAGATTTGCTCCCATTGCTGTACTTTTTCTGTGGTTCAACCTTGCTGTGAGGGAGATGGGGGTGGAGTGGGGGGACAGCTGTTGTTGTCAGGCTTCATAATTGTTTTTTGGCTTTCATGATGTATACTGTGCTTATATGAGGATATGATATTGTAAATTGGATTGTTATACAATATTTGTATTTACTATTTTATTGTATTGTCTAGCTGATACTTTGTTACACTCTGTATTTTATTGTAATTGTATCTCGTTGCATTCCTTGTATTTATTGTATTATGCATTTTGTATTGTTGAGAAAGCTTTCTTTTGTTGTAGAGAGCTTTCTCTTCTTATGTTGTTAGCCGCTCTGGGTGGCATTTGTGCCAGAAGGGCGGGATATAAATAAACCTATAATAAAAATAATAATAATTTGGGACAATCCTTGCACCCATATGCAAAGTTCAACCACACGACATCTCAAGGAACCTCGTTTAGCACAATCAAGGCCAATCTTCTTTCCCTGTAGAGGAAAAGAGTGCTTCATTGCAGGCGCACCCCCCAATAAAGGACTCAGACACTGATGAAAGTGGATAACGGCATTGGGCCACATTTATTGATTCATGCCCTAGTCCGAATTATAAATTTCTATTGGTATTCAACCAATTATAATTCTTAAGGCAAGCAGGCCGAAGTAACACTGGTAAGGTACCACCCAAAATTGCAAACGGCAATTGGTTACAATGTATCCATTTATATCAATTTGTTTGTTGACAACAAACAAATTGTTGACCGTAGTCAATATCTAACTATTGACCCCACCCTCTGACGCGTATCCGTAAAATAACGGGGTGATGCATGCTGTATAGCTCTTGCCATCACCCCATCGCCTGGTTCGTCGTTGACCGGACAACGTTTAATCAACTTGTGCCTGTCTAGTGTTGTCCAGTCAATTGCGAACCTGCCGGATACCTGTGGGTCATAAATGTTTACCTTACCAGTGCTACCCGCCCATGTGACCAAAGTCAACAGCAGTAGAAAGAAAACCCCTATATCAAACCATAGCAACAGTGTGGGATGGGCAAAAAAGCCAGGACCCGAGAGCCAATTGTAGGACCCAGCCAAAAATTCCCACCCAGCCCCGAAGCGACCAAAATATCACACTGTTAACTAGGGAGGGGGTGGAGGGGAAAAACTTCTCCTCTCCGTCGCTTCGGAAAATGGCAGCTCAGCTGCCTCGTGGCCACCCCTTTTATAAGGGTGCTGGCCACGCCCCCTAACTACCCGGATGCTCTTCGTCCGGTGGGGGGGGCGCAAAGAGCGCGGCAGCCATTTTGGCGCCGCGCTTGCATTGCAGGCGCACCCCCCAATAAAGGACTCAGACACTGATGAAAGTGGATAATGGCATTGGGCCACATTTATTGATTCATGCCCTAGTCCGAATTATAAATTTCTATTGGTATTCAACCAATTATAATTCTTAAGGCAAGCAGGCCGAAGTAACACTGGTAAGGTACCACCCAAAATTGCAAACGGCAATTGGTTACAATGTATCCATTTGTATCAATTTGTTTGTTGACAACAAACAAATTGTTGACCGTAGTCAATATCTAACTATTGACCCCACCCTCTGACGCGTATCCGTAAAATAACGGGGTGATGCATGCTGTATAGCTCTTGCCATCACCCCACCCCGTCGTTGACCGGACAACGTTTAATCAACTTGTGCCTGTCTAGTGTTGTCCAGTCAATTGCGAACCTGCCGGATACCTGTGGGTCATAAATGTTTACCTTACCAGTGCTACCCGCCACACGGAGAGGCTCAATAAAGGCTCGACGCCCCCCCCCCCCCAGACTGTCAGCTCGGTCAACAGGCCTGCTCGCCAATCTCCTAACCGGAGGTCCATACCTCCCTGCGACAGATGGACCCCATCCCCTGAGTAAAGCTCATAATTTTGTAGGCTGATTGCGGGGTGCCTAATGAAGCGCCGCCAACCCTCGTCGAGAAGGAACCAGGCAATAGCCCTGCTCAACGAGCGATGAGCTCGATCAAGGGCCTGGAGGTCGAACCCTCCCCTGTAAGCATGCCGCGGTACCATGTCTGACCAAATGAGGGTTGTGGCAGGCCACACATAATGTAAGTAAGCCAGGTCACCGCAAATCACATGCTTCAGCGATAGTCCAGTGACCTGTCCCAAACCATTGCCCCAAGGTGTATGATCAGAATATCTGGCGGGTCAGCATTCCTGCTGTATAAAAGGAATGGCAACAGTTCCCGCCATAACATGCCGCGCTTACCACACCACCTGAGCCTTGCGGATGCACCCAGTCCCAGTCGGGGTCCACTCTGTCGCCGCAGCGTACGACGCTGCCCTATGCACGTAGCTGTGGCCCACCAGCCATACTGTCACCGGTGTAATACGACACCCAGGGTCTGTCAAGGAAAAAAGGGGGGGGGAAGAAACAGTGCAGTGACTAAACTGGTACTCACGGTTGAAGAGGGCGAACACAAAACTGAAAACATTGTGATCCCCACCTTCCCATACTGTGTCTTTCTGCCCCGGAGTACCCAAAAGCAGCCGCAGTAGAAGCCGCCCCTATCCTGAAAGAATGGGTGCCGTAACGAGCCCCAGGGAGGCCAACACTGTCTAGTGCTTTACCGGTCACCTTCCAAAATTGAAATTTAGTAAGGGGAGACCCATTTTGGTGACAGAAAAAAGGGCCATGGTGCGTGCCACGCAGTGCAAGCAACTCCTGTAGGGCACCAACCGGACCGATGTCTCAAATGTCTTGTAGCAGTATACACGACCGCCTACCGTGCTGAAAAAACCCGTGAGGACCGCATCCCCACTCGAGCCCACTCATGTGCCAGAGACATCGTCGAGTTCCAGTGCCCTACGAGACACCTCCGCCTTACACATGAGGTACCAACTCTGGGACCCTCTCAATGATGCGGAGCGCTCCCCAAGGCTACCATAGTAGCCGCGTGGCTAAGAGCCACCTCCTACCTATCTGTACATGGGTATGCCACCTCGTGCGAGGTGGGTCGAAATGCTGGGCAGAAAAGTGACGCGTGCCGGGGCAGCGGGCACGTTCTCGCGTCCACCCGCCCCTGACATGACACATGAACTCATAGTGATACGCCTTACGCGTGCAATGTGCCAATGACATGTCCGGTCCCCTTCAGCTCGCCTAACTTCCAGCTATTGGCCAAAGTGGCAAGTGGAATTCCTCCGCTCCTGGATAAAAGCACGGGAACGGGCGATCCGCTGGTGGGGAAAAGGCACAGTAAGGTCATTATTCACACCCAGGACACGTCTGGCCTGGAACAGCACATTTCGGCGTAGGCTTCGCAAACGAATAGACAAACTACAGTCAGGGCCCGGGGATTAGCATTTCAGGGCGTTGACAATGCGCAACACTGCCGCATTGCCACGCAGCAACTGGACCACTGAATAGGCCCACTCCTTGCACCATAGGCGCAGTGCTCCCCAAAACAGGTGAAAAGCACTATCACTGTGATCACGGGGGCAATCCGGGCACCCACCAGTAGAGTAAACCCCATAAGTCAGAGGCCGGCGGCATCCGACCGCGCCAGATATCTTACGGCGGACCACTAGGTCCAATCCCACCAAGTGACCCCCGAATAAGAAGGGGCATACTATATGTTTGGCAACCAATGCCAAAGGCAGAAATGTGAGGTTAGAAGATGGGGCCTCGGTCTATTCAGGCGCCAAGGGGACACCCAGGTCCCACCTGAGTGTCTGAATTGTGATGAGGAGACGCGTACACATGTCCAAGCCCCGTTTAACCCCGGACCCAAAAGTTGTCGAGGTAATGGGCTGGAGACCGAGACCCCAACCTGTGAGCAAATGCCCACTGAATGAAAGTCCCACATCGGTCGGGTGCTGAACCTGAATTAACGCATTCAGAAAGGGATTGGCCTTATCTAATTAAAATCCCCCTCAAAACCTAAAAACCTGATAGGTCTAAATAATGGGGTGCACTGGCAAAAAGCTGGAAGCCGCGTGCATATCACACTGTGCCAAAACAGCACCAGAATTGCGTGAGCACACCACCCATAGTAGCCGAGGCAACTACGAGTACCTGACCGAACAAGGTCATCAGGAAGGTCATCCCTGAATGGAGCACCCACAGGGTAAGCTGAATGGAGGATTATATTACATTCACCCTTTTTCTAGCTCAGTATGAGCTTCATGGGGGATACCTTCGACTAAGGATAGGTGGTTCCAAGAAGGGCCCCCGCTACTCTCATAGCCCCCAACTTCCATAACTGTGGACAGTGGAGCCCCCTCTCTGTTACCATGGAAGGGAACCAGATTAGTAGCATCCTGGGGGCCCCAGTACCCCGAATGGATACAAAAAACCCCATTGAAAACCCCCCAGCAGGTTTCCCGCCCCCTCGCTTCTTGGGAGACAGAGTGACATCCCCCCAGGCTGACTATAATAGGGGCGGGGGGGCCTAACAACAAGAATATGTGGTTCAGAGGGAGCTCTGATCGCCCCTGCGCACAAGTCGGTCACGACCGTGATGCTTAGTACACACATTGTCAGCTGAGCAGGCCGAACACAGTAGGCGGGCCGCAACCCCCCGCCCGACCAGTTTGCTTGGGGCCAGTGTCTGAAAAGCCCGCTGCTCAGCATGACCACCATGGTGCCCATCACCAGGCACCGTTCCATGGAACTGATGTACACGAGCACCCTTGGTGACAGAACTCGTCCCTCCTCTCCCGGGACATCTATAGCCACCCTCGTCCACATCCCCCACGATGAGCCAACTGTAATGGGCCCACCCGATCAACCAGGATAGTGGGCCCCAAGGTGCTCGGTGGCTAACGACAGTGGGACATCTCTTTCCTCAGCCGTCCCATCCGTCTCTCTCTTGCCAGTGGGCTCGCGGTTCAATAGGGAGAAAATCCACATGTCCCCCTACGGCTCTTGCCCCTGATGGCCTGCGGCCAATAATCAACCGGGGCCAGTAGTAGCCGATCATCAGCCAGGCCCTCTACGGGACGTCCTGTGTAACGGGGCCTACGCAGCAGGATCCAGACAGCCCCCACAATGCCCCACACCGTTCCGAGGGCGGACGCCTCAGTGCATGGTGGCTTACTACGGGGGACCACACGCTGTCTCTATCGTCCAGCCCGTACCCCCCATCCCCATTCGGGTCTCAGTTCATAGGGGTAATATATATCCACGTACTACACCCCCCCACCAAATCTTTTCCCTCCTGATCTGGAGCAGATGATCACTAAGAGGGGGGCATGAATAACCAGTTGACGGCAGTGCCCATGCTGAAGCATGATGTACAGCGGGCATGCACAGCGGGACCTGGACAGCCCCTGTGATGCCACGTGCCGCCCCGGGAGCGTAAACCCCCACCCCCAAACGTCGTGCCAGAATGCAACCAAGGGGCACTGGTATAGGATGGCGAGTGATGCTCCCAGCCTCAAATAGGCAAGGCCAAGAGCACTGCCCCCACCGGGAATGGACTGTGATGTGTGTGCATTCAACTTGAACGTAATACTTACAAGGTGCACCCCCGTGAGCCGCCCCCACTGGGGGTTCTGGCCCACGGTGGGCATCGGAGCTCGCGACCGAAATCGAGATCTGAGGCGACCTCCAATACACTCCCGCCGCAGGTCCAGACAAACGGGAAGCCGCGAGACAGCGGCGGGCACAGGCCGGCGTGTCATGAGAAGCACAGCCCAGCCGGCCGCCTTGTGGAGAGTGGCCGCGATCAAAGTAGCCGGCAGACACAAAGGGGCTCCGACGTTCGGAAAGGGGCCTGCCACGAAAAAACCCCTAGTAGGTGGGCCAGGTGGGCCAGACGGCCCGCTCGGTATAGCGTCAGAGGCCCCCAGTTTGAGAACCTGGGCTAGAATAGGGCCCTATCCGAAACCCGGCCCCTAACGGGCAAAATGCGCTGTGAGGCAGCGCCAGGCCCCCCTCCCAATTGTTCCAGCCCGTAGCCGGCAGGCGTGTGCCGAATCCTCTGAATGGCCAATCCCTGGGGGTGCCTCTAGCACCACCACGTGGGCCAGTAATGCCTGCCAACCCCCTGCATAAGTGGGGCCAGGTGGGCCGGATGGCCCACCTGGCATGGTCCAGGGTCCCTACTTGAGAGCCAGGCCCTAAAACGGCCATGCCCAAACTCCGGCCCATGCAGGGCCGGGGAAGTCCTGCTGTGCAACCGCGCCCGGCCCACCCCCTGCTCTACACCCGTGGCCAGGGATTGAGGGCCGAGGGCCGAAGCCCCTGCAGGGCCGGTCTGAGGGCGGAGGGCCGCGGGCCACAGCCTGAGCTGCCCTACCCCACCAATCCCGGTGGGAGCCTCCGGTTGGAGGTCCTATCGAGGGGGTGCAGTCGCGGTCCTCCGACCCGACCACTGCCCGCCTAAGCCTTCTTTCAAGAAGGCATAAACGAGAGGCCAAAGACCTACCTCTAAGGCTGCAGCCTAGGTATCAAACTGCTGACCTAATTAAGCCCCTCGCAAAGATGCAAAGGAAAAGTGGGGAATCAAACTCCCAACCTTTGTCCCCAAAGACAAAGACTTAAAGCACTGAGCTATCCAGCAGCTTGCAGAAAGGGAGCCTCAACAGAGGCTAACAAAGGAGGAAGCGACGGAGCAAATTCCTCTGCCCCGTCGCTTCTAAAGCAAATCTTGCAAGGGAGCGACTCCTTCTAAGGTCTTGCCTCTAGGAAGGAGAGAGAGCGACGGAGCAAGTGGAAAAACTTCTCCTCTCCGTCGCTTCGGAAAATGGCAGCTCGGCTGCCTCATGGCCACCCCTTTTATAAGGGTGCTGGCCACGCCCCCTAACTACCCGGATGCTCTTCGTCCGGTGGGGGGCCCCCCGCAAAGAGCGCGGCGGCCATTTTGGCGCCGCTCTTGCATACTCCCAAGTGGCTGCATGGCTGAATCTCTGCTGGTTACTTAACAATCATTAGAAATGGGAATTTTTCTATCTATCTATCTATCTATCTATCTATCTATCTATCTATCTATCTATCTATCTATCTATCTATCTATCTATCTATCTACCTTTGACTTTCATCCCAAATTTCATGCACAACTTTTACTCTCCAAGCACCCTTTCCATGAGTTGGAGATACTGAAAGTTATGGTCCAAAGGCTAGCTTTTAACACTTTTAACACTGTTAAAAATGCAGGTACATCTTTAAAAAACAACAACCCTGCTGAACAAATTACAATATTAAAATGCTGTTGACATTGAAAAACTTTAAATGCATTAATTGAAACTACCATCTGAAAACCACCCTGTCCTCAAGATAAGGATCAAAATAGGATTAGGCATGTAAACAAAGTCTCAGGTTTACCAGAACAGTCACACAGACAGAGCAGAATAAGTAGGAAAATCAGAGCTTTTTAGGCAATACAGTTACTTAGGACATACAGACAGATTAAGTCATTTAGGTAGGAAATAACACAATCAATGAACCAGTGTCGTGTAGTGGATAGATTGCTACCTCAAATTGATTGGAGGCAAGTAGCAATGGTGAACAATTCCTCAAACATCTCACATACCTCAGAAACCCTACAAGGATCACCGTAAGTCAGAAGCCACTGGATGGTATACAAAAACAATAGACTGAGAAGCAACTTTCTAACCCTTCTATATAACAAAGAAAGGGACAGATTGCAGGGATCAACAAGGACTAGAGATGGCCGCAAATGTTTTTGGCTTCCTACAGAGTTTTCACACAACACTCACCCTTATTTCCCAGATAGAAAGGGAAGGATTTTTTTTTTTTGCAAGAGTAATCCTATATATTCAATGGGACTAAATATTATATTAACATATGTGAGTGACTTAAGTGTAAAAACAAAAGTCTAGTGTGGGTAATACTGTACTGTTGTTGGATTACATACAGACACAATGAAGAAGGTGAGTTTTGGAATTCTCAAGGTAAATATTACAGCAGCCTTTGGTCTTGAAATTCACCAGAGCAATGGACATAAGTTTGGACTAGAACTTCTAGAGTCCATCAAGAAGCCTTGCTTCCAAACTGGAGATACTCAGAGTTATGGTCCAAAAAGGTAACTTTCCCAGGTTCTTCCTATAACTCATGTTGGTATTTCTTCTTCTTTCATGTCCCCATCAAACCCTGGACTGCCAAAATGAAGTCACTTTCTTCACTTTGTCATTACCCAAACCCAAGTCCTCATCGGTGCATGCCTCTGGCAGCAACTGACAGACCAGTAAATAAGCCAGATTCTGTTTCTCTCCACATCCAGATGGTGTGTGGTTCGCCACCAGCCCTCACTTGAGCATGTTGGTCTTACATTTAGGGACTCCATCTCTCAGCCTATTTAGGATCCTCCAAATGATGTAAGGGAGGTTGAGATCTTCAGCTATATCCTCCTTTAATGTTGTTCCTTGTCCAGCGAGCTCCTTCCTCCATCTTCTAATTTGGTTTTGCTCTTGTGTCCCCTCAAGAATGTTTGTTCTTTCCATAAAGCTCTTCCTGGATCTGAGCCGGCAGACTTGAGTGTGCCAAGGGTCATTCTCTTGCTTAGTTCTCTCAGCATTTGCTGCTACTTCTCTCCTGATCCTAGGTGGAGTGATACCAACAAGACGGTATATTTTCTCAACTGGTGTAGGTTTCAGGCATCCTGTCACTATATGCATGGCTTGATGTTGGTATTGATATTCTTGTTGCTGCTGCTGCTGCTGCTGCTGTGGAAGTTTGCAATCCAGATCTTAATGGAAGATAGGGATAGCCCCTTCAAGACAACAGAAGACCTTGCAGTAAAACAGTGGTTCGTAGCTTTGGGTCATTGGATGTTGGACAAAATCACCCAGAAACATTCACTGCTCGCTGTGCCCTCCAAGACTTACATTGTCTTAGGACATCTGGGACACTATGGTTTGGAACCACTGCAGTAAAAAAGTTCAACACAGCTAGGAAAGAGAAGTAGGTCTTCCAATATGCTGTTTTTCAGTGATTCTCCTAGATATATTGCTGTCTGAGGCAAAGGGGAGAGCATTGCTGTTCTAGGCACAGAAACTACTCACAGTAGTAGATGAATCTTGTTTGGGCAGTGAGACATGAATCCAGGGCCAAGTTCCTTCAGCAAGACTCTCAACTGGAAATGTATGCCTATGTTGTTGTTCAGTCACACAGTTGGTTCCAACCCTTTGTGACCCTATGGACCATTGTTCTTCAGGCACCTCCGAACTCCTCCACCATCCTCCTCAGCCCGCCCAGCTCTGTGCCCATTGTGTCTACAATGCTATCTAGTCATCTAATCTTTGCTCAAAGAGTTCTGTGGGGCATTAATACCAGGTACATAGCAAGCAAATGTGTTGATTTGCCCCATTCTTAGGCAAAGTAAAGGTAAAGGTAAAGGTCGCCCTTGCTCAAAAGCTAGTCTAGGGTTCAGTGCTCATCTCTGTTTATAGTCAAAAAGCCAGCGTTGTCTGTGTCTGCAGACGTTTCCATGGACAGGTGGCAGGCATGCCTCAACACCAGAGTGCACAGAATACTGTTTTACCTCCCCACCGAAGTGGTCCCTATTTATCTATTTGCAATTTCTTGCTTTTGAACTGCTAGGTTGGCAGGAGCTGGGACAGAGATGGGAACTCACTCTGTCATGCAGTACCCGGGAATCAAACTCCGACCTTCCAGTCAGTGAGTTCAACATCTTAACCACTTGAGCCACCGCACTCCCTCTATTCTTAGGCAAACAGGGATGCAAAATATCTCGGCCCTAATCTTAGTGCATTCCTCCAAAACCCACCCACAGTCCTGTTCCATTATTTGTGTATATTAGTTTCAAGATTGTGTGTGTACGTTCCCCAATTCCCCAGGGCAGAAAAACACACCAAAATTTTCTGTTTACATTTCTCATACTTTACATACTGGTCTATGCACGCCTCCTAATGAGACATGTCTGTATGCTACCCCCCCCCCCAATAAAGCAGGTCTGTCTACATTTTCCAAACCCTTGTATATTTAAACACCTGCATATTGAAATTGTGTGCATCATTTCATATGTATGAAGCATACTGCCAAGGCTTCGAAGGAAATCTAATATTCCCCTCAAAGGGGATAACTCTCAAGAGGTGCAAAACAAGGATGCTAGATAGGAATCTGGAAATTGTTTTCGGCTCCTAACTTGGTTCATTAGGCAACACAGTCACAAAGCTTAAACAGTAACCACATTTTATAACTTATTAAAAGGTTAGGGAGGAGAGATCAAAGGGCCCTACAATAAATGTTAATTGCAGTCACACACCTGAAGGTCCAGGGGTGTTTGAAATCTTTCCAATGCAAAGACATTGTTGTAGTTGAAAAACATGGGTTTGAGCTAGCTAATCATTTGTAGTAGGTTTTTATTTGGTCTCCAGCTTATCTAGCAAAGATTTCAGCTGCTTGCATGGCCCTGGTGGATTTCTGACCCTGTTGAATTCAGTTACGGTTCTGTAATTGATTACTGTATTGTGAGTCAAGAACCTATCCTTGTTTCTGCAAGCTTGCATAACTGGAAAGTTGACTTGTTCATGGAAAAGTCCATGTGACTATTCAATTAACAGTGTAGTAAACAAACCCTGGGACTACACCTTTGTGATCTCTCCCATGTAGACTTGCCAAAGTTCTCCACCATTTGCTTTAATCATTGAGTCATATATCAAATGGCATATCAGTTAATGCACAGAGACACATATCTTAGCTTAGTTTACTACCAATAATGATGACGTACTGTCAAATTAATTTGGACTTATGGTGACTCCTGGAGATTTCAAGGTATGCAGAAGTGGTTTACTATTCCCTTCTTCTGGGGGCCCTCTATGGCTATGAAGCTTGCCCAAAGCTACACAGATGGCCTATTCCTCCAGGAGGATATTGTTATCTAGCTACTGAGCTACCAGGAGGTGATCAGTTATCCATCTAGCAAGCTATTACTTTCATTCAACTCCTTTTTTTCTCATGAGATTCCACTCCATCCCCAATATCTACAAGAATGACATTGGCATGAAGTAAGATCTGTTTTCATTTTCAGAGTATATAGAAAAGGTCTCATACAACAGAAGCAACAATTGCGATAAGATCTGAGATCTTTTCTTGAAAGCAGTGAGGCCTCCCATTCTTTGTGGGCTATGGAGAAAACTAGCTATAGCACAGGTCTCTAGAGTTGCCTACTCTTAGATGTTTGTTTGTTGACTCATAGTAGAGCACAGGAGAGGAATAAAAAGGAGACAGCAAAGGGAGAGCTAACAGGAGTTTGGTGGCAGGGGAAGTCTCTAAGTTTTTGGTTTTTAGCTGTAGCCACAGAGAATAGATATATTATCTTGGGCCTCCAGAAGAGGAGAAGACTCAGGTTGAGCAGTGATAGAGGAGGAGAGAGCTCAGTTTTATTATATATTGTGACTTTAATGTCTGGGCACTCAACTCTTCCAATTTCTGAAGAGTGTCAAGCTTACTAGCTCAACACAAAGGCATTTTCATGTTTGCTCAGCCCAAAACATTGGCTAAAGAGATAATGCCACCAACCTGCAGGCCTGTTTCATATTCAGACACACACATATTGAAGGATACATCTTGTTTTGCAATATTTACACAATGACCCACTTCAGCGACATCACATGTACAAGTGCCTTGAGGTATCCAGTCTTGACTTTTCAGGGAATGGGGAACTGATGACTGAAGAACCCTGTAAGGTCCTCCTCATGTCTGAGAGAAGCTCACCTTCTTTCTGATCTTTTTTTTTTTTTTGCATACGTTCATGAATGAAAGGTCAAGGATGGAGATGGGTTTTTCCTTGGCTACCTTGATTATCAGAGTATTTTTCTTTGGCTAGAATATTTTTCTTTGGTCAGCTGGGTTAGTTGGTGAACTCTCTACTGTTGTAGAACAGACTCACTTTCATTTCATAAAATATCAGCCTAGTAGTAGTAGTAGTAGTAGTAGTAGTAGTAGTAGTAGTAGTAGTAGTAGTAGTAGTAATACTCTCAGATAAAAGACATGCTGTGTATCATAGGTGTATCAGTCTGAGTGTTTCTAAATGTGTAACCAGCTATAGTTCAAGGAAATTTTCATTCATATGTGACACACAGTGGATTGATCATATAATGGATGGTTGCAGGAAACCAGTGAGTGATGGAACTTGAAATCATGGGTCAGGAGATAAAATACAGAAACTATGGACCTGAGTACTGTATTGTCATCCCACAGTGGTGCTTGTGAGTGAAATATAAGTGTTGGTCTGTTTTGTGTCTCACACGGAAGACAAAGAACGAGTCGCAATAAGGACTAACACAGGTTTATTCTTAGATGGCCAGGGTGAACGTGTGGTAATGGCGGAGGTACATCACATTATATACAGTAACGAAACACATTTGAATCTGGTTGCACGGTGGCTCATTGGCTGCCACCGTTGGGGGCGTCGACTTGAGGCACGCCCCCCTCTTCTGTAGTTCTTCATGCGGAGAAGTTCCCGCGGCTGTCCGTGATTTGGGGATTGAGCCATGTGAGTATGAACGCTCGCATCCGCCCTCAATGGGCGGTCCGCTCGCGTTCCTTTAATAGCTGTGATACATTGTGATATGGGGCTGGTTACATTCATTTACTTAAAGCAACAGTGTCCTTGCATACACAACATCCCTCCCCCCTAGGATGGGACGAAGTCCTTTAACCATTGTGGCTTCCCGCACGTGCGCCTGGGGCGCGTGTCAGCTTGCCCTAGCACAGGGGAGCCCGTGGCTCCTGGTCCCGCGCGGTCTTGTCCTGCAATGCAAGGTGGGGACTCGTTAGTGGTTCTGTGATGAGGCTGCGGTGACCTTGCCTGTGGGGACGGGAATGGAATGAACAGTTGGGAAGTGAACCCTTGCCTCCCGCCTGCAGGCCCCGGGGACCCCCCTAGCACGAACTTCGGGACTGACGATGAGACCCTCGTGGACCCGCTGTCTCCCGCTGCCTGTTCGGGGGTCTGGGGACTTGCGGCTGGCGAGATTCCGCTGGCTGCCTGTCTTTGCGGCGCTTGTCTCTTGGGGGCCGGGACTATGGTGTACTCTAGCATGCCCGCGTTGCGGGGACTGAAGGTACCAGGGGCTGAACTGAAACCCCTCTTCTCGCTAGGACGGGTGGGGGACCACTCCGCTAACTCCCCCTGGTACGGAAAATCATAGTCAAACTCGTGCTCCTGGTCATAGTCGGGGACAAACTGATTCCTCTCTTTAATTTCGCCCTCGTGCGCCTCCGTGTCTCCCCCTTGGGTAATGCGGGTGGGGGAGGACCCTAACGCTGATTTCCCCTCACTAGTGACCCTTCTTCGGAGCTGGTCGGCGTGCCGTCTCCACAGTAGCCCTGAGCTAGTCTCTACCCTGTAGGACACTGGTCCTGTCTGCTCGATGACCGACCCCGGTACCCACGCCGGCCCCGAGGCCGCGTAGTTCCTACAGTAGACCGGGTCCCCTGTGGCAAAGTTCTTGGAGTCCCCCCCCCCTAAATTTATATTTCTCCCCTCATCCTCCACCCTGGACGGATCCATCCGGTCAAACAGCGTTGCCGGGCGTCTCTTCATAAGCAGCTCGGCTGGGGAGAATCCTGAAGCTAAGGGGGTGGTCCTGTAGCTGATTAGGAACTGGCACAGGTGTAGGTTCAGGTCGCCGGGGCCCATGCGCCGCAGTGCATCTTTCGTAGTGCGCACTTGGCGCTCTACCTGACCGTTTGTGGCGGGGTGGAATGGGGCAGCCGTGATGTGCCTGATTGCGTTCCTCTCCATGAAGGTTTGGAACTCGGTCGACGTGAAACAACTCGCGTTGTCGCTCACGAGGACGTCTGGCAGGCCGAAACACGCAAAGAGTTTACGCAACTGCTTTATGGTTGTCGCGGAGGAGGTGCTGCTCACGGGGATTACCTCCAACCACTTGGAGTAGGAGTCGACAACCAGTAGGAACGTTGCCCCACGGAAGGGCCCCGCGAAGTCGACATGGATACGGGACCATGGTCCGCGGGCCGTGTCCCACTCTCTATGGGGTAGCCGGGGCTCCTCGGGCCGGGAGCTCTGGCAGCTCTCGCACGTGCCCACTAGGCGCTCTATGTCGGCGTCTATCTGTGGCCACCAAAAGAAGCTTCTAGCTAGGGCCTTGGACCGCACGATCCCTGGGTGGCTGGTGTGCAGTAGCTTCAGCACCCTTGCCCTTAACTTTTCTGGGATAACCACCCGCTGGCCCCAGAGTAGACAGCCCCTCTCCAGGGAAAGTTCTACCCTGCGCCTACAGAACGGCTTGAACGGTTCCTCTGGGGAAGTAGTGGGCCACCCTTTCCTCACCCATGAGCTAACTTGGGCTAGGATCTTGTCGGCCGCCGTGGCTTTGGCGAGTTCGGCCGGGACAATGGGGGGTGAGTCGAGGGACTCAATTAACATAACCTGGTGGTCCCGCTCTACCTCGCATGCCGGGTCCCCCATGCTAGGGAGGGGAGACCGGGACAGTGCATCCGCGTGGGAGATCTCCTTCCCTGGGCGGTAAACTAACTCGTACTGATAGGCGTTGAGGAATATGGCCCAACGCAACATCCTGGGGGACAGTATTTGGGGAGTGGGTTTGCCGGTAGTGAAGATTCCCAGAAGCGGCTTATGATCCGTCACTACCGTAAACTCGCGGCCGTATAGAAAATCATGGAATTTTTTGGTCCCTGCAATTATGGCCAGTGCCTCCCTGTCCGTTTGCGCGTAGTTGCGCTCAGCCTTTGAAAGGGACCTAGAGTAATATGCCACCGGGGCCTCCCGCCCGCTCTCTAGCACGTGGCACAGGACCGCCCCCACCCCCACCGGGGACGCATCACATACTAGTACTACTGGCTTCCTTGGGTCAAAATGTGTTAGGACCGCGTCTGAGGAGAGGAGCGATTTCAGTTCTCGGAAAGCTTTCTCTTGTTTATCCCCCCACCGCCAAACCGCGTCCTTTTTTAGTAAGGCGTGCAGTGGCTCCGCAACCGATGCTTTCCTCGGCAGGAATGAATGATAAAAGTTAAGGAGCCCCAGGAACGACTGCAGCTCCGGCTTTGCGGTGGGGCGAGGGGCGTTCTGTACGGCCGCAACCTTGGACTCTGAGGGTCTGATCCCTTCTGGGGTTACTTTGAAACCTAGGAACTCAACTTCCCTCGCAAAAAACACACACTTGTCCTTCCTTAGGCGAAGCCCCGCTTTCTCGAAAACCGAGAGAACCCCATCTAGTCTTTTCGCTAGTTCTACCTCGCTCCCCGCTGTTATCAGCACATCGTCGAAGTATGGTAGAACTCCTGGAAGCCCCTTTAAAAGGCGTTCCACGAGGGACTGAAAGATCCCGGGGGCCGAGTTCACGCCGAACTGAAGGCGCGTTACCTTAAATGCCCCCTTGTGCGTCACGATGGTCTGCGCAGCGGCAGCGGCTGGGGTCACTGAGAGTTGCTGGTAGGCTTGGGCCAGGTCTAACTTGGCAAAACACCTCCCCCCATGAAGTGTGGCCAGCAGGTGGCTGACCACGGGTACCGGGTATGCATTTGGCCGAATGGCCTTATTAATTGTACATTTATAGTCTGCACAAATCCTGACCTCCCCGTTTGATTTAAGGGCCGTTACAATCGGCGTCTCCCACTCGGCCGAATCAACTGGAACCAAAATCCCTTGCCCCACCAATTTGTCCAGTTCCGCCTCGATTTTGTCCTTGAGTGCGAAAGGCACCCTCCTTGGCTTAAGGCGGATGGGCCGGATTTCTGGGTCCAACTCGAATGAAACTGGGGGCCCCCTGTAAGTACCGAGCCCCTTTTTGAAAACGTCCGGGTGTGCATTGCAAACGTCCTGCATTGGGTCAGTCTCAGTGGCGTGGATGCCGGACAGTTCTATTCCCAGGGGAGCAAACCACTGCGTTCCTAGGAGGCAACACTTCCCCCCCTTGAGGACCACTAGGGGCAGTCTTTCGGAGAAATTCTTGAACTTCACCTTGAACTTCCCCACCCCCAACACCGGGATCCCGTTTCCCTGAACGTCCCGCAAATGGGACCGCATGGCCCGCAGCTTGGGCCGAGCCTCTGGGGGAATGCGCATGTACTCCCTCTGGGACAGTATAGAGTAGGACGACCCTGAGTCTATTTCCATTTTTACGGGGCGCCCCTGCAACTGTACCTCCACGTAGAATCGCCGGTGCTCCAGGGCCACGTGGCGTACGCCGTCCTCGCCGTGAACGGTGGAAACCTTCCTGGAACCGGCCGCCTTCCGCTGGTGGTGCTGGGGATGACTGGAGCCGCCTTTGTCCTCGGTTCGCCCGCGCCTGCATACTCGGGCGATATGTCCCTTTCGACCGCAGTTGTGGCACTCGGCCTTGCGGAAAGGACACCTCGTGCGGTCGTGGGCCGCGCCACAACCGTCGCAGCGGCGGTCTTGCCGCTCTCGGTGTTGCCGCCGCTCCCCAAGCTTCCGTACCTTCTGGACGCCGTCGTCGTCGCTGGTGTAGGAATCCGCCGTTGCGGAGGAGTCGTCGGAGGTTTCTGGAGTGCCGGCGGGCGACTTCGGTGCCCGCCAGGCCACCTTCGCCGGAGTCCGCCGGGCCGCTTGGACAGGGGACTTGGCCCGCTCGGACGTTGTGCCACGGGCCTTGAACACCTTGACCCCGCTCCTGGCCGCCTCAGCCGCCTGCGCCTCTCGCAACACCTCATTGAATGAGAGGTGCTCGTTGCGGGTCATGAGCTTCCGTTGTAGCTCCTCGTCCCGCAGGCCGCACAGCAGGCGGTCTCGCAGGGCCTGGTTCAGATCGTCCCACTTGCAGTGCACGGCCGCCAGCCTGAGGGCCGCTGCGTAGTCGGACACGGACTCGCCTGGGCGCTGGTCCCGCTGGTGGAACGCGACCCGGGCCGGAAAAATCGAGACTGGGGGCTGGAAGTGTGCCCTCAGCAGCTCCAGGAGTTGGTCGATCGGCACGGCTTCAACCTTCTTTGGCGCCACCAAGTTCATTAGGATGCGCAGCGTGGCCAGTCCCACCTGGGCCAGGAAGTGGGAGCGTATCAACGCGTCGTCGTCGACGCCGGCTGCTTCCATTGCGTGCCGAAACTGGCACTCGTAGAGCTCCCACTGCTCAGGCTCGCTGACGTCGAACTGGTACGTCTTGACTCTGGGATTCGCCATCATCCCACCTTCGTCGCCAATTTTGTATCTCACACGGAAGACAAAGAACGAGTCGCAATAAGGACTAACACAGGTTTATTCTTAGATGGCCAGGGTGAACGTGTGGTAATGGCGGAGGTACATCACATTATATACAGTAACGAAACACATTTGAATCTGGTTGCACGGTGGCTCATTGGCTGCCACCGTTGGGGGCGTCGACTTGAGGCACGCCCCCCTCTTCTGTAGTTCTTCATGCGGAGAAGTTCCCGCGGCTGTCCGTGATTTGGGGATTGAGCCATGTGAGTATGAACGCTCGCATCCGCCCTCAATGGGCGGTCCGCTCGCGTTCCTTTAATAGCTGTGATACATTGTGATATGGGGCTGGTTACATTCATTTACTTAAAGCAACAGTGTCCTTGCATACACAACAGTCTGTGAGCTGGAACTCCCAGAATTCTGCCTGGGGAATTCTTGGACAATTCTGGGAGTAAACAAACAAAGCACAAGTGGCAGATCTCTACTGAGAAGAATTGTGACAGACATTCTGGTTTGTGGATAACCCATCAGAGTGGGCAAAGAAAATGTTCAGCTAGGCTTGGCAAAACAGGTCATAAGAACATAAGAACAGCCTTGCTGGAACAGGCCACAGGAGCCCATCCAGTCCAGCATTCTGTCTCAGTGGCTCACCATTTCCTTCAGGGTATTCCCAAGCAGATGCCTTCACCTGCTTAGGATTCCCTGGAAATGATATTGAGAGATATCCTGTCTATCTCTCCAACCCGGAGGTTGTCCTTAAGTATCCATAATTATAGCCATTGATACTCTTGTCCTCCATGAACTTGACTAATCCTTTCTTAAAGCTGTCAAGACTGACAGCTGTCACCACTTCTTCTGGCAGGGAGTTCCATAGACCAGTAATCCTCTGGGTGAAAAAGTACTTTCTCTTATTTGTTTGAGAACTAGTACCCAAAAGTTTCATGGAGTGTCCCCTAGTTCTAGTGTTATGTGATAGGGAAAACAGTTTTTCCTTATCTACCGTATTTATTCGTGTATAACGCGCAAAATTTTATACCAAAAAAAGAAATCAAAGTTGGGGTGCGCGTTATAAATGAGGACTGGTGTGGCAGTGGCGGCCGGTCCCTTGAGGGCGCGAATGGTGAGTTCCCGCGAGTTCACGTCACCTTGTCGTGTACAGTGTGCGTCACAAATAGGGTTGTGCCGCTTCATTTCCTCGCCCACACGGGAGACTCAGTGAGCGCATGACGTCACCCACCCTACAAGGACGGCGCTGGTGTGGTTTTCTCCAGCAGAACGGGGCGTGGCCTCCGCCTCCAGCCATTTCCCGCCATACGCCTCCTCACTCCCGGAGTCCCACCCCCGTCGCGAGCCTCTTTTACTTCCTTTTTAGAATTCGGTCGGCTGTCTATTGCTGCGGTGGGTGAAGGGGAGGCGGGGGCGTGGCTTTGAAGAAATTGACGGGATCTGATTGGGTGGCACGGGAGACGAGGCGTGGCCCGGAGGTAGCTCTCATGAACAAGCTTTTTCACCACGCATTCAATTACAATGCGTGGTGTGAAACAAAATTTTATACCGAGGTTTCATGGAAAATTAGGGGTGCGCGTTATACACAAGTGCGCGTTATACACGAATAAATACGGGTACTTTGTCCACACCGTGCATGATTTTATAAACTTCAATCAGGTCACCTCTTAGACGTCGTCATTCAAGAGTGAAGAGGCCCAACCGTTGCAGCCTCAGATGGTAAGGAAGGTGTCCCAGTCCCCTAATCATTCTGGTTGCCCTCCTCTGCACTTTTTCCAGCTCCATAATATCCTTCTGGAGGTATGGCGACCAGAACTGTACACAGTATTCCAGATAGGGCCTCACCATAGATTTATAAAAAGGCAAAATGACACTTGCTGACTTAATTTCTATACCCTTCCTAATGATCCCTAACATTGAGTTTGCTTTTTTCAGTGCTGAGGCACACTGGGTTGACACCTTCATTGAGTTGTCCACCAGGACACCAAGGTCCCTTTCCTGGTTTGTCGCAGAGAGTTCAGACCCCATCAGTTTATAAATGTAATTGGGGTTCTTTGCCCCAACATGCATCACTCTGCACTTACTAATGTTGAAACTCATTTGCCACTGTTTTGCCCACTCCCCCAGTGTCGAGAGATCCCTCTGGAGCTCCTCACAATCTCTCACAGTTTTCACTACCCTGTATAATTTAGTGTCGTCAGCAAATTTGGCTACCTTGCTTTTTACTCCTACCTCTAGATCATTTATGAAGAGGTTGAAAAGCACGGGTCCCAGTACTGAACCTTGGGGGACCCCACTCTTTACTTCCCTCCACTTGGAGAAGTGTCCATGTAGTGCTACCCTCTGTTTCCTGTCCCTTAGCCAGTTGCTGATCCAGGACAAGACCTGTCCCTTTATTCCATGACTGGTAAGTTTATTCAAGAGCCTTTGGTGTGGGACCTTGTCAAAAGCCTTCTGAAAGTCCAGATAAACAATGTCAACTGGATCCCCCTTATCCACATGCTTGTTGACACTCTCAAAAAATTCCGACAGATTAGTGAGGCATGATTTGCCCTTGCAAAAGCCATGTTGGCTCTCCTTTAGCAGCGCCTTCTCTTCTATGTGCCTATTAATTCTATCTTTTAGGATGGTTTCCATCACTTTACCTGGGACACATGTCAAACTGACAGGTCGGTAATTTCCTGGATCACCCCTGGATCCTTTTTTGAAAATTGGTGTTACATTCGCTACCTTCCAGTCATCAGGCACAAAGCCTGATTTGAGGGAAAGATTATATATTTTGGCTAGGAGATCAGCAGTTTCATCTTTAAGTTCCCTGAGAACTCGTGGATGGATGCCATCTGGTCCTGGTGATTTGTTAGTGTTTAGCTTAACAAGACATGCAAGGACCTCCTCCCTGGTTATTTCTATCTGGCTTAATTCTTCGGTTTCCCTCCATACGAAGATAGGCTCTGTTTTGGGCATGTGGCCTCTGTCTTCTTCAGTGAATACTGAAGCAAAGAATTCATTGAGTCTCTCTGCAATCTCTGTTTCCTCTTTAATAACCCCTTGCCTTCCATTGTCATCTAATGGTCCAATGGCCTTCCTAGTTGGGTTCTTACTTCTAATGTACTTAAAGAAGTCTTTGTTATTTCTCTGAGTATTTTTAGCTATACGCTCCTCAAAATCTTGCTTTGCTTTCCTGATTGTTGCCTTGCATTTGTTCTGCCAGAATTTATGTTCCTGCCTGCTGTCCTCATTCGGACAAGCCTTCCATCTTCTAAATGAGCTTTTCTTGCTCTTGATCACTTCCCGAACAGCTCCTGTAAGCCACATCGGAGTCCTCTTGGACCTGGCAGTGCCCTTTTTCCTTTTGGGTATGCATTCCAATTGAGCCTCTGTTATTGTTTTTGTAAACAGCCTCCATGCCTCTTGAAGTGTTTGGACTCTCTCAATTTTCCCTTTCAGCTTCTTTTTTACTAGTTTCCTCAACTTTGGGAAATTTCCTTTTTGAAAATTTAAGGTCTCTGTGTTAGATTTTATCAGTGACTTGCGGTCTATGATGAAGTTAAACATAATTGAGTTGTGGTCACTGTTCCCTATTGGATCAGTCACATTAACATCTTGCACCAGATCCTGAGTATTACTCAGGATCAAGTCAAGGATTCTTGTACCTCTAGTTGGGTCTTCAACCATCTGTCCCAGGGAACAATCATTTAGCATATCTAGGAACTTTATCTCTTTATCATGTGCTGAACAACAGTTCACCCAGTCTATGTGAGGGTAATTGAAGTCCCCCATTATAACCAGGCTTCCCTTCTTGGATGCCTCCTTTACAACATTCTCCAACTGCCAGTCTCCCTCAAGAGTTTGGGCCGGAGGCCGATAGTATATGCCTACTGTTAGACCATCCTTGTGGCCTGGTACTCTTACCCACAGAGCTTCTAATGGTGACTCCAAATCACCTAGATATTCCTATTCATATGATTTTATCACTTCTTTGACTTACAAGGCTACACCACCTCCTGTTTGCCCCTTCCTATCCTTCCTGTACAGTTTGTAGCCTGGGATAACTGTATCCCATTGGTTATCATCCGTCCACCAGGTTTCAGTGATACCAATAATATCAATATTCTTATCTATTGCTAAGTATTCCAGCTCCCCTATTTTGTTCCGGAGGCTTCTGGCATTTGTATACAAGCATTTATATATGCTTTTCTGACACAGTCTTTTGTGTCCAGTTGCATTGTTAGACTGCCTCTTGCATCCTTCTGCTAGAATGCTAGTGACTAGCTCCTCGCTCTGCTCAGTAAATGAGCTAAACACAGAATTATTATGTTAAAGAAGGGAATCTCACTTTTCTTCAGCTGTCTCTCATACACCTTTGTTTTTTTGAGAAAGGGACTCTATTTGCTGTGACAAGAGACGTATTTGTGTAAAATGTTCAAAGCATTGCACTGTTCTAGTTACAGAGAATTATCATTGTGTCAAAGCAAACACCACACTTCTGTTTATGTTACACAAGGGCCAAGGATTAATTATGTGGTTCAGATATCATGCTTGTTAGGAAATGAATGAAAAATATCCCCTGCTGGTATTCTGCATAATTACATACCTGATTTACTTGACCTCTGGCTAGGATCAGCATCAGTTCTGATGAGAAGGAAAGAAAACATTGACTGTACTCTGGCAGAATCTTATTGGGTCATAAGTTGTGTTGAGACTACTTTTGAGTAAGCATGCACAGAAATTGGTAGCATCCATGTCTTGTAGGAGCAGGGAAGATAAGATAAGAGTCTATAAACAAATATAAGATTGTCTGACGGAAATGTTCATCCATCCTGTCTTGAGACAATAAGCAAATATCATACCATTAAAAATCAGGCAAACACATGGGAAGCAAACAGAAATGCCAGAAGGGTTGATGCCCCCTTGATAAAAAAAAGACTTCCATTGTTGTTTGCCATCGACTTGGAACCAGCGTAGAGTAACCATAAGTCAGATATTTAAGGAGCGGTTTTACCAGTGATACTCCCTTAAAGAATGTCCAGGTACAAATGGGGCTTTGCCACAACCAGTGAGATGCTCTTTAGAAGGACAGACTTAAGTCCAGTTGTGGAAAAAAGGAAGGAAGGAAAGAAGGAGTGAGTGGGTGGGTGAGCAAGCAAGCGAGCGAGCGAGCGCTCTGCCACTTGGTACAGGTATCTCACTTTGCTATTGGGTCTGCCATACCTAACTCCAACATCCTGCAAACCAACAGCCTCATTTTAAGTAGGTATTGACAAAGAGCAACCCTCCCAGTAGAACAGCAGCTCCCTGCATTCCTCACTGTTGATTTTATGGGCCGTGCAGCTCAATAACATCTGCAGGTTTGCACTTTGCCCAACTCTTAAGGCTAAGAAATTGGCCCAGTGCCCCAGAGTACAATACAAATGGTCCAAGTTGTTATCAGCCTCTCCAAAGACCTTGGGATGAAGATACTGTACCCAACAGAAGGGTTTTTCTTTGCAGAAGAATTTCTGACTAAACAGTCTCACAATGGCAGATCAAATATAAGCATAAAATAAAGTATGATTTTTTAAAAGGAAGCAATTAATTAGGTTCCTCCTATCTTACTTCTATTCATCCATTTAAGAATGTTAAGCCCTTGCATTCTGTAATTATTTCACTATGGTCCACAATTCAGCAGAGCATTTCATATATTACTACTTTATTTTTGTTCTTGGGGTTTTTGGTCACCGTATCACTTGTAGAGATCCAGGAATGGAAGCTTTTGCCTGTTCAATTGCTGTATATTGCAAAAACTGTTAAAACTGCCACATCTCACCACCACTACCACCCCCCCACACACAAAGATCTCCCTGCCAAAGAGACTGTTCTCCTAGCCATCTTTTAAAGTTGAACAGGAGACTGCATTGCAAACAATGCAGAAGAAATTCATTCTAGACAGTTCCTGTTTTCCATTCTGGGGAAGGAGCTAATTATGGTCTAATTGCTCGTTAATTAGAAGTCAATGCTGAGCCAGAGCAGGGGACTTTTATGATCAAAATTCTTGTTCAGTTTGCTTATATAATTTTAGCTCTTGGCTAATGAGCATAATGTATGAGAGATTTGTACAATTTGCAAAGTCATTTCTCCCTACTCCCACGGCACACTATTCAGGAAAAAATATGATTAGGAAGCACTGTTGAAAGGAAAATGAAATTGTTTCTCTTTGTTGCTTATAATAAAGAAAGCTCTATTTACAGAGCATTTGCATGCCTCTGAATAAGATTGTTAAGATTTCTTTCCCTGGCAGGGCTACAGAGTCTACAAGAAGCAGAAACTGAGCAGACGAAATTTTTCCACATGTATGGAACAAGAAAAGTGATCATCATTATTTGAATAAATTGCACAGTACTAAAAAGCACGATATGCAGATGACGTTCAGCTGTCACCACTTCTTCTGGCAGGGAGTTCCATAGACCAGTGATCCTCTGGGTGAAAAAGTACTTTCTCTTATTTGTTTGAGAACTAGTACCCAAAAGTTTCATGGAGTGTCCCCTAGTTCTAGTGTTGTGCGATATGGAAAACAGTTTTTCCTTATCTACTTTGTCCACACCGTGCATGATTTTATAAACTTCAATCAGGTCACCTCTTAGACGCCGTCGTTCAAGAGTGAAAAGGCCCAACCGTTGCAGCCTCAGATGGTAAGGAAGGTGTTCCAGTCCCCTAATCATTCTGGTTGCCCTCCTCTGCACTTTTTCCAGCTCCATCATATCCTTCTGGAGATAGGTATGGCGACCAGAACTGTACACAGTATTCCAGATGGGGCCTCACCATAGATTTATAAAGAGGCAAAATGACACTTGCTGACTTATTTTCTATACCCTTCCTGATGATCCCTAGCATTGAGTTTGCTTTTTTCACTGCTGAGGCACACTGGGTTGACACCTTCATTGAGCTCTCGTCCACCAGGACACCAAGGTCCCTTTCCTGGTTTGCTCGCAGAGAGTTCAGACCCCATCAGTTTATAAATGTAATTGGGGTTTTTTGCCCCAACGTGCATCACTCTGCACTTACTAGTGTTGAAGCTCATTTGCCACTGTTTTGCCCACTCCCCCAGTGTCAAGAGATCCCTGCAGAGGGTGAGTGCAGCCATGAAATAAAAAGACATTGGCTCCTTGGAAGGCAAGCAATGGAAAACCTAGGCAGCATAACAAAAAATAGACACATCACACTGACAACAAAAGTCCACATAGTTAAAGCAATGGTCTTCCCAGTAGCAATGTATGTCTGTGAAAACTGGATCTTTAGGAAGGCTGAGCACAGAAGAATAGACACCTTCAAACTCTGGTGTTGGAGAAATAAATAAGTTGAAGCTCAAGTACTTTGGTCACCCAACGAGAAGAGGTGACTCACTAGAGAAGGCCCTGATGCCAGGAAAGATCAAAGGCAAAAGGAAAAGGGGGCAGCAAAGAATGAGACAGTCAAAGAACATCCTTGACACAGTGGATATAGATCTGGGGAGACCCGGGAGAATGGCAGATAACAGAGGAACCTGGCATGTGGTGGTCCATGGGGTCGCAAAGGGCTGGACTCGACTGTGTGATTGAACAATATTAAAAAGCACAGTAGGTGATGTTAGCAAGGGTGGGTGGAGTGAGGGAAGATCTGGAGCAAAGCAGTTCAAAAAGACAGCTTTTCCGATCTGATGGTGTGATCAGAAAGCTGCAAAGGCTATCACTTGAAAGGATTGTATTAAAGGGAGTAGTTTCCCTTAAAGCAACCCTTCTGACTGCCTGAGAATCACTCCAGCCCCACTCCCCAAAGCAGGAGACCTACAGCTGAACCCACAAATTTCAACATGGGCATGGATTGGTGCATTTTCCTATGTGTTGTGCGATCTCTAAGAAATAGATCACACTGGACCATTCCCCAAGCAATCTAAATTGCTCTCTATTTTATTCTGTGATCACACCATCAGTCTAAAATGTAAACCGGATGGTGACAATATTTGGACCAGTGGTGGGATTCAAATTTTTTTTTTACTACCTACTCTGTGAGCGTGGTATGGTGGGTGTGGCCAGGGGAAAGCCCTGTGTTGCACCTGATTTAGGACTATTTTATTTCAAAACTTGGATGGTACTTCTTCAAAGCTTCACAGAGCATCTTTGAGGTACTACATATTCCATCTGTCAATGGATTCTGGGAACTGCAGTCCCTTGCAAGATAATTTCCAAGCTTTGCTGCTGATACTCAAAGCTGGCCCATAGAAAACAGGCATTACAAGCACCCAGCTAAAGTTGTAGAATTCCTGCAGGATGCACAGAGAAAAATCATGTTTTTTTAAATGTTATTTTATGAACATCAAACAAAACATAATAGCTTTAAAAGATTATAAGCTACCAACACAAACATCAACACAAATATTTGAAAGAAAAGTTTTTCCTCACTCTACTGGGACCAACAAAACTATAACCATTTTTAATATTTTTATGAAACTTCATTAAGTTTCCAGAATTGTATCAGTTCTTGTGAAGGTCTCGATCCTTTTCCCTTTAATAAAACATAATCTATAAATTCTCTCCACATATCTATAAAATTTCCTTGCCTTAATTTCCTTGCCTTAATAACCCTCTTAACTCTACTATTACAAGTTGATTTCTCATTAATAGCAATGTTCCAAGCCTCTTTATACCATTCATTTAATTGAAAAATCATACCGTGTTTCCCATGTCCTAGCTCTCATTAATCTTTGGTGCCGTTAACAAATTTGAAATTAATTCTTTATGTGACCGGTTACCTTGAACCGTATTGTATACTGATAAGAGAGCTATTTTCAGACACACCTCTACATTTAATCTGGTTACTTCATTTATCTCATTGAAAACCATTTGCCAAAATTTCTTTACATGTTCATAATCGTAACCTTTCCCCTGATATCCTCTCCAACTAAAATCCTCTGGTTTTACTTTAGACATTTAATGAGGAGCAAAATTCCCTGCCAACCATCCTAAAAATGGCATGCTCTATAGCAGTGCTTCCCAAACTTTGGTTTATTGACTTCAAATCCCAGAAGCCTAATTCAGTTCCCCATAGCACTGATCAGCAAATGTACTGACTTAGAATTCTGGGAATTGAAATTCCCTGTGAGACATGGACCCAACGTTGAGAAACACTGATCTATAGGCTTCCTTCTGGGTCAGGAAAAGTGACAGTATAAAAGCCTTCCACTCCCCATTTACAGAACAATGGCTCAAGATATCCCCCCTCCCCTCAAACTTTTAGCAATTTCAGGAAAACATGGATGGCATCTTGACTGGAAACTGTGCCAGGGAGAACGTATTAGATCTGCAAGTGAGTTTGCTCCAACCCAACCCAACCCACCTATTTTAGATGGATTGAAGCAGGTATACCCAAGCTACAGCCCACAGGCCGGATACAGCCCCTGAAGACATTCCATCAGGCCCACGACACCCTTGCCAAACCAGGAAGTGAATACGGACGCTTCTGCGCATGTGCCCTTAAGACAAAGTAAAGTAAAACAACACACATACACATCTGTGCTGCATGGCAAGCTACAGAATGGGAACCAGCCTCCTGCGCTATGTAACTCCACATTGTGGGGAAAGATACACAAGTTCGATTGCTGCCTGTCATGCAATGTTTATGCAATTTTTTTCATGCAATGTTTTCTATAGCATGAAAATCGTATCAGAGTGAAAATGGGAAAGTTTTGAGCTACCAAAGCCAGTTCTAAAAACTTGCCATAAAGCACCCATTCCTTTTGATTTTTACCTGGTTGCCAATGATGCATGCAACGATTCCTTGCAGAGTCACCAATCTGGATGAGCCTAACCTCTGTCCTGGTTTTTTATCCTTAGCTTGCAATATTAAAATATGACAATCTAGTCCCAGAAATTTGCCTCTACTAAATCTGGCGTTTTTTGGGGAGGTGCCAAAAATAAAACAAAGCAAGGCATTTGTGGCAGCTCAAGCACTGACCTGGATTTTGCTGAGTCTCAAGGCCATTTCTCCAGCCTTTCCCAGGCCAAGAATATTCCCCTTTAAAAAACAACAACACAGTAATTATCTTCTGGATATAATTCCCTGTTGCTATTCTGGCTGGAAAATGGAGCTGCTTTAGAAAAGCTTACAAGATGACATCTGTGCATTTGGGTCAGGACGGGAGCAGCCAGAGGTGGTGGAATGGGGACAATTAAATGCAGATGTGCAGATGTGAGAAACTTGGTGGGGGGGGGGTTCAGGTTCCTCTCCTTTGAGGGATTCTTGCTTCTTCAGCAAGGTTTTGAAAGGAACAAAATGGTTTGTCAGCCACGGGTCCAGGTTCTGATACTCTTAAAAGTTGTTGGTATTTTTATCTTGTGTTTCAATAAAAAGTGTACAGTTGAGAAACCATTGAAACCTTAACCTACAAATAAAAGAGGTCCTGTCATTATTTGAGAACCAAAGAATAAATAAATGGAAAATTGCCAGTAACAAAGTTTTCTTAAGTTTGTTTACAGTTACAGTAAAACCTCGGATATCATCCCGGTGTGCAACTTGGGGGTCCTCCTGGATTCGCGGCTACTGCTAGAAGAACAGGTGGCGGCTGTGACCAGGAGGGCTTTCGCCCAACTTCGGGTGATTCACCAGTTGCGCCCACTCCTGGACCGGGACTCCTTGCTCATGGTCACTCACGCTCTGGTCACCTCCAGACTAGATTATTGCAATGCGCTCTACATGGGGCTGCCCTTGACAACCATTCGGAGGCTACAGCTGGTACAGAATGCGGCAGCCCGAGTGGTGATGGGGTGTGGGCGTTATGCCCGTGCTTTGCCACTGCTCCGGGAGCTGCACTGGTTGCCAGTTTGTCTCCGGGTGCAATTCAAGGTGCTGGTTTTGACCTTTAAAGCCCTATATGGTAGTGGGCCGGGTTACCTAAGAGACTGCATCGCCCTGAGGACGTCTGTCCGTCCAACCAGAGCGGACCGGAGGGGCTCTCTAATTGTTCCATCAGCCAGAGGGGCTCGCCTCTCTGGCACAAGGAGGAGAGCCTTCTCCGTGTCTGCACTGGCCCTCTGGAACCTCCTGCCAACAGAGCTACATCTCCGGACGGAATTGCTGCCTTTCAGAAAAGAACTTAAAACCTGGCTGGTGGGTCAAGTGTGGGGTGCAGGTGGAAGGGTAACCTCCATTGGGTGGTTGGTGTAGAAGAACTCCTCCCCATGGTGCCTTTGGATCCTGCAGCCCTTGTTTTTAGGGGGTGGGTAGTTTTAACTGTTTTTAACATGTGTTTTTTTAATTTTTACTGTGAACCGCCCTGAGTTGGCTTTGGCCGAGTGAGCGGTATATAAATGTGACAATTAAAATAAATTAAATTAAATTAATCCAAACTCCATTCCACGGAGTTGGTCGCTATGCGATTTTGGACGTTATGCGGTTCCTATGGGGAGATGCCTTGCATAAAGTCCAAAAAATGGTTGGTAACAGATGTTATCCGAGGTTCCTATACCAATACCTCAGATAATGTCCATTTTTGAGCAGTTTTGGATGTTATGCGAGGCATCACATGTGCATAAAAACTGCGGCGTTATGCGAATATGACATTACCCAATGTGGACGTTATGTGCGGTATTACTGTATAATAAATGCATCCATGAGGTAACCTTTGTGTAACTAGTAAGGTAAGGTAAAGGTCTCCCTTGCTAAAAAGCTAGTCATGTCCAACTCTAGGGTCTAGTGTTCATCTCTATTTACAGCCAACGAGCCCGTACTGTCTGCATTTGCAAATGTTTCTGGGATCATGTGGCAGGCAAGATTAGATGCCAGAGCACACAGAATGCTGTTAACTTTCTGGCCAAAGCAGTACCTATTTATCCTCTCTGTCGTACAGCCAGGGCTGACATCAGAAATTTCCAGGCCCGGTATGCACCCCCACACACAAACATTTTGGCCACACCCCAGTGGTTTCTGCGCATGCATGGTCTGTTTGTACATGCGCACATCGTTTGTTTCCCAGCGCCGACGGGCCCCTATCATCTCCAGGCCTGGGATGGGAGTCCTACTTGTCACCCCCTGATTGTGGCACTGTGTACAGCACTTGGGTTTCGAACTGCTGACCTACCAACCTTCCAGTAATCAAGCTCAGCATCTTAACCACTCAGCCAGCATGGCTTTTTGTGTAGTTAGATCCAAAGAAATGGGCATGTGAACCCCCTTTTTTGTCCTCTTTTTTCTATGGTAGAAGCTCAAATATTCATAACCGTTCCATAACATCACACCATGACTTCAGCTTCAGCACAGTAGAATCTGGATGAAAGATGATCACTTGTTACTGCACATAAGGTAGAATAAGCACATTCAGTTTTTAAGTGATCTGAATAGAGGCTGTTCTTGAACAGACCTGAATTAACAGGTGTTCTCATTGTGTTTAGGATTACTACTACCTGCTTTTCATTTCTGACTTTGTTCCCATTTCTTTCACAGCAGTCCGGCACAAAAGGATTCCTGCACGCTGAAACATTTTGCATCCTTTTCACTTCTCAGGAGAGGGGGAAAAACATTTTGTTTTCAAGGAATTTCAATTCATTAGGCTGCTGAGAAAGAACCAGAAATTGGCCTAAGAACATTTCTTTATAAAGCAAGAACAAGATAAGATACCAGCTTTCTTTGCTCTAAAGGAGAGGGGCAGGCAGTAACCAATGCTTTTGGGCTACAACTTCCCCTTGGAAGAACTTGTTCATTATCAAGCCAATGATGCAATTGCCAAAAAAATGTGCCCTGCAAACAATTAGGCATGTGATCTAGAGTTTGGGAGGCGTTTCTTCCTACACCAGTAAGAAGGAGACGTGCGCAGGGTCACACAAGACTGGCTCCCCATCCTCTCTCCCTCTCTCACACACACACACCCTGTACACACCCACAAGGCATTCCACCACAGGTTGTGACTCCTGCTTGGATTTTGTTTTAATGAGGAAGAGGGAGATAAACACCTGAAAGGAACAAAAACATGTGGCCAGTTGGGTAAGAGAGGAATGGCTAGCAAAGAGGCAAAGCAGTGGAGTAACTGAATATTTGCGCAGTATCTGCAGAATCCATTTGATATGAACATTGCCAAAACTGTGTTATTATTTGGGCATCTGAGCCCTGGTGGTGGAGTGGTTAAACTGCTGTCCTGCAATCAAAAGATTGTGAGTTTGGTCCTGACCAGGGATCAAGGTTGACTCAGCTTTCCATCCTTTCCAGGTCGGTAAAATGAGTATCTAGCATGTTGGGGGCAAAATGCTAATTAACTTGTGAACCACCCAGATTGTGTACTAAGTGTTATGGGGTGGTATAGAAGTGTGATTGCTTTGCTTTATCACTCTTTTGGTCTATTGGACAATCTTGGCAGATTATCTTTAGCAAGTCTCTAAGGATTAAGGCTGAATACTTTGAAATGCAAGCTCTCCTCAATTCCCCCCTTTTTTCTCTAAATTCCTATTGAAAAAATACTCAGGGACAGCTTCAATAGAAGGAAAAATAATGTTTACTTGCAAGGATTGTACTCAAATAAAGTTGGCATGTAAATGGCAATGTATGTATGTAATACATCAGTTCACTTCAATTTGGTTGCAATAAAGCAAGAAGAAACATCTCACAAGCAAATGATGGTGCAAGAGGGTACTGTGTAACTAGTTTTCTCAGACTAACACATTTTGAGTTAGGAAGAAACTAGCTGTACAAATGAACTACTGTATTCAGACAGACTGAACTTAACTACACTACACACGTGGCTGTTACCTGAGATTGCTAAACCTAACTGGGCAAAAAATCCCTTCCTGTGATGCCCCCATAAGGATAGGCATGTGCAAGAATCTTCTTTTTCCTTTTTGTTGGAACAACAGGGAGATGTCTGAAAATCTCAGTGTACAGTAACTGATTACAAAATTAACTATGATGGTCATGTTTTGAAAAAGTTAATAGAGCCCACTTAAAATCAACAACAAGAGCCACAGCAACAACAACACATCTGCTAATTAAGAAAGCAATTAACAAAAGTTCCAATATAACTTGTTAATTGCTTTCTTAATTAGCAGAGTTTATTTTTATTTATTTATTTATTTGTATTTATATTGCTGCCACCTCGCCAAGGCGACTCTGGGTGGCTCACAAATATAAACATCACAAACAAACAAACAATAAACATCAACAAACCAGCTGAGAAAGCATTAAAGTGAGAGCCACAAGTCTCAGAATACACTAGCTAGCACTCAAAATTTAGCGGGGGGGGGGGGGGGGGGAGATCAGTGTAAAAGCAGCTTAAGAAGAAAAGAAAAGCATATTTACCACTTTTAGTTCAGATGAGTAGTTACAAAGACCAGGGGAAAACATTAAAGAAAGGAGAGGGTCTTTCAGCCATGTAACTGCATCATGGTCAGGAACTTAGCAGTAATTAGAAAAGAATAATGGAAGCAAATACAGTCAGCTAGAGGAGAGGCAGAATGTGACTCTTGGCTCAAACGCCAGGAATGAGAAAAAAGAACTCTGTTGAAGGGTTTGTGGCAAGAGATCTATAGCTTGTGAAAACCCTATTTCTACTCATATCCAGAGTTAAACAGCCTGAGAGATGAGTAAAATGTCAGACAGAATAGCCCCATAAGACTGATACACTTGCCAACTCTGGAAGTCTCTCTCTGTACAAACTAGAGTTCCCAGAGTTGTGGGGTTGGGGGTAGGGCTACAACCTGTATGGGCACATTTTACTTCTGCTTCCAGGAGCAACGAAGGTGGTGCAGGGTGGATGAATCGCAGTAAACCCATTTGTGTGGATTCACAGGGGCTTGGGCTTCTGGGAATTAAAGTCCAGGAACATCTGGAGTGCAAAGGTTCACCATCACGGGGCTACAATGTTCATCAACACAAACATCTTTTGCATTATTCACCCTCTTTGAGTTTATTTATTCATTCAGTTCCAGTAATACTCCAGGTATTCTTTTGGTCTTCTTTGTTTGAGCCAAATATTCAGCATAATAACAAATTAAAAAGAACTTTCTTAAACAGACCAAGAGTCACTACATCTAGCAAACTAGTGCATTGTCTGCAAGAATGAAAGAATGGAAGAATAGCATTCAGCTCGTTTGGAGGTATCAATTCCTTTTGATGTTCCTGTTCATTTTTCAGAATGCCAATGACCCCTTTGTTATTTTGTTTTTGCCAATTTCTCGCCCTGTGTGAAAAGAGACAAAGGAGCCAGATTGGTTATGAGGAACTGAGTTGCTTTATTGTCCTTTCTTGGTAATTTGGAGCTTATGGCAGTGATGATGATGTTGAATGGTATCTAGAAGAACAAAGGGGGGGAATGGCGGGGGGGGAGGTTGCTCTTGATCTTGAGCTTTTCTCAGACTGATACTGAGTGAAAGTTCAGCCTGTTGGACATTGGGTTTTTGGGCGGAATAGAGAACTCTATCGCAGCAGCCATGGAAACCAAGGTGGGATTGCTGCTTTTACATTTACACAGTGTCACTAATGAAATTTGTGATTTCCATTTGCTAAGAAGTATATTTTTTTAGTCTGTGGAAAAGATTTGGCTTTCTGAGAGGAACATAGGTGGCCAAAGCCCAAGAAAATAAAGCTTGGGAGAAGCTACCAGAGCTCAGTAACAGTACCGTTGATCAGGGGTTCCTAACCTTTCCTGCATCACAGACTGGTTTCATGCCAAACAACCTTTCCATGGACCAGCAAGTGGGGAAAGTGGGATCGGATGACACAAGAGCACAACAAAATACAACAAAGTGCACCCTACACATGGGTGGGTGGAGGAGCCCTGCTACAAAAACAAGGAGGAGATGCCCAGCGATCCACCAGCCACCCAGTGTTGAGCTGCTCCCAGTGCCCACAGGTGTCTGGGCACTGGTAGGGGAAATTTCCCCCAGGCCATGCCCACTTGGCTGGCCACATCCACCTCCCTACCCCAGACCATGGTGTAGGGAGGCCAAGTGGGTGTGGCCCAAATAGTTAGCCACACCCACAGCATTAGCCACACCCATGGTGGGGGTAGTAATTTTTTTTGCAGAGCATCACTGTACACCACCTGACTTGGGCAGCGAGGCATCACACAACACACAGGTGGGGGCAGAGCCCTGCAGCAGTTAAGCAATGTGGAGGAGGTCCCTGGCCACATGCCCATCTGCTGTGTCTGAAGCCCGTGCCTCCTCTCTATCCACAGGGCAGACCCATCAGAGTGAGCTGAGGGCAAAAGGCTGACATTGAGGCTCCCAGGACCGCCACACACATCATACCTCTGCTCGGCCTGGTTCACGACAGTTTGTGGCCTGGCGGCTGGGGACCCCTGCCGTAGAACATGAAAAAGTTATATACTTTTTTTGTTTAAATATAAATCTTAATCTTGATCAGTTCCACACCCAGCAACTCATGACAACTGTATCTTTAAGAGAAACCAATATGATAAAGGTGGCTTTCCATTGATAGGCAAGGTCTATAGCTTGTGAAAACTTTGGACTGCCAAAATGAAGCCACTTTCTTGGCTTTGTTGTTGGCCAAAATTAAATATCGGTACATGTTTCAATTCAATTCAATTCAATTATTTGACTTGTATGCTGCCCCACTCGCAATGCGACTCTGGGCGGCGGTAACAAAAAGCAAAATATCACAGTTACAATAAATACAATTACAATATCACAGTTACAAAATATCACAATTACAAAGTTTCTAGTAGTAATCGGCAGACCAGAAAATGAGCCAGATTCTGTATCTCTGAACATTCACACAGTGCATCGTTGTCTTTCCTGGAGACTATCATATGTTTGGCTATGTTGACTGGGATGAATAAGTCTCTGTCCCTGTGGTTTTTCTAGGCCAACTTGATGATTGATCATCAGGAACTTAACCAAAGGCCTGGACCTTCCTTTCCAATGCTCGCCTTCAGAATACAATGCCAATTTCGTCATTGCATTTCCTCTGTGCAAAGCTGTCTTAAAACCTTTTGCTGAAGGAAACCAGGCAGAAACTCCAGTGACAAATGAAATGGGCTTAAAAATGATTTAGAGGCAATTTGTCTGGCTCCTTTCTATCCTCACAATCTTGTTCATTGCTTTAACACAACCCCCACCCCCCAATACCTCTTGGTCAAGGTGCTTGGAATACAAAGGATATCTGAGGCAGATCATCACAGAAGGAAAACCTTCCCAGGGAAAAAAGCAATGCCACATGGCTAAAATGCTACTTCATCCAAAGCGAACTCAACTTCACTCGGGCTTCTCACAGCTTGTTGGGCACCTGGGATGCGAACATTGTGAATACCTTGGCCATATCATGAGGAACAACATAATGTATAGAATACTCTGACTCGCTCTGCAAGGAAAAATCCCCAGAAAGAGAAGTCCTGGACATAGACTGACTTCATGGCTGAAGAACTTGAGAGAGTGGTGTGGCATGTCCTCAGAAGAACTGTTCCAAGGAGTTAAGAAAAGGAAGACTATCACCATAATGTTAATCAATATCTGGAATGGATATGGCACCTGAAGAAGAAGAATCCTTCCTTGTCTTTGTTTATCTGCTAGAGAGAATGACTCTGTGTGTATGAATACCTACATTCACCCTCAAATTTACACCCTCTTGGTTTCTTACACCATCTGCCTTAGCAGCTACAACAGACATTAGCTGCCACTCTTTGTATCTCATGGCCATCTGAGGTTACTCAACCCATGAGACTCAATAGACCAGTGATGGTGAACCTTGGCACTCCAGGTGTTCTTGAACTTCAATTCCCAGAAGCCCTGATCTGCTAATTGAAGTCCAAGAACACCTGGAGTGCCAAGGTTCTCCATCACTGCATTAGACCTTCAACAAGGTTATTCAGCTACCACCTACTTCTCCTAACAACACAACTGATGATGACATCTCCAGGGGAAAAGATTGATGCTAAAGGGATTGGTGAGGAGATTTTCTTCTGAACTGGGCTGTTTGAGGATGATGGGCAATGTAATTCAACATGTCTGGAGGGCACCAGTTTATAGATACCTGCTTTAGCCACTGTTTTGCAGTGACTCTCCAAGCTTATTTCAGAGAGCACTTAGACTCACTGTGCTGTTCAAGAGAGCTGTCAGCTTCTGCATAGAAAGCAACACCCATCCAGGCCATAGGTAAATTTGCTCCTTGTAGTAACAATTTGTAAGGAGTATAAACAATGACCTTTGCTCTTTTCTCCTGGCTGGCATTTCTTCTCCACAGTACTGGAAAAACAAGCGTGTGCAGGGATGAGCGATTACCTTTCATTACAACCTCATTCTTCTTAGAGCATGCTTTTAGTAAGCAACCAAGTTACAGTCTTCAGCAAACAATGGCTTGGGGAGCAGGGGAGAGTCCTCATTTCTAGTTAATCCAGGCTATTATTTGGACATTGTGCTGAAAGAGATAAACAAAATCTTGACCCAAAACAAGCAGAGACATTATTTGCAAGAATGCCATTCAAATTTCTAGTGGCGAATGGTCCTTTAGATCCTCACCTGAAAACAAGGAAGCTGTTTAGAGAAATTAAAATCATTCAAAAAGAGCAGTATAAAGTAACAAGAAGCCTAAGTCAGTACATTGGCTGATCAATGCTTTGGGGAATTGACTTAGGCTTCTGGAAAGTGAAATCCAAAAGCCAAAAGTTGGAAAACACTGATGTAACTGATTAGCCTGATTAGTCCGAGGAACAGACTGGCATTTGGATACATATAGTGAAGACACATTTATGCCCAGGATGGAAGGATGGATGGAAGGAAAGGATCACCAAAAGCAGATGGCAGAAGAAGACACAGCTTTGCATAAAATATGGCTGATGATTCTTTATGGCTGCTGCTGGCTATGCTTAAAGCATGCTCCTGTCCTTCTGTACTCTCCAAAGTACCACATACATTGATAAGAAGTAACTAGCATGGAAAGCAGTTGCTCCTCTGAATTAGGTTGGATATTAACACTCATCATTCCTAGCCAGCATTGCCAATGCTGGGGTTAGATGAAAGTTTTATTCAAACAACATTAAGAAGGTGCACATAAAAAGATATAGAATTCCCATTGCTTGTTTATTCATTTATTGTATTTAAATACCACCCATCTGGGTGTCGTCACCTTCTTCTTCCTCTTCCTCCTCCTCCTCCTCCATGTCTAGGCCTGAAGTGAAACTGCCAAAATGAATCCACCTTTTGGTGAGTTGGTTCGGCAGCGCCTTTCACCGAACTTAGTGTTTGTGACAACAAACCTACATGAGACAGAGGTATTTTTATTGCCAGCTGCAAAGATGGAGAACTTTTGCTCCTCCAAGCCATTCCTTGTCAACCTTGGTATCTTTTGTCTCACTGGCTGCTCTGTTAAGAACCTATGTAACACCATGAGAAAAACTAGCCTCCTAATCCCTTTCAAGTAGGACATCTATATCAGGGGCTCCCAACTTTTGAAGCTGGGCATCGGGTCATGCTCTCTCAGCATAGCTGTCAAGTATCCCTTATTGGCCGAGAAAACCCCTTATTTTACCCTATTTCCCGCCGCCATCCCTTATTAATTAGACTGCAATGCCCTTTTGCTGCCCATTGGAGGGTAGCACAGGCTAAGCATAGCTGTCAAGTATCCCTTATTTGCTGGGAAATTTCCCTTATTTCCAAATCCAAAACTTGACAGGTATGTCTCTCAGTCAGCTTCGAGGGCTGGATGGCCATTTTTTTACTGGCTGCACCATGGGAGTGGCCATTTTGTCATAACAGCTTCAAAAGGGGTGGGTATTTTGTTTCTCAAATACCACTGGAGGGGTGGAGGGCCACATGAAATGGCACCATGGGCCTTAGGTTGGGAACCCCAGATCTATATGATTACAGTCATTAGGTTGCCAAATGTACTTATCATTTTAGCTGGTAGGCTGAAGGAACAGTGGATTAGGAGAAATGTCAAGGGTCCAAAGTTATAGCTAGCATGTTAAAAAAAAATCGCAAATAGATAATTTGTGGCAGGTTGGTCAGCTGGAAATGCTACATTCCACATGCAGGACATGTGGTGGCTACCTAGACTGCTTTTGCATCCCACCAAGAGCAGATGAGCCACTGGTTCTGGATCTTTGTTCCATATGCTTTGGACTGCAACACCCATAATGTCTTTCTATTGGCCATGCTGACAGAGGCCTCTGGGAGTTGGAGTCTAAGATTGATGGAAACCTTTGTGTTCCCTAACCCAGACCCCCGGCCTTATTGGAAGGATTTGGGGTAAGCACACAAGGATGGTTCCCTCCTTTTCAATTGGTCTCTTTCAACTCCTGATGCCAATGTTTGCTCATGGGTCAGATTCTGCAAACAGGGTTGAACAACTGGAACTTTGCTCCAGGGCCTCAAAATGTAGAAGGCAGCAAATGAATGGAAATAAGTAGCAACACTGATTAACTTTCCTTTCCCCCTTACTTTTGACATCATAAATTTTTGGAGAAGGACCACATTCTCCTCCTCCTTTGTCTTAGACCAGGGGTTCTCAATGTTTTTCAGCTGTGGGCCTAGACCACACCCCCTCAGGCAGCTGAGCAGGCCAGACTGGCACCGTAAAATGTGTCCACAGCTGTCATAAATGTGTTTACAACAGCCACAGACTTATTTACGGCTGTAGTAAACAAGTTTATGATGGCCACAGACTCATTTACGGCTGTCATAAATGCATTTACGTAGCCATAAATGAGTCCGTGGCTGATTCTGTCAGTTGCTGCTGCAGGGGTAGCTGGAGAGAGGCTGGGGCTGGGTTATTTTGCACCATGAGCCAGATCTAGCCCATGGGCCATAGGTTGTGAACCCCTGTCTTAGGCCTTTTCTTAGGGGGGGGGGAGGAATGAACAGAGGCTCCATTTTACCAGTCCAGCATCTTGCTTCTCTCATGTTCTTTCTTGGTGTAAACAAACCCACCTTCAGAGTCATAACTTTTCTTTCTGGCAAAATAAGGTGTCTTGAGTATGCATGCATGCATGCACATACACAAAAGGCTGGTGGCATGTGACCTCTGCTTCAGCCCAAGAATGGCATGCCTGAGTGGGTGGGTAGACACATTTTTTCTCCTGCAGCCCGAAAATAAGAAATAATTTGGGAGGTGCCTCAGCTTCATTTTAACTCATTTGAGTGCACCCACAAAGAGGGAAAATTATAATGTACAGTTTTGCCAGCCAGGAGATACCTGTAATGGGTTTTAAAAAGAGCCATCACCTTTGACTATAGTCTCTGAGGCCACAAATACATGCTCAGTAAAAACAGGTGAGAAGTGAAGTGACTTTTCTTGCTTCACATGATGTAAGCTCTTCTTCTTCTTCTTCTTCTTCTTCTTCTGTGTATGTGCAGCAAACCCATTCGTGTAGATTCACAGACACTTGAGCTTCTGGGAATTGAAGTCAAAGAACACCTGGAGTGCCAAAGTTTGCCCCACAGAGCTAGGTCTATGTGAGAAAGAGCCTTCGCACTAGGAAGCCTCTCGCGGTAACCCCATAATAGTAAAGAAGGTGGGTAATGTGGAAGGCAACTTGAAACATAGAGATAAGCCATTTTAAAGGTAAAAAGTTAAGGCTCCATATGAGGTGATAAGCAACTAATTCCTCCTCTTAGGGCAGGGGTGGCCAACCTTAGTACTCCAGCTGTGCTTGAACTTCAATTCCCAGAAGCCCTGATCATCAGGTGTACTGACTTGGGCTACTTGGAATTGAAGTCCAAGCACACCTGGAGCACTAAGATTGGCCACCCCTGACGTAGGGAATCACAGTGTGAGAAGGCTGGACACATGATCCCTGGTGGTGCAGTGGTTAAACTGCTGTACTGCAGCCAAAACGTTGTGAGTTCAATCCTGACAGGGATTCAAGGTTGACTCAGCCTTCCCTCCTTCCCAGGTTGGTAAAATGAGTACCCAGCAGGCTGGGGGCAAAATGTTAGTTTTGGCCTGGGGGAATTTCGGCTACCGGTTCTGCAGAACCTGACAGAACCTGCTGCAGTGCATCACTGCGTTAGAAGCAATTGGACAGCATACAATGACAAACAATTTGACAATCTAAGCATCTCAGGCACAAGACCCTTGTGATCAGGCTTTTGAGAGAGAATGCCTGTGTGGGTAGTTTGACATTCTTATCTAAGGAGGATTTACTGTACAGTACATTTCTCAGCTCTTAAAAGTCCAAACAAGATGATTACAGACACAAAATCCAAATGTTTATTCACAGTCATAAATTAATGACCGGCTTCCAAGCAGAAATAGAAACAAAGAGAGAGCAACATGATCTTGAGAGGCTTTCAAATTTCATAAAGCAGAGAGAAACTAGTCTTCATGACATAGTTTTCATCTTTAACAGTGTAAAAATACCTTCTTACCTTTTAATGCTGCTTTTAAAAATTGTGTTGTTTTGCTTTTCTTTGGTAGTAAAATACAGTTTCCATTGAGAGGAAATGTAGGATGACCAGAGCTTCAAGAGGAGGGAGAGGCTTTTCCCCATCCCATAAAATACAGTTCCCAGAATCCTCAACAACAACAACAACAGTTTCATGTCAGAAATTATTCTGGGTTGAAAGGATTTTTGTGGGAGAAACTTCGCTCAGGGAACGCCCAAGTGAGGCTCCTTTCATGTCCCCAAGAGCTGGGACAGAGACAGGTGCTCAATCCGTCATGCAGTACCCGGGTTTTGAACTGCCAACTTGCTGGCCTTCCAGCTAACAAGGTGAGCTTCTTAACCACTGAGACACCACAGCCCCTCTCAGCTAGAACGATCAGTTATGAGTTGTAGTTTAATAAGTATGCGTTTTCCAGCTTGTGACAGAAAAATCAATGGGAAATAAAAGGCAGAAGATAAGGAGCTTCGATGGGTTTCTTTGCCTGAACTTTGGGTCTGCTTTTCTCCTGGCTTTGGAATTAACATAATACATAGCAATTGCTGCAAAGGAAATTCTAGTCTAGCTCCTACCCAGTCTTTCTCCTTCCCCATCAGATTTGAAGGGAGTAGTGTGGCTGGATGGAGGGCAACCTTCGCCAAATAGTGAGCTCCAAGTCTTTGGGATTTCAATTCCCACCAGCCAGCCAGGAGAGGTCATGGTCATGAACACTGGGAGATATAATCCAAAACGCCTGGAGGGTACTACAAAGAGGGAGGGTGGAATTACTGATGTTCTTCTTGCAATCTTCATCAGGAATTGGAAAAGCAAAATGAAGCGGAATCAGTCCTGGTTAATATTTAAATGGGCAGACATTTGGGAAAACTGGGAATCTCAAAGTAAGGCTATGGAAGAATCTCACCTAAAGTCATGGAGAGCCACTGCGGGCAGTCCAAGTTGACAAGATGGGGTTAGAACAGTGATCGGACTCTGTATAGGTCAAGGTATGCCTTTCCTCGAAAGCCAGTGGTGTCCGACTTTAGGGGACGGTGCTCTTATCTGTTTACAGCCAAAGAGTCACTGCTGTCTGCATTTGCAGACGTTTCTGTGGTCATGTGGCAGGCCTGACTAGAGGCTGGAGTGCATGGAACACTGTTTCCTTTCCTGCCAAAGCAGTACCTATTTATCTACTTGCAATTTCTTGCTTTCGAACTGAAAAAGGTTGGCAGAGCTGGGACAGACAACGGGAGCTCACTTCATTGTGCAGCACTCTGATCTTGAACTGCTGACCTTCCGACCTTCCAGTCATCAAGCTCAGTGTCATAACTACCAGCCACTGTGGCCCTGATTCATATGAGGCAGAAATTGCCATAACCCTGTAAATGTAGAGGGATGGAGGTTCACAGTCTCACTGCTCAAACTATGGGCCTCCCATGCCTTAGAGAAGGAGGACAATACCTAGAGCAGGGGTTCTCAGCCTTTTAAAGCTGAGGGCTGGGTCATGATCCCTCAGATAGCTTTGGGGGCTGGACAGCCATTTTGCCCTGCCTGCACGATGGGGGCAGCCTGTACATTAAATAGGAACCATACATGGCACTTCCAGGTGTGGCAGATGCAGTGGGGGCTTGCATGAAATGGCACTGCGGGCCACATCCAGCCCATGTGCCGCAGGTTGAGAACCCCTGATCTAGAGAGCCAGCTGTTTCTTTCTCCTGCCCTATAGCAAAAGTGTAAGAAGGAAGGATGAAGATGACATACATTGGGACTGCATTGTGAGATGAAAGAAATAGTTCCGTTTCTCCTTCCACACTATATTTTTATCCACATTGGGATTTCGAAGAAATGTTTAGTTGAAAATGCAAAACTTCAAGTGGAGGTTGAGAAATGCTCTGGGATTGTGAGAGAATCATCAGTCTACAGATGGGGAGACTGAGATTTAAATCCCCAATGCCTGTGGACCGGAGAGAACAGTTTTCATTATAAGAAATAAGCAAGTCATTATACTGGGAAGATTAAAACTATCCTAGAAATCAGCCAGAGCTGTTCTTCCCACACATTGCTTTCTTCAAGGCAGTTTGTGTGTGTGTGTGTGTGTGTGTGTGTGTGTGTGTGTGTGTGTGTGTGTGTGTGTGTGTGTGTTGGTGAGGAAAACAACTCTAGCAGACATCTATCGGAGCCCTAGGCAGGAGGGGTTCTCAGTTTACCCCTAAACAAAAAGATAAAGGTGACCATTATATGGCATGCAAATATATTTGTACAACATGCATTTGTCTATTATGTCTCATAAATAGAGCATTTATATTATAGTGTTAATAAATCTTATGCCAACATCCAATTAACTAGTTAGAGGTGGTTAGGGAAGAAACAGGCATATTGGACCTCTATGTGCTGGGTCAGAGAAAATTGTATGCAGAAGGGCAATTGTATGGTGACTCGTAGCTTAGTGGCTAAGTCACTGAACTTCACGGCCAGAAGGTTGGTAGGTTGGTAGTTCGAGACTTCCGTCTGTCTCCCAGTTCCTGCCAACCTAGCAGTTAGAAAGCAAGAAATTGCAAGTAGATAAATAGGTACTACTTCGGTGGGAAGGTAAACAGTGTTCTGTACACTCCTGTGTTCTGTGCACTCCAGACCTTTACCTTCACCTTTATTCCTCTGGAAGATACAGGGTGGAATGTGAGAAGGCCACCAAAACAAGCAGAAGATGTTGAGTGATCCTTAGACAGGATTTTGGACTGGAACTCACATTATTTGGTGGTTTTGCTATCCCAGGCTGATGAGAATAGTAAAGGTAAAGGTTTCCCTTGCTCGAAAGCTAGTCGTATCTGACTCTAGGGCTCAGTGCTCATCTCTGTTTCAAAGCTGAAGAGCCAGCGTTTTCTGCTTCTGCAGATGTTTCCATAGTCATGAGGCAGGCATGACTAGACACCGGAGCGCTGTTTACCTTCCCATTGAAGTGGTCTCTATTTATTTACTTGCAATTTCTTGCTTCCAAACTTCTAGGTTGGCAGGAGCTGGGACAAAGTCGGGAGCTCATTCCATCCTGCAGTACGCGGGAATCGAACTGCTGACCTTCCGCCTCCCAGTCAGCGTCTTAGCCACTTGAGCCACTGCAGCTAATACTCAGCTAAAATATTCTAGTTGCCCACTCATAGAGAAGAGCACTGCCAGGGACATAAGACATTGAAGCAAAAAAAAAAATTTCTTACTAAGTTACCTAATTCAGATGGGCTGTGGTGGTTTAGTGGTTAAGACTCTGAGCTTGATGACCAGAAGGTGACCCAAGTGCTGCACAACAGAGTGAGTTCCCTCCCAACAACTGTCCCAAGCCCTGCCAACCTAGCAGTTCAAAAGCAAGAAACTACAAGTAGATAAATAGGTACCTGCTTTGGTGGGAATGGTAACAGCATTCCGTGCCCTCTGGCATCTATTTATGCTTGCCACATGACTACGGAAAAGTCTGCAGATGTATACAGTGCTTTCTCTTTGGCTGTAAACAGAAATGGGCACCACCGCCTAGGGATGGATACAACTGGCTTTTGAGCAAGGGAGCTCTTTGCCTAGCCTACTTTACTTGTTTGTTGTGAAGATAAAGTAGGGAAGAGGAGCATCATGTATGCGACCCTGGGGAAAGGCAGGATGTAAAATCAGTCAAGTGACATACAGAATTACAAGATATTTAGGTGGTGACAACAGTCATTAAAAAAAAAAAACCTTGTCATGAAATTATTGTGTTACTTCATCAACCATCTCTTGTTCAAAGGCCATCATTTTGTGTAGGCTGCCATAGATTGACAAACTAGAAGTCTTTCTCTTCCCCCTCCCTTTCCCTTTTCAAGGTGACAATCCCATTTAACAACATTCCTTTTAAAAGCATGACTTACTTTGATCCTTAAATCTCTAGGCCTTTTTAAAGGGTCACTGGTTTTCTTGCAGTGCTTCTTATTTCTCCCTGGGCTATCCATGGGTCTGCTGATTTAATCTGGTGCGTCAGGGACATCAGGGTGGCTACCAGTTTGGTCTGTGGTGATCTAGACCCTGCCTGATCTTATTCATGCTCTCATTCGGATCGACTTGCAAATTTAGATTGCCAGCCCTACCATTAATTTGCATTGCAAAATCAGGATGTTCTAACTTTTTCTTTTTGCATTGATATAATGGAATTTGGAAATGTGGTTAACCCTAAAAGGCAGAGCAAGTGTGTCAAATTTCAGACATTTAGCTGCAGGTGTCATCTTTAAATGTTGCTCCCTGAAAGCACTGTGACTAAAGTGTTTGCATCTGACAACTGTCAAGTTTCTTTAAAAAAATTTTTTAACATGTAGCAGCTTCCACAATTTTACATACTCAACTTACTTAATTGCCTCCTCTTCTACCTTACGGTGTAGAAGGTTCTACAAAGAATATCCATTGGGATCTCTCCTTCCGGTTCTTCTTTGTGTATAATAATAATAATAATAATAATAATAATAATAATAATAATAATAATAATAATAATAATAAGAAGAAGAAGAAGAAGAAGAAGAAAATTCCTTTTATATCCCACCCATCTGGGGTCACACCCAGTCTGGGTGGCCAACAAGAGCACATTAAAAACACATGTTATTTTAATCTGTTAAATTCAGGTGTGCGGGTGATTAGCCCTCAGCATGCTAGCAGGTGAAGGGGCTACCTTCTTAGCACCTTGTGCAGGTGCTGCCACTGCTTCAGGTGTACTGATCTTTGTCAGTGATGGAATTCAATTTTTTTTACTACCCACTCTGTGGGTGTGGTATGGTGGGCATGGCCAGGGTGGAAGCCCTGGGTTGCACACACCTGAATTAGGACTACTTTATTTCAAAACCTATTTCTGCTTCCAGTTCTGGTGAACTGGTGTGAACATGCTGAATCCCACAACAGATCTTCATGCTCCTTACTCCCTGAGACAAAGACTACTGCTGTCTCAAGAACTGCAGCTGTTAGTGTTATACTGCCCATACTCGGTCCCCAGCAGAACTTTGCCATTGCCATAATGATGGTGCTTTCCCCCAAATGAGAACCTACCTGCTGAGATTTGCCTGGGTGTGAACAGTTAAGGCCAAGGCCCCCTGTTCACCCCCGGGGGGTGGGGAGCTTGCACAATCTTGCAGACACAATATACAATGGCTGTCCTGACCAGGGGTAAATTTTCTCAGGTCTGTTCTTGTCACTTTGGACATGTTTGAAAACCAGAATAGCTATGCTATACAGTTTGCACCCTTGTACCCAGTTTCAGTTATCTGCAGGTCTACGAATATTCAATTAAAAATCTTCAAATACATAATATAAATGTATTTCTATGGTACATTAACCGACCTAGCCACTAGTAGCCACTGTATGCAATGTAGTATATAGGGTTCACTGTTATCTGCAGCTTCAAGTATCTGCAGTCTCAGAAGGTATCCCCTATAGATCCCAGGTGGTGGTGGGCTGTATTTGCTTCCCTGTTTGTTTGCTTATTTATTTGTTTGTTTATTTAAATTATACTGCCTGGTTAGTGAGAGATCACAATATAAATCTCTCTCTCTTTTGCTCTCACTCTGGTGGAATCATAACATCACTGAGATACTGTGCTAAATGTTCTCCCCCCATTTTTTTAAAAATGAAGTTGTAGATAAATATATTAATTTAATTAAAACAACCTCTGAAATGCCTTGCAACAGGATATTTCTGGAACAAGAAAGGTCAGTTTCAGCTAAAAGATCAATCTTAGCTAAAAGGAAGTATTATTTCTCTTCCTGTTATTTTTATCACACCACAATAAACATTATTATGTCCACTGTTAGATGGAATGAGCATGCTTGGGTGGTGGTCACAAGCCTTGCTTTTTATACTGCTTGTTGAATGCCTCTTTTGATCCTAACCAAATGAACCCAATGTAGAGCACAGATTGAGATCTTCTTTGGATGACCTCTGAGGACGGTGAGGTCAAAAATGTAAATCGATTGAGAAACTCAGTAACATTGCCGTTTATCAGCCTTTGCCGGAAAAGAGCAGGATGTCCATGATAAGAGGTGAGAAAGAACTGTGTCTTGCACCTTCCATCATACCTTCACTCTGCTGATATTTTTGCTAAATTAAATTAATTTTCTCTTTTAGTCAGAAATGTGTTTAAATCTTGCAAGCAATCTGTTTCCTATTGAACCTTCAATGTGGCTCCACACAGGTATTTAAACAGATTTATTAAGCAAGGGTCAATCTGACTCTGTGGAAGGGCTCGTAACTGAGTCTTGCTGCAGGGAGTGTGCCAAAGTGTGCATTACAGATAACCAGTGGTGGGATTCAGCAGGTTCACCCCAGTTCACCAGAACTGGTAGCAGAAATTCTGCCCATCCAAGTTTTGATGCAGGGCTTTCCCCTGACCACACCTGCCATACAAAAAAAATTGAATCCCACCACTGCAAGACACATAGCTGTCAAGTATCCCGTATTGGCCGGGAAAAGCCCTTATTTTACCCTCTTCCCTGCTGTCACCCCATATTAATTAGACTGCAATGCCCTATTGCCGCCATTGGAGGGCAGCAAAGGATAAGCATAGCTGTCAAGTATCCCATATTTGCTGGGAAATTTCCCTTATTTCCAAATCCAAAACTTGACAGGTATGGCAAGACAACTCAGGAGCTGAAATCAAGTTGATGTTCCAGATTAATGATTTAGGCAGATTTTCTTCTCTGAGAAATCATACTTGCAAATTAGGTCAGGTTTTAGCTCCACAGTTCAAGTTGCATTTAAGTTGCAAACTAGATGTGGGGAATAAAGCTCCTCCTCCTATGGTAATCCTATATTACTAGCATTTAGATAAAGTCGCCCTTGCTTGAAAGCCAGTTGTATCTGACTCTAAGGTTTGGTGCTCATCTCTGTTTACATCCAAAGAGCTAGCACTGTCTGTGTCTGCTGATGTTTCCGTGGACATGTGGTAGGCATACCTAGACACTGAAGTGCACTGAACACTGTTTAACTTCCCACCAAAGTGGTACCTATTTATCTACTTGCATTTTCCTGCTTTCGAAATGATAGGTTGGCAAGAGCTGGGTCATAGAGGGGAGCTCATTCTGTCATGCAATACTCGGGTCTCAAACTGCTGACCTGCCACCTTCCAGTCAGCGTCTTTGATGTTCTGGTAGAAATGCGAAGCAGCCAGCATAACAGGGCCAAACAACTTTATTAGGCAGTCAGAACATGGGGAGCAATGGCACAGCACTGCTGAATATATACACTCAGAAATGGATGAATTTGGGTGGAAAAAGACAGGGAGGGGAGTGTGGTAACTGGGAGGTCATCGGACCAGAGTGAAGACTGTACAAAACTACATAGTTTAGGCGGGAATGCAGTCCCTCAATATTTCAAGACCAAGAAGAAGGAGACAAAATGGAGGATCATACTGATCCCAATTATTTAACAAAACGTTACAGCAATAAATGTATTCAAACACAACAGCGTCTTAACCACTTGAGCCACCACAGCAGCACTTAAGGAATCCTCTATTCTATTGATTGATTATATCTGACATCTTGACGTCTTTCAGCAGAGGTGCCTCTGCCAGCAGGGGCTATCAGCAGCTTTCTATTGTTTTAGGGGTGGATTCCATTGTTCAAAGGGAGTGCGAGGGTGGCTTAGTGGTTAAGATACTGAACTTGATGTCTGGAAGGTTGGCATGTCATGGGAAGATGCCAAAGTACTCGCCAAAGACCACAATCCTTGAAGATCCCGTGCTGCCCAATATGCTTCATAGCATGGGAGGATCTAAGTAAGTAAGTGGTGTATCTGGACCCATTTATTGTTGTTCAGGTGCACAGTCAAGTCCAACCGCTTGCGACCTCATGGACCACTGCATGTCAGGCTCCTCTGACCTCTGCCATCCTCTGCAGCCTAGCCAGATCTAAGCTCATCACATCAATGATTCCATGTATCTCATCCTCCATTGACCCCTTCTCCTTTTCCCCTCGGTTTTTCCCAGCATCAAGGCCTTCTCAAGTGAGTGCTCTCTCCTCATTTGGTGGCCAAAGTACTTCAGCTTCAGCTTCAGTATTTGTCCTTCCAATGAGCAGTCAGGGTTGATTTACTTCAGGATTGACTGATTTGATCTCCTTGCAATCCAGGGGACTCTCAAGAGTCTCTACCAGCACCACAGTTCAAAGACGTCTATTCTTCTGCACTTTGTCTTAGAAGGTAGAAACTGAAGGTAGAAAGTGAAGACAATATTTATTCTTTAAAAACGGTCTATTTGTTGTGCCTGAAGAAAGTATATATATTTATTCTTTTCTCATCACTTTACAATAATTCAGCACAGTTTATATTCAGGGACATGTAGGAGTGTAGTCTTGTCCAAGAAAGCACGTCTGTCAGGTACAAATTGGATGGATGATTCTCAGCTGACATGATGACACAGATAGTTATACACTCTGACTCCACCAGCAGTAAAACGGGAAACTTTCTTTGCCTGGATAAGTTTTAACTTTGCATGCATCACTGCAGAGTGTCCTGGAGGAAGCGGATTATCTAGACCCCTTTCAATCAGGATTCAGGCCCGGGTATGGTACGGAGACAGCATTGGTTGCACTGATGGATGATCTCTGGCGGGAGCGGGACGGGGGTTATCCATCCGTCCTTGCTCTTCTTGACCTCTCAGTGGCCTTCGATACCGTCGACCACGGTATCCTTCTGGAACGGTTCAAAGGATTGGGGATCCAGGGCACCGTGTTGTCCTGGTTTTCCTCTTTTCTGGAGGGCCATACCCAGTCGGTGTGGTTAGAGAGTGAGAGGTCCAGCCCTAGGCTCCTCAAGTATGGGGTGCCTCAGGGCTCGGTGCTCTCTCCTCTCCTATTTAACATCTACATGAAGCCACTGGGTGAGATCATTCATTCCCATGGGGTGCGGTACTATCAGTATGCGGATGACACCCAGTTGTACATCTCGGCCGTGGGGACCCCAGTGGTGCTGTTGAAATCCTATCCGGATGCCTGGAGGCCGTTGGGGACTGGATGGGGGCCAATGGGCTTCGGCTGAATCCCAGCAAGACAGAGTGGCTGTGGATAAGGGGTCCCATGTTATCCAGGGAGCTACTATCTTTGGTACTGGATGGGGCTGTTTTGCCCCAGACAGACCCAGTGTGCAACTTGGGGGTCCTTCTGGACTCGCGGCTGCTGCTAGAAGAACAGGTAGCAGCTGTGGCCAGGAGGGCTTTTGCCCAACTTCGGGTGATTCGCCAGTTGCGCATGCTCCTGGACCGGGGCTCCTTGCTTATGGTCACCCATGCTCTGGTCACTTCCCGACTAGATTACTGTAATGCGCTCTACATGGGGCTGCCCTTGACGACCATTCGGAGGCTGCAGCTGGTCCAGAATGCGGCAGCCTGGGTGGTGATGGGATGCGGACGATATGCCCGTGCCTCACCGCTACTTCGGGAGCTGCACTGGTTACCAGTTTGTCTCTGGGTGCAATTCAAGGTGCTGGTTTTGACCTTTAAAGCCCTATATGGCAGTGGACCAGGATACCTTAGAGACTGCATCGCCCCAAGAGTGTCTGCCCGTCCAACCAGAGCGGACCGGAGAAGCTCTCTAATAGTGCCATCAGCTAGGGGTGCACAAATATCCAGCACCCGAAGGAGAGCCTTCTCCGTGTCCGCACCAACCCTCTGGAACCTCCTGCCAACAGATCTAAGACTTCAAAGAGAATTGCTGCCCTTCAGGAGAGGATTGAAGACCTGGCTGGCAGGGCAGGTGTGGGGCCCGCCTGCTGGCTTATGTAAAGAATTAAGAACTCTCTCTTCTTCTTTTTATAGTGGGTGGGTGGGATGGGTGGGTGGGATATGGGTCTTTTAAAGTGTTTTTATGTGTTTTTATAACTTGTTGTAATGCCGCTCTGAGTCAGGTTCTGCCTGAGTGGGCGGCATATATAAATATGACTATTAAATTAAATTAAATTAATTATTTCCCCATATGATTTTATTTTTAAAAGCTCATTTTGGTTTGTCCCTCCCTGGCTCCTTCTTCAGAAGTCTTAGTGTGACAAAATGTTGATTTAGTAAGCTCCATTATCTACAGATAGACCTAGGGAATCTTCATTAACGAGTCAAGTAGTCATTCCATTCAATGATTATTTAGCAAATGGATTTACTGTGGGTTGACTGCAAACAGGCATGAATATGCTTGGGAGGAAAGCACACACATCCTGTTTTAAAGTGATTCCTTTCATTAAAGCAACTGATTTCTGATCACATGGAGAGGACAGAGCTCCTACTTATTGACAAGCACTGTGGGTTCAGGGCAGTAGTCTAGCATTTGCATACTTCATTGCAACTCAGGAGCTCTGAATCTGCACATGAATCTGCCCACTTCAGATTTCAGTTCCTGAACTGTTTTAGTGTACATTTCTACAACCTCCAGATTGACAGGAGTTCTATTCTAAAAGATTTGGTGTAGTGGATAGAGGGATGGACTAGGACTCAGAAAGTCCTGGTTTCAGATTCCAATTCACAGAGTGGCGGTGGGTGGAACTGGTGAAACCACTCTTCAAACATCTCACTTCTTCTGTAAGTCCTTTTAAGTTCATTATAAGCTGGTTCTGTTGTGATGATGCTTAAAACAACACAGATTGTGAAAGGTCTCTTCTTCAAGTGCCATATTCATTCTGGATATTTGCTATCATCATGGCGATAGTCTTCCTGTTCTTAACTCCTCAGAACAGTTCAGGGCCTCTCTTCCTAGGGCTCTTTCCTTGCAGAACGAGTCAGAGTATTCTATATTTCATGTTGTTCCTCATGATAGGCCAAGGTATTTGAGCTTTCTTTGTTTAATTGTCTTAATCAGTTCTTGTTGTTAATGCATCTGGTGCAACACTTCTATATTTGTGGTTTGCCCACATTCATAAATTGGCCGAAACCTTTCCTGATGGGTTCGCTCACTTCGCATACGGCTGAGGACCACCACAGGCTTTGATGGAAAGGAAATTGGGATGCGGGCTAGATTAATTTGAACAAATCATAAAGCCTTGGCTGGAGGTTCTGAAGGGAGGAAGGGCAAAAGCTAAAATTTGATGACCCCAGGGTAAAACTCACCCTTCCTCTTCTGGCCGAAGATAAGGTTGGGTTGGGCAAACTCGCTGAGTCAACAGCTAAGGAAGTTAATTTCCTGGAGACCATATGGGCTCCGAGATAGGGCAAGAACAATGAGTTTCGCCAGACCTAGTTTACTGCGGGTTGTCCTTTAACCACCAGACAATGTCCGGATACAGGTATTATCTTGATAACCAGAAATGCCACGTATGCAAAAGCCTTCTGTGACGAGGTCACGTGCGCCTTAGGCACGTCACCCTTGAGGCAGGGTAATAAATGCACCACCCGACATAGATCGGGACTGGACTTTCACCGCACATTCGTCTCACGTGCCCTTCCTTGTGTCCAGTCATTCCGAACCTCTGTGGGCCATTTCCGCACCAGGCAGCCCTTTCTGTGGGCCATCACAACATATATTATTTACATGGTCAACCAATTATATCCTTACCAGCCGTCTGTAGATCTACAGTTTGAAAGATTCAATTTTCTTTTCAGATCCTTTAGACCAGGAGTTCTCAACCTTTTAAAGCCAGGGGCCGGGTCATGCTCCATCAGACAGCTTCAGGGGCCGGAAGACCATTTTGCCCTTCCTCCACCACATGACACTTCCTGGTGTGGTGGAAGTGGTGGGGAGGGGGCACATGAAATGGTGCAGTGGGCCACAGCTGGCCCCTGGGCCGCAGGTTGAGAATCCCTGCTTTAGACAAAGTCCAAGCTTCGACTCCATTCAGCAACACTGGGAATATGTAACATCTCACTATTAGGATCTTTGTAGTGAGAGTTGGATCTCTACTGCATAACAAATGTTGCATTTTTATGAAGGTAGATCTTGCTTTTTCTGTTCGTATTTAAATCTGTGGAAGGATAGGTCAAAGTATTTGTTTGTTTGCATGCCTTTGATGTTTAATAGCTATAGGTTGCAATTCAATAGCATCTGGTAGATCTCAGGTTGAAATCTTTTTTGACTTGTATTCTTATAGAGTCAAAGAAGATTTCCTCTTTTTTATCTTCTTCCAGAAGCAACACATGGTTTCCACAAAGCACTCCACCCAGACAATTTTTCTCCCTCCAATAATCCCTAGAGATGTTTTACATGATGAAAGCCAAAGCCAAAAAAGTTTATCAAAACTGGAATTGTGTTTGTTTTTATCTGTTACAGTTTCAAATTTTGGGCTGGTGAAAAGGGTGTCTCCAGCCCTTTAGATCTTTTCCACATTTGTTTTAGGGAGAACCCAGACCATATTTTTCATCAAATAGATGACACAACCTAAAATCTAAACTAGATTCTAGAATGGCTAGTTATGTGTCCGAAGGCTTTGAAGTTTGGTAATTCCCTTTTTAGCGCAGAGAAAAGCATGGTGAGATATGCCCAGTCTCATTTCTTCTATGGGAAAAAACAGCATGGATGCCAAAGGAAATCATTTGTTGCTTTGTTGTTTTATATATACTGTGTGATGCTACATTTCCACCCATTGGTCTTTGGAGACCAGAAAAATGGAGGCAAAAGGAAGGCCGACTAATAACAGATGCAACAGGGATTGGGTGGAGAAGCATGCAAGATTGTGTTTTTCCAACATTATACATAACTAAAAAAGAAGAAAAAGGAAAGGGGAAAAAGAGAAAACGCATTGGCAAAAGAAAGACATGTGTTTGTAAGTGTTAATTTAAATGCATAGATGCAAATTCAGAGAGAATGACTTATAGAATCATGGCGTTGGAAGGGGCCTTTTAAGCTATGAAGTCCAACCCCCTGTGCAATGCAGGAATCCAAATGTTATGTTTATGTTTATGTTTATTGGATTTATACCCCGCTCCACTCAGCCCAAAAGGCCAACTCAGAGCGGCTTACAACACAATAATATAAGTACAATTACAACAAAAAATTAATATACATACAATTAATAAACATACAATTATAACAGTATAATAATACAAAAAATCCAAAAATACAATATAATCATAACAAATCAAATATAGACACAATATAACAGCATGAAAATACAATAGGAAAACAATAATAATACAATACAGTAACTTACACAATGAATTATACAATAGACATTTAATTACACAGTCCCTCGGCTACTAATGTCCCCAAAACGGAATCCCATGGCCCGCACATTAATGAACGGAGCCAAAGAAGAAGACAACCTGGCCCCAACACAGCTGAGGCCAGGAAATCAAAGGAGACCTGACAGATGGTTGTCTAATTCTTTCTTGAATGCTGCCAGTGTTGTTGGAACCCTCACCGCCTCTCAAGGCAGTGGGTTCGAATGTCATATTGTTCTAACCATTAAGAGGTTTTCTTTCATATTCAGCCTCATATTCAAGCTCATTATTACATGTCATGCACTCTGGGATAACTGAGAACAGATCCTGCCCCTCCTTATTAAAGCAGAAATGGAATATTTATCATAGTGAGGAAAAGTGTGACCACCCGACTTGTGTGTCTGTTTAGGCTGCTGTGTAGATATAACGTATGCTAACTTTAAGGTCTTAGGTATCTCTGCTTCTGGTTTTCTGTCTTTGTACCGCCTTTGCTTTAAGTTGGTTAGATTACACCATGAAGCAGCGGACTGTCTCCAGCCAACTTTCAAATACTGGAATTGGCCTCTGTCACATTGGCACCCATGTTCGCATTGACACTTTCCTTGACGTAAACAAAAATAGATGAACATTCAGTCCAGATCCATCTGGAATACTGTGTACAGTTCTGGTCGCCATACCTCCAGAAGGATATTATGGAGCTGGAAAAAGTGCAGAGGAGGGCAACCAGAATGATTAGGGGACTGGAACACCTTCCTTACCATCTGAGGCTGCAACGTTTGGGCCTTTTCACTCTTGAATGACGGCGTCTAAGAGGTGACCTGATTGAAGTTTATAAAATCATGCACGGTGTGGACAAAGTAGATAAGGAAAAACTGTTTTCCCTATCGCACAACACAAGAACTAGGGGGCACTCCATGAAACCTTTGGGTACTAGTTCTCAAACAAATAAGAGAAAATACTTTTTCACCCAGAGGATCACTGGTCTATGGAACCCCCTGCCAGAAGATGTGGTGACAGCTGTCAGTCTTGATAGCTTTAAGAAAGGATTAGACAAGTTCATGGAGGACAAGGGTATCAATGGCTATAATTATGGATACCTAAGGACAACCTCCGTGTTGGAGAGATAGGCAGGATATCTCTCAATGCCATTCTAACTCCACCAGTTCACCACCGGACTTTGATACATTGAAGTCTAAACTGGATACTTTCCAGGAATCTCTTATTGAATTTAAAAATAAAAAATTTGAGAGAGACATAAGAGACTACACTACAGCACGCGTTTACAGATGGCGTTTCCAAGGGAGGCAATTCGTTAATAAAGGGTGAAGGGTGTCCTGGCAAGACCCTTTAGTTTCCACGGATGGAGAGTCCTCTGATACAGATTTCCCATCGACCTCCAATGATGAGGCCACCTCGGCGCCTACTCGCAGAGCACCTCTTACACGATTAGCATCTTCATCGGCTTCCACTGGACAACAACCACGTACTAATTTTTTTCAAAGAAAAGCCTCACGCAAGCGGAAGACTTAGTCTTCAATCTTTCCAGTAAGTTGTTTCCAGCAAGGACAATTGAGTTACTCTCTTTGGGATTTGGGTTTGTACCTACACCTAAGTATAACCCTTTTACTACCAGGATAGATATGTTTAAATTAATACGGTTACTCAGACTCAAAAGTTTCTTTCAAGGTAAGGAATCGGACCATTCAGACAGATTTAGACCTAAATCCAGTTTTTCCCCTCCACCCAATGATCCATCAATTGAGGTTTTTTATAGGCTTGTGCTGCGGGACCTGGAGAAGAGTGAAAAACTAAAGAAAAAATGGGGTTACAATCTTTCCCTTAATGATATGAAGCTGCTAGAGCAGCTAGCAATGGATCCTGATATTATTGTCAAGAAAGCAGATAAGGGAGGGGGCATTGTGATTATGGATATTAGAGAATACGAAAGTGAAGCCCGGAAACAACTATCAAATAAGGAATTTTATAAAGTATTAGATCATGATCCCACAAACAGAACTTTAAGTCTCCTTAGAGATAGTTTGTTTGAAGGGGTGGTTATGGGTTACATATCTGAAGCTACTCAGAACTTTTTGTATAATGATAATCCAAAAATGCCTGTATTCCACCTACTCCACAAAATTCATAAAGACCGTCCTGATGATGGCATTACGCCAGGAAGACCTATTGCCTCCTCGATTGGATCCGCTCTTGAATCCACATCACGTTTTTTGGATTACCATCTTAGTCCATTTACAATGAACACTGCCTCATATATTAAAAACACGACAGATTTTATCACACAAGTAGAAGGCTTGCAGGTGCCCAGGGGTGGGGGCTTTATTACTATGGACGTCCAGGCGCTTTACACCAACGTGCCTTTGGACGATATTAAAGAAATAGTATATGAGTTTTTGGAAACACGTAATGAGCTGCACCCCCCCCCCCCCCCACACACACACACACACATTTTTTATTGGGACTTCTAGATTTAGTTTTAGACCATAATTTTTTTAGATATGGCAAAACAATTTATTTACAGATTAAAGGAGTGGCCATGGGGAGCTCAGTAGCGCCCTCTCTGGCCAACCTATATATGATCAAGTTTGAAGAAGAATTTCTTTTAAAAGAAGAGAACAATCCTTTCTTTCGACATATTATTTTTTATAAACGTTTCTTAGATGATCTTTTCTTTATTGTCAATGATCTGGGCATTGCGCCTCAATTTGTGGGTTGAGTCAACACTCTAAACATGAACCTTAAATTTACCCATAACTTTGGGGCAGTCTCAATTCCATTTTTAGATGTTAGTACGTACATTTCAATAGAGCGGCAAGTGAGGGTCAGATTATATAGAAAGAAGACGGACAGAAATGCCTACTTGGACTTTAAATCATTTCATCCATATCACCTGAAATATAATTTGCCCTATGGATTATTTTTAAGAGCCAAAAGGAACTCCTCTATTGAGTATGACTTTGAAAGGGCTAGTAATAATATCACCTCTTACTTACAACACAAAGGTTATCCAGATAAGATCATTAAAGACAACATAATGAGAGCTAGGGCAATACCAAGGGACAGATTGCTTCGAGACACTGTTAGGATACCAGAGAATAGACTACACTGTTCTTTTGTTTTTTCACCATTGTCAAGTCAAATACAGAACATTATCAACAAACATTGGCACATTGTTAACCATATACCAGGTTGCTCCTCTCCACCTCGGATAGGCTTGAGGAAATCGAAATCTATTCAGCAAATAGTAAGCAGAACAGACCATGTTGTTCGCTCTTTACCTAAGCAACCATTAATAACAGGACATTTTAGATGTGGACAATGCACGCATTGCTCTTTAGCTTGGCAGACCAAAGTGGTCTCAATCCGCAGCAGCAACTACATTTTACATTTAAATCATTTTTCGAATTGTAATAGCTCGGGTTGTATCTACCTACTAACCTGTTCCTGTGGATTGGGTTATGTGGGGGTAACTTCCCGGAAAATTAAAACCAGGGTGGGGGAACATAGGTCCAAAATCCGTAAACAGAATCTGTCTGCACCATTAGTCAACCACTTCATTGAAGCGAATCATAATGACCAAGATTTTAGATTTGTAGTGCTTAAATGTATCAAACAGCAACCTTATCATCATATTAACATGGATATTGCTTTAAGACAGAGGGAGAGTTTCTTCATTCACCGGTTCAATACATTGCACCCATATGGGCTAAATCAAGAAATTGATTACACTTGTTTCTTATAATTAATCAGCTGTGCAAAAAGTTCTCTTTAAAAGTGTTCTCTGAGTTAGATTGAGTAACGTCCGTCGACACCAAAAGAACAAACAAGTGAGGTCTAGGACGCGATATAATTAATATAATTAAGATACTTTAAAAAACTTTACAAATTGACTTCAACACTATAGGTATGTATAATTTGTTTATCCAAGATCATGTATATATTTATATATGTATATTGTATTTTATATGATGGATTAGTAATTATATTTAAATTATCATTTAGATCCCTGAAGAAAACTTTTGAAAAATCCTATATCGAAAGGGTTTCAGATCTTTTGTGTTACATTTGAGAAGACTCCTATAATAAATCTATATCTGACAAACGGTTCCAGTGGTTTATACAGTACTACGTTTGTCCCCACAACAATTTTTGCTTGAGCCACTGTGTGAGACAGAATGCTGGACTGGATGGGCTCCTGTGGCCTCTTCCAGCAAGGCTGTTCTTATGTAGATTAGCAGAATTTCCACTTAAGATGCTCTTTATCCACCAACATTTTGGAGCGTACACCTGCAAAAATCCTCTTGGTAGGACCAGTGGGGCTTGGAGATTCTAGGAGCTGAAAGGGAAAAGAGTAACCTTTCTAAAAGGCAGCAAAACTATTCAAAGTATAACAGGAGTGAGATGAGAGTAAATTGCTACTAGTGGAGGAAAAACAGTGAGAACAGACATAAACCCTGGAAAAGGAAGTAATGTGTTACTCATTTCCCATTATGTTCCCTGTGCTGTTTCCATTTGCTGATGAAAGCCAAATGGATGAGATTTCTGACAAAACATGGTGGTACGGGTGTCATGTTGCTATGTGGAAGGCAAATGGAAGACTACTGCATTAGTCCTAGGACAATCTTCATGGCTGCTTGCCAAGAGGATAGCTAATATTTGGAAACGGATACGGCACTTGAAAAAAGATAAAGAACTAAAGACACATATTTTGGAGGCCTTGCTTTTGAACTCTTTCTTATATGATACACCCTTTCACCCAAAATCCACAAATTAAGATAGATCATATTAGAGAAAGAAAGCAACTTTTAGCATTATCCACTGAAACAAAACTCTTGGTTACTCACCATATCACGCCCACAGTATTGTAGTATTTTTTTTTTGGAGCCCACCACTGATTGGGGGTTCCCTACCTTTTAAAGCTGTAGGCAGGATACGTCCCCTCAGACAGCTAAGCGGGTCAAACTGGTGGTTCCCACCACCATAAACGCTGCCATAAAATGCATCTGCAACTGTCGTAAACGCATTTACGACAGCTGTAAATGCATCCGCTTCCACTTCCAGCGGCAGCAGTGGTGACACGGGCCACATGAAATGGTTCAGTGCCCATCTCTGTTTGAAAACCCCTGCTCTGCATAATATGATTTGCTAGGGGCTGATTTTCACTAAGACAGTAAATTGCTTCAGTCTGCAGGCAGCCTTTTATGTGACTGCTTGCTGTAGTAAACTAGCCAAAAGAAAATAAATGACTGCTAATACACAATGCTAATGCTAGTGTTTTGAGAAGGATTAGCTATAGATATGTTAATCTTCCCTTTTCTTTCTTCCAAAAGCACTTTCTTTTCCATGCAAAAGGTGCTAGGGAGAAATAGGCTGGCATTGGAGTATTGCTGACAACAGGTGAAAACTAGAGAGAGCAAATATGATTTACCTGATGGCAAAACAGTATAAAGGGGCAGTGGTGCTTAGTGGTTAAAATGCTGGGCTTGAGCAGGTCAAGAGTTTGAGACCCGAGTGCTGTGCTATAGAGTGAGTGCCCACCATTTGGGTTCTCCCTAAAACAAATGTAGAAAAGATCTACAGGGCTGGAGACATCCTTTTCACCAAGGCAGTATGAAACCACACTTTATTTGCTCTTACTAGCAGACTCAGTGAACAAACTGCGCATCTGGTCACACTCTTGTCCCCTTTTAATTATACTGTATTTCTAGTCAAGTGAGAAGAACTGTTTCCAAATGTACGCACCAGTTTGTTGTTGTTATGTGCTATTAAGTTGGCCCTGACTTATGCAGACCCTACGGCTGAGCAATCTCCAAAATGCTATCTGCTCAATAGTCTTGCTCAGCCATTGTAAACTCCAGCCTGTAGTTTCCTTTAGGGAGTTTTCCCTCTGCTTTGTTCCAGCAGCTTCACAGAGTCACTTTGCTTTCATGGGAAATTAGAATAATGGTCCTATACTTATTGCATTCTTGGCATCTCCTTTCTTGGGGACTGAAATATATATTGAACATTTCCATCTGTGTGTCTTGTTTTGTTTTCGCTATTTGTTTGAAATAATCTTGTTAGGATTTTGACATACAGTACAGTAAAACCCCAACTTACAAATGCCCCGAGTTACATAAAATTCTACTTACATAATGATTTTGTGTTAAAACTATGTCCCAATTTACACAAATGTCCCGATTTACATAAATTTACGTCACATGATTTCCTATAGGTTTGCTTCAAGTTATGTAAAAATTCATTTCCCTTTGGGTTTGCTTCAAGTTACATAAAAAAATGTTTTAAGGAAAAGCCTATGGAACAGACTTTTTGCATAAGTAGGGGTTTTACTGTATTCAGTTTCTGTGGCTTGTCTGGCCAGGTTATCCTGCTATCATAACAAAGTAGACTATACTGCCAGTGACTCAATGCTGATCGTTAGGTGATGGTTAACTAACCTGACAACTCTGAAGACTACCGGCTTTGGGTGCTGAAATCCACAGGGAAGGGTGATGGTCCCCAAGTGGATGAAATCCCACTTGAATCCCTCTTGATGGAGAGCAGCAGCTTCATCAATACTGGCCTGGGGTTGATGAGGACTTGGTGCGACAAAAGGGCTCAGGACCAGAAAGTGACTCACAGAACTGGATCAGTGGTACGGGGGTCATGCTGAGATGCAGAAGGCAGATTAAAGACCACTGCATTATATTCTTAGGGCAGTCTTCATGGCTGATTGCCATGATGATCGCCAATATTCAGATATGGGAGGAGGAAGAGGAGGAGGAGGAGGTTTGAAATAGATCCATTGGTATCTCATTCGTCTTTTGTGATTTATTTCTTCATTTGCTTTCAGAGCAGTGTACCCTTTCTAGAACTTCAGACTTGTCATCATAACACTCCTTTTGCAGTACTTTCCCTGCAAAACGGTTTTCAGGGGATGAAAATAAAGAATGTCTTGTGCTTTGCAAGAGCAGGTGTATTTATTTTATTCACCTGAAGTTATTCATTAAAAAAAGATAAGAAATACAGCTCAGCATGGCAAGATAGGAACACGTGGCTTAGAGCAGCTGATAAGGATCTGAGTTATGCATTAACTCAGCTTTGGTTGTTTCTGCAACAATAAAATGATAAATTTGACATGGAGTCCAAAACATACACCTGTGCCAAATGGGTTCAGAAGTTTATATTAATAATGTATGTGACAGATTTTACATTCCTGGGATCTAAGATCACTGCAGATGGCGACTGCAGCCATGAAATAAAAAGACGACTGATTATGGGGAGACAAGCAATGAGAAACCTGGGGAATATAGTGAAAAGCAGAGACATCACCTTGAAAACAAAAATTCGCATAGTCAAAGCAATGGTATTCCCAGTGGTAATGTATGGGTGTGAGAGCTGGACCATTAGGAAGGCTGAATGCAGAAGAATAGATACCTTTGAGATGTGGTATTGGAGGAGAGTCCTGAGAGTCCCTTGGACAGCAATGAGAACAAATAGGTCAATACTGGAGGAAATCAATCCTGACTGTTCATTGGAGGGATAAATAGTGAATATGAAGCTAAAGTACTTTGGACATCAAATGAGAAGGGAGGACTCACTTGAGAAGGCCTTGATGCTGGGAAAGGTGGAGGGAAAGAGAAGAAGGGGGCATCCAAAGATGAGATGGCTAGATGGTATTGTAGACACAATGGGCACAGAGCTTGGTGGGCTGAGGAGAATGGTGGAGGATAGAGGTGCCTGGAGGAAAATGGTCCATGGGGGTCGCAAAGGGTCAGAATCGACTGTGCGACTGAACAACAACAACAATGTTTCACCACCAAGAGTGGGAAACCACCCAGATGGGCAGTATATAAATACAACAAATATTTTAAAAAAAAACTTCAGAGGATGCAAGATATTGTGTCCACATGGTTGATACATTGTCTTTCATAGGCATTAATACTGCTCCCATGTCATACTCCTTGCTAGTTCAAGGCCAAGAACTTGATTGTCAGAGAGAAAATTGGTATGGCACAAAGGAAGGCTTGAACCCGTGGACACTAGACTGCCCCAAGACATTTTGCTACCAGAGGAGAAGTAGCAAATGTGCTCCCCAAAACAATTGCTCTTACAATGTTAATGTACATGGGACCCCAAACCAACTAGGTTATTGAGGCACAAGAAGCAGAAAAGTCTCACAAGCTCCCAGCCCCTAAGAAGTGCAAAATACAGTAGAAACAAAAGAAATAACTAGCATATAATTGCTTTCTCACCTCATGTTATAGCTGCTGCTTGAGGTAATCATTTTATTCTCCCTGCTGATACAACAACCTCTAGTTCAGGGATGGCCAGCCTTGGTGCCCCAGGTGTTCTTCAACTTCAATTCCTTGAAGTTCTGATCAGCAGGTGTGCTTACTTGGGATTCTGGTAATTGAAGTCCAAGAACAGCTGGAGAGCCAAGGTTGGCCACCCCTCCTCTAGTTGATCTATTCTGCCCTTGTGACCTTCTGGTATCAGGAAGGAAAGAGACTAGGTAAAGGTCTATCTACAAGACTTTGGAAGCAAGGTTTCTGGAGAGATTCTGTAGAGTTGCTCTCTTAGGGCAGAAACAGCTGCTACAAAATAGGAGGGAATTTATTAACTTCTTCTTCCTCCATGTCCAGATCAAACTTTGGACTGTCAAAATGAAGCCACTTTCTTGGCTTTGGTGACAGGTCCAGAAAGAGCCTTTTCGAAGATTGTGTGTACTTTTTACATCTTTTAAACCACAATTTAGTATATCCCTTGAAATGACAACCTTATTTTGCCAGCTAATCTTTCCCATACCAGATCTAACCAAAGGAACTGAGGAATGAATTCGCCAAAATGGTCTTTGTCAAGACCAACCTTAACAATGATCTCAATAAATATTGAGGGACTTCTTTAACTGCTGAAAGCATCTGAGTGTAAATAAGAAGCTTTTGCTTTTGTGTATGTGTGTGATTGCTCTTCAGGACTTAAGTGTGGGATTCCTTTGAAGTCTGATACGTACAAAACAGAAAGACTATCTCCATTATGTCTCTCCAACATCTGTTTTTTATCTCGTTGTTCTGTGCAGGACAATGACAATAAAGATCTATCTATCTATCTATCTATCTATCTATCTATCTATCTATCTATCTTCTTGCCTTAGGAGAAGATCCTAGGAATTCTACAGTGCAACAGCACCACCCTTGTAATGGCCAGAGATGGTACTACAGTTTTCTTAAACCAACCGGTCCATGGCACCTGCTGAGGAAGATGTCTTTGAACCTCTTATATCAGTTATGGCCAACCTTGGCACTCCAGATGTTTTTGGACTTCAATTCCCAAAAGCCCTTATCAGCAGGAGTGCTGATTGGGCTTCTGGAAATTGAAATCCAAGAATATTTGGAGTGCCAAGGTTGATCATCATTGTCTTCTACTGTGACCTGCATTTCCTCCAAAAATCAAAGCAGAGATCAATATACAAATTTTATGTTAAATTAATGATGAAATGTTGAATGAATCATCTGCTTTGACTCCTCTGTTCTTCCTACCTTGATATTGCCTGGATGGCCTCTAGTGACCAACACTATAGTAATGTTTTCTGAGTAACCAGCATTGTTGTCAGTAATATCAAGGGGTCAAGAAGGACAAAGAAAGAGAAGGAGGACTCCCTGTCCTGCAATCCAACCTCCCATTACAGGTGTGTCGGAAGGATTTTGTTCTGCTTGTTCAGAATATGAGTATGATGATACAAACGTCTTAGTGATGCATGAATAAAATTCACAGGCATTCTGGCTGGGGAGGGATGGAAGGTGAAAATACTTTACTTTCCCAAAATCTGACACAAAGCCACTGCTCAGCAACCCACAGCTGCAGCCATTGTGCAGCCTCCATCCACCAAACCACTTTGTATTCTTTGGTCAACCACTCACCTTCCGGTTCGAGGGGGTCGGGTTGGCTATATATCTCCCACCACCAGATGGGACAAACTGGAATGCAGTCCTTGTAAACCGGGACTGTGGTGGCTTAGTGTTTATGATGCTGAACTTGATGACTGGAAGGTTGGCAGATCAGCAGTTTAACATCTGAGTGCTCTATGATGGAGTGAGCTGCCATCTCTGTCCCAGCTCCTGCCAACCTAGCAGTTTGGAAGCAGGAAATTACAAGTAGATAAATAGGTACTGATTTGGTGGGAAGGTAACAGTGATCCACGTGTGTCAGTGTTTTGGCATGGAGAAGTGATTTGAAATCAATTGACATTCACTCTTTTTAAAAAGTTGTTACTGGGCACAAAGTTTAAAGATGTGCCAATTTGGACACAGGATAGAGTTTAGATATACAGCAGTAAGCACAACAAAAATAGGTTTGTGGTTGATTCCCATCTGCTTAAGCACTTCTGGAGGCGGATGCAGGTGTGGAAACCCTAATCGCATTATTTCCTCTGTTTGTCCTGCAAATTTCAGTCACTCTTTCTGAACAGCTGGAAATCAGGGATTCTCAGCAAGAGGAATTACAGAAATTACTATCCTTTTGTTCAAAGCTCAGAAAGTTTGCCAAACTCATTCTAAATAGCTCTGCCCACTTGACAAGTGTGTGGCTGGAATTATTCATTATTGTCTAGGTTGCACAAACAGCACGGAAGGTAATGATTCTGTGGCTGAACTGTAACACTTTCAACATCCAGGTAAGGAAATCAGATGATCGAAATCTGTCCCATACAAGGCAGGCAGGCAGGCAGGAAGGAAGGAATTCAGGCACTTTGTTCCTGCTTGTTTTCCACTTAAACCAAGGGTGTATCATCCCTCAGCATTCTCTATGCTGAGTTTAGGGAGCTAACAATTTGGGTGGAGGGTGGGACTTATGTATATTTTGATAAAGTAAACAGAAATAGTTGTCATACTACTTTATCTTCCCATTTCCCTGTTTCTCATTTTCGTCAATAAACAAAAATGGGGTTGCCATTGATTCCCAAGCATCACTGCTATTCTGGAGCAGTGCAAGAACATCTGGAGAATTTTAATTTAATTTAATTTAATTTTCGCGCTTATATACCGCCCACTCAGGTACAACCCGACTCAGGGCAGTTTACATAGCGGACAATAAATACATAATAATAATACAATAACACAATAATAATACAGTAACCCATCTCCAAAGGTACAGTTACAAAAACGCAATGCGCAAAATATACACTTCAATTACAGCAAGAGAAAACAAAAAAAATTAGAAATACAAGATCCATAAAATACAGTATAACAGCAATAGCAACAATATAATCAAAGCATAAATATCAAAAATATCAAAATTCCAAAGGACAAAATTCCACAGGTAATGGAGCCATCAGCTCAACAGTTCCACTGAATGACCCTGGCGGCCCCTGGCCCTTTATCCCTCCCGGTGGAGCAGGGAGGGAAGGCGGGACCCTTTGCAGCTGCGTGGCGCTCCGGGCGGCAGTCTTCGGCCTGGCCCCAGTGGCCCACGGCCCTTTATCCCTCCTGGTGGAGCAGGGAGGGAAGGCGGGACCCCTCACAGCTGCGCGATGCTCCGGGCAACGGTCTTCGGCCTGGCCCTGGTGTCCCCCGGCCCTTTATCCCTCCTGATGGGGCAGGGAGGGAAGGCGGGACCCCTCGCAGCTGCGTGGCACTCCGGGCGGCGGTCTTTGGCCTGGCCCCGGTGGCCCCCAGCTCTTTATCGCTCCCGGTGGACCAGGGAGGGAAGGCGGGACCCCTCGCAACTGCGCGGTGCTCCAGGCGGCGACTTAACACTCTGGTCCCGCTGGGTTTAAATCAAGAGCAAGAACTTTCCTGTTTTTTATAATCAGCTGTGTTTTTTATAAATAAAGTATAGTTAGCTGCCACTTTAAGGATTTTCAGCCTTTGCTCCTCACTATATCTTTAAAGAAAACAATTAGAAAATAAGAAAATAATCTCTTTCTATGATTTCACATGCCAAATAGTATATATTGTCAGCGTTTAGATATGCGTTTTTAACGTCTCAAAGCCCACAAAGACAGGAGGCATTCTTTTCTGAGGCGATTAGACGTGAAAAAAGAAAAATAATAATAGATTTGGTATGTATTGAATCTCTGATATCTCATTCTAGGCTTACTGCTACTGTGACTTTATGTTGTTGTATTACATGAATCTTTTTTCTAAACTGTTTTTATTATTTACAGGAAAGTATCCTGATGAAGAAACATTGTTTTTGAAGAGATGGTTACCGGAACAGTTTTGATTACGTATTAAGAACATAAGAACATAAGAACATAAGAACAGCCTTGCTGGAACAGGCCACAGCCCATCCAGTCCAGCATTCTGTCTCACACAGTGGCTCACCATTTCCTTCAGGGTATTCCCAAGCAGATGCCTTCACCTGCTTAGGACTCCCTGGAAATGATATTGAGAGATATCCTGCCTATCTCTCCAACCCGGAGGTTGTCCTTAAGTATCCATAATTATAGCCATTGATACCCTTGTCCTCCATGAACTTGTCTAATCCTTTCTTAAAGCTGTCAAGACTGACAGCTGTCACCACTTCTTCTGGCAGGGAGTTCCATAGACCAGTAATCCTCTGGGTGAAAAAGTACTTTCTCTTATTTGTTTGAGAACTAGTACCCAAAAGTTTCATGGAGTGTCCCCTAGTTCTAGTGTTATGCGATAGGGAAAACAGTTTTTCCTTATCTACTTTGTCCACACCGTGCATGATTTTATAAACTTCAATCAGGTCACCTCTTAGACGTCGTCGTTCAAGAGTGAAGAGGCCCAACCGTTGCAGCCTCAGATGGTAAGGAAGGTGTTCCAGTCCCCTAATCATTCTGGTTGCCCTCCTCTGCACTTTTTCCAGCTCCATAATATCCTTCTGGAGGTATGGCGACCAGAACTGTACACAGTATTCCAGATGGGGCCTCACCATAGATTTATAAAGAGGCAAAATGACACTTGCTGACTTATTTTCTATACCCTTCCTAATGATCCCTAGCATTGAGTTTGCTTTTTTCACTGCTGAGGCACACTGGGTTGACACCTTCATTGAGTTGTCCACCAGGACACCAAGGTCCCTTTCCTGGTTTGTCGCAGAGAGTTCAGACCCCATCAGTTATAAACGTAATTGGGGTTCTTTGCCCCAACATGCATCACTCTGCACTTACTAATGTTGAAACTCATTTGCCACTGTTTTGCCCACTCCCCCAGTGTCGAGAGATCCCTCTGAAGCTCCTCACAGTCTCTCACAGTTTTCACTACCCTGTATAATTTAGTGTCGTCAGCAAATTTGGCTACCTTGCTATTTACTCCTACCTCTAGATCATTTATGAAGAGGTTGAAAAGCAGGGGTCCCAGTACTGAACCTTGGGGGACCCCACTCTTTACTTCCCTCCACTTGGAGAAGTGTCCATTTAGTGCTACCCTCTGTTTCCTGTCCCTTAGCCAGTTGCTGATCCAGGACAAGACCTGTCCCTTTATTCCATGACTGGTAAGTTTATTCAAGAGCCTTTGGTGTGGGACCTTGTCAAAAGCCTTCTGAAAGTCCAGATAAACAATGTCAACTGGACCCCCCTTATCCACATGCTTGTTGACACTCTCAAAAAATTCCAACAGATTAGTGAGGCATGATTTGCCCTTGCAAAAGCCATGTTGGCTCTCCTTTAGCAGCGCCTTCTCTTCTATGTGCCTATTAATTCTATCTTTTAGGATGGTTTCCATCACTTTACCTGGGACACATGTCAAACTGACAGGTCGGTAATTTCCTGGATCACCCCTGGATCCTTTTTTGAAAATTGGTGTTACATTCGCTACCTTCCAGTCATCAGGCACAAAGGCTGATTTGAGGGAAAGATTATATATTTTGGCTAGGAGATCAGCAATTTCATCTTTAAGTTCCCTGAGAACTCGTGGATGGATGCCATCTGGTCCTGGTGATTTGTTAGTGTTTAGTTTAACAAGACATGCAAGGACCTCCTCCCTGGTTATTTCTATCTGGCTTAATTCTTCGGTTTCCCTCCCTACGAAGATAGGCTCTGTTTTGGGCATGTGGCCTCTGTCTTCTTCAGTGAATACTGAAGCAAAGAATTCATTGAGTCTCTCTGCAATCTCTGTTTCCTCTTTAATAACCCCTTGCCTTCCATTGTCATCTAATGGTCCAATGGCCTTCCTAGTTGGGTTCTTACTTCTAATGTACTTAAAGAAGTCTTTGTTATTTCTCTGAGTATTTTTAGCTATACGCTCCTCAAAGTCTTGCTTTGCTTTCCTGATTGTTGCCTTGCATTTGTTCTGCCAGAATTTATGTTTCTGCCTGCTGTCCTCATTCGGACAAGCCTTCCATCTTCTAAATGAGCTTTTCTTGCTCTTGATCACTTCCCGAACAGCTCCTGTAAGCCACATCGGAGTCCTCTTGGACCTGGCAGTGCCCTTTTTCCTTTTGGGTATGCATTCCAATTGGGCCTCTGTTATTGTTTTTGTAAACAGCCTCCATGCCTCTTGGAGTGTTTGGACTCTCTCAATTTTCCCTTTCAGTTTCTTTTTTACTAGTTTCCTCATCTTTGGGAAATTTCCTTTTTGAAAATTTAAGGTCTCTGTGTTAGATTTTATCAGTGACTTGCAGTCCATGATCAAGTTAAACATAATTGAGTTGTGGTCACTGTTCCCTATTGGATCAGTCACATTAACATCTTGCACCAGATCCTGAGTATTACTCAGGATCAAGTCAAGGATTCTTGTACCTCTAGTTGGGTCTTCAACCATCTGTCCCAGGGAACAATCATTTAGCATATCTAGGAACTTTATCTCTTTATCATGTGCTGAACAACAGTTCACCCAGTCTATGTGAGGGTAATTGAAGTCCCCCATTATAACCAGGCTTCCCTTCTTGGATGCCTCCTTTACAACATTCTCCAACTGCCAGTCTCCCTCAAGAGTTTGGGTCGGAGGCCGATAGTATATGCCTACTGTTAGACCATCCTTGTGGCCTGGTACTCTTACCCACAGAGCTTCTAATGGTGACTCTAAATCACCTAGATATTCCAATTCATACGATTTTATCACTTCTTTGACATACAAGGCTACACCACCTCCTGTTTGCCCCTTTCTATCCTTCCTGTACAGTTTGTAGCCTGGGATAACTGTATCCCATTGGTTATCATCTGTCCACCAGGTTTCAGTGATACCAATAATATCAATATTCTTATCTATTGCTAAGTATTCCAGCTCCCCTATTTTGTTCCGGAGGCTTCTGGCATTTGTATACAAGCATTTATATATGCTTTCCTGATACAGTCTTTTGAGTCCAGTTGCATTGTTAGACTGCCTCTTGCATCCTTCTGCTAGAATGCTAGTGACTAGCTCCTCGCTCTGCTCAGTAAATTTTGCATCCTCCTCACTACTCAAGTACACACTTTCCCGAACCGGATGCTGCCCAGCTCCTGTCGGCTTTCCCCCAGTTATCAGTTTAAAAGCTGCTCTGCAGCCTTTTTGATGTTGAGTGCCAGCAATCTGGTCCCATCATGGTTCAAATGCAACCCATCCCTCCTGAACAGATTTGGCTTGTCCCAAAATGTTCTCCAGTTCCTGACAAATCTGAAACCCTCCTCTCGACACCACCGCCTCATCCACGCATTGAGGCTTCTGAGCTCTGCCTGCCTGGTAGGTCCTGCGCGAGGGACAGGCAGCACTTCTGAAAATGCTACCTTGGAAGTCCGGGACTTCAATCTTCTTCCTAACAACCTGAATTTGGCTTCCAGGACAGACCGCTTGGCCTTCCCAACATCATTGGTACCAACGTGTACCATGACAACTGGCTCGTTCCCAGTTCTCTCTAACAATCTATCTAGATTTCTTGTGATGTCTGCAACTTTTGCACCTGGCAGGCAAGTCACCATATGGTTATCATGTGCATCACAAATCCATTTCTCTGTATTTCTAATTATTGAATCGCCTAGTACAAGGAGCCTCTCTCCTGCAATCTGTTCATCTACATGCACCTCATCAACCATATTAAGGGAGAGAACCTCAGTTTGTTCCTGTTGTTTATCTTCCTGGATCTCATCAAGTGTGATCAAAGAGAGATCATCAGGTGGAACCAGTTGTTCCTCTGTGTGTTCCTCATCAGGTGTGATGAGGGAAAGAGCCTCAAATTTATTCTGTAATTTCAGACTCTCAGAGTGATCCCCTACTCTTCTCCTCCTTTGAGTCACATTCCTCCAAACATCTCCCTCCTGAGTTAGTGAAGGGCCTTCTCCCTCAGAACTGTGCCCTGTCTCTTCTTTGTCCAGCATAGTCTGTTCCGCTCTGTCCAAGAACAGCTCAAGCTCCTTAATTTGTTGATGGTTAGATATGCGGGCCTCTAGCTGCTGGACCTTCTCTTCTAGTAGTGCAACCAGCTTGCACTTGCTGCAAGTGTAGTTCTCCATATACTTTGGCAAAAACACAAACATGGCACAAGTATTGCAGGTAACTACAACTGTTCCCTCAGAATCCATTTTAACAAGTGCAGTATCCTGGGCCTCAAAAATGTACACGTTTACTACCTTTCTACCCAGCAAGACTATATTCTTCCTTTGTTATTAGTTTGTAATCTCGCGCGCCGTTAGGCGCGCGGGCCTCTAAAGCAGCTCTACTCCAACTGCAAAACTTACCAGTGCTCACTTCCTTTGTTTGGCTCTCCTCAGCAGCAGCTCTGCTTAAGAGCACATGCAGAGTCAAAAGGGCTGACCCTGAAAGAGCTCAGAGCTTTTAAAGGCTAGTGTGGCTCCGCCCCTATGAGTCACAGTTCAGGCAAGGGCCTGGTGTGGCTCTGCCCCCCTGCTTCTGGAAGCTTCTAACTGCTTTCTCTGTTTGAACAGAGGTGGCTCTCAGCAGTTTAAATTATCAATTTAAATTAGTGGAGGCCTCTAAAGCAGCTCTACTCCAACTGCAAAACTTACCAGTGCTCACTTCCTTTGTTTGGCTCTCCTCAGCAGCAGCTCTGCTTAAGAGCACATGCAGAGTCAAAAGGGCTGACCCTGAAAGAGCTCAGAGCTTTTAAAGGCTAGTGTGGCTCCGCCCCTATGAGTCACAGTTCAGGCAAGGGCCTGGTGTGGCTCTGCCCCCCTGCTTCTGGAAGCTTCTAACTGCTTTCTCTGTTTGAACAGAGGTGGCTCTCAGCAGTTTAAATTATCAATTTAAATTAGTGGAGGCCTCTAAAGCAGCTCTACTCCAACTGCAAAACTTACCAGTGCTCACTTCCTTTGTTTGGCTCTCCTCAGCAGCAGCTCTGCTTAAGAGCACATGCAGAGTCAAAAGGGCTGACCCTGAAAGAGCTCAGAGCTTTTAAAGGCTAGTGTGGCTCCGCCCCTATGAGTCACAGTTCAGGCAAGGGCCTGGTGTGGCTCTGCCCCCCTGCTTCTGGAAGCTTCTAACTGCTTTCTCTGTTTGAACAGAGGTGGCTCTCAGCAGTTTAAATTATCAATTTAAATTAGTGGAGGCCTCTAAAGCAGCTCTACTCCAACTGCAAAACTTACCAGTGCTCACTTCCTTTGTTTGGCTCTCCTCAGCAGCAGCTCTGCTTAAGAGCACATGCAGAGTCAAAAGGGCTGACCCTGAAAGAGCTCAGAGCTTTTAAAGGCTAGTGTGGCTCCGCCCCTATGAGTCACAGTTCAGGCAAGGGCCTGGTGTGGCTCTGCCCCCCTGCTTCTGGAAGCTTCTAACTGCTTTCTCTGTTTGAACAGAGGTGGCTCTCAGCAGTTTAAATTATCAATTTAAATTAGTGGAGGCCTCTAAAGCAGCTCTACTCCAACTGCAAAACTTACCAGTGCTCACTTCCTTTGTTTGGCTCTCCTCAGCAGCAGCTCTGCTTAAGAGCACATGCAGAGTCAAAAGGGCTGACCCTGAAAGAGCTCAGAGCTTTTAAAGGCTAGTGTGGCTCCGCCCCTATGAGTCACAGTTCAGGCAAGGGCCTGGTGTGGCTCTGCCCCCCTGCTTCTGGAAGCTTCTAACTGCTTTCTCTGTTTGAACAGAGGTGGCTCTCAGCAGTTTAAATTATCAATTTAAATTAGTGGAGGCCTCTAAAGCAGCTCTTCTTGTAGTAAAGTTATTGTAAGACGTTTTGCCTCGAATGGTTTTCTCCTTTGTTGATATTTGCACCGCTTGGCCATATCTTTGTGTTGTGTCAAGTTCTGTCTACAATCAGGCAAGGGGTTTCAGACAACATGTACGCTTTGCATATGGTTCTGAACAACTAATGGAACTAGAGGGCAATGTAATTTGGCCAGTCCATAAAGTACTGTACTAGCAATCAACAAACTCTTACTCATATTTCCAGCTCATAATACATCTGCAGAGGTCCAAAGGGTTGCCTATGACTTTCCCTCTTCTATTTCACTGACAGAAATTATTGGGGAAAGTGAAAGCTACTTGAACTGATTTCAGATCTGTGCCTGAGAAAGATGCACAAAAGGAACTGAGTGGGGGACAGAGCAGGGAAGCATCGATGAAAAGAGGGAAATTGTTTCTTTTACTATTATATAACTTTACTCTTCTGAACTGAACTGTACTTCATCATATGCCTGAACTGTGAATGTACACAGAGCTACTGATGGTGGCAGGAACTAATCCAAGTGACACCACAATTGAAAAGTAGTCTATGGGCTAAGAAAAAAGAATTATAAGTGGCCCACCACTGGCAAATAATATCAATAGTTTGAGGGCTCCTGACCTGGTACTCAGTCTTTAAAGAATAAGAAGAAAACATGAAGTGAAATAAACACAATCAGAAGTGGGCCCCTCATTGCTTTTGAGGGCAGGAGACCAGTAAGTTATTTGGAAAAGTAGGATCCAGTGGTACCTCGGATAAAGTCCAATTCGGATAAAGTTGCGGTTTTCATGCACACGTGATGCATAGCATAAAGTCCAAAACCGCTAAAAAAATGGACATTATCCAAGGTATTTGGTATAGGAACCTCGGATAAAGTCCATTTTTGGACGTTATCCGATGCATCGCCGATTTATCCAAAATCGGATAAAGTCCAAACTTGTGGAACGGAGTTTGGACTTTCTCCGAGGTTCTACTGTACATGCAATTTGCTCCTCCAAAATTTGGAATGAGCAGGGGTTCAAAAGGATGCCTCTTCTGTAGTTCAAGGCAGTTGCCTCACAACCTGATGATTAACAATCCCGGGCATTTCAGGGTATATCCCATGAGTCATAGAAGTGTGTCCTTCTAACACCAGTGGTAGGACCTTAAGTAACCCTTGTGAAATATGGCTGAAATAAGCATGAGAGGGCAAGAGACCAACAGATAATAACAGACCTCCATGAGATAGTTCCTGCTGAAATCTGCCTCCTGGCTGGGAGAAGTTTTCAGGTAGAAGGCTAAGTGGACAGTTAAAATGGAGTTGAATGGAGCTGTCATCATCAGAGTTTGGCCCACAGGTGCATTTGGATTTAGTAGAGATTTCTGGATTAGCTGCAAAGGGATTTGAGACTCCCTCATGTGTTTTCATAAGACCGACAATAAAAGACGTGTCTTGAGACCTGGCACATGAACTCCAGAACTTGACTTTGTGGGTCAAAGATCTAGGAAAGGGACTCCAAAATCCGATGTTCAGAATCAAAGGCTGAAACTTTGCTCCCTTATGTCATGTTGCAAGATCTGAAGGAACCACCACTTCCTTATTTTTCCCTCAGAAGTGCATAATTTTGCACCATGCAACACAATGCAAAAACGAAGTGTAGTTCAAGCAGAATGGAGGCCTTCCCACCGATTTTGGCACGTCAGCATGCAACAGCCAGCCTAGTGTATGGAAACACAGTGCCCTCTAGTGTAATTTGTAGCTAATTTTCTAGCCCTTTTAGGGAACTGTGGTGGCTTAAGAGGTTAAGATGTTGAACTTGATAACTGGAAGGTCAGCAGGTCAGCAGTTCAAGACCCGAGTACTGCATGACAGAGTGAGCGCCTGTCAATGTTCCAGCTCCTGCCAACCTACCAGTTCAAAAGCAATAAATTTCAAGGAGCTAAGTAGGCACCACTTCAGTGGAAAGGTAACAGAATTCCGTGCACTCCGGTGTCTAGTCATGCCTGCCACATGTCCACGGAAATATCTGCAGACTCAAACAGCCCTGGCTCTTTGGCTATAAAAAGAAATGAGCACTGTAGCACCAAACAATAGCCCAGAATAACTTTTTGGAGGGGGTGGGAGATTGCAAAGCAATCTATTCTTAGGATGCTACAGCAAAACAAGAAGGGAAAAGATTTCTCCAAGACGTGGCTTCTGAGAAGTTCCAGTTCAGCACATGTCATTCTTCATGGCTCAGCCCATTCCCAAATGAAGCCAGGGAACTAAATGGTTATATTTTTCAGGTGTATGTTTTGTCTTCATGACAGATGCTTATAGCAAAACAATTACACTTAGTGCACTCACTGGGCAGTTTACAAAGTGTAACAGAATGAAGTAAACCCTGTGCTTTAGCCTCTTTCAAAATGGTGATTTCTAATCAGGGGGAGAGAGAAACTATGTAAACATCCTTGCCTCATGAGTTGCCTCGTGGCTTTAGTGAAATGAAATCTAGTGTGTGATTGACATGTCTTGCTATAAGATCATTGGTTGGAATCCCTAGGGGGGAGGGCCAAAGGTGGACACTGTGGGAGGAGATATAACTCAGAGACTCATGCACACGCACTAGCAGACACAGAGACACTCTCTGTAATGCTGTGCTTTTAAGCTGCCAAAATGTAGACTAGAGAAAGGGGGGCCCATGGGCTATCCCTTAGAGAACCAGTTTTCTTTATTTCCTTGCTTTGAAATGCTTCCTGATCTCTTGATGGACTGTATCATAAATCTTGCTATGCTTTCAATATATTTCTAAAATACCTGAAGAGACTTGGAGTGATTACTTGGCACACATTACCTGAATCTACACTAGTTTCATGGGCACCCTTTGCTCACTACCTAGATTTCAGTCAGGAGTGACTGGGCACACTGATAGGAGAAGCCTGAACTGCTCGGTCCAATCTGGACCAGGGAAGCAGGCTCAGGCGGAATCCCATCACCAGTAGGCCAGAGTCCTACTGAGTCCTACCTGGGAGTAAGCGGATTGTTATACAAGGTAATTAGCATCTTGTCCCCAACTTGCTGGGTACTCATTTTTACTGATGTTGGAATGATAGAAGGCTGAGTCAACCTTGATCCCCATGAGGATCAAACTCATAATGGCAGCAGTTTTTGGCTACAGTACAGCAGTTTAACCACTGCACCACAAGGGCTCTTAATATACCTCCTTTCTCATAATAAGCTCTATAACAGGTATGAGGGAGGACAGTGTTGTGTCCAGGTTCTGGAAGAAGAAAATAGCACTTTACCATAATTTATACTGTACTTTGGTTTTCCAAGTTTTATTTCTTCAGCAAACAAACAAACAAACAAACAAAAAACAAGCACATAAAAATACCCTTGTTTTCCTGTCTCATTCTCAGGGCTCTTTAACATATTTGATACTATTTTTCAATTTTCTTTAACGTTGCAACCATGCCGAGAGTGTTCTTTTACGCACCACTTTGTCACTCTGTGGCTCTCCTGGTTGTCTACATCTTGTAATCTGAAATAGCTGTGTGAAAGGAATTACTTTCCTCTGGGCTCCAGCTGAATTGGGGGAAAGTGAAGGGTGATGGGAACAAAATGCCAGCTGCCACATAAATGATTGTTCAATGCAAAATCATCGTTGCTGCTACTTGTATCCAAGTACAGGTATACGTTTCTCCTAGAAATCATTTTCAGGAAAAATGCCACTGGTGTAAATTTGTTTAAAGTGGATCTCAGCTTGCCATGAAGTGACCCACACATTATGATCTCAGAGCCAACTCCTGTGGCACATATGAAATGAAACATGCAGAATTTAACACTGGGACTGTAATGGACTCCCGCAGCATTGAGGATATAATCAAGGTGTGCCTTCACAACCAGTCCATCTGGCATGGCCTCTTCTGCCTCCATGACCGTTGGGAATCAGCATTCCTCCTCTGCTCATTTCGCTGCTGGGCCTAAGATGATGGTTTCCAATGCAAAATAAATAAAATAAAATGGACACACAGATGCTTCATAAGCAAACACAAGAGTCCTAAGAATGACCAGAATGTCCCTTTTATTGAAATACTTCCCAGAGTGAATTTTCTTTCTAGCAAATTGGAGGAGCTTTGGTCAGAATGGGAGGCATTTTCTGTACAGCTCCAATTATGGTGAATAATGATGTGATGATGATATTTTGATGCATGATTGGCAAATGTGAAAAGCTTGGTAGTGAGTGGATTTGCAATTGGTTGAGTGAAGATGCGTGAAGACTGGTGGAATGAGGTAGCTTGAGCAAGCTTGGGGCAGATGGGAACAGGACTTTGAGAGAAGCAGGCAGGTTTAGACAGTGTTACAGACTTAGGTTTGATATTAAGCACAAAATTTCTCAAATGTGCAGTATAAAAATGTAATAAGTAAATAAAAACATGTGAGAGCAGATCCAGGTCAACTCAGGTCAATCTGCTACACTCAAATGGTAATAGCAACAGATCTGTACGACTTTTCTAAACCCCAGGTATTATATCCTGCTATACCATCAGGGGACTGAGGTGGCTTGGTGGTTAAGACACTGAACTTGATGACCGGATGGTTGGCAAGTCAACAGTTCAAGACCCAAGTGCTGCATGATGAAGTGGTCTCCCATCATCTGTCCCAGCTCCTGCCAAACTAACGGTTTGAAAGCAAGAAATTGCAAGTAGATAAATAGGGACCACTTTGGTGGGAAAGATAACATCATTCTACGGGCTTCGGCACCTCATCATACCTGCCAAATGACCACAGAAACATCTGGAGATGCAGACAGCACTGGTTCTTTGTTTGAAAGCAGAGATTAGCACTGACCCCCTAGAGTCAGGCATGACTGGCTTTTGAGCAAGGGAGACCAAGGTGGGGTTACTGTTTCTTATGTCTCAACGTAAAATTGCAGCATTTGCTATTTAATTTGTTATTCTCATATTTTTACTGCCAGAGCAGTATGAAAGGAATTTCCATGTGCTCCAAAATGTTCAAACGTGTTTAAACACAGTTTACAAGTGTTACCTTCAGCAACTACAATTTGCAGAACCCCGTGTCCCCTAACATAAAACTTTTTCAAGCTCTGGTTTTGAGTGCTGCTCACCTGGGTGGCTCGGATTCAGAGGCTGTGCTGTAGGCAGCAAAGCCACCTCTGTTAAGACCCTGATGTTTTATCAGGAGCTATTAACATTAACAAACTGTGAGGTCAGCAGTTCGGGACCCAAGTGCTGCACAATGGAATGAACTCCCATCGTCTGTCCCAGCTCCTAGCAGTTCGAAAGCAAGGCATTGCAAGTAGATAAATAGGTACCACTTTTGCGGGAAAGGTAACAGCATTTCGTGCGCTCTGGTGTCTAGTCATGCTGGCCACAGAGCCACAGAAATGTCTGCAGATGAAGACAGCACTGACTCTTTGGCTGCAAACAGAAATGAACACTGCATGCTAGAGCTGGACATGACTAGCTTTCAAGCAAGGGAGACCGGTACCTTTATTAACATTAACATGTGCCTTCACATTCTGATACGTACGATAGGGTGAAAGTGCCGAGCATAAGAAGCACATTGCTGTCCCATTCTTCCCATAGGATTCCTGGTGGCATCCCTTTGGCTCACTGAGAAACAAGGGTTCTCGTGTATTAGATGAGCCATTGATGTGATGTGCTGAGATTGTTCTTATTCCCAGAGTGGTGCAGTAGTTTAGAGTGTTGGATTTGCACTTTGGAGACTTGAGTACATATTCAAAATTCTCCACTTGGTTATGAAACTCATAGGGGGCCATAGGCCTGTCACACTCGGGCTGCCCTCCCCAGTGGTGGGCTGGTCCATTGAGCAACTGGGACTCAGTCCGGGGCACCCCCCAGTACCATGGCGCCCACCTTGGGTGCCAATTCAAAGATCCGAGCTGTGATGCCTGGAACTACTGTGCAAAGGAGCGCTCTGTGTTCCTCTGCCTGCCTTCCTCCTCCTGTGCTGCTAAAGATAAGATTACAAAAGCAGCTCCATTGATAGTGGAGCTGCCATAGCTTAGAGGTTGCAATTTTGCTTTGTAAGCAAGAGGTTGTTGGTTTGAATCCCCAGAGGGGAGTTGAAATTAAAAGGCAAGTGGGAACGTATATATTTTGTTAGGGTTAGACACCCTCATCACTCCCTGTCCAGCGCCCTTTTAGCTTAGCCAGCATGCCCCGGTCTTACCTCAAAGAACTGCTGAGAGGATCCCACCATCCCCAGTCATTTAAATATGACAAAAAAAGATTTTATTTATAATTAATAAAAGTATAAACTTTCATGCTAAATATGTGATCCAGATAAAAGGGCACAAGGGCTATGCTTAAGAGAGAGGCATTTTGGGATTTTTAAAATATATATATATATATATAACACTGTAAGCAATTTTCACAAGTGGTCCTCAGGTGGTGTTGCTAACAGAGATGTACCATTCAGACTTTTTTAAACTCAAACTCCCAGAATTCCCCATTCTGGGAGTTCCACCTGATTCACTCTCACCTAAATTTTGCTTGCATGGAGAAAGACCTCTCTCAAAGGCTCCATGGCTCCAGCCTAGCTTCCTGTTAAAAACGGAAGCTGTCATAGTACTAAATGTGAGTCTCTGAGATAGCACTGGGATAGTTTCCTTTTTTTAACAGAAACCTAAGTAAAGGTCATCCTTGCTCGAAAGCCAGTCGTACATATCTGTCAAGTTTTGGGAAATTTCTGTCAAACCCCAGTATTTTACACTCTTTCCTGCTGTCATCTCGTATTAGTTAGACTGCAATTAGACTGGAGGCCAGCACAGGATAAGCATAGCTGTCCAGTTTCCTGTTTTGGCTGGGAAATTTCCCCTTATTTGACAGAAATTTCCCGAAACTGATAGGTATGCAGTCGTATCTGACTCTAGGGTTCACTGCTCATCTGTTTATAGTCGTCTGGGGACGTTTCTGTGGTTTCTCTTTATTTACTTGCAATTTCTTGCAACCTAAGTTAGAGCTAACCCATAGAGCCTTTGAACTAAGCCCATCTCCAGATGAGTTAAAATAGATAGTTGTGTGTCTACTAGATGGAATTGGAGAATTCTGAGAGTCCAAAAATTCTGAATGGTACATCCCTAAATGCTATGGTAAGATGATTTTCCTCTAGTATGCAGGTTTAAAGCAGTGGTGGGCAATCTCAGAAGGTCAAGGATCTGCAGAACATTCTTTGGCCATGGAGAGTCATACCCATGCCTATGACCTCCACAAAACAAGCTCTCATCACTCATGTATTACAAAGGCAACCACCAAGTGTATGTTATAATAATACATTTTGTATTTTATTTTAAAATCATTTGTATCGTATTGAAAATATGACCAATAAATAAGATGTCATTGAAAAAGAAGTGTTCCTTCATTTGGAAAGAATGATCATAAAAACAGTAGTATAAGATTAATATTCAAAGAGGTTGAAGGAGAAAAGAATATAACTTTTCAGGAAACAAGTGTCTAACAAATTTAGCTTTGCTCAAAACCAGATATTTTTTTGGGGGGAAATACTTTTTGGAATACAATTTCCAGCTGTGCTCATTTCCAAGTTCTGCTGACACACACACACACACACACACACACACACACACACACACACACACACACACACACACACACACACGATCATTTGCATTTATAAGAAATACAGGCCAGGAGTATTAAGCTTTAATTTTATATTTTCAGTTAATTAAAATAAAATAAAAATTAACACAAGTCCCTGAAGAGACATAAGAATTTGCCTAATGCAGTTCACCCCCGTATCCTCAGGTTCAGTATCCAAGGTTTCAGTTATCCACAGGTCTTGAAATATCCAATAACAATCCTGAAATACATAATATATATTTCTATGGAGCATTACCATAGCTGGCCACTACAGGCCACTGTCTGCAATGCAAAATATAGGGCTTGCCACTATCCACAGTTTCAGGTATCCATGGTAGGTCTCAGAATTAATCTTCATGGATACAGGAGGCTACCTGTACTGAGTGAAAACAAAGGTCTGTCTTGCTCAGCTTTGATGAGCTCAATTTGGAACTTCCCCTTTCCCTCTTCTCTCCCCACATATCCCAGTCTTAGATGGCCCAAACTTAACCAACAGGAGGGTGAAGTCCGAGGCTCCAAAACTGCTGGAAGTGTCTGCTAACTCTTTTTCCCAGGCACAGACAGAACCAGGGATGCTTTGAATGCAATGCTTGTGTTTGAGCACTGAGCTATGACCTTTCCTCAAAGAGGAAGTTGCCAAGGACAATGCTGGACCTAAAAGGGGTGGGAGTTTGGGTTGACTGAGATGCAATTCTCTTCTACCATGACATTATTGTGGTTAAGTTTGCCAGTTGATTGGGAGCGGGGTGGGTGGGGTGGTTTGGTCTTTCTAGGCCAGTTGATATCCAGCAACCAAGTCTCAAAGCTTTTTTTCACAGCTAGCTTGAAGCTCGGTCACCTACTGTGATTCAATATGTTTTTAAAGCATGTGAGCGTCATGATGGGGAAAGTTGGCAATCCTATCCATGTTCGTGGTAAGAAGGCAAAATACTTCACTCTCTAGCATTTTCTTCTCTTACCTTAAAAACAACAGTCAACTGAAATTTACAGATGGGGAACATCACCCGAAGCATTCTTCTGAAATGAAAGAATGCATGGCCAAATAACAAGCAGCTCTCAGAGTGCAATCGAGATGATCTTCAGAGCTGTAACAACTATCCTTGCACACCGTCAGTTTAGCCCAGGGGTTCTCAACCTACAGCCTGTTGGCTGGCCCCAGCCCACACCACCATTTCATGTGGCCCATGTCACCGCTGCCGCCACCAGGAGCGGAAGCATTTATGACAGCCGTAAATGCACTCACAGCTGTGGATGTGTTTTACAGCAGCGTTTACGGCAGTGGGAACCCCCAACCCAGCCCGCTCAGCTGTCTTTTAAAGGTTGAGAACCCCTGGTTTAGCTGGTGAATCTTCCCTTTAATCTAAAGCTACTCCTAAAGACAGAGGAGCAAGATTAGTTTAACAAAGTTGCCAAATGTAGCCTTCCAGTGAGAGCTTCATTACAAGCAGTTTTCAAATCTCTGGGCGGTTTAAACAGATTTTAGCGTTTCAGAGTAGGGAGAGTGCAAATAAACAAACCCTATCAAAAGCAAATATTTTGGGAATGCAGCCTACGGAACAGGATTCAGGAGAGAAATATTTGCTGGCCAGGTCATGTGCTTTTAAAGGGATCTTGACCAGCTGGTACTAGTAGGTACACCTGACCACATCTGAAAAGCAAAGTGTTACCTATTTACTGACAAGAATTAGAACGGTCAATAGCTTCTTCCGCACTGGGCAGGGTTAACAATTTTTTTTGCTTTTCACCTGTTTTGGGGAGAAAGAGCAAAAATATGAGACTGTTTTTGTGCAAAAGCCTTGAATGTTGCACGGAAAACATGCTATTTTGTGCAAAATGCAAGCTTTGCTATGAGAAATTTGACTCTTTTCTTTCTTTCTTTGCTAACAATGCTGCTGCTATTGAGGAAAAATGTTTGTTCTCCTGTAATGGACAAAATGATGACAGCTGTTGTCAGTTTTTTGGCATTTCAAACTGACAAGACAGCCTTCTCCTCCAGGTAGAACATTTGCGAATATTTGCTATACCTTTCATCTATGGGTTTAGTTGCTGCTAAAGGCACAATTTGCAGAGGCTAGCAATAAAGCTGGCAATGCTACCACAGAACCTAAGCAATTCCAGTGCTGGCAATTTTCTTGCTGAAACACTGAGCTTAAACATATTTTGAATCATGTCTATGCCACAAAACATATGAAGACTTAACATACTGGCAGCCTGACCAGCGTGAGCCTACAGTATATACCACTGCTGTTCATTATGGCCTCAATTATTTTGAAGAAAAAGCAACTAGAGAACATATTACTAATTTAGAGTCTGATTGGAGAAAAAAACAATAACAAATTAAAGCAGGACAGTCTAAACAACATTTATCACGTTGCCCAAAACTTTGTTGCTTAGTGTAGTAAATTGCACTGGAGTAGGCCTAGTGGCTTAATCCGGATTAGATTAGCCAACTCCTCCATAAATTGTATTGATTCAAATTAGCCTGCTCCAACTGCAATTTATTTTTTGCATAATACCAAATTCCCACTGATTCAATGGGCCTACTCTAATGTTCTTTGCTACATTAAGTACCAACAGGTTTCTGATCAGACTGTAGCTAGATTTCTTTATTGAAAGAAATATCTCAAATATGTTTTTTTCCCCTGAAAATTTTCCAGAAAGCTTTTTTTCTCATGTAGTAATAACAATTTATCTGCATTATTTTTTTTAAAAAAAGTGTCTCAGTCATCTAGATTTTAGGAAGAAAATTTCTGAAGAAACACTCCAGTCTCTCCGTCCCTCAGGTTACGCCACAAATCAGAAGATCTAATGTTTAGTAACATGAGGTATCTTTAAAGTGGTTCTGTCCATGCAACCATCTTCTTAACATCATCATGATTAATTCTGTAATTGTTTCTCCATCTTGGTCTTCCACAACACAATGTTCTCCAGAGCACTGCCATCTTCTGCAAGGTAGCCTTTCCGTATTCAGATAGCTTCCCTGAAGCAGCAGCCCCTTGAAGACTGTTCATGAGCTCATGATCTTTATCTGGTTACTGAGAGTGCTCTTCTAGATGTGTCTGTTCAGTCAGCCTGCTCAAGTCCAATGGGGCTTTCTGCTGGCCTATTGCCACATCCTTGGTATGGATCTCCATCTTTAATCCATACATTGTCCCAGAATCACACATCTGCTCTGCATCCTTTAATACCTTGTCTAACACAACTTTCTACCACAACTTTTTTTTAAAAAAAATTAGAAACCAAACCCACTTCTTTTTAAAAATGTCAAAATGTTCTTTAAAATAAGGCAAACATGTTTATCTCTCATAAAAGAAGTGAAGAAAACAGAAACTCACACACCTGTATGGTGTTTTGAGAACTTTTCAAGTAGACTGAAGAACGGCGTCGATACAATATGATGCGATGAGCAGAATTAAAACTTTGGTCAGCTACTTTCATATAAAAAGTAGGAGCTTCAGCTTTTGAGGGAGCCAGACTGAAATATCCCTCTCTCTTTTTAAGTTCTAGATATTTTATAAAGGCACTTGTCAGTGACTGGAGTCAATAGATAGATAGATATATAGATAGATATATAGATAGATAGATAGATAGATAGATAGATAGATAGATAGATAGATAGATAGATAGATAATATAAAAATAATTCAGTCAAATCTTCTTCATTATAGGAGAATTTAGAGATGAGTGGCAGTCAGAAGGTCATTTCAAGAAAGTAAACAATATTGACTCAATTACTCCATTATCTTCATTTATAGTCCTTCTTGCTTCTCATCTTTGTTTATGGCTATGATGATTAATAACAATATGCTTCACACAAAAATAATATCTGAAAATGAAAGTGTTTTGTTATCATTTTCCAAGATGGCAGCAAATGCAGACTAGCGGCAAGTTGCCCACCAGGAATAAATTTGCAGTTGGACGTTGTACAAGATGCTCTAGGTAGAAAATCGAGAACGGAATGATCCCCCTTTGAGGTAATCTTGAATCCAGAAGGTATTTCACATCCACTGACATCAAGATGCAAACTTTGCAAGCTTTGTTTTTTAAAAACAAACAAACAAAAAATACTTTTTTTTTTGCTGTGTTCCTCATAAAAACCCCAATATATATTATTTGGTCACTCTTAGAAAAGGAGGATCCATTACTTTAAAAATTAAAAAACTTGGAGGCAAAATTTCAGAATCAAAATATTTTCCAAAGGAAGGGCTGGAGCATGGATATCTCTTTTCCAGCGTCACTTTCAAGGGAGTCTTACACATCCTTCAAACTTTGATTAAAAACAACAATAACAAACAAAAAAACAGCCTAGGTCAATTCATGGCATCGAGGGATGCTGCTTGCTTATTCGGACCCATTTGTCAGTGGTGGCTTCATCAGCTCCTCCAAATCCTCATCTCTTCTTACAGGTTTACCTGTAATCCCTGCGGTTAGAGATCGCTGCTTGCTCTGTAGCCAGGGTCATCTTCCCTTGAAGAAGTGTATTTTGTCAATTGAGGCCAGAGTCAATGTTATGTTTGATTCAAAGTCCCCATCGTGGACACCCGTCTGTCGAAAGGCCCCAGCTGATGGATTATTTTCCCAGTAGTGGTGCCAGTTGCCTTTGCTGTCTGCCCCAAAACCATACAGGCTTACCTAGAGAGAGAGAGAGAGAGAAAGTAAGAAAGAGGATGGAAACTTTGCTGAATTCTGGCTTTTCAATGTGTTTTATGGAATTCAAATATGTTTGCAACCTTATGGATTGAAGGAGTCACGGCAGCAAAGCAATGCCAGATTGCTGCATTTTCAACGGAGCACATTAACATCCCAAATTGACCCCAATAGTCCAATTTTGGCTCTGCATGCAACCTCTCTCCCTAGCCATTCCAAACACAACAAAGCATAAGCCATTTACTTCTACATTTTATGTCCGCTCGTTTGCCGATTTGACTTTATGCTATTATTTATTTATTTATTTGCAATTTCAAGGCTTCAGAGTTTCTTTGTGACTGGAGGGGAGGGGATAGAAAAAAATGCCCCTTATATCATTAGAACTTGGCTACCCTATGTAAACCCAATTCTGGTAAAGGTCTCCCTTGCTCGAGAGCCAGTCGTATCTGACTCAAGGGTTCGCTACTCATCTGAGCCAATGCTGTCTGCATCTGCAGATGTTTCTGTGGTTATGTGGCAGGCATGACTAGATACTGAAGCACATGGAATGTTGTTACCTTTCCTGCTGAAGCGGTGCCTATTTATCTAGTTGCAATCTCGTGCTTTCAAACTGCTAGGTCATCAGGAGCTGGGGCAGATGGCAGGAGCTCACACCATCACGCGGCACTCAGGTCTCAAAATGCCAACCTGCCAACCTTCTGGTAATCAAGCTCAGCATCTTAACCACTAAGCCACTGCAGTTCCAAACCCTAGACTAGTGCAGACTTAATCACCTTGTGATCAACCAATCATTCTCAGCTTTGTGAGTGAGAACATTGTTCAATTTTTGGATATTTTTCAACCCAAAGGTCCTTCTTCCTCAAATAAGTGAATTTAGGTAAATAAATATTTTTCAAAATGAATGGAGTTCACACACCTACATCAATTAAACTCAATTGGTATAGCTGGTTCACACTGTACCATGCTGTGCCTGTTCACCCTATCAAATATAGACAGACAACATCAATTCTGATAGTGGTGTGAATCTACTCTGGGTTTTAGTTTGCATTTTGTAGGAGTGATGAAAAATGCAAAGCTTATTTTGGGGGATAGGCCTCAATACTTCGGGTAGCTTTTGTAATATGTGGACTAATACGTGGAGTGGATTTCTAGCACTCTCAAAACTGCAGCCACCTGCCCCCCACTGTATCATATACATACAGTAAAACTCCGAGTTACAACTGCCTTGGTTTAAGTTTGCTGTGGTTTACAATGGCAAATCCTATAGAAATGCCGTCGTGGTTTACAAATTTTTAATGTATTTTTCAGGTTTACAATAATCAATTCAGGACCGTTGTTTTTTTTAAAATTTCAATGCATCCCTATGGATGTTTTGGTTTACAATTTTTTTGGGTGACAACGGAGGCTGTTGGAACAGACCTCCATTGTAACCCGGGTTTTTACCGTATTTAAAATGTAAGGAGCCTCTCAAGAATAAAAATTCAACAGTCCCAAATCAACATTTACATAGGGATTCAGATCTGGACTTTCAAGAGTTAAATGGGTAAGGTATTGGAGAAGGCAGTGACGTGCCAGCTGCAGAGTGTTCTGGAGGAAGCGGATTATCTAGACCCCTTTCAATCAGGATTCAGGCCCAGGTATGGTACGGAGACGGCATTGGTTGCACTGATGGATGATCTCTGGCGGAGGCGGGACAGGGATTATCCATCTGTCCTTGCTCTTTTTGACCTCTCAGCGGCTTTCGATACCGTCAACCACGGTATCCTTCTGGAACGGCTCAAAGGACTGGGGATCCAGGGCACTGTGTTGTCCTGGTTTTCCTCTTTTCCGGAGGGCCGTACCCAGTTGGTGTGGTTGGAGAGTAAGAGGTCCAGCCCTAGGCTTCTAAAGTATGGGGTGCCTCAGGGTTCGGTACTCTCTCTTCTCCTATTTAACACTACATGAAGCCGCTGGGTGAGATCATTCGCTCCCACGGGTTGCGGTACCATCAGTACGCGGATGACACTCAGTTGTACATCTCGGCCTGTGGGGACCCCAGTGATGCTGTTGAAATCCTATCCGGATGCCTGGAGGCCGTTGGGGTCTGGATGGGGGCCAATGGGCTTCGGCTGAATCCCAGCAAGACAGAGTGGCTATGGATAAGGGACCCCGTGCTATCCCAGGAGCTACCATCTTTGGTTCTGGATGGGGCTGTTTTGCCCCAGACAGACCCTGTGCGCAACCTGGGGGTCCTTCTGGACTCGCTGCTGCTGCTAGAAGAACAGGTAGTGACCTGTGGCCAGGAGGGCTTTTGCCCAACTTCGGGTGATTCGCCAGTTGCGCATGCTCCTGGACCAGGGCTCCTTGCTTATGGTCACTCATGCTCTAGTCACTTCCCGACTAGATTACTGTAATGCACTCTACATGGGGCTGCCCTTGACGACCATTCTGAGGCTGCAGCTGGTCCAGAATGCGATGGCCCGGGTGGTGATGGGGTGTGGATGATATGCCTGCGCCTCACCACTACTTCGGGAGCTGCACTGGTTACCAGTTTGCCTCCGGGTGCAATTCAAGGTGCTGGTTTTGACCTTTAAAGCCCTATATGGCCAGGAGACCTTACAGACCGCATCGTCCCAAGAGTGTCTGCCTGTCCAACCAGAGCGAACCGGAGGGGCTCTCTGATGGTGCCATCAACTAGGGGTGCACATCTACCCAGCACCTGAAGGAGGGTCTTCTCTGTGTCCGCACAAACCCTCTGGAACCTCCTGCCAACAGAACTAAGACTTCAAAGAGAATTGCTGCCCTTCAGGAAAGGATTGAAGACCTGGCTGGCAGGGCAGGTGTGGGGCCCGAATGGGAACATGGTCCCCGCCTGCTGGCTTATGTAAACAATTAAGAACCCTCTCTTCCCTTTTATAGTGGGTGGGATATGGGGTTTTAAGTGTTTTTATATGTTTTTAGAATTTGCTGTAATGGCGCCCTGAGTAGGATTCTATCTGAGTGGGCGGCATATATAAGTATGACTATTAAATTAAAATTAAATTAAAGCTCTGAGACTGAATGGAAATTCTTTCCATTGCAAATATGAAAAAGTCAATATTAGAAAATTCGTAACAAAAAGAGGAACTGAAAGAATAACTGCCACATTTTTAGCTTAGACTGAACCTTAATATTGCACATACCTCATCACATACATGAAGGGCAAATATGACCGACAGGAAGCCTGTAGAAGGATATCTCCCGTGATGTTGCAGCCAATTGTCATACACATACTTCAGAAAGAGAGGGTGATAAACCAGGATCTGCTTAGAAAGAAGCAAGATGGCTTCTTAGTCAGTCACAAATGTTAAGAGTGCAAAAATATATTGGTTTGAATTACAGTTTCCAAAAGAATCCCCCTTCCATGGCTGTCGGTTCAAGAAGTTAATATTTCCAAGTTTGAGATGCAATTAAAAAGCACTAAAAAGACATGTGAAAGTGGATGAACTTCCCTGAATTTGAGATCAGCAAAGCCTCATTAGCACAATACTTGAAAAGGTGCCAGGTTATCCTGCTATGGTAACAGAGTAGACCATACTGCCAGCGACTCAACATTGGGTGCCAGGCAGTGGTTAACTAACCTGACAACCCTAAGGACTCATGGCCTTAGGTGCCAAAGTCCACACGGAAGGGTGATGGTCCCCAAGTGGATTAAATCCCACATGAACCCATCTTGATGGAGGACAGCAGCTTCATCCATCCTGGCCCGGGGCTGATGAGGACTTTGTGTGCCAAAAGGGCTCAGGACCAGAAAGTGATTCACAGAACTGGATCAATGGTATTGGGGTGATGCTGCGACTATTCTCAACTGATGTTTTAGGTGGATCTTGAGAAAAAGCTAAACATCCATTAATATTATCCAGCTCACTGTGGCTTTTCCCCAAACCAAATCTCAGCAGATTTATTACACTAATAACCAAGCAGAATGGATGGAGTGGATGAAGCTGGTTGGTCAATCCTACCTTTGGGCATCATGAGGCACCAGATTTCAGATGCCATAAAAGAGCTTCAAATTGCAAAGTGAACGCTACTGCATTACATTCTCAGGACAGTCTTCATGGTACAGATACACAGAAAGAGCCTACTCAAAGATTGTTGTAAATCAGGGATTCTCAACCTATGGCCCGTGGGCTGGATGCGGCCTACAGCACCATTTCATGTGGCCCATCACCGCCTCCACACTAGAAAGCGCCATGTGGTGGAGGAAGTGCAAAATGGCTGTCCGGTCCCTCAAGCTGTCTGAGGGAGCGTGATCCAGCCCCCAGCTTTCAAAGGTTGGGAACTCCGGTTGTAAATGAAAGCAAAATTGTAAGCAGCTCTCAGGGCGAGGAGAAAATGGAGAAGAAAGAGAATTAAAGGCACCACTTGGAATAATTCAATATGCTGCTGAGCAAACTGGCAGGACAGTTCTTAGTGCTACCATTAGGTGGCGATACAGCTGCACCTTGAACTTAAGGCATTGCATTGTCCAACCTCTACCTTTATGAATAAGCTCAGTTTCCAAAGCTTCTTTTGAATAAAACTCTTTATAACTTTAGATTCAAATGGTTGGATTTTATTTAGCTTGTCCTGCCTAAAATATAGATATGGAAATGGGGAAAATGGATTTTTTTAAAACTACAATTGTCATGTTTTTGAGTCAGTATCTGTCAGACCCTAAAGGCCAAGGTAAAGGTCACCTTTGATTGAACGTCAGTCATAGCCAACTCTAGAGGGTGATGTTCATCTCCACTTACAGCCAAAGAGCAAGGGCTGTCTGCTTCTGCAGATGTTTCAGTGATACATGTTTCATGCCCATCAATTGTGGCTCTTGGAAATACGGGAACTGCTCCGGCCCAGGTGTCCATGCGCCACAACAACTCATCTGTGCATGCACAGAATCCCTCTGCACACCCCTTTCCCCACCATTCAAATAAGGGACGGTGGCAGGAAAGGGGAGGAACAAGTGGAGAAATACGGGAAATCCTGGCCAATCCGGGATACTTGACAGGTATGACCTGTTTATCTACTTGCAATTTCTTGCTTTCAAACTGCTAGGTTGCACTTCATTGTGCAGCACTCAGGTCTTCAACTGTTGACCTGACGACATTCCAGTCGTCAAGTTCAGTGTCTTAACCAGTGTGCATGACCTTGAAAGTTAAAAAAAGACTTTTTTTACGTCTAAGAAACTGTACAGGTGCCATGTGTGGGCCAAGACTGAAGCTTCTTTTCTCATGGGAAGAAGACCCTTATAAAGGACACAGCCTGGTGACATGACCTGCCTGGCTGCAAGAGGGAAAAGATGTATTCCGTAGCCAGAATATAAGCATAGAAGTCTGTTCCCTCCAGCTTTGGCCAATATGTCAATTCAACCATGACAGAATACAAAAACCACCTGTGTGTGATATCATTTGATAAAGAGATTGTAATCTGATTTGAAATAACATATATATGAAATCCTTGTTTGATATTTGGAAGGAGAGATATTGCCGCCCTGAGTTGGGTTTACCTGAGTGGGCGGCGTATAAGTGTGACTATTAAATTAAATTAAGGGGAGATATAGATGGATTTATGGTCGTTAATACTGATAAGCCATATGCATCCTGTATGGGTTTTGCTGGTTTTGCTCTCTATTCTTTTCCGACTGATATGCTATTGTATAGTTTGGAAGTATGTTTTCTTCGATATATTTTAAGTGACTTGAGTTTAAACTACTTTGTAATTTTAAAAGTTTCAATATTTCAGAAGGGGTTGCAATTCTGACGCCCACCCCAGATGCTCACTCGCCCTCAACCACTTTGGCGGAAGGGTGGAGGCGAGATGGGTGGGATTCACCTCAGCTGCCGGTGGCCAGCGCAGCAGCCATAAGGAGACATGCCGCTGCTACTTTGGACTTGGGATACCTGCCCCAGACGCTCACTTGCCCTCAACCGCTTTGGCGGGAGGGTGGAGGCGAGACTGGCAGGATTCACCTCAGCTGCCGGTGGCCAGTGCAGTGGCCATAAGGAGACCTGCCACTGCTGCTTCAGACCCGGGACACCCGCCCAAGATGCTCACTCGCCCTCAACTCCTTTGGCAGGAGGGTGGACGCAAGACTGAGCTCCTCCGCCCGGTCTGGCAAATCAGGAGGAGTGGAGCGCCTGTGCCGGCCCCTGTGGTGGGAATAAAAGGACCTGTGCAGCCACCACCTTCTGCCGCCGAAGAGTACTGACACGTGTGGGGACTGCAGTGATGCAATTTTGTTATGGGACTGTGTCGTTGTACTGCCTTGTGGTAAATTTTCTTCATATTCTGCTGCTGATTATTTATTCTGTGCTTTTCTGTATTATGCTGCTTATTAGTTTGTACTTCTTTGAACATTGTAAGATGCTACCTTTTTTATTTTTTTATATAATTTTTATATAATTTTTTAAGACATACAGAAAAAAGAAAAAAAGACAATGACTAACAATACAATACACAAACAAATCCATAGTATCATCTTAGCAAACATTACTAAATGTTAGCACATAACAATATCTAAACTCATTAATTACTATATGACCACCAAATATTAAAAACCATTATTTCCAGATCCAAAATAATAAGGACTTTCTGTGCTACTACTAATCTTTGGATAAATAATAATCACCCTGTGAATATATACATTGCCCGGAGAGTTTATTTTCTGCTCATCTCCAGAAACTTCTTTGAGATGGTACTGGTCCTGAACTATCATTTGCCATAATAGAGTGATCCACGAACGGTTTCCATATATTCCAAAATCTATCCTCTTTTAAGTTATCTCTTTTCACTTTAATCTCCCATGTCAATTTATCATTCAGTGCTAAACTCCACATTTCTTTATACCACTCTCCAATCTGTATATCAATATCATTTTTCCAATTTCTAGCTATACATTGTCTACCCGTTGTCAATACAATTTCCAATAATTCTTTTTCCTCCTTGTTTAAACCCAAACCTTCCACATTCATTAAAAGAATGGTACTTGACACCAGCTTAACACTTTTACCCAGTATTTCACCAAGCTCACCTTCTATTCTTCCCCAAAAATCCCTTATTTTTTTACAGCTCCACCACATATGTTCATATGTTCCGTCGGATTCTCTACATCTCCAGCATAACTTATCTCTTTTATTATCCATCTGGTAAAGTCTTAATGGCGTCAAGTAAAGATGCTACCTTTTCCCACTAAAGTGTTTTATTGTTGAATTTATATTTTGTATATGTTGTGATTTGTGACTGTATTTTAGTTGCCTGTGAACCGCCTTGAGTCGCCCACTGGGTTGAGTAGGCGGTATACAAATAAAAATTACAATTCTTGTGAAGCATTGTTTTAAATCACTTTGAAGGTTAATTCATCCTCATGTTAGAAGAGGCGACGTATTGTGTGTTTTGCAGACCTATTTCCTTTTATTCTGATTTATCCATGCTCTCCTATGATCACACAAAGTTTGGTAGAAGAGCTTTAGATCCTTAAACCATAGATTATATCATATCACTTAACAAAATGCTTTGCTTGCTAAATAAATATCAAGAAAGAGAGATCTCTTCTGGAAGATTCTAGTTTTTCATACTGAAGGTGTATAAATTACATAAATAAATAAATAAAAAATAAGGTGTGTTGTATGGGAAATATTTAAGGTTAAGAAACATTTAAGGTTAAGAAAGAACTTCTTTCTTTCTTTTTGTTCTATTTTGAAAATTAATAAAAATTATTCCTAAGAAGAAGAAGGAACTTCCTCAATTGTTAAAGGAACACCTAACATTTCATTATGAAACATTGCAATTATAAAAAAAGAGTCAGCAGTGGAACCTAGACTTCTGAATCACTCTATGTCCATTGGTGAACCTTGGCACACCAGCTGTTTTGGAACTTCAACTCCCAGAAGCCCTGATCAGCAGAAGTGCTGACTTGGGCTTCTGGGAATTGAGGTCCAAGAACACCTGGAGTGCCAAGGTTCACCATCACTGCCTAGGTCCATGATGTTGAACATTAGCACTCTAAGTGTTCTTGGACTTCAATTACCAGGCACTTCTGCTGATCAGGGCTTCTGGGAATTGAAGTTCAAGAACAACTGGAGTGCCAAGGTTCACCATCACAGGCCTAGGTGGTATGATACATTAAGGTCTTCCTGTGAGTAACATGCAAAATACCCTGATCAGGATATGACACATCTACCATAAGTTTTGGATTCTGACCAGAACAAACAACTCACCTTGTCTTTGTTGGCTGTTATTTTACGGGGAACTGGAATATACGTGCTGTCAAAGAAAGACACACCGAGTCAATAAAAGCTTGAATACTTTGATCAAATCTTAATTAAAAATACTTTCTAAGTTCAGGGTTTAGTTTACTGAATCAGAGATGTGGAGCTAGTGAATTTTAGGGGAAAATACAATAAATTGAGGGTGGGGAATTAAGAAGCAGCCTGAAATGTTTAGAAGGTAACCACTGTGAACCCCACACTGTTTGATAGGCGCCTAGATCAGTTTGATTTCCTTGCCGCTTTCTGGTTTTCACAGAGCAATTAACAATTACAATCAAGGAAGGCTGATGTCTTTTAAATGCATATTAGAAGTTTCAAAAAGAGTGAGAATGAACCAACCAACCAACCAACCAACCAGTCATGAAGTTTATTCAGATTTATGGCAGCATTCCTGGAGTTTCCAAGATATAAAGTACTTTGAAGGGATTAATAGGTGTCCCTAGAATTTCAAACTACTTGACCAGAGGAGGGGAGGACTCCAGAATATTTTCAGACAGAGTTGGAAGAAAGGTCTGAGTAGGTCTGCTCTTTTGCATTTCCAAATGTTGATATCAACAGCTATGTTATGTATCTCTGCAGGCACAAACCCAGTTTGAGAATTGCTCTTTTTTTTTTACTGTATCTACAAAACTGAGTACTAGGTAAGGCAGAAAGTTTAGCTAAAATAAACAATACAGAAACCTAGAGAGTCCCACAATATTTAGGTATCTCAGATACAGTGATGGCCATGATCTTAAGTAGCTTTTAAGTGCAGCTAGATAAACTCATGGGGATCGAAATAGCAATCACCTGTGTCAGAGAATAGGAATCTACAGTTTGAATAATGGCATGCTCCTGACTACCAGGTGTACAGAAATACTATAAGTCTGTTGTTCTCATATCATGTGGGAGAGCATTCTGAAGGCATCAGACCTGCTTGTATGGGAAACAGTGCATGGACGAGATTTAATCTAAGAGAGTGTTCTGATATTGCTGTGATTTTCCTATCCAATTGATCTCTTGAGCTCTTCCATGAGAAGTTCTAAGCCAAGAAGATACAGGATTTGAAAGCACAGATTGGTAACCTAAGGAGCCATACTTTCCTAAAACTTGAAAATGTGGAGCTTTTTGAAGCTTTAATTTAAAAAAAAAACCAGGAAATATGAGACATGGAGAGCTGTAGTTTAAAAAACAACAACAATTTCCCACACTCTAGGACTGTGATGGCGAACCTTGGCACTCCAGATGTTCTTGGACTTCAATTCCCAGAAGCCCAAGCCCCCTGTGACTCCACATGAATGGGTTTACTGCAATTCATCCAGCCTGCACTGCCTTCATCCCTCCCGGGGCTTGGGCTTCTGGGAATTGAAGTCCAAGAACATCTGGAGTGCCAAGGTTCACCATCACAGCTCTAGGAAAATATGGTGCTGCTGGAATGTAATTCCCGTGTTCCTCACTACTGGCTATGACTCATCATTTATTTATTTATTTATTTCAGTTTTTATGCCACCCACTCAGGTTGGGCATTGTAGTCCAGTAACACACAAAAGATAACACCCTTATCCCTTGCCTAGGTAGAGTAGTTTTCCTCCCAATGTACAAACTTTATTAGAGTCCAGTTAATAGCAGACACCCATTTTTTGTTACTGTGCAGCTCAGATATTAAAAAGGTCCAGAATCTATACCCCACATCCTTTGGATAACTACAAATAGCTGGTTGATGTCTGCCACAAAGAGATTATTCTTTTTGTAATAATAGAGCTGAGCATTGTAATCATCCAATGTTCATTTCACTTTTTTCAATCTGGTGACCAAATACAGCATGGTTGTCAGCAGACTGCAGAACCTCATAATATAAAGTCAGCAAACTGCCCTTAAAACAACAGTAATCTCTTTGTGTATTCTTCTTTCTAACAAGAAAGTTGGAAGTTGCATGAGTACCAAAGCCTCATTTCTCACACTAGGCTGTCGAGTGAGTGGTAAGCAACTACCATCGATTTGACAGTGGCAATGACTACATGTTGTCTTTGGGTCAACATTGTTTGGTCCACCTTCATGGTTTAAAAGGAGCTTTTTAATGCTTGTGTTGATTTAGATTTAATGGACATGTGTTGGTTTCAGTCTTGCAATTTCCTCCATGTCTTGCATGGCTCACACACTGGTTTCTCTCCTAGATCTAGTCAGACCAAGACATTTATAAAGATACAGGGAGTGCTGGCTCCATCACAGGGGCAGTGAGAATCTCTGTTGTGAACAATGTTTATGAGCACAGCTACTCATGATTGGCTCAACATTCCATGTCAGTGAAATGAGCACCCAACTTATTGGCAGCAAAATGCTAATTGTCTTACGAACCACCAAGAAAGTGCTTTAAGTGTGATGGGGCATCATGTATGTGTAATTGCTATTGCTACATTAGTGACAGGGAGTGATCTAGTCTGGATCACCCTGTGATGGTTTGGAACGGTAGGGCTTGGCTGTGGTGGCTCAGTGGTTAAGAAGCTCGTCTTGTTAGCTGGAAAGCTGGCAAGTAGGCAGTTCGAGACCTGGGTACTGCATGACGGATTGAGTGCCCATCTCTTTCCCAGCTCTTGGGGAGCCTCATTTGGGCATTCCCTGAGTGGAGTTTCTTCCACAAAAAATCCTCTCAATGCAGAATAATTTCTGACACAAAATTATTATTACTGTATCTCCACATGTAAATCAGTCCCGTAGTCCCTGAAATTGTGATCTAGTCAACCACATGTTGGTGTTAGATTGGTCCTTTTGATTGCAACATATCCCTCCCTATCTCACTCTCCTTTTCCTGCCTTCTCTTTTGCAACAGTTATCAGCTAGTTAGGAAACACGTTGTTTCAATTTCCTTAAGAGTGGGCATTAATTCTAAGGATTTTATGCACAAAAAGAAAGGAATTACAGAGTGCTATGTTTCAACCATGCTCCTTTTCACGTTTTTTTTAAATCACCTTTTTAAATGGCATAGCACTGCATCGCTCCATCACTGCACCTTATTCTTACGGTGCTTAAGTGATGCAGCGGAATAATTTTGTTGTTGTTGTTCAGTCGCAGAGTCGATTCCAACCCTTTGCAACCCCATGGACCATTGCCTGCCAGGCACCTCTGTCTTCCACCATCTTCCTCAGCTAGTTTTTAAAGAAAATTTAAACAAAAATGCCTTCTTCCATTTCAAAATAGAATGGAGGGTTCCATCTGTAGTCAAGGCAAAACCACTACCCATCTCTACCCAACACCACTGACATGTAAGAAGAATGCACTCTTGAACCCACATTGAATCTATCTAGGTTATTGTACAGCAAGAAAACTAGCTGTTTTTCAGACCAATCGTAATAGTTCCAGATAAACAGTAGGTTCCAAACCTAGACCAATATGGGATGGATTGGTCCCCGTTAGTGACGGATTAGTAATGCTCTAGCAAGAATGTCATGTAGTCAACTTTTTTAGAGTGATCACAACTTGGCTACAAAAGGGTTAACAAATTCCTGTGTAGCAGCCTCTGAATTGACCAAATTGTTTGCTGAATAGTCTCAATCAGTGATTCAGGCTTCAGCTGGTTCTCAAGAAATGCTGAGAGCTGAGTCTATCCGGGTTAGGAAAGCAGGAAGTCCCAAAACCTAAGCTTTGTTTAGTTTGTTGCTATGAAATCTCATTTCCTTGGAACTAGAAACACAATAGCTTGCTTCTTGGGAATGACATCTTCCCAGCCCTGCTTCTACAATAGCACATCCATGATGACAGAAATGCAAAGAAGGATGTGGTTTTGCCAACACCACGGCTTCCGAATGGACAGTTCCTGTGATGTCACTGTGATGAGTAAGGCAGGGCTGCATTTTGTCACCCTGCTTATTTAACTTATACACAGAGCACATAATGCGTAATGCAGGACTGGATGAATCACAAGTTGGAATCAAAATTGCTGGGAGAAACATCAACAATTTGAGATATGCAGATGATACTACCCTAATGACAGAAAGTGAGGAAGACTGAAAGAAGCTCCTGCTTAGGTTGAAAGAAGAGAGTGCAAAAGCTGGCTTGAGACTCAACATCAAGAAAACCAAGATAATGGCAACAGGACCGATCAGTCCCGGGAAAATAGATGGGGAAGAAGTATAAGCAGTGACAGATTTTATTTTCTTAGGATCAAAGATCCCTGCAGATGGTGATAGCAGCCATGAAATAAAAAGGCGACTGATGCTTGGGAGACAAGCTATGAGAAAATTAATTAAATTGTTGGGGCATCTCAATCCGGCATGGTCTTGGGACCTTCGTGATTGTTGACCCAAGTATATAAGGTATGTCCCCTTTTGGGGGCTCATTTTTGGGACTAAAAAGCTTAACTTATACTTGAGCATATATGGTATTCTGGGACTCTAATAATCATTTTCACACCCCCAGGGCCATCCAAAGATCATGCCAGACACTGGAAACCAGAAGTGATGGAAATCTACTTCTGGATTTGGAAAGAATTTTTTTTAAAAAAGAAGATGCTTTAGAGACTGGTGCATGCTGAAGATGAAACTGCCCTTTTTAAGTTGGGTCTGAATTATTCTTTTCTTTCTTTTCTGTGCATGTATGTTGGAAGTGAACATTTTTCCTTTCTTTTGGGGGCTACACTCTTAAGACTTCTGGAAAGCTTTGAGGCCTGCCTGCTGCCTAGAGACCATATTTTCCCATGTCTGGTACAGAGTGAGGAGTCACAAAGGGGGAATGGTTCGATTTTAGTCTCAGTCGGGTCAGAAATCCACAATAGCCCACCCATTCATTGCCAGCCACAAAGATTTTCTGCTTGATGCATGTGTGAAAGAGGGTAAAAGAACAGCTTGGGCTTCCCAAGAGGAAAGAGAGTGAGTGTGTGTATGGTTCCACTTGGGTTCTTCAATCTGCTTGTTCCTCAGATTGACTTACTGGTTGATGGTGCCTGTGGTGAGGGCACTGATGACCCAACGCAAGTCCAGGATTTTGAAAGGGATAAGAACCATGCTGACATTTTCCCCAAGTTCTCTGTAGCTCTCTGGATAGATAAAGTGATGTGTTGTTTTGCTTCCAACATCTGCCTCAAAGCCAACTGTTGGGGCTTTGTTCATTCTTCAGTTTCAAAGGATGGGTGGAGGGAAGAGAGGTGGGAAAAAAAGAACATATCAACCTCAGCAGTGCAGTGTAGACCTGGATCAAAGCTCGGAAAAGTTACTTTTTCTAGACTGAATTATCCAGGATCTCCCAGGCAGCATAGTTTTTGGGATCCTGCTAGCTACAGCCCCAGAAAAGCAACTTTTCTGAGCTCTGATATGGATGGGTACTATTTTACCACATACAGGTACAGATTTATTGGCTGAAATCCTGTTGCAGTTTTGCAAACAGCACAAGGTTAGAGACAAATTGCAGAAAGTTAAGATATCTATACAGACCAGTGTTTCCCAACCTTTGGTCCTTGGACTTCCAATTCCCAAAAAGCACTGATATGCCAATGTCCTGACTTAGGCTTCTGGGAATTGAAGTCCAAGAACCAAGGGTTGGGAAAGAGTGATGTAGACCCTACCTGTTTCACACAAAGTCATGCAAGTCAGTAAGCCAAAAGATGTCTGTGGAGATGTCTTACAGAAATCTATTTCCAAATATTTCAATGTTTGCTTAAAGCAGGGGTTCCCAACCTTTTCAAGCCAGGGGCCAGGTCACGTTCTCTCAGTCAGGTTCGAGGGCTGGACGGCCGTTTTGCCCTTTCTGCATGATAGGGGGTTGACCATTTTGTCCCAACAGCTTCAAAGGGGTGGCCATTTTGGTTCTTGAATGCTCTTGGAGGGGTGGGTGGCCACATGAAATGGTGCCATGGCCCAGATCCGGCCTGCAGGTCTTAGCTTGGGGACCCCTGGCTTAAAGGATCAACAGGATTTCAGCCATCATGTCTAACAAGTCGAAGGTGGGACCTGACTTGTAAGACAGAAAACCACATTTCTTAAAGCAGTTAGTGCTTGATCAAGCAGAGTTCATGCTCTCCAGAAGAAGAATTTCTTTGGTGAATAATTCCCTTTGGCCCTTCGTTTAGGAACTGGGCATTGTTTTTCAGATTTGAGGGAGCTTACTTGAACACTACAATAAGGAGCGTACTCAAAAGTTGTTTGAGTTGGGTTAAAAGGTCCTTTAAATATTAGTTAAACATGCTCTGTGTATGAGGGCACCAACAGAAGGAAAGGGAGTCGACACAGGAGAAGCTAAACTGAGAAAAAGGGAAGAAACCCAGTATTAGTTATCCAGTCTAATTTCCTCTTTTTTCTTCCTTAAAGAGAAAGTGATTTGGATTTTAAAAACCCAGAATAAAAATACCTAAAACAAATAGTACTCAATCTATTGAAGTCGATTCCTCTTTCAGGCAAGACAAGCCAAATTCAGTTTCTTATGGGTTGTGTTCTATGGGTTAGAGAGCCATTGGGATCTTACGGAATCAGCAACTGGGATGGCAGCATACAAAAAGCTGCAAAACCTTCGGGCAATGGTAGGATGGAAAGGTGATGAACTGGGTTACTGAGGGGGGGGGGGGTCTGGCTAGGATCTTAGGGAGGCTAGATTTCACCCTGGACTCCAATGCTCCTACCAATACTTCTTCATTTTGAAAAGTTTAGAATGGTTAATATTTACATAAGAACATAAGAACAGCCTTGCTGGAACAGGCCACAGGAGCCCATCCAGTCCAGCATTCTGTCTCACACAGTGGCTCACCATTTGCTTCAGGGTATTATTCCCAAGGAGATGCCTTCACCTGCTTAGGATTCCCTGGAAATGGCATTGAGAGATATCCTGCCTATCTCTCCAACCGCGAGGTTGTCCTTAAGTATCCATAATTATAGCCATTGATACCCTTGTCCTCCATGAACTTGTCTAATCCTTTCTTAAAGCTGTCAAGACTGACAGCTGTCACCATTTCTTCTGGCAGGGAGTTCCATAGACCAGTGATCCTCTGGGTGAAAAAGTACTTTCTCTTATTTGTTTGAAAACTAGTACCCAAAAGTTTCATCGAGTGTCCCCTAGTTCTAGTGTTGTGCGATAGGGAAAACAGTTTTTCCTTATCTACTTTGTCCACACCGTGCGTGATTTTATAAACTTCAATCAGGTCACCTCTTAGACGCCGTCGTTCAAGAGTGAAGAGGCCCAACCGTTGCAGCCTCAGATGGTAAGGAAGGTGTTCCAGTTCCCTAATCATTCTGCTTGCCCTCCTCTGTACTTTCTCCAACTTTGTCTTTGTCTTCTATCTATCTGTTGTGTATTGAGGCACATTTGCAAGTAGCGCAATGAGCACTCTTGCAAGAGGAAAATGGCAGTTTCCTGCCATTCTAATTAGAAGTCTAAAGTGGCGTGAAACCCTTGCAAAAAAGGGTGCGCTAGTTATGCTAAACCAAGCCCCGTGATTGGTTACAGTTTTGGATCCTGTTCTCCATTGGTTAATTACATCTATCCCCTGTTATGATTGGTTAGTTACGTTTGTCCGGGCGGCTCGCTACTTTGTATCCAAGAGCCACCACCGAGGAGACACTATATAAGCCCCATGGGTAAACAAGGGTGGGGCCGGACCGGATCTATACTTCCTACTCTGTACAGGTAGCCGGGTAGCGCTAAGCCTGGGTCCCTCCATTATGTTACGCTTCTATGGTAGCTAGTTATTGCCCACTGCTGGGTAGGAGTCCGGAGGGACTAACTCCACTAGGAGTGTAAAGCCATCTCAGAATCCAGAACACCTTGTAAGCTCATCTCTAATAGACTGTTAAATAAAGACTGTTGCTGCTTGTTCATCGTTGTCTCGTACTGGTGCTTATAAGGGCCGGATATAACACTATCTTAGATGATCTATCTCTGGATACTGTTTGATGGCCATTTTCTAGTGTTGCCAATCAAAAGACAACATGCATCAAGGTAATAATTTTCTCCTTAATGGACTTCTATTTTTTATTTTTTAAAAGCATTGGAAGGAATAATAGGGAAATGGAGGAGGACCGCAAAGAGAAGACAATGATTTCTGGAATTTGAGTCAACTGAAATTGTCAATTAATTAAGTGACAGGAAAGGGTGACTATAATACAGACATTTGCTTGATCACATCTGCCACCCACTTCATTTTCATACTATATGTCAGAGACAGGCAGCTCTTTTGGAGCTGGGAGCCAAATATTTGTCTCCAATTCTCTCCACAAGCTACAATATGCTCATCAATGGCTAAAACTAAATGGGATGAGGAGAAAAATCAAAACAAGAAGTGACCAAAAGTCGTTGTCATCTTCTTCTCCTTCTACCACCACCACCACCACCACCACCACTACTACTACTACTACTACTACAGCTGGGCCTTTTGGAGAACCCTGTAGATCGTACATGCAAAACCAATTGCTCCAGCCAGAATTAGAAAAGCCAACAACACATCTGCAGCAGAAAGAATGAATACCTTGGGACCTCAAATTTGGCCACAGGCTATACTTTACCCACCTCAGCAATATAACATTGCTTCCACACAAAAAACCCAGCTGAACAGCTCCACACAACTACCCACCTGAACACAAAGTCATGGCTGTCAATTTCTTGGCCGTACTCCGACTGCTTAAGGTTGCCCGAGTTCCCCACTACTGCACACTTCCTGCACTGTGAGCTGCTTCTCTCCAAAAGTTGATCACCACCTCCAGGAATGATTTCAAACAACTCCTGGATGGTCTCGTTGATACTTTTGGGACTTCTTTCACCTTGTAGTTTCTGTAGAGAAGGATGGAAATGTTACCTTGACAAGAAAGAAATTGTTTCTTGGCAAATGGTGACCTCTACTTGTTTCTTCAGGAATTGTAACTTTTGTTTGAATGAAAGGACGCAGTCAATTTTTAGTGATTTTCTTCATAGGAAAGTAATGCTGAGAGTAATGGCTAAATAATGCATTATGTTCATTGCCAGGTTCCAATTACAACAAACTCTGAAACAGAACAAATATTAGGTATTGTGCTGCTTTCCTGTTTGTTTTGTTTCAACAATGACTCATTGCATCATTCTGGTCTTCTAGTGATGTTTCAAAACTCAATTCTGCTCTTTCTCCTATTTAGGCAAATGGTTGCCATTTATGTCCATGATGATGGGGTGGCCAAACTTTTCGCATCGTGGGCCTGGCCATACACCCCAGTCAGCTGAGTAGACCAGACCACACCCCCGGAAGCAGGAGCATTTACAGCTGTCATAATGCGTCCACAGAAATGTGCCCACTTCCATATTTACGACAGTCGCGGGTGTTTCCACTTCTGGGTGCGGAGGAGAAGGTGATGGGCCTGATGGCATCGCGGGGAGGGTCTGGCCCACGGGCCACAGGTTGGGAACCCCTGTACTAGAGGCAGACTGAAGTGCGCAATAATACTTTTCAATAAAGCTGAAAACTTTGCACACCCTCCTTCTCTAAGAGTAGCCCAGTTTCGTCTTGGGACCTTCCTGACCCATATCTACAAGTCATAATTGCCTTTAGTTATTGAATCATATCATGTGTGCTGAATAGTATCATGTGTGCTATCTTCATGGTTTTGACCTATATTGTACCCTGACAAAACAAGACAAGTTTTGTGACATTCCTAGAATGACGGTTTTTAGGTCACAACGTTCTGTTTGTTTGGCTGTTGGTATCTCCCTTTACAAACATTATTTGAATGTCTATAAGCAAGAAAACCATTTCCAGACTAGCTGCTCTTGCCTCAAACTCAGCTGTAGTCAGGAATCAACTAGTATGAAGCCAGAGGCAATGAAAAGTCCAGCCGCTGCCTTTAATGCTATTGGTTTTTCAGATAGGGGATGAGCAGGCTTTTTAATGGGTCCTTTGGCTTTCTAGAAAAAGCATGAGCATGCGCATTCCCAAACACAGCTTGCCACAAACAAAGAAAGATACTGTGGGGGAAACAGCACGTTTGTAGGAATGGTCACTTGGACAAGTAAACCTCCACCCTGGTTTCATCTAAGTCAGTTTTGTTCTTGTTGAGTTTTCAAATTTCTGATTCACATTTTCATTCTCCTTTCTTCTCCTCCAGAAAAAGATTCAAGCCTTCCTAACACACCTTATGAACCTGACAGAATTTCCTGCTCCAGACATTGTCATCAAAATGGTCTGACAAAGGGGGTAGAGGATTTTCACCCACCCTTCCAAAAACATAACTGCTAACAGTGTTACTGGGAAATATGGAGTGGAAGATGCTGTTGCATCCATGCCCTGCTTATGGATCTCTTGGTGACATTTGGGAATGGGACGTTAGATGACTTCTTCTCCTTCCATATTTGAATCTGAATGTTAGGCGACCAGGTGTCTGGCCAGACATCCCGCTACAGTATAGAGTAGACCATACAGCCAGTGACTCAACGCTGAGTGTTGGGCGGTGGTTAACTAACCTCACTCCCTAATAGGGCCAATGGCTATGGGCGGATGAGCCCATTTAGGTGGGGTGATGTTCCCCCTCAGTGGAGGAAATGCCACTGGAAACCATCATATTGGGCCCAACGGCAAAATGAGTGGAGGAGGAAGTCTGATTCCCAATGGTCATGGAGGCGGAAGAGGCCATGCCAGATTGACTGACTGTGAAGGTGCACCTTGATAATATCCTTAAGGCTGCGGCAGTCCATTATAGTCCCAGTGTTAAATCCTGCATGTCTCATTTCATGTGAGTCACAGGAGATGGCTCTGCGATCATAGTGCAGTGGTGTCATACCTATGGCATGCATTCTCTGGGTACGCATGCTGTCACTGGCAAGCCCCGACCAGCACCAATGGCAGCACTGCTTTCCCACCCAGCTCTCTCACTCCACCAATTGGGAGGCAAGAGGGGAGGCTGAAATCCTGCCTGGAAGGTGGTGGTAGCAACAAGGGGAGCTGTGTGTATGCAGGGGCAGGGGAACCCACGGGGGGCATACACAGTGACAGGGAATCCACAGGGGTGCGTGGGCACACACGGATTGTGTCCAGGTGCCTCCTCCTCAGGCACTTGGTGTCTAAAAGGCTCGCCATCACTGTAATAGTGTGTGGGTCACTTCATGGCAAGCTGAGATCCACCTTAAACAAACTCACACCCATGAAATGTATTCCTGTTTCAGGACAAAAATGCATTCTTGGATATGAGTTGCAGTCGACAACGATGTAGGGTGATCATCATTGCGATCAGCCATGAAGACTGTCCTGAGAATATAATGCAGTGGCCTGTCATCTGCTTTCCACATCACAGCATGACACCCATATCACTGATCCAGTTCCATGAGTCACTTTCTGGTCCCGAGTCCTTTTGGCACACAAAGTCCTCCTCAGCCCCAGGCCAGTATTGATGAAGATGCTACCCTTCATCAAGATGAATTCAAATGGGATTTAATCCACTTGGGGATCATAATCCTTCCCTGTGGAATTTGGTATCCAAGGCCACGAGTGCTCAGGGTTGTCAGGTTAGTTAACCACTGCCTGACACTTGGCGTTGAGTCACTGGCTGCATGGTCTACTCTATTAACATAGCAGGATAACCTGGCCAGACTGAAGACATTAGGCTAGACATGGGATTTTGATCCAATCCAGCTTGGATCTCCCATTGTTTTCTTGTCCAGCCAGTCCAGAAGTATAAAAATGGTGTAGTCCAAATGGATGCAATCCTCTCACAGCTTCATGACCCATGACCCTGAATTTGTCCAGGATAAATCATAATTTGTTATAATTGTAATTTGTTCAATTTGTTAGTTATATCTTGCTTGTCTGCAAATCAGTCAAAGAAGCAGTTGAGGCACTTCCCTCAACCTGTTTGTTCCTTTCAATAACCCTGTTTTATGGCTAATTAGGCTTTATGAATCCAGGTCTCCTGAATCCAAGCCTGCTCTAAACCACACTTACTCTTGCTGGGGTGCTGAAAGTTATAGTTATGTATTGTTGTCATTATTTGTTAAATTTGCATACCTTCCCTCTGAGGAACTGAAGGTTCAGGGCTCATCTTCTCCTTAATATTTACAACAACATTGTGAGTTAGTACAGAGAGATTAATCGGCCCATAGACAGTGTGACTGGCCAAATGTTACCCAGTGAGTGTTATGGCCTAGTCCCATGATGGTGAACCCTGGCCTTCCAGGTGTTCAAGTCAGGGCTTCTGGGAACTAAAGTTCAAGAACATCTGGAGTGCCAAGGTTGCCATCATGCGACTAGGCCAAGACACTAACCTAGGGTTTTGAAACCATGGGCCTCCAGGTGTTCTTGGATTTCAATTCCCAGAAGCCCTGATTAGTAGGAAATAATTTCTAGATAAGGAAGCCCAAGGTTGAGAAACATTCCACTAACCCATTTAAAAGGAACAAGGGGCCTAACTGTGTCTTTTTATTCCATAATCTTAGAAGAAGAAAAATGGAATTTGGTGGCATAGTGGCTAAGCGGCATTTCATCGGTTCAATCTCATCCTTTGTGGACTACAAATCCCATGATTCTTCCATTAGCCTGACTCCACCTTTTTTCTACTTACCAGCCACCACTTATAGCCGTCTTCAGACAGGAAGGCATTCTCCGTGGTCAGTAAAGGTTGCATAGTTTGGTTGAATTTCTCGTCGAACCAGAGCGAGACGCCGTCTTCGGAAACGCACGTGGTACAACCGCACGGCCTCTGGGAGTATTTCATGAATTTTTTGAACTGCTCCGAAAACTGGTACACAATATGCTTGGGGTCCCAGGCGGCCACAACAGCTCTGTTTGTGTAGTTGAGCAAGAACGAGGTGATGGTGATGACAAAAAATAAGGCAAAGGTAAAAAATCGGAGGCTCCTCTTTCGAACGGCGAGCATTTTGTGAGGCTCTTGTTTGCCCAAGACACAGGGTCGGCCACCAAGATAAGCAAGAGTAGATGCCACGGTGGTGTTCCACACCACTGTTTACAACAACCAGTAGCTGTTTCAATTGCCTTTAGCCTTCAAAGGAGCAGGGGGTCATTGTTTGGCCACCGAACAACTGAAGACACAACCATGGATGGTCCGTTTTCTTCCTTTGCAACAAGAGCAACAGCAGCAACAACAGCAATAATCTAATTTCAGGTATATATATTTCTTCTTCAGCTCTCCTTGAACAGCTGCTAATTTCTGATCGTGGTTCTCTGTTTGTCACCCAAGGAGATGGAGAAGTGCTTATTGGCAGTATGAAATGCACTTTCTCCTCTAGTAATGTGGGAAGTGAGCCTTAAAAGAACAACCCTAGGTAAGGAAATGCCACTTTTTCTTGAAAAAGGTTTCATCAGAGGCTCTCGATTAGCTCAAATGGAGAGAGGAGGCCAAAGCAAATAGCAGTTGAAACTTTATTCATGCTTTCTTTTTCCGCCTGAAAACACAAAGCAAAAGGAAAGATTTCATCAGGAAACGTCCTTTGTCTTTTACACTACGCTACAGTACTCACCATTGCTTAGAACGATGAGAAATTATTTATTTCTGCAATGTCTTATAGAGTTATTACCATTTCTTCCCCCCAGGAACATTTATAATGCAATAATACTCCTGGGGTTAACCGTGGGCTGACTGAAGGTTCTGTTACACAGCTGGTATATGACCTAATAATAATACAGTAATAATAATAATAATTGTGTGCCATCAAATAATTTCTGATCTTTCAAACGAAAGTTTCACTTTTAACAGAAACATTAAAAAAAGACACAAAGCAAAGACATAATAAACATGTAATAACAAATTGCTATACATACTGTGTGTTCTTCTCTACCTTCGGGAGCTTGGAGCTATTTATTCCTTTTGAGTTGCTTCATTTTTAGTTGCCACACCCCACTTCTCTCCAAAAATACTTTGCTTCATACACTGGCATCCGCCCTTTCCACTTCAATAGAACATTCCATAAAATCCTCCCATATATCCTTAAAAGTCATTGTGGCACATGGTGACCCTGGGCTACACAGAAAGAGCCTCCACAAATATTGTGAATACAGTTGTGGGCATACCCTGGGCGCAGTGGTGGGCTTAAAAAATGTTTACTATCACACTGTGGGAGTGGCCAACTCTGTGGGTGTGGCCAGGTTACTGGGTGGGCGTGGCTAAACTGCTGTATTTTAATCTGAGTTTTTGTGGATCGAGTCCACTTCATCAGACCATTAGTTAGCAATTACATTTCGATGCTCTAATTTTTTTTGAAAGAGTAACTGCAACAGAGTAACTGCTAGCTCAGCCTCACCCCACTCCAGGTGCCCGGACCCAGCAGCAAGGATGTTGGAGTCATGTCCTAAGGGGCATGGCAATGGGTGGGGTCAGCCAATTTTACTACCGGTTCTCCTGAACCCATACCTGTCAAGTATCCCGTATTGGCCAGGATTTCCCGTATTCCAGCGCTGCTTTTCCTACTTTCCCACCCGGAGCTGCTACCATCCCGTAATTTGACGGCAGGAGAAAGTAGCTACTGTGCATCCCCTTCTGCGCAGAACCCTTCTACACTTACGTAGAACCCTTTTACGCATGTGCAGAACCCTTCTATGCATGCACAGAAGAGTTCTGCGCAGAAGGGGATGAGTAGAAAGGTTATGTGCAGAACCATTCTGCGCATGTGTAGAAGGCTTCTACGCATGCGTAGAAGGGACCTGTGCAGAATGGTTCTGTGCAGGTCCCGTATTGTCCAGAGCCGCACTTGACAGGTATGCCCGAACCTGTCTGAACCTGCTGGAGCCCACCAGTGCCTGGGCAGCAACCTTGTTGGCTAATCTTTCTAACTCCGGACGAAACCAAAAGGACTGAAGAATGAATCCATCAGAAAAGTCTTTGTCAAGACCCTTTCCAGGGTTTTCTATGTATAAAATACACAGATGTTTTCCATTCCCTTCTTTTGAGGGCATCCTGGGATTCTGAAACTTGCTCAAGTGAGGACTTGAACCCCCAACCTCTGCCTCTTCAGCCAGATACCAACTTATGTCCTTTCAAATTATAGCTTGCCAACTTTTTATTAAGTCTTCTTGCTAAATTACTCCACAATCCATAGTCCATTGGGCCTAGGGAATCCATGACCCTCCACAGATATTGTAAAGCCGCATGTCTTATTTAGCCCCAGTCAGCAGAGCCAAGGAACAAGGATGATGGGAAGAATAGTTCAACACTAGGAGAGCAGTAGCATCTATACATAATATTCACAGCATGCCACAGCTACTTTGCAGACCCTGCAAAAATCGTTGACCATATGTGGCCATTGGTGAGCTGCCCTGGTTAGATGTCATGCCTCCCAAGAACGGGAAAGAGGGTAATCTACAGTGATAAAAGAGGATTGTGGGTGTGTGGCTAATCCACAGCTACAAGACCATGGGACCAAGACTCCTTCCATGTCTGACCTGTGTACCAATGTTACCCTGGGCCTGTGTCCCTGGTTGATATTTGAGTTTTAATCTGTGAAACATCAGTCCAAAGCAACTAGAGGGCACTGAATTTTCTACCTGTGTCTGCCCAGAAACAAGACAGAAGTTACAAAATCGTTGTCCTCAACCACACAGCAACTCTATTTGCTATGAGACAAGAAGGCTCATAAACATCCAGAATGATGCAAAATGTGCTTGTATCCCACTGTAGCTATGGGAGCATATGATGCGCATGTTCTCGTCTCTATTCAGACGTGAGCGTAAACCACTAGGTCAAGAGGAGCAATCGTGTTCCCTTCTCATCTACAGGCTGCGGTGGCTCAGTGGTTAAGAACTCACCTTGCTAGCTGGAAGGCTGGCAAGCTGGCAGTTTGAGACCTGGGTACTGCATGATGGATTGAGTGCCTGTCTCTGTCCCAGCTCTTAGGGACATGAAAGGAGCCTCACTTGGGAGTTCCCTGAGCGGAGTTTCTTCTGCAAAAATCCTTCCAACCCAGAATTTCTGACACGAAATTAGTATTATCTACGCACTTACATTTTTGCTTATTTTCCACAGACAGGGCCAAGGCTTAAAGCTTTGAAATCCAGAATTACCGTTTAAGCTTTCTGCCTCTCCTTAGGTTCTGCCTTTCCTTTGGCTCTCCTTCTCCCACGCTGGGAAGAGTTTCCTTGATTTAATCCAGCTGCCTAAAGAATTTTTTTTAAAGAGAGAGAGAGAAAGGCTCACACATCACAGATCATGGTCTCCTCTGAGCCTAACTAAGAAAAATGTGCAGCCAATTTCATCGCAGGGAGTCAAACAGTATCTGAAAGACTTGGAAATGGCACTCTTGTGGTTCCGGCTTCCTCATATATCACTGGCAAGGGCCAGAGGTAAGGTCTGCTCATAAATCTCAGATGGACAGCCTGTCTGGCCCTGCCTGTTCCAAACCCAAACTTCTGTTAATCTCTATAGAGCTATGATAGCGAACCTTGGCACTCCATATGTTCTTGGAATTCAATTCCCAGAAGCCCAAGCACCACCCTGTGAATCCACACAAATGGATTTACTGCGATTCATCCAGGCTGCGCTGCCCTCATCGCTCCTGGAAGCGGAAGTAAAACGCGTAAAACTAAGTAAAAGTACTTAGAACACCAAATGAGAAGAGAGGACTCACTTGAGAAGGCCTTGATGCTGGGAAAGACTGTTGGCAAAAGGAGAAGGAGACAGCAGAGGATGAGGTGGCTAGATGGCATCGCTGCCACAATGAGCATAGATCTGTGTGGGCTGTGGAACATAACAGAGGAACCTGACATGCAGTGGCCTATGGGGTTGCAAAGGGTCGGACCCGACTATGCGACTAAACAACAACCCATAGTGACCTTTTCCACTGATCAGCAGGAGTGATGACTTGGGCTTCTGCCAATTGAAGTCCAAGAACACCTGGAGTGCCAAGGATGGCCATCACTGTTCTAGGTAAAGATTTCAGTTGCTAGAAAGCCAATCATGTCTGACTCTAAGGGGTGGTGCTCATTTCTGTTAACAGCCAAAGAGCTAGCCCTGTCTGCATCTGAAAAAGTTTCTGTGGTCATGTGGCAGGCAGGACTAGATGCAGGAGCACATGGAATGCTGGTACCTTTCCCACTGAAGAGGTACCTATTAATCTACTTGTAATTTCTTGCTTTTGAACTGCTAGGTCATCAGGAGCTGGGACAGACGACAGGAGTTCACTCCATCATGCAGCACTCGCGTCTGCTTGAACGTTTTACCATCAGATTATTCTAGATATTACAAAAAAAAAAAGCAAAGCAGAAAGAAGGAGACAGAGACCCGAGTTGGTGTGTCTGGCCAAGACACATGATCTCTAAACCTCTAAAACATCATCAGTAGTTGTAAGTCTCTACACCAGGGGTGCCCAAACTGCAGCCTGTGGTCTGGATCCAGCCCATGGCACCAATTAATCTGGCCCACATGGCCCTCACCACTCCAGGAAGGGGAAGTATAACATGCCCGCACAAGCACATAATGCTGCCATAAATGATTGTCATTTATGGCAGCGTTATGCACATGTACGTTTTACTTTCACTTCTGGTGGAAATAAACAATGTGACCAGCACGCTCAACCACATGACCGACCCACGGCCCAAAAGGTTTGGGCACCCCTGCTCTACACTGTTCTGGGTGAGATGCAATGTGTTTCACTGACTCTTGTGCAAGATACCACCAGCAGCAATGGGGCTTTTCAGCAAAATTTTAAAAAAATTCTGAAGTGGACAAATTTCACAGTGCCCTGCTAAGAGAGGGATCTTAGTATGACTTTTACACAGAAGGTCCCATAATCATTCTCTGCCAGTTCCAGTTAAAGGCAAAGGACTCCCTTGCTTGATATCCAGCCATGTCTGACTCTAGGGTTCAGTGCCAGCACTGTCTGTGTCTGAAGACATTCCCGTGGACATGTGGCAAGCATGACTAAACAACGGAGTGCACAGAACGCTGTTTACCTTCCCACCAAAGTGGTACCTATCTATCTACTTGCAATTTCTTGCTTTCAGACAAGGTTGACAGGAGCTGGAACAGAGACGGGAGCTCACTCAGTCGTGCAGCACTCAGGTCTCGAACTGCTGGCCTTCCAGTCATCAAGTTCAGCGTCTTAACCACTAAGCCACTGCAGTTCCACCTTTTCCAGTTACAAAATAGCAATGGATGGTAGGAAAGTTCAGCCTGAGACGCAAAAGATCTGTAATCCGTGACACCAGACAAACCTAACCTGAAAGAAATGCTGCTTTATAATACAGGGTGACCTCAAGTTCAGCATACATATATTGGAACCCATATTTGCCATGAGTGTGGGAGAAGACATCGTTTGTGTGTAGAAAGAGGTTTTTCTTCAGTCTCGATCAAACCCTGGACTGCCAAAACTAAGCCAGTTCCTTGGCTTTGTTGTTGGCCAAACCAAAGGTAGAAAGAGGTGGCCTACATGTAGACAATATTTTGCAAATATTTTGTAAGAATTTGGGATGGGTATTCTGTAAGTGAAGGTACATTTAGTTGCAATTTGAGGCACCCTGTAAGGCAAGAGGAGATACCAATCAGCTATTGAATGAACAGCTGCTAAGAGGAAGAATTTCTGGAGAACACCAGCTGAGCCAAAACACCTAAGAAAATGGCAATTATCTGCTCAACTGCTATAATAAGAGCTACTCATTGTCAAATAAAATTGATTTATTTGAGGGAAGAGAGAGTGTTGGTCCTGCCAGCCAGGAAGGAGGGGTAGCATTCCATCTAGGGAGGTTCCGGAGAATCATATAGGTGTTGTGACGGGCATGGGGCGATATGGCGGGTACCGTGGGGCGGGCCGCACGCGGGGAATGTGGGTCCGATGTTTAAGTGCGGTCCCTCATTCCAGCCCTGCAGGTACATCTCTGGGTCCTGAGCAGCAGATCCGGAGTGACCCCGCCCTTAGGCTGCTGCTGGTGAATGCCAGATCGGTCTGCAATAAGGCCCCCCTGATTCAAGATGCCATCCAGGATGGGCTGGCCGACCTGGCATGCATCACCGAAACCTGGCTGACTCCTGAAGATGGAGTACCTCTTTCGGACATGAGTCCAGCTGGGTTCGGTATCTGGCACCAGCCTAGAGGTGAGGGGAGGGGCGGTGGTGTCGCCATTGTTGCCAGGGAATCTTTGGGAATTGCTAGGGCCACTGCTCCACAAGTGTCTGGTTGCGAGGCCCTGCTTCTTCGGCTGGGCCCCAAGGGTCAGTTGGGGATCTTGCTCCTGTACCTGCCCCCTTGCAGGGTAAGGGATGCCCTGCCTGAGCTCCTCGAGGCCGCCTCGATGCTGGCGTTGGAGTTCCCGAGACTTATGGTTCTCGGGGACTTCAATTTGCCATCGCTGGGGATGGCTTCTGAGGTGGCAAGGGAGTTCATGGCTTCCATGGCAGCCATGGGCCTGACTCAGGTAGTTCGGGGTCCGACCAGGGGCAGTGGTCACATGCCAGACTTAGTTTTCTTGTCGGAGCAGTGGCAGAGTGATCTGAGTTTACAGGATTTAGTCATCTCACCTGTGCCATGGTCGGATCACTACCTGGTGACTCTTGACTTCCTGGGGGAGACACTTCATCGTAGGGAGGCAGGGCCTATTAAAATGGTCCGCCCTCGGCAACTAATGGATCCAGATGGATTCCAGAGGGAACTGGGGGATGTTCCTCTGGATCGGCTACACGATTCACCCGAGGCACTCGTCGACCTGTGGAATAGGACGACAACAGCAGCCTTGGATGAAATCGCGCCACTGCGGCCTCTCCGCGCCCGTGGAAATAGGTCATCTCCGTGGTTCACAGAGGAACTGCGGGAACTGAAACGGGCAAAGAGACGCCTAGAGCGCCGCTGGGTGAAGACCCAGGATGACTCTGATTGGACACTAGCTAGAGCCGCTATTAGGGCCTACCTAGTGGCGATGGGGGTGGTGAGGCGGCAATACTTCACCGCCCTTATTGCCTCCGCTGATAATCGCCCAGCCGCCCTGTTCCGGGTAACCAGGTCGCTCCTCGGTAGAGGGAGATCGGTGCCCGGTTGGCAGGGTTCGGCTGAGGACTTCGCTGACCATCTGGTGGAGAAAATCGATCGGATTCGTTCAGGATTGAATCCTGGCGTGGATGGGGAGGGTCGGGGGGGTGCCGGTGCACAGTCTTGCTGTACGATCTGGGATCAGTTTGATCCTGTTGTCCCTGATGAAGTGGACAGGCTCCTTGCAGCTGTTCGTGCCACTACATGTCCTCTGGACCCCTGTCCCACCTGGTTGGTGAAAGCCTCCAAGGAGGTAACAGGGGGCTGGGTTGGGGGGATAATAAATGCTTCTTTACGGGAGGGGGTATTCCCTGCACAGCTAAAACATGCTTTGGTGCGCCCCCTCCTGAAGAAAATGTCCCTTGACCCAGCTGTCCTTAACAACTACAGGCCGGTCTCCAACCTGCCCTTTCTGGGTAAGGTTTTGGAGAAGGCGGTGGCGCGCCAGCTGCAGAGTGTCCTGGAGGAAGCGGATTATCTAGACCCCTTTCAATCAGGATTCAGGCCCGGGTATGGAACAGAGACGGCATTGGTCGCACTGATGGATGATCTCTGGCGGGAGCGGGACGGGGGTTGTCCATCCGTCCTCGCTCTTCTTGACCTCTCAGCGGCCTTCGATACCGTCGACCACGGTATCCTGCTGGAACGGCTCGAAGGACTGGGGATCCAGGGCACTGTGTTGTCCTGGTTTTCCTCTTTTCTGGAGGGCCGTACCCAGTCGGTGTGGTTAGAGAGTGAGAGGTCCAGCCCTAGGCCACTCAAGTATGGGGTGCCTCAGGGCTCTGTGCTCTCTCCTCTCTTATTTAACATCTACATGAAGCCGCTGGGTGAGATCATTCGTTCCCACGGGGTGCGGTACCATCAGTACGCGGATGATACTCAGCTGTACATCTCGGCCCGTGGGGACCCCAGTGATGCTGTTGAAATCCTATCCGGATGCCTGGAGGCCGTTGGGGTCTGGATGGGGGCCAATGGGCTTCGGCTGAATCCCAGCAAGACAGAGTGGCTGTGGATAAGAGGCCCCATGTTATCCAAGGAGTTACCATCTTTGGTACTGGATGGGGCTGTTTTGCCCCAGACAGACCCAGTGCGCAACTTGGGGGTCCTTCTGGACTCACGGCTGCTGCTAGAAGAACAAGTGGCGGCTGTGGCCAGGAGGGCTTTTGCCCAACTTCGGGTGATTCGCCAACTGCGCACACTCCTGGACCGGGGCTCCTTGCTTATGGTCACTCATGCTCTGGTTACTTCCCGACTAGATTATTGTAATGCGCTCTACATGGGGCTGCCCTTGACGACCATTCGGAGGCTGCAGCTGGTCCAGAATGCGGCGGCCCGGGTGGTGATGGGGTGTGGGCGATATGCCCATGCCTCACCGCTGCTTCGGGAGCTGCACTGGTTACCAGTTTGTCTCCGGGTGCAATTTAAGGTGCTGGTTTTGACCTTTAAAGCCCTATATGGCAGGGGGCCAGGATACCTTAGAGACCGCATCGTCCCAAGAGTGACTGCCCGTCCAACCAGAGCGGACCGGAGGGGCTCTCTAATGGTGCCGTCCACTAGGGGTGCACATCTGTCTAGCACCTGTAGAAGGGCCTTCTCCATGTCCGCACCAACCCTCTGGAACCTCCTGCCAATAGATATAAGACTTCAAAGTGAACTGCTGCCCTTCAGGAAAGGAGTAAAGACCTGGCTGGCAGGGCAGGTGTGGGGCCCGAACGGGACTATGGTTCCCGCCGGCTGGCTTTTATAAAAATAAGAACTCTCTCTTCTTCCCTTTTGTATAGTAGGTGGGATGGGTGGGTGGGATATGGGTTTTTAAATGGGGTGGATGTGGGTTTTTTATAAGGTTTTTATAATGTTTTTATGTATTTTTAGAATTGTTGTAATGCCGCCCTGAGTCGGGTTCTGCCTGAGTGGGCGGCATATACAAATATGACTATAAATAAATAAATAAATAAATAAATTTGTTCCAATCCCATCAGTTTCAGTATCAGCAAGAAGACTAGGGACTGCAGTGGCTCAAGTGGCTAAGATGCTGACTGGGAGGCGGAAGGTCAGCAGTTCGATTCCCGAGTACTGCAGGATGGAATGAGCTCCCATCATTGTCCCAGCTCCTGCCAACCTAGCAGTACGAAAGCAAGAAATTGCAAGTAGATAAATAGGGACCACTTCGGTGGGAAGGTAAGCAGCCTTCCATGCTCTCTGGTGTCTAGTCATGCCTGCCACATGACCACGGAAACGTCTGCAGAAGCTGTCAGCGTTGGCTCTTCGGCTTTGAAACAGAGATGAGCACTGAACCCTAGAGTCGGATACGACTGACCTTCAAGTAAGGGAAACCTTTACCTTTACCTTTACCTAAAAAGACTAGAACTTGGAGATTTACATTTATAGGGGGGGAGGGAATGTAATGAGCTGATCAAGCTATTCACCATTGGAAAGGTGTAGGATGATGTTCTGGAGTCCAGAACATCATCCTACCATGGAGAATACCACCCTACCAACGTTGAGTTAACTTTATCCTTATAATTAATGCATTCCTAGCTAATTACTAGTTAGGGTTCAGACAACGCTGGCTCTTTGACTGTAAACGGAAATGAACACCATCCCCTAGAGTTGGATACAACTGGCTTTTGAGCAAAGGAGACCTTTACCTTTACCTATAGATGGCTGTGAGAGCTGGACCATAAGGAAGGCTGAGCACAGAAGAATAGATGCCTTTGAACTGTGGTGCTGGAGGAGACTCTTGAGAGTCTTCTGGACTGCAAGGAGATCAAATCAGTCAAGGAAATCAACCCTGACTGCTCCTTGGAAGGACAAATACTGAAGCTGAAGGCCAAGTACTTTGGCCACCAAATGAGAAGAGAGGACTCACTTGAGAAGATCTTGATGCTGGGAAAGATCTAAGGCAAAAGGAGAAGGGGATGGCAGAGGATGAGATGGCTAGATGGCATCGTTGACACAGTGAGTGTAGATCTGAGTGGGCTATGGAAGATGGCAGATGGCAGAGAAGCCTAGTGTGTGATGGTCCATGGGGTCGCAAAGGGTCAGACTTGACTGTGTGACTGAACAACAACCACAACAACAACAATAGAAGGTTTATGTTACTCACTCTATCCCACCCTGAAAAGGGAAAACCACTTATCCCTCTATTTAGATTCAACATGGTTTAGAAAGGATAACCTGACCCTAGGAGTAAAGTGAATTAGAACACACCATGCAAAAAACAAACAAAACAAAACTTAAATAAAACTGTTAACCATCTCTGGGACATTGGAAATTACAGTTTGGGACCACCAAAGAACCCCAGTCTGGGAAACCAAAGATGTGTAAGAGCTAATTAGCTAATCCCAGGGCACTCATATAGCATAGCACTAAAAGAGGTTTTGCTTGAAAATGTTACCCGCATTAGATCATGTCTCAGCAGTCTGCTGACCTATACAATCCAGACATTTATTAATGTGCAATGGCTCCATTCTTTCCACATCCAAACCAGGTCAACTGCTCTGCTCCAAAATGTGTGTGTGTGTGTGTGTGTGTGGTGTGGGGTAGCACAACCACGGTCTCTGTGGATAATGTTTATAAAATAATGTAATTAGAGCAAAGCCACAGTCCAGATGCCTCTGCCCATGGTGAAGCTGAGATGATTTGCATAGCCCCCTTCCCTAGAGAACTAGCAGTCTCTATATCTAGGATAGGAACACCTTTTGTTGAGCGAGCCCTTCAACCAGCCACCTGCTGTGTGTTTGCAAATTTGCTTGTTTGAATGAAGCACCAAAGGAAAACATTGACTCGTCAACATGAAAAGAAAAATGACAAAACATCTGTTGGTACAAGGAAGGGCTTATTTTCTCAGTATTAAGGCTATATTGTTGAACTGAAAAGCTGAAAGATAACTAAGTTGCTACATTATGAATCCTTTGCTTTTTGGTCATCCCACCGTTAGCTGCAAATGAATAAGACAAGTCTTCTCTCAGAAGCTCAAAGACATAGAATGATGAAAGAAAAAACCTCAAAGGAAGCTGTGTAATCCTTATGCAATACAATTGGGAGAGCAGTCAATACCTTTATTAGACTATTAAGAATCAGGCAATTAATAAGCAGTCAAGGGTCAGATGGAGATATCCACAGGTCCAAAAATATTCAATAATTCATAAGAACATAAGAACATAAGAACAGCCTTGCTGGAACAGGCCACAGCCCATCCAGTCCAGCATTCTGTCTCACACAGTGGCTCACCATTTCCTTCAGGGTATTCCCAAGCAGATGCCTTCACCTGCTTAGGACTCCCTGGAAATGATATTGAGAGATATCCTGCCTATCTCTCCAACCCGGAGGTTGTCCTTAAGTATCCATAATTATAGCCATTGATACCCTTGTCCTCCATGAACTTGTCTAATCCTTTCTTAAAGCTGTCAAGACTGACAGCTGTCACCACTTCTTCTGGCAGGGAGTTCCATAGACCAGTAATCCTCTGGGTGAAAAAGTACTTTCTCTTATTTGTTTGAGAACTAGTACCCAAAAGTTTCATGGAGTGTCCCCTAGTTCTAGTGTTATGCGATAGGGAAAACAGTTTTTCCTTATCTACTTTGTCCACACCATGCATGATTTTAGAAACTTCAATCAGGTCACCTCTTAGACGTCGTCGTTCAAGAGTGAAGAGGCCCAAACGATGCAGCCTCAGATGGTAAGGAAGGTGTTCCAGTCCCCTAATCATTCTGGTTGCCCTCCTCTGCACTTTTTCCAGCTCCATAATATCCTTCTGGAGGTATGGCGACCAGAACTGTACACAGTATTCCAGATGGGGCCTCACCATAGATTTATAAAGAGGCAAAATGACACTTGCTGACTTATTTTCTATACCCTTCCTAATGATCCCTAGCATTGAGTTTGCTTTTTTCACTGCTGAGGCACACTGGGTTGACACCTTCATTGAGTTGTCCACCAGGACACCAAGGTCCCTTTCCTGGTTTGTCGCAGAGAGTTCAGACCCCATCAGTTTATAAACGTAATTGGGGTTCTTTGCCCCAACATGCATCACTCTGCACTTACTAATGTTGAAACTCATTTGCCACTGTTTTGCCCACTCCCCCAGTGTCGAGAGATCCCTCTGAAGCTCCTCACAGTCTCTCACAGTTTTCACTACCCTGTATAATTTAGTGTCGTCAGCAAATTTGGCTACCTTGCTATTTACTCCTACCTCTAGATCATTTATGAAGAGGTTGAAAAGCAGGGGTCCCAGTACTGAACCTTGGGGGACTATCAATAACTATCTCTGAAATACATATGTATGTCTATGGCACATTACCAGTTAGAGGTCACTGTTTGCAGTGTAATGTTTACAAGAAATGGAAGCAGACATTTTGGTAGCTCTCATGTAGAATGATGGAAACATTTGGAACCCCTCTCCCACTCCCATGACTCAGGTATATACATTGTTTGCTGTTATCAGCAGTTTCAGCTATCCACTGTAAGTCTCAGGACATATTTTAAGCCAGTTATTAAAATGCCATTTAATTCACATTTCCTGGAACTAAGCAAGGAACCAAACACAGATGATGGCATTAATTTAATTTAATTTTTCAATTTGTATGCCGCCCAACTTGCAGTGCGACTCTGGACGGCTAACAAAGAAAAACACAATATCACAATTACAGTACAAAATATCAAGTCATAAGCATTTCAGAAACATTACAGCGAATATCCCAACCACCATCATAAAACTTCAACCCATCTCCTCCCGCACCAATTAAACATCCAGTTAAAACTTTAAAAAGCATGAGTGATTCCTACTCTTAATCAGCCAATCGGGGGTGGTAGTTACTCCCTCTCCACCTCCCATAGATGTCAAGTATCCCATATTGGCCAGGAAAACCCCTTATTTTACCCTCTTCCCTGCCGTCATCCCATATTAATTAGACTGCAATGCCCTATTGCCACCATTGGAGGGCAGCAAAGGATAAGCATAGCTGTCAAGTATCCCGTATTTGCTGGGAAATTTCCCTTATTTCCAAATCCAAATCTTGACAGGTATGCCACCTCCCCACACCTGCCCTGCCAGCCAGGTCTTCAGTCCTTTCCAGAAGGGCAGCAGCTCCATCTGGAGACGCAGTTCAACTGGTAGGAGGTTCCATAGGAACGGAGCGGATACCGAAAAGGATCTTCTTCTAGAGCTAGAGAGCAGTTGGCCAGCAGTTGGTCCACTCTAGTGGGATGGGCAGATATCCTTGGAGTGATTCGGCATGAGATGGGAGCCTAAGTTTAAAACTTGCCTGCATGCACTAGCACTGACGACTTCCCCAATTAACAAACTAAAGCACCCATGGATGAATCCCTTTGGTCTTTCTTATTCATTTTGGTAGCCAAGAACAAAGGTCATGGATGAGTTAGAAAACTTCACATCCATCTTGATAAGCTGTCAGTATACAGTTTGGTGCTGTACAGCGAGTTCATTTTCTAAGTAGAATACAAAGGCCATTGTGTTGCCTAGAAACCCAGTTTTCTTGGATTTCACAACTTAATTAAAATCAAAAGAAGAATTGGTTTGTAACAAATGGGTTTATATTAACTTCCCTTCTTCTCCATTTACTTCATCTGCCTTTCTGTGACAAAAGAGATGAGTCAGACCCACAACTGCATAGCTATGATTTTCTTCTTCTTCTTCCCCTGGAGAGCTGCTTGATCAGACCCTGCCTCATTATTATCTACCTCTCTCCTAATCTTCTGCACCCTAGAGAAAGATATGACTGGCTTTCAAGCAAGGGAGCCCTTTACCATTACTAGCAATAAGAAACAAGTCAGGGCGCTCCCTCCAGCCAAAGTTCTGACAGCACAATAAACTCTGCATTAAGAAGACAACAACTAGGCATGTTTAATTCCCACACTTTGATATTGCAATATCAAACATGTTCTTTCAAACTACAGTAGTGTGCAAAAGTCATAGGGTGGGGGTTGGAGTCCTTAAATTGCAAGACCAACATGCTCAAGTGTGGCCTCCTGGCAGACAACAACATGCTGTGTGAATGTGGAGAGATACAGAATCCGGCTCATTGACTGGTCTGCCAATTGCTACCAGAAACATGCACCGATGAGGACTTCAGTTTGGCCAACGACAAAGCCAAGAAGGTGGCTTCATTTTGGCAGTTTAAAGTCTGACCTAGACACAAAAGAAGATGAGGCAGGCAGGCAGGCAGGCAGGCAGGGCAAACAGATCAGCGAAGAGCGGGAATGCTCGGTTACTGCACACTTTGGCTGACTGTTTAAGGCAGGGGTGCCCAAACTACAGCCCGTGGGCAGGATCCGGCCCCTGATGCCAATTCATCTGGTCTGCTCCACCTTCATCTCTCCTGGAAGTGGAAGTAAAACGCGCTCATATGGGCGTGTTTTACATCCCATTCTGGGAGCGACGAGGGCGGCACAGGCTGGATGAATTGGCATTGGGGATCTGGATTCAGCCCGTGGGCTGTAGTTTGGGCACCCCTGGTTTAAGCAGAGAAAATGGCAGCCTAAAATCTATCTCATCCTGTTGCAAAACAGATTGCAAGGTGCTTTTTTTTACTTCCGGTGGGAGGAACCATGTGACCAGCCTGCTGAACCACTTGACCAGTCTGTGGCCCAAAAAGTTTGGGTACCCCAGTTTAGGGTCAAGAGAAAACTGGAGTAGGGTGTTGGGGAAGAAGGAAAACAACTAAGTATTCAAGAACACAAAAAGAGATGGCTGGCTGGATCCCTGAATAGTTTCCATGCTGCAAATTACCGTATTTTCCGGCATATAAGACGACTGGGCGTATAAGACGACCCCCAACTTTTCCAGTTAAAATATAGAGTTTGGAATATACTTGCCGTATAAGACTACCTCTCTTCCAATGCACACCAAATAAAAATTAACCCACACTCAACCCGAAGACGCGCAGCCCTCCAAGTCAAATGGGCAGGTTCTGGTGGAGAGCCAATCCACGCTCACGTTCTCCTCCTCGAGGTACAGGAAGATGTGTGCAGCTTGCTTCCCCTTGCTTCATACTCCCCGCACAGAGCAGGGACTCGGCCGCGGCACCCCCCACCATGTGCGCCGGACATATGAAGCAAGGGGAAACAAGCTGCAGTTAAGTACCTGTCCTATGAGATGACCCCCAACTTTGGCACACATTTTTCGGGGTTAAAAAGTAGTCTTATATGCCAGAAAATACAGTATGTTGCAGCACCCCTTGACTCAATTAATACCCATTGGGAGACCTGTCTTCCAACAAGAAATTTTTATTTCCCCTTTGTAGCCACATCATACTATGCTTCTAAGCAGCTGGCTGGTGTCACAAAAGCCAAATTTGTATTCTTGTGCATTTCCTTCTTTTTGCTCTTTCTGCCCAGGAGAAGACATTTTTTAAAAAATGTTCAACAGCTCTCCAGTGCTCTCTCCCTTTTTTTCCCTGCCAGAGAGATTCCAGGAAGGAGGGCTCCTTTACTTAACCTTTGTTCAACTCTGCATTGTGAGGACACAAAGAGACCCATTTACCTTGCCAGCCTCTTTCGCTTGGCCACTTTGCCAAACACTGGGTGTTCTGTTGATGGATTTCCTACCCTCATGTAAGTTCACTCCTCCTTCCTCTCATTTGTTGCTTGAAGCTGCACTTCGGCTCTGTTTAATTTTTCGGCTGCTCTTCAACAGAGATGACACAGGCAGAAACATTAGTGGAGGAAAGAAGTAGAGGGATTCTGTTGGTTTCCGGAGGTATCATTTTGACAATGCTCAGTCCAGGCTGAGTCCAAGGAAGAGTCAATGTTTTGGATAATAGCGCTCATCATTTTTCTCAGCTGGTTATGTTAGCCGGGGCTGATGGGATGGCAACAGATCTGGAAGGCATCAGCATACCTGTCAAGTTTTGGATTTGAAAATAAGGGAAATCTCCCAGCCAAAACAGGAGACTTGACAGCTATGCTTATCCTGTGCAGCCCTCCAGTGGCAGCATTAGGGCATTGCAGTCTAACTAATACAGGAGGACGGCGGGAAAGAGGGTAAAATACGTGAGTTTCCCGGCCAATACAGGATACTTGACAGCTATGGGCATCAGGCTGAAGGAGTTTCCCCTCCTCGTAAATACTGTTGTCAAGGTGTTACTTAAGCACAGATGAAAAGAGCAAATGCCTACTTTCCAACTTGCCTCAGAGCAACAATTCCTAGCCAGTCTTCATCTCCCACAGAGGATATGTTAAGTATTGTATATTAGAACAACCCACCATGAAATGCAGAAGAATAGATGCCTTTGAAATGTGGTGTTGGAGGAGGGTTTTGAGAGTCCCCTGGACAGCGAGGAGAACAAATAGGTCAATCTTAGAAGAAATTAACCCTGACTGCTCATTGGAAGGTCAAATAGTAAAGATGAAGCTAAAGTACTTTGGACATCAAATGAGAAGGGAGGATTCACTTGAGAAGGCATTGATGTTGGGAAAGGTGGAGGGCAAAAGAAGAAGGGGGAGGCCAAGGATGAGATGGCTAGATGGTATTGTAGACACAATGGGCACAGAGCTGGGATGTCTGAGGGGGATGGTGGAGGACAGAGGCGCCTGGAGGAAAATGGTCCATGGGGTCGCAAAGGGTCGGAGTTGACTGTGCGACTGAACAACAAACCATGAAATGAGTTGTTAATGTAAATTATGCCTCTAACCAAACAATAGAAAACTTTTCTAGGTTCCCACTTCTAGGGTCACCTGACAAGTATTATGCTGCTTGTGGTTCTGGTCTGTTATTCAGTGTGTTGTTTCATTTATTATTCTACTGTTCTTTCTCTCTCTCTCCTATTACTGCTATTATTGCCTTACAAGCTAAGCATGTTTGTCTAAGATGAAAAAAACTTATTGTAAAGAACTCTTTTTATCAAGCAAAGCAACTGTTTACTAATCTTCCTAGAAGAAACTGAAAGTAAAGAACTCTTTTCTTATATTTCTAAGCACATGTGGAGAGTTTAATTGCTGAGCTAGAGTAGGGAGTATAACACTTTGAGAACTTGCAAACTATAAGTCAAACTACTTGTAAAGCTGCCCCGCCTACTGCTGTGTATAAAAAAAAAAAAACCCATGATGATGTGTGATGATGCAGATGGAGCATTGAACTGTGGCTCAGGATGCTCCAAATCTGGATTCCAAAAGACAAGGAAACACACTAAGCCATAATCCTGCCCTCTACTTTGGTTTGCTATCTGCCTCGCAAAAACTTCATCCTGAACTTAGAAAAGTTACTTTTTTGAAGTACTCAGATGGAAGTCCACCAGGAAACACCATAGAGGGGACAAGAAAGAATCCTGCCTTGAAGGTCCAGAGAGGTGTTGAAAATACTGCAAGAGATAGACCCATGATGACAAACCTTGGCACTCCAGATGTTCTTGGACTTCAATTCCCAGAAGCCCTAGCCCCCCTGTGAATCTGCACAAATGGGTTTACTGCGATTCATCCGGCCTGCACCACCCTTGTTGCTCCCAGAAGCGGAAGTAAAACGCACCCGTACGGTTAAGGCTCTTCCAGGTTAACCCTTCCTCCGTATGGGCATGTTTTACTTCCGACGAGGGTGGTGCAGGCCAGATGAATCACAGTAAACCCATTTGTGTAGATTCACAGGGTGCTTGGCCTTCTAGGAATTGAAGTCCAAGAACATCTGGAGTGCCAAGGTTCGCCATCATGGAGATAAACCCTTGATAGATCTGGTCCTTAATTTTTTCGAATTTTCAGCAGGAGGCTGGAGGAAGAAGTCATCCTCGTTTCCAACAAAGAGCCAGGCTAATCCGGCTCCAGACACCAGCACGGCTGCCATTATTCAAAGAGAAAATAAAGACATCTAGTGCATTCGCCCGTTCACCCCGCAGCTGCCAGCACCATGCATTGGAGAGTATTAAGTAGGTTGCAAAACCCCCTTCTCTAGCTCCCATCTGGTAAACGGAGATCCCAGTAAGAGCTGTGGCCAGATAGCCCAGCTGTGACTCAATCCTTTTGACTAACGGGTTCTCTTTTGCATTTAAATCATTCATCTTCACAACCTCCCAGGGCTGTAAAAAGAAATCTCCTTGCTCCAAAGTGAGCAAATCAGCCTTCCCTGCTGCATCCCCCACCTTTGCCATCTCCTTTTGGCCTTTTTGGTTTTTTGATTCACTGTCAGCTTTCATCAGCTGAAGAGCCGAAGCAACAGGCACTGCTTTGGTTTGGCTGCTGGTGGCAGATTTGTTTAGCAACAGAGGAAGCCAGTGATTCCCCTTCGCCAAGAAGGCTGTTGTCATCTCAGCCAAAAAAAATTAAGACTTTGGGAACTGAAAGAAGCGAAACAGCATGGCAGCAGCTGCGAGTTGTGGCACAGGGCAGGGAAAGAGCCGGCTGGAAAGGAGCCAGGCTGCGATATGTGAACTGCCAACAAGCAGAGAAAACCATCCAGGTTATTTATGTTTTGTGCATCCGATGGATGGGAGAATGGAAGCATGTGTTAGCGCATGAAATGTCCATGCTCACACAAGACAACGTATCTTTTTTTTAAAAAAAAAGTATTCAGAAGACACCCTTGTGTGTTTGTGTGTGATTTGAATTATGCTTTGGTTTCCCTCTGAGGCAAAGCAATAGGTAAAGGTTTGCCTTGCTCAAAAGCAAGTCATGTCCGACTCTAGCGGGCTGTGCCATACCCATCAAGCACCGCTCCATAAAATACGGGAACTGCTCCGGCCCAGGTGTGCATGCGCAGGAAAAGCTCCATTGTGCAAGCACAGAACCCCTTTGTGCATGCGCAGAACACATTTGCAATGCGCAGATGGGTTCTGTACATGCACAATAACCCCTTTCCCCACTGTTCTAAATATGGGATGGTGCCGCGAAAGGGGAGGAACGCGCACCAAAATACGGGATTTCTCGGCCATACTTGACAGGTATGGGCTGTGCTCACCTCCATTTACAGCCAAAGAGCCAGCAGTTGTCTGTATCTGCAGACCTTTCCCTGATCATGACTAGCTTCCGAAGTGCATGGAACGCTGCTACCTTTCCTGCCGGAGTGGTACCAATTTATCTACTTGTAATTTCTTGCTTTCAAACTGCTAGGTTGGCAGGAGCTGTGACAGACAACGGGTGCCCACACCATGGGACATAACTTGGGTCTTGAACTGCTGATTTACCAGTCTTCCAGTTGTCAAGCTGAGCAGCTTAATCACTAACCCACCATGGCCCCAGGCAAGGACTTATGTATTTAAAATACATAAACAATTGCCTCTTTAATCTTTGCAACACTCCTGTTTCATCAGCCTCCTATCAAAAGTTATTTATAGGCAGTTTCCCCTCAAAGATAGCTAGAGTCAAGCCTCTTATGAAGCAGAGAAAACTTTCACCCAGAGCTTGAAAGTGTCACTTTTCTGGATTACAACACCTAGAGAATGGTCCAAAAATGCAATTTCCCCAAGTTTTGTGCTGTTTCTGGTGGCGGGTGATACCCTGTGCAATACCAAGAACAATAAACACACTGACAGTACATAGTTACAGCTGTAGCATTGCCCCATTCATGACTTAACACTTCAAATTTTCACTTTTATACATGCATGAGCAAGCAAACGAGACACATATTTCCATAAATACATACAACATATTCATTTCAACAATTTAGACCAAGTGCCAAAAAGTATCTAGCTATCCAGTACTTTGCCAGCAACTCCAAGACATTCAATATAGTGGCAGACATGCAGTTACGGACGCTGCCAATTTTCAATTGTCCTACCTTAAGGAATTTGGGGGCAGGTGGATGTGTGGAGAGAACATGTCAGAAAACATGTACTCCCCATAAAATGTTCTGGCTGCATCCCAAAAGTTTAGGTTTGAAGCCTCCAAAAACGCCAGTGTTTGGAAATGCATCAGCACCAGCCTACAATGATGGGAAATCATTCAACTGAGCACATTTGAATCTTGTAATAACAAGAAGGCTGTAAAAATTCTTTAGCAAGGTGAGAGCAGAAACAGACACATATGACTCAAATTCCATACCTCAACCAACATTCATGGCAAAGGTTTCTGATACACTGCAGAAGGCCATTTTCGGCCCCTTACCTGCTACCACCTCATGTCTTACTTCTCACCTACAGCTTCTTCTCTCTTTTAGAGTCCAGCTTCTTTCACCAGAACCTGCAACGCATACACCTTCTTCCCACAACTCATGCCAATTGGACTAGCATTCTCTAGGCACTTCTAGCAGCATGAGATGTTTTTTGTAGCCAAAATCCCGCCCTCCCGAGAGATGTGAGACGGCAAAGAGAGAACCAGGGAACTAGATCTTGCAGGACTCATATTACAGAAGTACTTCTTTAATACAACATAAAGTTGGCTGATAACGACAACTCGGGTTGGGGGTGTGTGGCGCTTTCTTTCTTTGAATATCATTCTTAGAATCAATAACCAGCTTGAAAAGTGGATATTGTAGTCCAAAAGGAGAAAGGGAAGAGAAACAGTTATTTTTAGATAGAGAGAGAAAGAAAGAGAGAGGCTTTCCTATTTCCACCCAAGCCAATGTATAGATACTAGGGCAGTGATAGCGAACCTTTTAAAGGACGTCGCAGCCGCCGCACGAAGCCGTCCCTCCCTGCCCCCTGCCACCGGACGGGGAGGTTAAAAGGGCTCCCTGGCCGAGGGAGCCGAAGGACGCTGACGCCGCCGCGCGAAGCCGTCCCTCCCCGCCCCCTGCCACCGGGCGGGGAGGTTAAAAGGGCTCCCTGGCCAAGAGGCCCTCCGGCCGCACCACCTGGTCGGCGTTCCGGCCCCGCCCTCCACCCCTCACCAGGACTTAAAAGGCGAGGGGGTCTGCCGGGCGAGTCCACCGCCGCAGTGCTCCCGGCCCCGGTGGGGGCGAAGAGGCCCTCCGGCCACACCACCGGCCGGCGTTCCGGGCCCCGCCCTCCACCCTTTGCCAGGACTTAAAAGGCGAGGGGGTCTGCCGAGCGAATCCTCCACGCAGCGCTCCCGGCCCCGGTGGGGGTGAAGAGGCCTTCCAGCCATGCCACTGGCTGGTGTCCCAGGGCCCTGTCCCCCCCTTCATAAGACTCTGGAGGCAGGGTTTTTTGTGGGTGGCTTCAGGTGAATTGTTTTCTTTTTTCTGATGTGTGCTGATATTTTGTATTTTGTGGATTCTTTTGCTTAATATTGTAATTTGTATTATTGTACTTATGTGAAACACTGTATTGATTATTGTATTTTGAACACTGTATCTTGTATCTTATATGTAAACCCCTTGAGTTGTCCTGGGGTCATTTATATGTTGTTAGCCGCCCTGAGTCGGCCATGTGTTGAGTAGGGCGGGATACAAATTGAAGTATAAATAAATTTAAAAAATAAATAAAATAAAGATCGAGTGCCCAAACTGCAACCCAAAACCCACTTATTTGTCACAAAGTGCCAACACAGCAACAGGGGAGGGAGGAAATGCTCTTGTTGGGCTACTAGGCAGAGGGGCCGGGCAAACTCTGTGCTGGGGGAGGGAGGAAGCTCTCCCATTGGGCTGCTGGGCAGAGGGGCGGGGTGAACTCTGTGCTGGGGTGACTGCATAGGTGCCCACTGAGAGGGCTCTGAGTGCCACCTCTGGCACGCGTGCCATAAGTTCGCCATCACTGTACTAGGGAGAAAGGGGTAGAGATGGGGGAAAGAAAACAAACCAGATTATACTGTTGCCATTCTAAGGAAGCCTTCCAGGAAGCAATCCCACATACCTACCTTCTTTTACAAATGCCAAGCAGCCTTTAACAAATATCCAACCACCTCTCTTTACAACCTTTCAGCTGGGGTTTATTGCTATAGTTTAATGGACCATTAGGTTCAGCTCAATGGGTGGGGAAATCTTAAGAAGGGGCTGTGGTTGGGGGTTTTAATTAGAAAGAGCAGGAGAGGCAGGAGCTGCTGTTCTCACGGAGGAGGATTGGGCCCTTTCCACTTTGGTTTAGGTAGCAGAATTCCAACTTGTTTGCACAGCATGGGCACTGGAAGTGATTTTAATTAATTAAAACCTGTGTATGTGGAGCCCCATTCCTGTACATTGTAGATACCCTACTTTGGCTGATAAATATATCAGGGACTTTGTTCTCATAAGAAAGTTGATAATTGGCATTACAACATAAAAGTCTCTGGAATTAATTATGAATAAATGTTAGATAAGAACAGCTGGAATGTGAAGCCTATTATTGAACGCTGCTGTTTCAAGCCAGAGAGACTGTCAGTTTGATACATGCCAAAACCCCAGGTAGCATGGGTACTGCAGTTTGCATTTTACTGCCTATTAAAATTAATGTGTATAAGCCACAATAAGGCAAACAATTACTTAGCTCAAAAAACAAAAAGAGGCAAAAAAATCTTTAGACTTCATAAAATGAAAACTTTGGTGTATACATGGTTTACATGGGTGCACCCACCTCTTGTGGTCAAAGGAAATGCCTCCAAGTTAATGAGCACAACTAAGGGAAGTCCTAGCATTAGAAATCAGCCTAATCAGTTAAAATCAGGCCTGACCCTGGTTAATGATCTCCAAAATCAGAGGGGATCGCTATGTTTCATGTGATGCAATGATGATTTCTACCATCTACCCAACCAGCATGGACTGGATAAGAGTATTCTCAGCATGTCATATCCATGGAGTGGGTCAGAGGTGATGTCATCTTGGACTCAAACTGATGTGGCCCAAATCAAGACCTAGCAGAGATATACAGTAAGTGTTACTGAACAAATTTGAAACCATGAACTCAGAGCTATCATGTTTAACTTTCACATAATGGGAGACTGTCAAGGAAGTTTAACACATCAGATTCAGAAGGAGGAAATGTCTCTGAAATATTAAACAAATAAGCACCACCACTTGTTCCTTTTTTTTAAGAGGACGAGCTTACAAGATGGATCAGAAATCATATCAGGGTTGTTTCCCAACAGTTAATCTCTTCACAAAGCATGAGGAGGAAACAATTTCTCCCCAGCAATGTGTTTACCGAAAACAAGGATAGACATCCTTAGATGGAGGCCAGAAGGAGGGCTGAGGGAAGCTGGAAGCCTGAAGTCAAAGAAGAAGGGAGGAGGGGGAAAGAAAATAAAAGAAAGGGCTTTTGTTCAAAACCTCTCAAGCATAGCTGGTTCAAGACATTCTGGTGTAAGGCGGCATAATGGACAAAAAAAGGAGCCCCACACCCAATCCGTACACTGGATGGCCAACTCAAAGGTAATCCAAGAGACGCATGAAGGCAATGTTCTCCATCATACCTGAAGGCAGTAGAGCATTTTAGTGAACAAAGGCATGTTCTATGGTCTGGCAAAAATAAATAAAAGTAACCTAGAGCTGTGATGGTGAACCTTGGCATTTCAGGTGTTCTTGGACTTCAATTACCAGAAGCCCAAGTCAGCACTCCTGCTGATCAGGGCTTCTGGGAATTGAAGTTCAAAAACACCTGGAATGCCAAGGTTCACCAGCACTGACCTAGAGGGTGAGGAAGAACATGTAGGAAGCTGTTGCTTCATAAAGCATTAGGAAGAAACAATTTCACCGTGAGATCACCAGCAATGTGTTTACCTAAAAGAAGGGTAGAGGGGGCCAACCTGCCAATATCTACCACCTGATGAAGTTCTGTGGTTTGCTCGCGTTCATAAATTGTCCAAAACCTTTCCCGATGGGTTCGCTTGCTATGCACACAGCTGAGGACCACCACGGGCTTTGATGGAAGGGAAATTGGGGTGTGGGCTAGATTAATTGGAATAAATCATATTGCCTTGGCTGGAGGCTCTGAGAGAAGTAGGGCAAATGTCATAAGGTGATGAACCCAAGTTAATGCACAAATACCTAACCAGGGTAAAACTCGCTGTTCCTCTTCTGCCCGAAGATAAGGTTGGGTTGGGCAAACTCGCTGAGTCAACAGCTAAGGAAGTCAGTTTCCCGGAGACCATATGGACTCCAAGATAAGGCGAAGAACAATGGGTTTCGCCCATCCTGTTGATCAGTTCCTCAGCAGAGGTTCAGGGTACTCAGTAACTCCCAAGAGCTGATGAATGTAACTTGGTCAGCAAGGTGCCACATGTGCAAAAGTCTTCTGTAGCGAGGTCACGTGTGCCTTAGGCATGTGGCCTTCGAAGCAGGGTAATAAATGCACCACCCAACATAGATCGGGACTGGACTTTCACCACACATTTGTCTCACGTGCCTTCCTTTGCGGCCATTTCCTCTGTGGGCCATTGCAACAAAGTTCCATTATTCTTGTCTAACAGAGGAACAGGCTCTGCCCTCAAGTGCAAAACATTATTCCAAGATAGGTAAAGGAAAAAGTCTTCCTTGCTCGAAAGCCGGTTGTGTCCGACTCGAGCTGCTGACCATCTGGATAATCTGAGCTCTCAACAGGCACCAAGAGGGTAGGAAAAAGATACCCAAATGGAGAATCAAAAGCATCTTCTACCAAGGAGAAAAAAGCTGCGCCTTCAATCCTTCAGGAGCCCAACCTGAGGATTTACGCCTTTCTCTTTAAAACCTTTTCTTAAAAATTCAGAGATGTCTCAAACTTCATACTGCTGGTCAAATTCTGATATACAGAAATTTCACCTGCCACTTGCCAGAGGTATATCTGCCCATCTGGCCCTTTCTAGCCACACCTCTGAGTTTATTAGGCTTATAACTTTCCCCTTTCCTCAACAGCAGTTTACAAGTTATAGGATTTGATCTCAGTTGGCCTTTTTTCAAGGCCAACTGATATACACACCCAGAATATACAGCCTCTCCTTCCACATACAGACATTTCACTATAATTCAGCCTTTTAAATAAAAGGAGGCAGTTGTTAAGTGGCCAGCAACTTAATAGGTATCTGTGCACTGTTTAAACATTGTACCCTTCTAACCGCAGAAAGATAATCCAGCCCATACGAAAGCAAGGGGTAAATATTTGACAGCATCAATCAAGTCTTTGGGGAGAGATACAGGTGAAACTCAGAAAATTAGAATATCGTGCAAATGTTCATTCAGTCCAGTAATGCAACTTAAAAGGTGAAACAAATATATGAGAAAGACTCATTGCATGCAAAGCGAGATAGTCCAAGCCTTCCTTTGTTATAATATTGATGCTTATGGCTTACAGTTTATGGAAAACCCAACCCCCCAATCTCATTGTACACCATAATCATCACATAATCTCATGTACGCTGTATGCCATGATCATCACAATTATAACAAATTAAGGCATGACATCTCTCGCTTTGCATGTTGTGAGTCTATCTCATATATTTGTTTCACCTTTTAAGGGAAATGAATGAACATTTGCACTATATTTTAATTTTCCATGTTTCACCTGTATTTGACGTCAATCATGTCTGTGGGGAGAGAAATGTTTCAACTTGCATATGACGTCTCTTCTCCTGATCCCCATTTTATCTCCACATCAAATGCAAGGGGAGAACATACTGGTACATAATCAGCTCTGAATACATACATGGAAGAGCTGTACAAGTCAAGGAACCCTGACAGTTCTTATCTCTGAGTGAAGGTGAGAAAGGATATAGAATGAGAAGATCTTCCTTTGGCTGAATTTTTTAAAAATGTCAACTCTCTGGAGAGGGGAAAGGTAGTAAAACACGTTAACCTGTCTACACTGATATTAACTATGACTGTGGAACTCTCTTGACTTGAGTCCACAAAAAGTTATTTTTCCAAGCTGGAGGATGGGATTCCACACAAATGGGAGCTACCCGGCCAGGAAAGATAATTCCTCCCACAAAAAGAGATGTGGATCTTAAAGAATTTTTGCATTTCATTATGTTTGTTGTTTATTTATTTATGTTTCTATTTTCTCTTCAAGTGGATTAACTGAATGTTTACATTCTTCAGAGAAGGAAAAATTGTGAGCACTTCCATTTTAGTGGTTAAGATACTAAAGCTTGATGAATGGAAGGTCAGCAGGTCATTAGTTTGAGACCTTAATGCTACATGAAGGAGTGAACGCCGTCATCTACCCTTGCTCCAGTTTGAAAGCAAGACACTGCAAATAGATAAATTGGTACCACTTTGACAGGAAAGGTAACAGCATTCTGTGTACATCGGCATCTAGTCATCCCTGCCACCTGACCACGGATATGTCTGCAGAAGCAGGAAGAGCTGGCTCTTTGGCTGTAAATGGATTATGAGCACCTCCCACTAGAGTCGGACACAAGTGGCTTTTGAGCAAGCAAGGGAGATCTTTTCTTGACTTCCATTTTATGCACATCTTGTGAAAATATATATATCCAAGTATATCCCAGAGTTGGTTGCAGAAGAAGACAGCCTCCTCCTTGGAAAAAGGTGGCATTGGCAGACAAAGATGTCAGAGAGAGAGAGGGTCTGTCCCGCTGTTGTCCATGTTAAAGAGATGAGCAGAGAATCAGGTTTTAATCAATTCAGTGCTACCTCAGCCCTGACAAGATGATCGGACACCTGAGCTTGGAGTGAGACTGTGTGGAAAGAAGGATGAGCCTAGCAGCTGATCAGAGAACAATTCATCCTCAAATATTAACCAGGGTATTAATTAAGCACTGTATCCGATTTAAGTAGGTGCTGGTGTGAGGTTTCCATCTCTACTGCTGATGAGAAAGAAACTATGTAACAGAGAGCTGTCAGAGAAAGGAAAAAACTCCCAAACCCGCCCACGGCAACACCAAAGCAGGGGTTCCCAATCTAAGGCCCACAGGCTGGATCCGGCCCATACCTGTCAAGTATCCCAGATTGGCAGGGAAATCCTGTATTTTGGCATGCGTCCCTCCCCTCTCCCAGTGCCGTCCTGTATTTAGAATGGCAGGGAAAAGGGTTACTGCACGTGTGTGCATGCACAGAACCATCCGTGCATGCACAAACGTGTTCTGCACATGCGCAAAGGGGTTCTGCGCATGCACAATGGAGTTTTTCCTGCGCATGTGCACCTGGTTGGAGCCATTTCTGTATTTTCCGGAGCGGCGCTTGACGGGTATGATCCGGCCTGCGGCACCATTTCATATGGCCCCCATCCCTCCAAGTACATTTGAGAAACAAAATGACCACCCCTTTGAAGCTGTTGGGACAAAATGGCCACCCCCATCATGCAGGCAGGGCAAAATGGCCATCCGCCTCTCAAAGCTGACTGAGAGAGTGTGACCCAGCCCCCTTCTTGAAACGTTTGGGAGCCCCTGTACCAAAGTGATCAACTGGACCATACCCATGGTGCATATTAAAACATGGGTGGGAATAGTGTGGCCCTTGGAGCCCAACCTGAACTCCCCCCAGCATGAATCTCCCCCCCCCCTCAAAAGGACACAATTACTGTTCCTAGAAACATTTGGGAGTATGCCTGGTTAGCATACTTTTAAGGCAAAATAAGCATTTTGAGAGAACCACAAAGAGATGTCCTCTGAGTTCTGATTTTGTTTTCTCAATTTCTTCCCCTTGGATTAAAAAGGTTGGTTACCTTTCCTGCCAAAGCAGTAACTATTTATCTACTTGCAATTTCTTGCTTTTGAACTGCTAGGTTGAAAGAGCTGGGACAGACGATGGGAGCTCACTTTGTCACGCAGCACTCGGGTCTCGAACTACTGACCTGCCGAACATCTGGCCATCAAACTCAGTGTCTTAACCACTAAACCACTGTGGCCCTTTTAGATATGCCATTAATTGTGAGGAGGAAATTAACAGAATACTCTTTTGAAAATGAAACCAACAATCCTGGGGGATGACTAGAAAGGATACAGAGAAAAGCAAAGTTTCAGCCTTCCTTTCCCCTAAAGCAGGAGCTCTCAACCTTTTTAAACTGGTGGCTGGGTCATGCTCTCTAAGACAGTTTTGGGGGCTGGATGGCCATTTTGTCCTTCCTCCACCACATGGCACTTCCGGGTGTGGTAGAGGCGGTGGGGGCCACATGAAATGGTGATGTGGGCCTCATCCAGCCCACAGGCTGCAGGTTGAGATTCCCTTCCCTAAAGCCACTTGCACCAGTCTTTATCCCAGCACTCTACATGGGGCTGCCCTTGATGACCATTCGGAGGCTGCAGCTGGTCCAGAATGCGGCGGCCCGGGTGGTGATGGGGTGTGGACATTATGCCCATGCCTCACCACTGCTGCGGCAGCAGCACTGGTTACCCGTTTGCCTCCGGGTGCAATTCAAGGTGCTGGTTTTGACCTTTAAAGCCCTATGTGGTAGTGGGCCAGGTTACCTTAGAGACCGCATCGCCCTAAGGACGTCTGTCCGTCCAACCAGAGCGGACCGGAGGGGCTCTCTAATTGTGCCATCGGCCAGCGGGGCTCGCCTCTCTGGCACAAGGAGGAGAGCCTTCTCCGTGTCCGCACCGGCCCTTTGGAACCTCCTGCCTGTGGAACTGCGTCTCCAGACGGAGTTGTTGCCCTTTAGGAAGGAACTAAAGACCTGGCTGGCAGGCCAAGTTTGGGGTGCAGGTGGAGGGGTGGCTTCCGTTGGGTGGATGCCTGCCCCACGGTTTCTTCAGTTCCTGCACCCCTCTCTTTTTAGGGGTGGGTTCTTATTGCTGGTTTTTATCTGTTTTATTTGTTTTTATCTGTTTTTACCCACTGTTGTGAACCGCCCGGAGTCGGCTTTGGCTGAGTGGGCGGTATAAAAATTTAACAATAAATAAATAAATAAATAAATCACACTGCAGTCCCACTTCTGGCTTCCTACATCCCCTGATCAACATTTTTAAAAATGCATGTTAACCGAGCCCATACAACTTAATTTTGCATCTGTTTTTTTTTTTTAAATAAAGCATTATGTTGCTCAGAAGCAAAACACAGTGTTCTGAAAGTGGAAATTGAAATGAGTATCTTCTTTCTACTTAAGATGAAATGGAGCGGGGGGGGGGGTACAAATTAATAAATCTGGCCCGGATTCAACAAGATCCCGTTAGGACTCTGGCACATAGAGCTTAATCAGGATAAGTGCAATTGTGGAAGAGGGGAACATTTTCTTTCCCTGCCAAAGAAAATGGAATCTCTAATGAGCATCAAAGTTGTTCACTTGCAATCCACAAACAAGAACACCCTCTATATGTTAGTGGCACTCAGCCATTTCCATCAGGAGGGATGGGGTATAAAGAGCGAGCCTCCTCGAAGATTGTGGTATTTTTGAACCACAATTGGATGTACCCTGGTAATGACAACCTTGTGTTGCCTGCTAGTTTTTCTCTGGAGGAGTTAAGACTATAGCCATGATGATAGCCAATATCCGGAATGGATACGGCACAACAAGAAGAAGAAGAAGAAGGAGAAGAAGAAGAAGAAGAATTTCCTAGGAGACATGGCTACTAGAGGGCAATGTCTACATTGTAATGTTGAGAAGGAAGTGGTTGGGTTTCCAGAGATCCATTGCTCAAATTCAAGTGAAAGATTGACAGAGGCATTGGCAGCTGGAATATGGGATTTTGCTGTTTCCACAGTTTCAGGTATCTGTGGAATATCTTGGAATGCATCCCCCACAGATACCAGGGGTCGGCCTGTACTTCCACTTCCAACTTTACTGCTACAGTACAACCTTTGAACATTGAAATGTCCAAATTGGTATAGTCAGGAAACAACTTTTAATTTCGAAATGGAATAAGCAGTTGAAAATAAAGACTGAAGTTGATGAGGAGAGATGAAAACACAGGCTGTAAGACCTTTCCTGAACAATAACAATTACACTTAGACTGCAGTGGCTCAAATGGTTAAGATGCTGACTGGGAGGCAGAAGGTCAGTAGTTCGATTCCTGAGTACTGCAGGACAGAATGAGCTCCCGTTTTTGTCCCAGCTCCTGCCAATCTAGCATTTCGAAAGCAAGAAATTGCAAGTAGATAAATAGGCACCACTTTGGTGGGAAGATAACAGCGTTCCGTGCGCTCCGGTGTCTAGTCATGCCTGCCACATGACCATGGAAACATCTGCAGAAGCAGACAGCGCTGGCTCTTCGGCTTTGAAACAGATGAGCACTGAACCCTAGAGTCAGATACGACCGGCTTTCGAGCAAGGGGAAACCTTTACCTTTACCTTACTGCCCCATAGTGCTTGGAGCACTCTCTCTTTGGTTCACTAGGTAATTAGCTTTTTTGACCCCAAAGAACTTGAGTACTCATTTTCTCGACCTTGGAAGGATGCTATAAAAAGGCTGAGTCAACCTCAAGAGTTGCTGAGGAGCAAATTTGAGTTGGGGTGGGAGGGAGCTGAAAGAAAGAAAGAAAGAAAGAGGAACTCCCAAAATAACCTCAAGTAGACTGAGAATAATTGCAAAGCTGGCTCAACTCAGCTGACAAGGGGGAGAAGGAAAAATGAGGCAAGAACAAAAGAGGAGGAATGGTATCCTGAGCAGCAACACTATACTACACTGCCCCCAACATGCTGGGTACTCATTTTACTCTCCTCAGAAAGAAGGAAGGCTGAGTTAACCTTGATCCCTGTTCAGAATCGAACTCACACCCTTTTGGTTACAGTACAGCAGTTTAACCACTGCACTACCAGGGCAATCTTTTGTAAAATGACCATACTGCATACAAAGTAAAGGTAAAGAGCTCCCTTGCCTGAAAGCCAGTCATGTCTGACTCTAGGGTTCGGTGCTCATTTCTATTTATAGCCAAAGAGGCAGAACTATCTGCATCAGAAGATGTTTCGATGGTCATGCAGCAGGCATGATTATATATCGAAGCACACAGGATGTTGTTATTTTTCTCACCATCTATTTTACGACTTGCAATTTCTTGCTTTCGAACTGCTAAGTTGGCAGGAGCTGGGACAGATGACAGGAGCTCACTCCTTTGTGCGGTATTTGGGTCTCAAACTGCTGACCTGCCAACCTTCTGGTCATCAAACTCAGCGTCTTAACCACTAATACATGGCTTATACATGGTGGGTGGAAGTGTCCAGAGGCTGCATTTTCATAATTTGTAAAATAATGTTTCTCCTGTCTACTTGGCTTTCAGCTCTACAGATTTCCAGAGAAACCATTTCCAGCCGTTTCCAGCCTTGCCAATTTCAATTGAATGTTTTTGTCTATGTGTGTGTGGTTGATTGGGAAATCAGAAAGTTCATGGGGAAACTCCACTGTCAGTACAAAAATGCTCTGGAGTATATTGTGACAGATGTGTGCAATATGTCCGATGCTAAACAGCCTGTTAGCTTTTTCCCCGGAAGCAGTATAGAAGTGTGCCAGCCAGAAGGGTGTATATTTCAACATAGATCAAATTTGGAGTCGGTTTGGAGCGCAGAAATATTGAGATAGATAATTGTGTTGTAAGTGGAATCCACCTTGTGAGGTTTGCTGCCACAAAGTGCAAGACTAGGACAGTGATGGTGAACCTTGGCACTCCAAATGTTCTTGGACTTCAATTCCCAGAGGTCCAAGTCCCCATGAATCTGCCCAAATGGGTTTACTGTGATCCATCTGGCCCGCACCGCCCTCATCGCTCCTGGAAGCGGAAGTAAAACACGCCCGCTTGTTATTCCATTTCACAGACCTCCTTGTTATTCCATTTCAGACAGCCTAATATCTTGGGAATGGTCCTATTTGACAAATTCTCCAGTTTGTGGATATAAACAATGAGAAGCAGTTGCAGAAACTGTTATCTCCAAGTAGGCATTCTTGATTCTTCCAAGCTCCCTCTTCTATTCCACTTTGAAGACTGGAGAAGTGGGGTGGGGGATATCAGCTGTCATATGTGGTGATGACAGATATGGTGAAACTTGTCCTTTACAGGGCTGGGTGGTGTTTATTCTGCAACTGCCTTCCATTAAGCTGATTTTTATCTCTATCCACCCTAAAGTAACAAAGCCAACACTTCAAGCTTATCTTTTGGTATCAGTCGGCAGACGGAAGGGGCCTGAACACCTGGCCAGCTTCACCAAACAAGGGCATGTTGAGCTTTAGAGGGTGGGCAAAGAAGCCTGTTCCCTACAAGACACATCCCCAAAGCTGTTTTGGAGTAGCCGTCTGGTCACTTCATGTTTTGACTGTTTGGCCAGGTTATTCTGCTATGGTAATAGAGTAGACCATACTGCCAGTGCCCCAATGCCAAGTGTTAGGCGGTGGTTAACTAACCTGACAATCCTGAGTCCACAGGGAAGGGTGATGGTCCCCAAGTAGATTAAATCCCAGTTGAGTCTCTCTTGATGGAGGGCAACAGTTTCATTAATACTGGACTGGGGCTGAGGAGGACTTTGTGCACGAAAAAGGACTCAGGACCAGAAAGTGACTTGTGGAACTGGATCAGTGTTACAGGTGTCATGCTGTGATGGAGAAGGCAGACGAAGGGCTTCTGCATTATATTCCCAGGACAGTTTCATGGTACAGGTATACGGAAAGAGCCTCCTCAAAGATTGGGTTATTTTTGAACCAGAATCAGGCGTACCCTGGTAACAGTAACCTTGTGTTGCCAGCTAATCTTTCTCACACTAGGTCAGGCCAAAGGAACTGCAGAATGGACTCACCAAAAGGTGGCTTCATTTTGGAAGTTTTACGTCTGGCCTAAACACAGGAGAAAATGTTTTGATGGTTATTCACATTTTGATCATATTTTGGGGGCCATTTCCTGTCCTGATGCATCTTTTGACGAATCTTGATACTGAATTTTTAACCGGCCGGTGGAATGAGCGGCACCTGAGGGCTTTCCATCGCCCTCAAAAGCCATCCCAGCCTCCCCTAAGCCCAGCGGGGCTTTTGACTGGCAGCCGGCCGGTGGAACGAGCAGCACCTGAGGGCTTTCCATCACCCTCAAAAGCCACCCCAGCCTCCACCAAGCCCAGCAGGGCTTTTGACCGGCAGCCAGCCGGTGGAATGAGCAGCACCTGAGGGCTCTCCAGCGCCCTCAAAAGCCGCCCCAGCCTCCACCAAGCCCAGCGGGGCTTTCGACCGGCAGCCGGCCGATGGAACAAGCGGCACCTGAGGGCTCTCCATCGCCCTCAAAATCCACCCCAGCCTCCACCAAGCCCGGCGGGGCTTTCGACTGGCAGCCGACCGGTGGCACGAGCGGCACCTGAGGGCTTTCCATTGCTCTCAAAAGCCGCCCCAGCCTCCACCAAGCCCAGCGGGGCTTTCGACCGGCAGCCAGCCGGTGGAACGAGTGGCACCTGAGGGCTCTCCATCGCCCTCAAAAGCCGCCCCAGCCAAGCCCGGCGGGGCTTTCGACCGGTAGCCGGCCGGTGGAATGAGCGGCATCTGAAGGCTCTCCATCACCCTCAAAGGCTGCCCCAGCCTCCACCAAGCCCGGCGGTGCTTTCAACTGATGGCCGGCCGCTGCTGCTCTGCTTCTGCTCCACTTCTGCTCCTGGGACTATTCCCCCCCTTTTTTGTCTCAGCTGGAGCCGATGCCAGCATCAAGTCCTTCCCCGGCATTTTTGCAGCTGCTGCCGCCCTGGGGCCAACTGGACTGCCGTGGCTGCCTTTGCTGCTGTGGCCGAGGTGCGGAGCTCCTTGTCGGGGTGAGTGGTAGCTCCTATGACTTTCTCCAGTGGACATGGGGGTCTTGCTACGTTGGGTTAGCTGTATTATATTTATATTTATTGTATTTTTATGATGTAATTATGTTGTGTAGTTTTTGGGTATTTTTGCATTTTGATACTATGTTTACCTGTATTGCTCTCTATTTTAGATTTATTGTATAGCACCTCTGTATTGTTATTTTGTATGATTATATTGTTAGGCGCCTTGATTCGGGCTCGGCTGAGGAAGGCGGGATATAAATTAAACTGATTGATTGATTGATTGATTGAACCCCAAAGTTGTTGGCCACTGCCGCTGTCTGCCCAGTTGAAGGGCCACAAACATGGAGTCCCTGCCTCGTGAACTGAAAGCAAGTTACAGAAGAGATCCCAGAATCCTCTGCAATATACAGAAGTGTCTGATTGTCACCCAAAACAACAGAGGAAAAAGGCAGCCCAGAAGAAGAAGAACATTTTGTTTTTGTTCTGATTTTGGGGTGTTTTTGTATGGAGGAAGAATGGGATTTTTAGATTTCGGCCACTAGCCGGCTTGCTGAATTCCATTTTGTTTTGTTTCTACCCCACTTTCCTCCAAATAAAGGGGTCCAAGGCAACTAGTAAAATGATTATAATGCATAAGTTTAGACAGCTTTTTTTTTAAAAATGCAATATTAAATTGGATGTTAGATAATGGAAACTTTAAAGTATATTTTCGCTGTTGTACCATATTAAGTTAAATGTACACATTCTTTGCAATAATAAAAAGCACTTAATGTATTATATAGCAAAGCTAGGGAATCAAAACAGTTTAATGCAATGTAATTAAAAAGCACAAACATTTGAAGCAATAAAGACCACAGACCTATTTCTTATGCCAGCTGGCAGAAGAAATTCAGTGCAATTCTCTGCAGTGAATTGCCAGTAATTAAGAAGTTTGGGGAGTGTTTCTTGTCACACAGCAGTGGTGTGACTTCGGGCATGACAGGAAATGTAAATGCTAACTTCTTAACTAGTGGCAATTCAGGGTGGAAATCCACACTAGTAGATTTGACACCAGCATAAGTATCCAGCTGCATTACGTCCAAAATATAAAATACTCCCCTTTTAAAGGGAGATACGAATTCACTGAGGATGTCCCCCACCACCTCCCCATTCATTTTGCTGAATCTTCCCAGTTAAAAACCTACAGATGCTCTGAGCTTCTCCAATTTTAACTAGGCAGAAATCAAACCAATAAAACCAAATGGGTAGTAACAGGGGAATTATTCATTACAGATACTTTTTATCTGCCTCTGTAGCCAAATAAATTAGAAGTCAGTCATTCAGTGGGAGAATTGCCACCATAACAAACACATGTTGTTGGTTTTTTTTTTGGGGGGGACTCCCTAAAACAGATTTACATGCCATATCATTCATTCATTCATTCATCCATTCATTCATAATTTGATTTGTATCTTGCCCCGATTAGTGCAGAAGCAGATCACAACATTACAGACACACAACCAAAAATATACAGAAAGAATATAATAGTCAAATGATTCGTACAAGAACATACCAATATAACAATGAAACATTTACAAATAAGTAATCAACATACTATTGAATATGGAAGAAGTGAGTGGCCAGGTTATCCTGCTATTGTAATAGAGTAGACCATATTGCTAGCACTTAACTAACCTGACAACCCTGAGCACTAACAGCCTTGGGTGGTAAAGTCCACCAGGAAAAGTGATGTCCCCAAATGGATTAAATCCCCCATGAATCCATCTTGATGGAGGGCAGCAGCTTCAGCAATACTGGCCTGGGGCTGATGAGGACTTTGTGTATCAAAAGGGCTCAGGACAAGAAAGTGACCCGCAGAACTAGATTAGTAATATGGGTGATACACTGCATTTGCAGAATGCAGATGAAAGGCCACTGCATTATATTCTCAGGACAGTTTTCATGGCTGATCACCATGAGGATGGCCAATATTCGGATTCAAAACACCAGAACAAAAAGAAGGGTGGGAGAAGACCCACAGGTGAGTGCTTTTTAACTATGGGGTTCCACAAAACAGTATGATTCGTAGCCGAATCGTTTTCCATTTTTGAACAAAAGTCTAAGATAAACAAGATAAACAAAATAATGGTGTGTGTGTGCTATTCCATTGCGTCCTATCAGAAGAGAAACTATATGAAAGTAAAAAACCTCTAATTCCTGCATCCATTTCAGAGAATATGCTTCAGTGAGCATTTTTTTTCTTTTTTGGTTTGGATGTTGTCTGGGGCATGTGGCCAAAGACTCAAATCTTTAGCACCATTTAATAAATTCACTAATCCTTCTGACAAGCAGAGTTTTAATCTCTTCTCCTAAACTTCTTTCCTTTCCTTTTTTTTGTCCTTTTCTTTCTTTCTTTTTTAAAGAAGGAAGGATAACAAGAAATAAGAATCAATCATTAGGTCAGCCAGCCGGCCAGCCAGTGGGCCTGTACAAATTCTCCCAGAACTCAAGAGAACTTCCCCCCAAATAATAATAATAATAATAATAATAATAATAATAATAATAATAATAATAATAATAATAATAATAATAATAATAATAATAATAAACATTTTAGAGTAATGGCAAAAAAAGCACCTGGAGGAAATCAAAGCAACTTGTAAAAGCAACTGGCAAGGTTTGTGCTGGGTCAGGCTGATTGAGGCACTCAAGTTGTTTCCAGTAAAGAGACTATGTGCTTTGGAAGAAACAATATTATAACAAGAAGGAGAAAGACAAGAAGGCAGACAAGAAGGACAAGGAGAAGGACGAGAAGGAGGAGGAAGAGGAGGTGAAGATGATGATGATTCCCCCTTTGCATTTCAAACCAAATGTACATTTTGGTGGGAGTAAGGGGCCAAGGACCTTAAACATGGCTCCAAAGACTACTTTCTATGGAGGAAACAATTTCAGGCCCGTGTACATTCAGTATAAAGGTGCAAAGAAGGCTTCTATTTTGAGCTTTTTGAGGGCCTTAGAATGATCTACTAGAGATTTATTGTGCTACGCTCCAAGGGAATTGTGCTATATTTCTCTAACAAAGAATCACAAATACCTCAGATCCCAGGATTCTGTAGGATGGGGCCATGATAGTTAAAGTGGTACCAAACTGATCTAGGAGAAGACGTCTGCCTCTTTGCGGATATCTGTTTGCGCTGGTGGTTGCTTTGGGGGTGGTAGTTTGGATGGTGGCAAGAAGTTTCTCTGCCATCTGGAACTCGGCATTATCAAAGACTCATGCTCCCAGATGCCTCTGTAGGCAGAGCTTACCTCCCCCCACATTCCCCTGCCATTTTGGGTTTGGATGATCTGAGAGTGAAGGTCCATCAGAAGGTCCTCTTCAGGCTGCATTGGGCCAGAGCACAGACAATTTACCACCCAAGAGGGATGAAGAGCTTGTAACATCAAAACCTCCACCACCAAAACAACAACCATAACCACAACAACCAGAAATCCTCAAAGAGCCATCCTTATGCTTGACTGGAAAACTCCAGTATGAAACACATGTGTTCATTATTTCATGACTCTCTTATTGGCAGCATAATGGGAGTCATAAGCATGGAGGGAGACTCCCCATAATTGGTAACATGGGTGTGTGTGTGTGTCTCAAAATGAACTGAATAATACTGTAGACCTGCTCCCCCTGTGTTGGTACCCTGGGTGTATCACGGGGGGGGGGGGGGATTTTGCAGCAATGCATAACATGAAACAGGGTAAAGGTAAATGTCACCCTTGTTTGAAAGCCAGTCATACCCAACTGTAAGATTTGGTGCTCATCTCTGTTTATAGCTCTGGTGACCTCCAGACTAGACTACTGTAATGCGCTCTACATGGGGCTGCCCTTGATGACCATTCGGAGGCTGCAGCTGGTCCAGAATGCCGCGGCCCGGGTGGTGATGGGGTGTGGACGTTATGCCCATGCCTCACCACTGCTTCGGGGGCTGCACTGGTTACCAGTTTGTCTCCAGGTGCAATTCAAGGTGCTGGTTTTGACCTTTAAAGCCCTACATGGTAGTGGGCCAGGGTATCTTAGAGACCACATCACTCTAAGGACGTCTGTCCGTCCAACCAGAGTGGACCGGAGGGGCTCTCTAATTGTGCCATCAGCCAGGGGGGCTCGCCTCTCTGGCACAAGGAGGAGAGCCTTCTCCGTGTCCGCACCAGCCCCCTTTGGAACCTCCTGCCTGTGGAACTGCGTCTCCAGACGGAGTTGTTGCCCTTTAGGAAGGAACTAAAGACCTGGCTGGCGGGCCAAGTTTGGGGTGCGGGTGGGGATGGGGGTACTGTTGGGTGGTTGGTATAGAGAAGTGTGCCTTCCCCCAAGGTCCCTTGCGCACCTTTTAGGGGTGCGTTTTTTTTAAACTTTTAACTTTTTTATCATGTGTCTTTTATGTATTTACTGTCCGCTATGTAAACCGCCCTGAGTTGGGTTGTACCTGAGTGGGCTGTATATAAGCGTGAAAAATAAATAAATAAATAAATAAATAAATAAATAAATAAATAAATAAATATAGCCAGTGCTGTCTGTATCTGCAGACATTTCCATGGACATGCATACCCATCAAGCGCGGCTCTGGAAAATATGGGAAATTACTGAGCATGCGCAGTCATGCATGCTCAGTAACCCGTTTGCACATGCACAGAACCCTTTGCACGTGCGCAGAACCCCTTTGCGATGGGTGCGCATGTGCAGCAACCCCTTTCCCCACCATTCAAAATACGGGACAGTGGCGGGAAAGGGGAGGAACGAGAGCTAAAATATGGGAAATCCCGGCCAATACGGGATACCTGACAGGTATGGCATGTGGCAGGCATGCCTAGAGTGAACGGAATACTGTTTACCTTCCAACCAAAGTAGGTACCTATTTATCTACTTTCATTTTCTTGCTTTTGGCTAGGTTGGCAGGAGCTTGGACAGAGATGGAAGCTCTGTTGTGCAGCACTCGGGTCTCAAACTGCTGACCTGCTGGCCTTCCACTCATCAAGTTCAGCATTTTAACCACTAAGTCACCGCTGTCCCACTTGAAATACGATCACATTAATTAAATAAATGCTGGTTGTGGATGTGGCAAAGAGGGTTCATTTCTATGAACTCTTAAAGATTTTTTAAAAAATTGTGTCAGAAGCACATAAAGGTGCTTTCTGGGTAGAAAGGATTTTTGCTGGAGGAACTCCACTCAGGGGATGCCCGAATGAGGCTCCTTTCATGTCCCCAAGATCTTTTCTAACCAAAATGGTCCCTATTTATCTACTTGCAATGTCTTGCTTTCAAACTGCTAGGTTGGCAGGAGCTGGGGCAGAGGCAGGAGCTCATTCCATCAATCCACACTCAGGTCTTGAACTGCCAACTTGCCAATCTTCCAGCTAGCAAGGCAAACTTCTTAACTACTGAGCTACTACAGTCCCACTTAAAGATTATACCCTAGAATGGCCAGTTATGGAACAACTAGAGGGGGCCGTCAATCTGTGCTTACTCGCGAATAGTACTCCAGATCTAGTCTGAGATGCAAATGGTGATCAACTGGCTAAAAACAGAGACCATTTTGCTATCAGATTTAATTATTAGGCAAGAGAGAAAGATCCAAGGCAGTCCAATGATTGTCCTCAAAAAGAGGAAACTTTTCAAATGTTAGGGAAGTGGTGAAAAGTAAGGTAAAAGAGAAAGTTAAGCAGGCCAGATTTCCCTAAAACGTCTGAAGGTAATGGAAAATCAAAATAAGGGAAGTTCAGCTAAATTGGATGTCACGGGTTAGGAACAGTATTATCAAGTCAAACAGGATAATGGTAAGGTTCACAGAGATGTTGAAGAAGCTGCCTGGTTCTTGTAAACAGAAGAATAAAAAGAAGCACAAATTTTAAAAGAAACAAGAAATGCAATCAAAGGAAGCAAAAGCCATATTTGTTGTCTTTTAGTTTCTTTTTAAAAGAGATATTTCAGCTGCCTTGTATCGAAAGACGGAGGTGCAGAAAGAACATGGTGGGTGGCTGTTTGCATTCGCGCCTACTCTTCACTACATTTCCTGTCTAACAAAAGGCAGTAGCAATGGTGCAATGCACACCTGCGTTTCAAATGCCAAAAACAGTACAGACCAGCATTTGAGCATGATAACAAAAACACTTATCACTGGACCACATAATGGCTTCTCACTCGATCCTCAGGGGTTCTCTCAGATGACAAAGAAGGTAAATGTCGCACTTGTTCGAAAGCCAGTCATATCCGACTCTTTTAATCTCCGTTAATAGCCAAAGAGCCAGTGCTGTCTGCATTTGCAGGTGTTTCCTTAGACATGTAGCAGGCATAGCTAGATACCGGAGTGCACAGAACACTGCTTACCTTCCCACTGAAGTAATACCTATTTATCTACTTGCAATTTCTTGCTTTCGAACCGCTAGGTTAGCAGAAGCTGGGACAGAGACAGGAGCTCACTCCGTTGTGAAGAACTCGGGTCTCAAACTGCTGACCTGCTGACTTTCCATTCGTCTTAACCACTAAGAAGAAGGAATTGTAAAACTCTAAGCAAAGTGGCCGTGGATGCATAACGTCAATCGAAGTTATAGCAATGCCTGGTATACTTCGTTTTGCCTGTTGGCTATGGAAGTAAATCTTTGCCTATTTCATTTTTGCAGGTGAAAATTGGAAGGTTTTTTGTGTTTTTCCCCACCTGTCAGCACTTTAATTTTTTAGAGAAACAAATTATAGCAGCCGTTTTGCAGACAAAATCAGTATTTTACACTGAAAATCTTGTTTTGCAAACAGAACAAAGGTTTTAATTAAAAAACTCAGTTTTTCCCACACAAAACCATTGGGTTATTTTAAGAATGCTGATGATGATGAGAAATGTGCTGGCTTTTTCCTTTGTTTTTCAGGATCAAATATCTCAAAGCAGTTGCTCATTGGTTAGCTTGGTGTCCCCGTGTGATGCATCACCCCCCTTTTTTTTTTACTCAGGGTGAGAAAAATCTGTGAGTATTTATTACATCATTATTCTTGCATTGCCACCGTACAGGTTTGCATTATAACCAATGCCACCAACATACAGAGAGTGCCAAAATGTATACACATTTTAAGAGATGTTATCTAAGTCTTAATTTTCAAAGTTGAATTGAAGTATGGTAGCAATGCAAAGCATATTCGCTCAAAAGAATGAATGCTAGCATCACCATGTAACAGGCAGTCAAAGAAAATGGCAGAAGCATGGTTGTCATTCAAGGAGTAAAGGACCTTTTTGAAGAGGTGCGGTTGAGTTTCCTCTACATACTCCTGAATTAACACCCTCTGACTTCTACCTGTGGGGGACCTTGAAGGATGTGGTGTACCATAGAAAACCTGTTACTTTGGCAGTACTTCGGCAAGGGATCGAAAAGGCATACACAGTGATACAAGTTCACACTTTGGTCAACATTGCTCAAGTAGTAGTTCATCATAATCAGAAATGTCTGGAGGCTGATGGTAATCTCTTTGAGCACATCTTGTAATTACAGAAGTCAAACATGACTTGGATTCATCTTTTATGATCAATATATGTCAAGTATTACAATTGTTCCCCCTTTCTTAAAGTGTGTATACATTTTGCCATCCTCTGTATATTCAGAAGATTGTCTTCTCGCAATAACGTTGAGGCAACTGTGTTGGCCACATACAATTTCCCAAATCTTGACTAAATATGAAATGCATATATGTACACTGTGTGTGCTATCTAGGTATACCTTACAGCATCCTGAAGAGGTAGATACGGACTCTTCCTTCCACTCTATCCATCTCTGTTCAGCTGTTTTCTATTATAGAAAAAGCACATACAAAAAAACCGTATGTCAGCATCTGCAATTATTAAGTCCAGTCAGTAAGAGGGATGTTTACAAAATTTAACACACACTAAGATTTTGGTTTTTAAGGTAGGACCAGAGTAACAATTCTATTCTGGACAAGTGAGGTTGCTTCCATTTGCTAACATGTTATTGATCCTCCACATTTCTGTGTGGGCTCTTTAGGGCAGCTCAATAAATATACCCTCAGGGAACCTTTCAAACAACCTGACAGGGTCCAGGGCATGGACAGCCAGCAGATAACATGAACACCATTACCCAGAACAACCAGGTAACAAGTCAAACAGTAACCCTATCTCAGTCTATAGTCCAAAACAAAATTGAACCAGGGAAGCAGGATTATTCCAGAAAATAAAAATATAGTCCAAATAAGCCAGACTGGGAGAACAGAAATGGCAGAGTAACTTCAAGGGCTGGAGCAAGGCAAGACACAGCAACAGGTGGTATAGAAATAAACTTAATAATAATAATAACAACCCCAAGAGCCAGCTCTGTCTGCTTCAGCAGATGTTTCCGTGGTCATGTGGCAGGCATGACTAGACACTGGAGCGCACAGAATGTTGTTACCTTCCCACTGCAGATGCAGTCAGCACTGGTTATTTGGCTATAAACAGAGATGAGCACTGAACCCTAGAGTCAGATACGACTGGCTTTCGAGCAAGGGGCAACCTATAATGAGTTTTATGAAATGAATAAATATATATTACAAGCATAGTCCATCTAATTTTCCCCACTTATGGATGGAATGAACATTACTATCAGTGCACAGAATACGCTGTTGCATAGACGAATGTTTAAAAAGAGTAAGGAATGCAAATTTGTGATTTCCACATTGGGCAGCTCCCCAGGTGCCCACCTTAGAGAGAACCCTGATTACCATTTTATCAACAAGTTTATCAACAAACCGGTGGCGAAACAGCTGAATCCCACCTCTAGAAGTAAGGCTGAATGGCTTTCAACAGGCTCACAAAATAACCCTCCTCCCCACATCCTTCCAAGCCAGCCTAATAGTCTCTTCTCTCACACACTTTAGAAATGGAATTTTCTTGAAAGAAAATTTTCAAATTCTAGAATAAAAATGGTACTGTATTTCTATTCACGAATTTGCCTTTCCACAAAGGGATCTGATGCATTGCTCAACATAATTCTGGATAAATAGGTAAATGCGCAGAAGGTTATAGTAAAGGTAAAGGTTGTCCCTTGCATGAAAGCCAGTCATATCCGACTCTAGGGGTCAGTGCTCATCTGTTTACAGTCAAAGAGCCAGCGCTGTCTGTATCTGCAGACGTTTCTGTGGACATGTGGCAAACGTGACTAGACAGCAGAGCGCAAGGAATGATGTTTACCTTCCCACCGAGGTGGTAACTATTTATCCACTTGCAATTTCTCGCTTTTGAACTGCTAGGTTGGCAGAAGCTGAGGCAGAGACGGGAGCTCAATCCATTGTGCAGCACTCAGGTCTCGAACTGCTGGCCTGCTAACCTTCCATTCAGCAAGTTATGTTATGAACACGCAATTAAACCACTGATCAGATTTTATAAAAACCCTGCTGAATTAAAACTTCCCAAGCAGCTTAAAAGTACATGAGAACATCTGCTCTCCCAAAGCAATCTGAACAGTGCTTTTTAAAAAAAATTCTCCCAGTTTGAGAGAGAAGAGAGAGAGAGAGAGAGAGAGAGATTGAGCTCTTTGGGCAGAGGAAGTATTGAAAAGCTATTTTCGGATCCACCAATACCATTCCACCAGGAAGGATTGCCCTGCTAAAGCCGAGGGCAACTCACAGCTCAAGTGAGCTTCTCAGTATGCAGCAGATGCAGTGTTCACACTTTTAATTTTGCATCCAGCCAGAAGGTGGAAATGTACATGGAAATGTGCATGTCTTGGTTTACGATGCATTCCTCATTGGCAAGCCTTACCCAAATCTAGTGCTTTGAATCACAGCAACATCCCAGATGGGTTGCTTACTATAGTTTTTGCTGTTATGTGCTGTCAAGTCATTTGTGACTTAAAGAAACTCTGTGAACGAGAGCTCTTCAATATGTCCTGTCCTCAACAACCTGGCTCAGCTCTTGCAAAATCAAGCCTGTAGGTTCCTTGGGGGAGCCCATCCATCTAGTATTGGGTCTTCCTTTTCCCCTGCTGCCTTTAACCCAGGGGTGCTCAAACTATGGCTCGCGGGCCAGATCCGACCCCACGATGCCAATTCACCCATGGGTGCATTTTACTTCAGCAACGAGGGTGGAGTGGGCTGGATGAATTGACATCGGGGCCAGATCCAGCCTGCAGGCCATAGTTTGGGCACCCATGGGCTAAGCAGAGAAAATGGCAGCCTAAAAAAATCTCATTCTGTTGCAAAACATATCTGTTGCAAAACAGATTGCAAGGGGTGTTTTACTTCAGCTTCTGGTGGGAGGAACCACATGACTGGCCCACTAAACTATGCGATCGGCCTGCTGAACCATGTGACCGGGCCACGGGCCAAAAGGTTTGGGCACACACACCTTTTAACCTTTCCTAGCATTATTGACTTTTCCAGAGAATCCTGCCTTCTCATGAGGTACCCAAGGTTGGACAACCTCCATTTCATCATCTTTTGCCCTCTTGGCTGTCTTTCGGGCAAGCCAGGGCACCCTCAAAGTTGATCTCTAGCACCACATTCCAAACAAATCATCACACACAGAGATTTCTTTACTGTTGAGTCTCACATTTGTACACAATGATCAAGAATACAAAATATGAATGAATGGAGGGAGGGATACAAAGAGTCACATGTCAACCATTTGTGCCACTCCCTTTCCCCCAAAAGTGCTTTGCCCCCTTTTTTCAGACATTACAGGATACAGTACTAGTCAGTCTCTCTATTTTAGAAGCAAAATAGAGAGACTGACTCATTTCCACCTTTTACACACTTCTTTCTTGTTATAGACGCCAGGAATTCAGTTATACATTGAGAGAGGCTCATCCTTAGCTGCTGTGTACTATGTTCATTTTCATATACACAGCCTTGTGCCCACACACTCTTTCCTCTCTCTCTCTCTCTGTCTAGCTAACACTGGTTGATGTTTGGCTTTATCTCTGCCACTTCTTGCCAGATGAGACTTCTGTTAGACAGAGGTTGGCCCATCTGCCTGGCTCCCTTTATCTGCTTCTCTTCAATCATCTCTGCTTTCAGCTGCTTGATATCAATCTTTTATCAGCATCTCTTTCTCCTGCCTGTTTAGTGTTTTCATTTTGATCGCAAAAGCATTGACCGAACACTTTTCAAATTCGAAACAGACCCCAAAAAGTCTGGCCTCCCTCAAAATATGAACCTTATGGAATCAATAAGGTGCTTCAGCTTATGGATTCAGCTGAATCCTGGCAAGACCAAGTGGCTTTGGGTTAGGGGCCCTGGGTTATCCAGGGAGTTACCACCTCTGGTCTTGGATGGGGCAGTTTTGCCCCAGACAGACTCGGTGCGCAACTTGGGGGTCCTCCTGAACTCGTGACTGCTGCTTGAAGAGCTGGTGGCGGCCATGGCCAGGAGGGCTTTTGCTCAACTTTGAGTAATCGGCCAGTTGACCCGCTTCTGGACCGGGACTCCTTACTCATGGTCACTCATGCTATGGTCACCTCCAGACTAGATTACTGTAATGCGCTCTACATGGGGCTGGCCTTGATGATCATTTGGAGGGTACAACTGGTCCAGAATGCAGCTGCCCGGGTGGTGATGGTGTGCGGATGATATGCCCGCGCCTCCCCACTACTTTGGGAGCTGCACTGGTTACCAGTTTGCCTCTGGGTGCAATTCAAGGTGCTGGTTTTGACCTTTAAAGCCCTATATGGCAGTGGGGCAGGCTACCTGAGGGACCGCATCGTCCCAAGAGTGTCTGCCTGTCCAACCAGAGTGGACCGGAGGGGCTCCCTAGTTGTGCCTTCAGCTAGAGGGGCCTGCCTCTCTGGCACATGAAGAAGGAAGGGCCTTCTCCGTGTCCGCACCAGCCCTCTGGAACCTCCTGCCAACAGAACTGAGCTTACAAACAGAATTGCTGCCCTTCAGAAAAGGTTTGAAAACCTGGTTGGTGGGGCAGGTGTGGAGCCTTAATGGGAATACGGCCCCAGCCTGTTGGCTCATTTCAAGTTACTGTCCCTCCCTCTGTGTTGCTTGCATCCCTTTTATTATTTTATGAATATGGTGGGGGTAGGTGGGTGGGTGAGTTGGGGTTTTTAATCTGTTTTTATATGTTTTTAATCTGTTGTAAACTGCCCTGAGTCGGGTTCGCCTGAGTGGATGGCAATAAAATTTTAAAAATTAAATTAAATTAAATCCATTTGTATTAACCAGACAAGACTTCAACCCCCAGGCAAAAGAAAAACACAGATGCCTATCAGTTTATTTTTTCAGGCAACTTGCCTTATTTTTCTTGTGCCCTTCCTACCTCCCAGATTATTGATCTATAAAGGTCTGGTCTACTCTGAGCTTGTGAATGTTACACTTTTTGGGTTGCTAGACATTAATTGCTGGGTCACACTAGTAAAGCAAAGCTACCACACTTATACACCACCTTATAGAGCTTAGTGAGTTATCTGGCCGGTTCACGTCAATTAGCATTTTGCCCTCATCATGCTGGGTACTAATTTTACTGACCTCAGAAGAATGGAAGTCTGACTCAACATTGATCCCTGGTCAGTACTGAACTCACAACCTTTTGGTTGCAGTACAGTAGTTTTAACCGCTATGCTACCAGGGCTCCTACTTTTCCTTGCTCTACATCTTTAATAGAAAATTGGTGTCTTATGTTGTAGCATGAGAATGGGGAGTTTTCTTATTTATTTATTTATTTATTTATTTAATATTTATATACCACCCTATTCAATGGACTCTGGGCAGTGTACACAATTTCTTCCAGACTGCAGATAAGAAACTATATTTTCTAAATGGTCATAATTAAAAAATCCTATTTGTAATGTTTTTTTTTTTAAAAAATAGTGCAGTACTCCTTGCAGCCATGAAATAAAAAGGTGACTAATTCTTGGGAGGCAAGCTATGAGAAATTTGGGGAACATAGTTTAAAATAGAGACATTACCTTGCAAACAAAAGTCCGCATAGTCAGTAATAATGTATGGTAGTGAGAGCTGGACCATAAGGAAAGCTGAGCACAGAAGAATAGACACATTTGAAATGTGATGCTGGAGGAGAATTTTGAGAGTACCCTGGACAGTAAGGAGAATGAATAGGTTGATCTTAAAAGAAATCAACCCTGACTGATCCTTGGAAGGTGAAATACTGAAGATGAAGTTAAAGTACTTTGGACATCAGATGAGAAGAGAGGATTCACTTGAGAAAGCCTTGATGCTGGGAAAGGTCGAGAGTAAAAGAAGAAGGGGCAGCAGAGAATTAGGTAGCTAAATGGCATTGTTGACACAATTGACACAGAGCTGGGTGGGCTGAGGAGAATGGTGGAGGATAGGGGTGCCTGGTGTGCAGCGGTCCATAGGGTCTCAAAGGGTCGGAATCAACTGTGTGACTGAACAACAACTCCTTGCAAATAGAAAGCAAGCAATTCAAAGGAGCAGGTTCAAGCAAAAAAAATATATTGTCCCTGCTCCCTTTCCCCCTCTAACTTGCAGGAATTTTTATTCTTGTCTGGAAAAATCTGATTCCAGCTGTGTCAGATGTGGCTGGTTATAGTGCAGAAGAAGTGGGCCGCAGAAGGTTTCCATTTGCTAAATCCATGCACATTTGGTGCCCATCTTTTCTGTTTGTATGACAGGCTTAACTCTGGAACTTAAGATGCTTTGTACATCTTTGCTTACAATGACTATCTTTTACATGTATAAGAGACTGATAAACAACCCCAGGCACACCTGTCTTGTCATCCTTCCTGCTCCACCTTCTTCAGCAATAATGTGTAACCATGACTAAAATGCATTTGAGCCAACACTCAAACAGGCAGATCAGTTGTGAGAGTTAAAGGTTCTGAAGTTATTTAAAGCTAAACTATAACAAGCAGTTAACTAACCTCCCTTCAACAGAAGGCACTGCAGGCTAGGTTTATTGCACAGTAAACTCCTATAAATACAGCAAGGAGAAAGAATAACCACAGTCTGGAGTACAGTCACATCAAGGCACGTATGTCTTTGCTGTCAATCTTTGGCATCAGAAAAGAGACATTATTTAAACACAGTTCAAGGAGGAACATATTTCATTCTCACTCGGGGACTGTTTGAGAACATGCACTACCGTCTAAGGTGGGGAAATGCTTTTAGCTCAAAGGCCAAATTCTGGTTCTGAAAGCATTTGGCCACCAGAATGTGCCGCTGAAATTGTGTTTGAAATCCTGTTGCCCAATCATGCAAGCAGAATAAATTGTGGTAGCAAATTCCCCGTAAGTTAAGAAATCTCCATAGACGTTGATCTGTCATCTACTGACTTGTGTGAGTTGATTACAACAGATAACATCAATGGAAATATCTTAACTTAGGACAGTTTTCTCCTAAAAGTTACACCATGTGCATAACTATGCAACAAGATTTCAGCCTGTTATTTCTGGCTGTTCCTACTGGAAGCTTATGGGAAACTGGATTTGGCCCATGTGCTGAAAATATTTCCCCACCTAAGGTTGCCATAATTGGGATGGGCAGCTTCCATCTTTCCCCCTTTTTTTCCAGTGGCTCCGTGAGCTGGAGCTCTTCGGGCTGGTGCTCCAGCATGCCTCTTGCCTGCGCCATTGCTCAAAGTGAGCCAAGGGATTTTTGCAAAGAGTTAATTCACTGTCTTCCTGCCTTTCTTTCAATTATCCCACTTGCAAGCATCTCCCCCCCCCCCCCCAGTGGGCTTCTCAGGGTGCTGTTTTGCCTTCACCACTTGTAAGCAGGATAGTTGAAAGAAAGGCAGGGAGGCAATGAACTAACTCTTTGCAAAAAAAAAAAAAAAGACTTGGGGTGGTGATAGGGCTTTTTGATCTTGCTTCCTTTGTTTGAATTTAAAAATCCAGGACTTTTATATGCTTTTTCTTAAACAAGCTGGGACAATTAGCTTAAATCCAGGAAAATCCCTGGGAAAACGGGACATATGGCAACCCTATCCCCACCTTTGATACAGCAATAGTGCTTCAGCCATGATAACCTAACAACATAACAGTTTTTAGCCATCAGCAAATAGCCTTCAGGTGATATTTTGTAGCCTTATATGAAGTAGATAAAGGTCTCCCTTGCTCAAAAGCCAGTCGTAAATGACTCTAGGATGCAGTGCTCATCTCCATTTATGTCTAAAGAGCCAGTGCTGTCTGTGTCTGGAGATGTTTCTGTGGTTCTGTGGCAGGTATGTTTAGACGCCGGAGTGCATGGAACACTGTTAACTTTCCCGCCAAGCAATACCTATTTATCTAATTGCAATTTCTTGCTTTTAAACTACTAGGTTGGCAGGAGCTGAGGCAGATGGTGGGAGCTCACTCCATTGCACAGCACTCTGGTCTTGAACTGCTCAACTGCCAACCTTCAAGTTGTCAAGTTCAGTATCTTAACCACTAATCCACCATGGTCCCTTACCCACACACAAAAAGGGGACCATATTGAAAAGCTGTAAGGAAAATCCAAACAATGAGATCAAGGACAGGTGGGACTCTAGGAGAGCCACGTTTGAACCCAGGACTTGAGCGGCATTAATTCAGTGACAGAGCTACTGCTTTGGAAGGTGAAGACAGTCTTGGTGCCCTGAATGATAGCTTTCATTATCCTTGATGGTCACTTTGTTTGGGATGATAGGGTTGTGTCCCAAAGCTACTAATAACACTTAGACTACCATTCCTAGTATTGGCCCCATGAGACCTGATGTGATGGCATTACACAAGACTTCACAAACCAGTATGGGCTAGGTTAGAATGAATGCAACATGCTGGAGGCAGAGAGAAAAAAAAATCTTTATTGACATGTAATGGGCCAAGTTTGGGTTCATGTAGTGGTTCAGGTAGTGAGAACAATGGGGTGGAGACAGTTACAGCAAATGTATGACTCTAATCCTAATGTGTGAAGGCAGGACTGAGGTGGCTTAGTAGTTAAGACACTGAACTTGACTAGAAGGTCGTCAGGTCAGCCGTTTGAGACCTGAGTGCTGCACAACGTAATCAGCTCACATCCTCTGTCCCAGCTCCTGCCAACCTAGCAGTTTAAAAGCAAGAAATTGCAAGTAGATAAATAGGTACCACTTCAGTGGATAAATAGGTAAATAGCATTCTGTACTCTCCAGTGACTAGTCGTGCCTGCCACATGGCCACGGAAATATCTGTAAACACTGTATAGATAGTGGCTATAAACTTTGGTTATAAATAGAGATGAGCATTGAAGCCTAGAGTTGGATACAACTTGCTTTTGAGCAAGGGCAATCTTTACCTTTACCTGATGTGTGAAGACATTAAAGATCAAAATGAGAATCCTGTTGTAGATTTACTAGTGTAGCATCATGGCATAAATTATGGTGGCCAAATACCACTAATAACAAGCTGCCAATCTCATTTCCAATTACAGTGGACAATTTTTTTGTCGTTATTCGAATAACAGCGGTAAAAATACCGTCATTATTTGAATAATGTTTTTGTCATTTTTTGAATGCTCAAGTGGGGTGCGTCAGTAGCATCGTTAATCGAAAATAACGCTATTCGAATGCGTCGTTAATCAAGGGTCCACTGTATGCATTCTTCATGCAAATTGCTGTGCGATTAGGACTGCAAGAAGCAACTTGTCAATTAGTGGTGATTCACTGCCACATTGTACACCAATGCACATTTGCCAATATAAATCTGTACTAATTGACTCTGGCCAATGAGTTTTAATCCTTCGACATTTAAGAGGACAGGATTCCAGTAGTTTTTAAGACAACCAGGCATTTCAACTTCCTTCTCTGTATTTCTGTTCATGTCAGAGGATTCTCAACTCTAAGGATATGGTAACTAATTCCTCCTTCTGGCTCTTGGCTTATTGTCAGGGGAGTTGGCTAGCTGCCTTAAATTATAGCCCACAATTTTGTGATGTGAGTCAGGGGGGTCCATTTTCCTCCTGAGCCTCCACAGAGTTCTTTATTCAAGCCAATTGACTGAAGAACACATTTTTTTTACACCTGCAAAGTTCACGATAACTTCAAAGTAAAGGAGGTTTCATGGCTTGGAATTCAAAATGAGCACTTTTAGTTATTCCGTCAGAAAATTATTGAGAGTGGGAAGATAAATCCTTTACCAAAAGGCATGTTTCCTTATGGGAAACCAGGCTAATCATCTGTCTATTTCTTTTCTGCCTCAATTCCTCTTCTGCCAAATTGGAAGGCAGACCAAGCAGCCTCCTTTAGTGCAAACAGTATGCCAGAAAGGTAATTAGATGCAATATTTTTTTTCCCTAGGAGATGAGGACATAATAATCCTGGCTGAATAGTCCTTGAATAACTCTCAGAATGGGTTAGGGGTCTTTTAGAAGGAAAGAAATCAGGAAAGGGAAAGAAAATGCATAGCCCTTGCTAATGACTGTAAAACCAAGAGGCTTTTTGCATGTTTGAAATGGACCATTACAGGTGTAAATACAAGGAACAAAAGGTGTTTTTCATCTCCATTGGGATCCTTTTCATTGCAGGCAGTTCTTGCAACCAGATGGAAGTAGATACTGTACTGAGCAATCAAGGGATAGGAACCAGAGATATAACCACAATTTCTGGCATCTGATACAAACAAAACTATCCCCCACCCATTCTGACTGAGACATGAGTGCCAGTTCCCAGGGGGGAAAATGTGAAACAGAATGTGGCATCTGAAAGAAAGAAAGAAAGGAAAGGAAAGGAAAGAAAGTTTATGCTTTCCCCTCCTCCAGAAAAGGGACCTGGATAAGGGAGGCATTGTCATTTATTTATCAACAGAATTTGGCACTGTCTATAGTTTATCAAGGGGTTGTGGTGGCTTAGTGGTTAAGACACTGGGTTTGATGACCAGAAGGTTGGCAGTTCAGAAGCTCAAGACCCGAGTGCTGCACAACGGAGTGAGCTCTCGTTGTCTGTCCTGGCTCCTGCCAACCTAATTTTGAAAGTAAGAAATTATGGGTAGATAAATACGTAGGCACTGCTTTGGTAGGAAAGGTAACAGTGTTATATGTGCTGCAGCATTTAGTCATGCCTGCCACATGACCACAGAACCATCTGCAGATCCAAACAGCACTGGCTCTTTGGCTGTAAATGGAGATGAGTGCCACCCCCTAGAGTAGGACACAACTGGCTTTCAAGCAAGGGAGAGCTTTACCTTTTGTTTGTCACCTTGTGGGAAAGCCTCAGTTACAGCTCTGGCTGAAACAACAAAGAGGCCTGTGTCACCTTTAAGACTACCACATTTCATGTGGCATAAATGCCCATGGACCACTGACATCTTCTTTGGATGCAACAAGTAAGATCCATTTGAACAGGTGTGCCTTAGTCCATAAAAGCTTAGGCCAGAGAAACCTTGGCAATCTTCAAATTGCTGTGTGACTCCTTCTTGGTTTTGCTGCAACAAACTAATGTTGAATAGATTATAGAGAGAGGATTTGGAGAGAGAGAAATCTGAGAAGGTGAACAGCTAGGAGGATATCTTCAGCAAGACCTTGACAAAGAATAGTTATTTGGGAGCTATGAAAGACATGGTATATAGGTTGGGTGGAGTCTCTGATTCACACCTTTGTGCTCCACTCTTACACAGGACAATGACTCATCTTGGGACATCTTGACTGTACTCAACCAACCCAACACACAAGGAAAACAGCTAAATCACCAATTCCTATAGATCTCTCTGCAGAAGTCTTCTGAAGGACGTAGGTGGATGTAATCCAATCTTCCTGCCCAAAGGAGTTAAAAAAACACAGCCAAACTGAATGTGAAAGAATCCAGGGCAAATGCCCCAGATAGCAAGGGTCTTTTGAGGCCCCCAGGGGCAATTGGCCCCAACCATTCCAAAATAGGTGAGAAGATCATATACATGTAGAAAGGCCTTCTCAGTGGTGGCCCCTCTCAATGTGGACTAATTTACCAGCAGAAATTTATCAGGAAGGTTTTTTTAACATCTTTTTTTAAAAACTGTTAATACATGTCTCTTTAAGGAGGCTTTTATTTGTCTTGCTGAGAGTGAATTTTGATGTTAGTTTTGGTTTTTTACCCCACTTATTTTGATTGAATGCATATAGGATCCTGGAACCAGTGCCGCCAAAAGGGATTTAGGGAACTAGGATTTAATATTGTATTGATGATCTGTATCAGTGGTGTATTTATTTTTTTAATGGTTGTACCCAGCTGTCTTTTTTCTTTGTAAACCATGTGAAGTAGTGTTATGCATTAGACTAGCAGTATATAAATATTGCAGGTAGGTAGGTAAGTAGATAAGTAAAACAGCTACAGCTAAAAGTAAGGATAATTGTTGCTTTGTAAACTTGTCTCAGTGCAACTATAGAAGTCTGTTTCAAAAACTCATTGTGATATATATATATATACATATATATATGTATGTATGTATGTATGTATGTATGTATGTATGTATGTATGTATGTGCGCGCGCGCCGAAAAGTCTCCAAATAGGAAGATCAGACTACCTTCATTTGCTTAAGAGGGCAGCACAAATTAAATGAAAACAGAGAAACAAACTTATGGATTCCTTGCTCCATCTAGGTGGAGCGGGAAAATGCCAACGCATAATAAGCAAACCCATGTGCTTATTAACAACATAGTTATCCCAGCTGTCACTGCTCTAGCAGACTTTGCAAAGGGCACAGCACCAAATAATGCTAGAAACTGACAGCAGGAAAGAGCTGGCAGAATTGTTTCCCCAATGGAATTATTTCCATGAACCAAAGTGGAAGAAAAGCAAGTTGGTTTCTATACCAGCTGGGGAATTCTGAGAAATTTATTCTAAAAGTGTAAATTTTTTAAGCTCTGTTCTAAAATTTCTTTTTCCCCCTCTCTAAAGCCATTCTTTCAAAACTGAATTGCCAACCTGTCAAGGTCCATTTTAACCCTTTCTGGGTTTCCTATCGCCCCCCCCCCCCCAAGCTAAAGAAAACTAGTGGTGGGGAAAAATTTAAAAAGTCTCTTTTTCTGTCCCTGGAAGTTTCCAGGAGCAGCTCTCAAAAACATCCTTTAACATGGTAGTGAGCCTTTTAGGGACTGTCATCCATCAACACTGCCCCTTCCATTTGTGAACCTCACCCCATATGTGGGGTTGGGGGCAATTGCCCCCTGGACCTCTCTTTGGGTTGCAGGGCCAACTTATCAATGGGCTTCTAGGGGCATCCATCCCATAATAGCACTCAAGCACTGATGCAAGCATGCAAGATGCATCACTGAAATAGGAGGGAACCAGCAGCATTCCAATGACAACACAGTCCAAAGTATGGGTTGACCTGTCCCAATGTATTTTATATACAGTACTGATGATTAAGAAACATTTCTGAGATGTGTCTAAAGCAGTGGTTCTCAACCTTTTGGGGGGGCTATGCCCCACCTAAGCATCACGAAAATCATGATTCCACCCCTACCCTGTGACATATAATTCTAATTACTGTATTCAAAAAGTGAATTCCTATTCATGTGGAGGAAGCCTAAAAGGCCATTAACGTGGTCTAAACAAACTTCCAAAGAAATTCTCGAATCTCAAATTGCCTCCCCCTAAAAATCCAATTGCTTCACAGACACACACACACACACACACACCCTTGGGACATGTGCTCCATGTTGGGAACCACAGGTATAAAGGAAATGCAGGCCGCCTCAGTTAATAAAAACAGGGAGTCCCTTCAATAATTTGCCACAGCTAGAAACCTGCACCATCAAGCGGAGACAATAGGTCCATGAGAAAGTTCAGAAATACCTGTTGTGTTAACTTTCCAAGGTCTTTTGTGGGGGTTGAGAAGGTTAGGGGTGTTGCCACCATAGAGACTGAGAACTGGGGCTGCCCAAAGTAAATCAGATGGAGGAGAAATAATGAGGAAAAGACAGGGAGGAAGGCAGTTCAGAAAACTGATTTTGACAGCTGTATAGCAAAAAGAGTTTAAGAATTCACAAATGCAAACGACAGCAGCATAATAAGGAGAAGGAGAGGGAGAAATTGTCACTTTCTTGACGATGGAAGTGATTTTGTCAAATAGTTCAGGTACAGAGCAGCTGGAAGGGCAGTGGAAGAAATGAGTTTTGACATGGACAAGGAAATGAAAAGTAGGAACCCAAGGCTCTACTGTACTCTCTGGAGCAGGGGTGCCCAAATTACAGCCCATGGGCTGAATCCAGCCCTGGATGCCAATTCATCCGGTCCACGTTGCCCTCGTTGCTCCCAGAAGCGGAAGTAAAATGCACCCACACAGGCACATTTTACTTCTGCTTCCAAGAGCGACAAGGGAGGCGTGGGCTGGATGAATTTGCATTGGGGGCCGAATCTGGCCCACAGGCCATAGTTTGGGCTCCTCTGGTTTAAGCAGAGAAAATGGCAGCCTAAAATCTATCTCATCCTGTTGCAAAACATATCTGCTGCAAAACAGATTGCAAGGCACATTTTTGTGGATTCACCGCACGGAATCAGCGATACTGTTCCTGACAGAATCGCTGGACTCGGTCACAGGCTTCCTAGAGCCCCGATCTCGAGGGAACAGAATTGGGGTGCGGAATTAATATAGCCATAGTTAGATTCATTCATAACCGTCTTGGTCAGCAGCTCGTACCATGGAGGGCAAAAGGCCATAAGGTGGTGACCTAAGATAAACATGTAATGTATATCTCACATCCGCAGACTCTCTGAGTCAGAGAGCAAACCATGATGTGGTTGATTAACTCAACCCCAGATGGACTCCAAGATAGGCAAACAATGGACTGCCATCCCCCAGGTTAATTAACTGATAAGCATGCTTCCTGGAACATCCTAGTTACACATTCTCCCCTTGTGCCAGATCATCATGTCTGTATGAACGCAATGGTTTGGGGCAAAGAATAAAATGCCAGCAGTCCAAGTGTGCTGCACTTGACTTCCACCTCAGCTCTGCCTCGTGTGCCTTTCTTCATCCAGTCACTCCGCACCCAGTGGGCCATATCTGGCCCACCATTACAACACATTTTACTTCTGCTTCTGGTGGGAGGAACTGTGTGACCAGCCCACTGAACCACATGACCGACCCACGGCCTGAAATGTTTGGGCACCCCTGTTCTGGAGGAATCATTCTGAGGTCTGCATCCCCCTCCCATACCCATGTTTAAAATCCTATAGATCCAAACCCCATCAGGTGGGAAAGTCAATTATTGCATGGCTTTGAAACAGCAGTTTTATCTGGAGTGGATCAAATATCCAGGGTCAGTAGACAACCAGAGGTAAGGGGGAAAAAATCAACTTTCAATCAGATCTCCCAAAATTCCCCAACTAGTAGTGGCCATGTGTGCTGAGGAATTCTGAGAACTGCTGGCCAAAATACTAGGTTTTCCAATAGGAGGTTAACATAATTATTAAATTAATACTGTAGTTGTAGCATTCCTTCAGAGCACAATATAACCAGTCCCTAAGTACCTTGCCAAACTACAGATATCAGAATTCATTACAACGGAGTCATGATACTTACAGCACTATCAAACTGAAGGGAAAAAAAAACCTGTTTAATGCATATATATGTGGTGTAATCCAGATGCAGCCAGATATATAATGCTATGGTATTTTTAGAGTGGCTCCTAGGGTTGCAGGCAGTCATAATCTTCGAAAATAACTTTTCAAAGCTTTGTTTTTGATCTTAACCCTCAACTTTGGTACCGCTTACAAGACACAGTTCTTGAAACGATTGCATCCACTTCTGTAGCTACTACCCAAAAGCCTGAGGCAGCAGACACTACTTCTAATGGACTTTGGAGAGCTCATTGCCATAGGGATGCTATTTCAGTCTGCACATGTGATTTTTTATTTATTTAAAAAAAGGCAACTGTATTCTCTGCAGGTATGCACAAATCATGATAGATGTCTTTCTCCAGACCCAAATCATCTTGACAGCCTATATGAAATGGAAAGTTTTTTTTTTAAAAGAACAGCAGCTGGGTCACCCCAAAAAATTCTCCCCAGCCCAAGTTAGAAATTTTAGATATCACATGTTGAAATTATATTTTTAATAGACTATACACGTGGCCAACCAGACAGATTTTCTAACAAGCATCTGGCAAAGTAATTAGATAGATCCACCATGGTTACAGTTGATACTTTTTTGCCTCCAGCTATGGTCTAAACAAAGGGGTGGCTACTCAGCTATTGTTGGACTAGAACTCACATAATACAGCTCTTTTCAGGAAGACTACATTGTGCTGATATAAACTATTCATGTCTGGCCAACACCAGAAATATCAGAACCACCATATGTGTACTAGGCTAGACATTGATACAAATCCACTCTTATATTTTTGTTTTATCATTCTAGGGTGACCAAATCTCACAGTACTAGCTGAAGCATCAGGGAATTGCTTCTTCTGGTCTACAAGACAGGCAGATCTCAGGATTTATTTATTTATTTATTATTATTATTATTATTATTATTATTATTATTATTTATTTGATTTATATTGCTGCCCAACTCAAAAGACTCCAGTCGGCGGTACACAGAGAACAAAATCAAACACAATTTAAAAACTTTAATACCTATTAAAAAACCATTAACACTCTTACAAAAAAAATTTACCCCAACCCCTACAGATTAAAAGAGAGTGTGTGTGTTCTTCTTAAATCATCCAGCAGGCAGGGCTCACTACGTTGCTGGTGCCCCACACCTGCTTTGCCAGCCAGGTTTTTAGGATAAGCAGCAATGGGGAGGAGAAGGAGGTGTGTTGTCTTTGGGTCTGTTAGCTGCATCAAGCACAAAGGAAGGACACAGTATTTTGTCTCTTCTCTCATCCGCTGCCGAGACCTGCATGGAATTCTCTATCATCCTTAATAATCAAAGAATTGGTTAAATACATCACTAGTAACTAGAGGAAGGGAGACATCAGTGGGGCCAAATCAAATCACAGCAAATGCTTCTTAGTTCTGCAATGTGTATAGAAGCATTTCTGCTTCGAAACCCTCTTCAATGCAGGATGGATTTTTTTTTACTTTCCAATAATCAAAGCATGGTTAATCTTCACCTTTTCTAATCTAGATCTTGCACAAGTCCTACAGAGAGCTGGACAAATTGGGTGAATTACAAACAAAGCTAGATAATTTTTAACCAGGAATTATATAAATATATTTATGAGATGGACACACACAAAAAAGATGTAATCAGTGCTAGATATATAGAGAATTGTGTCAGAAGCACACAAAGGTCCTTTCTGGGTTGAAAGGAATTTTGCTGGAGGAATTTTGCCCAGGGGATGCCCCAATAAGGCTCCTTTCATGTCTCTAAGATCTTTTACCACTGAAGTGGTTCCTATTTATTCACTTGCAAGTTCTTGTTTTCGAACTGCTAGGTTGGCAGGAGCTGGAGCAGAGACGGGCGTTCATTCTGTCATGCAGTACTCAGATCTTTACCTTGTTGGCTTCTACTTGGGCATAGCACTGGCACCTAGCTCTCTGCTTCTACCAGACACTGCTACTGCTACATCCACGCTACAATGTGGGGCGGAGGGAATACTCCCTGTGAATGGGTAAGATCAGGGTGTCTGGGTCCTTGGCAGAGGCTGATAGTTGCTGAAAGGAGGGAGTTGTGGTGGACTGCATCATACACAGCACTCTGTCACCACCAAAGCCTCTCAGTACCCCGGAACCCCCTGACATCCCCACCCAGAGCTGGACAATCAGGGAATTAATTTAAGCCACTTTTAATGTACCTACCAATTCTAGCTACCACATCTTGAACAAAACATTTTAATCTCTACCACTTGCAGTCCCCAAAAGCAACTTTTCCCAAGCTTTGTACAAGACTGTTGCACATTTCTCTGGTGGAACCAGCTAGTAACTCTGTGCCAGGGTACTAACTAGTGTATCTCCCAACATTGCAGATGGATCTGGCAAAATGGTGAAATTCATGTTTCTACAAAGTGAACTATAAAAGCAAAGGGGCATATAACTGTCACGGCCCAGCACTGGCGGAGCTCTACAGTTGGTTAGAGCTGCAGTGGGGAAGGGGAGATTCCTCTTACTTCAGGCCTTAGAGCAGAATCGTCATCACCAGTCTGGGGTTAGTAGCCAGTTGGGTCTTGTCAGGGTTACCAGGGTCTTCCAGGAAACGAGGTCAGGGTCAGTCAGAGGTCTAGAGTCCGGTACATCAAGTCAGAAAGTTAAGAGCATGGTGTCGGGTCCACAAGGTCAACATGTTGGTCCGACAAAGGGCCTGCCGGCATGCCCCTCTTTTAAGAGGAGTCAGACCCCACAGCTGAAGGTCTTTCAGGAGGTAGGCCCGGGCCATCCTCCTTCTCAGCTGAAGCTGGTGCCTCAGTGAATCCCTGTAACAAGCAGGCGTGCCAGCCTGCTCCTGAGTAGCCTGCCTGCTGGCATCTGGCATAGCTGTGAAACTCAGATCCTCCGGCCCGGCTTGGCCCTGCTGGGCAGGTTCCGGAGTGACAGCTGGCTGCGTAGCTGGTGCCATATCCATGTCCTCCGCCTCGGCCTCCTGATCTGAGCCAGCCATGGCCTGGGGGGTCTGGCATGGGGTCCTCCTCAGGCTCAGATTCCAAGTCGGAGCCGGCAGCAGGGCCAACAGAAAGTCCTCCTCCTACTCGCACCCAGGACCCCAGGTCACAACAATAATTCATCCGGCAAAGCTGAACTGAGTGTGTTCATGTATGTACATGCAGAAAAGAAGAGAGAGCACAACATACACAGCAATAACAAAGTCAGAATTTTCATGCATCCATAAATCACTTTCTAGGCTGTTTCCACTTACTCATTTTGGCCAAGACCTACCTGCAGATAACAAAGCCTAGGTCTGGCAGAGCGCCCAAGGACATGCTGTGAGTCAAGAGGACTATCTGCCAAAATAAATGTTATCTGTGCAGCAGTCTGGGTGTTATGCGTGGCTGGGGATGAGGGTGTTTCTCTTTACAAGGGAGACCAGTGGTTACAAGTGTGGTCCAGAACTCCTCCAGGGCTGATGTTCCAACACCGAAGCCCTGCTATGTTATTAACCCCTCCTGAGCTTGTTTCAAGTTTCCGAGGTTAGCTCACCATCCACCAACCTGCCACATTACAGCTCTCTTAGCAAAACCTTGTTTGCATCAACCACAGGACTAGTATGGAAATGACTAAATGGGGAGGGTGGGGAAAATGTCTGCACCCCTGTTGAATCCAGCGCATAAGAAGTATTCTGACCAGCAGGATAGGGTCAAACACAAGTGATTTATTATCAGTTCAGGAAATCAGACTGGGGAACATGTAAAAGGTGGCCAGCTTGTATACAGTGAGAATGGCAGTTACACAGGTGGATACATTTCGGAGGGCTTCCAGAGAAGCGGGAAAGTTTGTACTGACAAATCAGCTCTTTTCGACAGTAGTTTGAAATTGGTGCCTATTCCGGCGTGCTATTCCGCCGTAGACTTTACGGTGCTGATAGTGTATTTTAGAAATAACGCTTGGACACAAGAGCCCCCCCCCCTCCATGTTGCTATCTTGAGGATTACCTGGAATTTAATCTTGCAGAGACCAGTGGCCTACTGCAGAGCTTGTGGCTAGTGAAGATAAATTACTTGTCTAGAGAGGCTGGTGTTACATGAAAGGGCAAAAATGAATTCACTATTTATTACATTCAAGGAAAACCATTTTAGGATAGTACATAAAGAACCAGAATCTCAGAGTCACCAGTAGACAGATAAGCTCACTGTAGTAATGAGTATGTAGGCAAATCGGCTGGCAGGAGAAGAAAAGATCTCACACAAAGGAAAACAGATGTCGATGAGTGCCAACCTACATGGGGAGCCAGAAAACGCAAGAAAGGGGGGGGGGAACATATTCAGATCCTTTTCACTATCTCACTATGCTATTGAAAACTTCACTGCTTCCAGCAACTAGCTGTATGGGTTGGAAGCACTGACAGCCCCCATGAGGCAGAGTGATCTGGGCTACTCTTGGCTTTGCTATCACCCATTCTTGCCACCAGAATATCTATCTATCTATCTATCTATCTATCTATCTATCTATCTATCTATATCTATATCTATATCTATATCTATATCTATATCTATATCTATATCTATCTATCTATCTATAGATAGATAGGTATAGATATAGATATAGATATAGATATAGATATATAGATATATAGATATATAGATATAGATATATAGATATAGATAGATAGATAGATAGATAGATAGATAGATAGATAGATAGATAGATAGATAGATAGATATAGATAGATAGATAGATAGATATAGATAGATAATGGCAACAGGCCCGATCAGTTCCTGGAAAATAGACGGGGAAGAAGTAGAAGCAGTGACAGATTTTACTTTCTTAGGATCTAAGATCACTGCAGATGGAGATTGCAGCCATGAAATAAAGAGGCGGCTGATTCTAGGGAGACAAGCCATGAGAAACCTGGGGAACATAGTGAAAAGCAGAGACATCACCTTGAAAACAAAAATTAGAATAGTCAAAGCAATGGTATTCCCAGTGGTAATGTACGGATGTGAGAGCTGGACAATTAGGAAAGCTGAACGCAGAAGAATAGATGCCTTTGAAATGTGGTGTTGGAGGAGAGTTTTGAGGGTACCTTGGACAGCGAGGAGAACAAATAGGTCAATCTTAGAAGAAATCAACACTGACTGCTCATTGGAAGGTCAAATAGTAAAGATGAGGCTAAAGTACTTTGGGCATCAAATGAGAAGGGAGGATTCACTTGAGAAGGCCATGATGTTGGGAAAGGTGGAGGGCAAAAGAAGAAGGGGGAGGCCAAGGATGAGATGGATAGATGGTATTGTAGACACAATGGGCACAGAACTGGGAGGACTGAGGGGGATGGTGGAGGACAGGGGTGCCTGGAGAACGATGGTCCATAGGGTCGCAAAGGGTCGGAATCGACTGTGCGACTGAACAACAACAACAAATATACCTACCTACCTACCTACCTACCTATCTATCTCCTATCTTCCTACTCATGAAGACTCAAGGTAGCTTATAGTGATGGACATCAACAGGTTTACACCAGTTCACCAGAACCGGTAGCAGAAATTCTGGCTGGCCCAGCCCATCCAAGTTTTAAAATAAAGTAGTCCTAATTCAGGTGCAATGCAGGGCTTTTCCCCTGGCCACGCCCACCATACCACACCCACAGTGTGGTAGTAAAAAAATTGGGAGCCCACCACTGGTGTTAAATGTTAAAACCCATTTAATTAAAATAGATATTAAATGTAAAAACTAGTGGATGAAAACAGTTTTAAACTGTTTGAAAAACATGCATTAGGTCAGACTTTGAACTCCCAAAATGATGCCACTTTTTTGGCTTTGTCATTGCAAGGGTTGTTTTCTTTAAAAACCTAGAAATTTAATCAAATAATCAAGAGAAATTTAGTTTCTTGGAGTCTTGAACTATACAGGGGGCTTTAAAAAGAATTAAAATTAAAAACAGAGTTGTCCATCCCAAAATGTCACCAATTTCCTCATAAGAAAGTACAGTACTGTATTCAGAAGAGGGAAATATTGTTGTTGTACATGAGTCATCAATTACCAGAAAAATTAACAGTACTGTGACTTCATCTCTCCAAAAATTATTGTCTGGCATGTTAGCTAAGATTAGCATGGGTAAAAACAGAGAAAATAGGGTGTGAGCTGAAAATAAATGATGGCGTTATAAAGGCTCATTAGCAACTAGATATAACAATAAAAAATGATACTGTAGACACATTACATACCATATCAAGACAGACAGCATCCGTTATTAGTAATAAAAAAATTAAATAGTCATTCAATAGAAATATGGAAGCCATATTACCAGTAGAAGTATTTTTTATCATGGAAGTCTTCATTGCCATTTATACTGAATGATAAGGCTATGATAAATATGTTTGTTTCTGCTAATAGACCTTCACTTTATCTTTTACCCATTGCCTTTTCACCAAAAGTAGTAGATAATTTGCTATTGATAAGCATTTTGTTAGTGGCGTCAATTAAACCAAGGCCTTCTGGGTCACTAAGTAGAGCAAGTGACCTGCTCATTTTCCATCCTTCCCAGGTTGGTAAAATGAGTACCCAGCATGGTGGGGGGGAAATGCTAATTAACTTGTGGCCACCCAGAGAGTACACTAAGTGCTATGGGGCTGTAAAATAAGTGTGTTTGCTTTGCTTTGAGCTGTAGTTTGAATTTCTATGTTAGCAGCAGGTCAGATGCCTCTTTGAGTCCTTTCCAATCTGACAATTCTATAATAATAATAATAATAATAATAATAATAATAATAATAATAATAATAATAATAATAATAATAATAATAATAATAATAATAATAATAATAATAATAATAATGTGTCAGAAATTATTCTGGGTTGAAAGGATTTTTGCAGAAGAAACTCTGCTCAGGGAACATTCAAATGTGGCTCCTTTCAGGTCCCCAAGAGCTGGGACAGAGACAGATGCTCAATCTGTCATGGAGTTCTCAGGTCTTGAACTGCCAACTTGCCAGCCTTCCAGCTAACACACACACACACACACACACACACACACACACACACACACACACACACACACACACACACCACCACCACCACCACCGCCGCCGCCGCCGCCACCAGTAGAGGAGGGGGGAACCCTTGAGAGACTGCTTTGAATTTAGATGAGAATTGGTTTAGGTTGGCTATTAAAATGTAGAACTCGGAATCAAAGATATTGCAAATCCACTGTTTAATTGTGCTCTTTGTGGAGAGGTTTTAATATCTAGATCTATGGGGGTAAATCCGATTGTTTGAGATTTACCCAAACACTAGTGAAAACCTGTTTAATTCAAAAGGATGTACTAGACGTAGTGATGGCGAACCTTGGCACTCCATGTGTTCTTGAACTTCAATTACCACAATCCCTGATGAGCAAAAGTGCTGACTCAGGATTCTGGTAATTGAAGTCCAAGAACACCTGCAGGGCCAAGGTTCGCCATCACACTAGAATTAGTACCTGGATACAGAGTGTAACCTTCCTAGGTCAGGATGATCAAGAACCCACTGAGTCAGCAGTAGATCAGCTAAAGCTGTGCTAAATCTCCACCTCCACAAGCATAAGAGATATTAAAAGTTAAAACCCTAATCCTTAACCTGATTTAACTTTGTGCCAAGATTGTGTCTGTGACCGTGGCTATAGGAAGTGTCCTATATGTCCCTTATTGGTCCTTCTGCCAGTGGATGAGTCAGCAGGTTGAGATCACTCAATTGGAGATTAGATGATGGGAAAAAAGGTTGTGGCTAATCCTCAAACCTCAAACCACTGTAGGTACATCTTGGACAGGGCCCTAGCCTGGATTTTAGATGTGGGTGGGCGAATATTTTTTCAGGGTGGGCAACAATATCATATACAGTAAATCCCAACTTACATAAAATTCGACTTACATAATGATTTTATGCTAAAACCATGTCCCAATTTACACAATTTCCTATGGGTTTGCTTTGAGTTACATAAATGTTCTTTTTCCTATGGGTTTGCTTTGAGTTACGTAAAAATTCATTTCCCTATGGGTTTGCTTTGATTTTCATAAAAATTTCATTTTCTATATGGGTTTGCTTTGAGTTACGTAAAATAAAATTTATCCTATAGGTTTGTTTCGAGTTACAAAAGTAATCGCGGAGTTTTTTCGCAAGTAGGGTTTTACTATATATATGAGGGTGGGAAAACAGCTAACCCAGGGTGGGCAACGCCCACCCTGGCCACCCCCTGGCTATGAACCTGGACTATATGCTCAGTATTTCTTGGCAAACTGAAAACTTGAATTGGAAGACACGTTTGGAGAAAAAATCGTACAGATTTGCCAAAAAAAAAAAAAAAGTAAGGGGAATCCAATAGACAGTCTTCTCTGTTCAAAAGCAATTATCATATTGCCCTGGACAATTGAAAAGAACACACCTCATCAAAGCGTTTGAAATCCATGACAAATTCCCACTAGTGAATATTCTTTTCTGCTCATACTGCTCAGCAAATCTCCAGTGGAAGAAACATATTAAAACGCTATTAGTTCCACCTGCCATTATAATGCAATTGGCATAAATTTCAACAGTGAATTGCTTCAAGTTAAGAAGCTCACATAGGCATGTGCATGTACCAAGTATTGAGACTCAACACATGGTAGCAAATACCTACATTAACACTTCACTTACAGCATTTTGCTGCAGAGATTATGAAGCGATTGTGTTATGCCAATCTGGCCAGGTAATCCTGCTATGGTAGTAGAGTAGGCCAGTGATGGCAAATCTTGTTAGCTAGGTAAACAAAATGTATAGATTTTATTCAGAATCCAAAATTACAAGTTGATCATTCAGTTTAATAATTATGTGCATATTTTTATTTATTTATATGTTTTACATAAAAGGAAAATTTATAATGCAAGGTTAAAAGGTAAAGTTTGGTGGGTCAAATAAACACTCCTTAAGAGAAAGATTGCCGTAATTCTACATGAAAGTATTTGAATCTTGTTATTATTCCCTAATGAGGTGACAGAATACTAAAATTATGTTTATCCAAGTGTTCGTTTTACGTAAAATTTTGTATTTTACATAACAAAGAAATAATTACAATTCACCAGTATAACACAGATCCAAGATGAATATTGCTCTTTTCTAATGTCTTTATTTTCCTACTAGCTTCCACAAATAGCTTGAATATTGTTATTGGAGGAAACCCAACTGCTATATAATTACAGTTCCCATAATCTCCTGCCAGCATGTAATCCAAAAAGTACTTTTCACAGCTTCGATATTAAAAGTTTTAATCTTAATGTTGCAATATGCTTACATTTTATGAACAGAACTGTAGACTGCCCACCCCAAAGTTTCTCTGTTCCACATTCGGCACATTGATTCAGTTAGTCTCATTTTATTTTTAATATTTTTAATATATTTTTATTTTATTTTAAAATGTACCAAAAAAGGGAAAAAGAAAAAACATACAAATACTAAAGGAAAAAAAAACAAAAGTTTTTTAAAAATGAACATACTGTATAAATCCATCACTTCTTATCAACTACATTAAGTTTAACCAACTGTACAAATTTCATAAATTCTTACCCCACCTCCAAAATAACATATACAGTATTCATCTATAGGTTTAACTCCTTTAAATTTTCTCATAGTACTGTGTTCTATGAATTCTCCCCAAATATCGCAAAGTCACTTTTCTTATACCTTTTTCAATTTCAAGTCACACGTCAATTTATCATTAATTGCCATATTCCAAATCTCTTTATACCAATCTTCCAAACCTAAATGCCTATAGGTAAAGGCAAAGGTCACCTTTGCTCAAAAGCCAGTCGTATCTGACTCTAGAGTTCAGTGCTCATCTCTGTTTGTAGCCAAAGAGCGAGCATTGTCTGCATATGCATATGTTTCCATGGATATGTGACAGGTATGCCTAGACAGTGGAGTGCACAGAACACTGTTTACCTTCCCACCCAAGTGCTCCCTATTTATCTACATGTAATTTCTTGCTTTCTTGCTGCTAGGTTGGCAGGACCTGAGACAGGAGCTCACTCCATCGTGCAATACTCAGGTATCGAACTCCAACCTTCTAGCCTTCAAGTTCCTCGTCTTAACCATTTGAGCCACTGCAGTCCCTATACATTTTTCCAATTTCTGTTTATTAAAATTATTGCAGTCGTCATCATTATAATCTCATTTTAAATGGGATTAAATCTCATTTTAAATGGGAAAGTTGGAACAAGTTTAAACTAAGTTTTGTCCTTCTTCCAGTCTGCCTCCTGATGCTGCCTGTTAGAAGTCAAAATTTTAGTACAAATTAGTTCAGCAGCATTAAGAAAAAAGGCGTACAGTAGCTGGAGCCAAAGATTTTTGACAAGTTTAACAACTTCTCAACCTCTTCCCCAAAATCTATGAGATCCATTCCCTTGATAAAATCTGAACCCAGGAGGAAAATTCATAATTACAGACATTTTCAACAAAGACTGTCGACACATGAAACATTTGGAAGCTCCCATTCCTCCCATTCCTGCTCCCATTCCTTCAAGCGTACAAGTTTTATGTCTACTTGCCCCCCTTGTTCAGCATTATCAAGAAAAAAATCATTCTGATCATGAGTTCAAGTTTGTTGTTACGGTATGACTGGAGGAATACAACAGGGCGGATTTGGATAAGTTACTTTTAAAGAAATAGTCATATTACATTCACCGTTTTCAGACGTTAGCCCCTAATGGTCATAATCAGGAGATTGAGTACAAATGCTTTTTGTAAGGGACATGTTTCATAGATGATTGCAGTTTCTGGAGGGAAAGGAGAGAGAGCGAAGGTTGTCAGATCTCTAGTTCTTGAGGGTTGGATTAAGACCTACTCATGAGTAACGTTGATTACGGAACAGGTGAGAACATTTTGTAATTAGTAATTGTATTTTTAGACAGCAATACAATGAATTGGTAATGTCTTATGACACTAAAAGAGTTAGCGATAGAGGCCGGCAGGATGCAATAGTAAGGTAAGCTCCAAAACTTGAAGGACACTGAATATCGGGTGAACATTGTTACTGTGTTGAATCTTTAATGTTTATATGGTTAATAAGTATTGTGCATATTATATTTTACACAGAAAATACATTTTCCTGAAGAAGAAATTCCCGAAAAATCTTTTTACTGGATAGATTTTGAAAGTAGAAAGTATTACATGAAGTGGATTTAAAGGAATTGGATTATAAAGATCAAATGAATTGCATTATTGAAAATTAGATTATAGCAGGAATGGATGATATATTTTGGAGTTTATACAACTGAATTGAAGATTCATTGTTTATTTCAACAAATAGTGGTTTTGAAGAATTTACTTTGACTGTGCTGTTAACAAGACATTTCTTAATTTTACAGCACGTTTTTGAGAAACATGATTTATTGACAAGAAAAATTTAAAAGAATAAACAATTAAATAGACATTCATTTACTATATAAGTATTGATTACTTTTATATGAGCCTCAAGCGGTTCTTTGGACTTTGGATTAATTATCAAAACGCCATTAAGTCTTTGCAGCAAAAGCACGCCCTTTCTCTAAGGCGTTTAATTCATATCATTGTCAATGAAAGCTGATTGGCTCTAACACAGGTTTCCCGCATTTCATTTACCCGGGCAAATGTATCTCTGTAACTGCCGTTCTGTCTGTATATAAGTAGCCACCTCATCCCTTATTTCCCAGTCCAAACTGAGCTGTAAATAAATCACTGTTGGTTACCCCCGAACTTGCTAACGCGTTGCTTATTGTTATCAGATTCACATCTGCAGCCAAGTTTCTAGCTTCTGTGCTTCATCAAGTATTTGGCATTCCCTCTTAGGCTTATTTTTAATACAAGGGCTAGATCTTTAATTTTAAAAATAAAAGTTGAGGTTGACAGGGAACTGAATTCTCTATTGTTTCTGTATTCTGGTGGTTTTGCAATATATTTTCCCCACTGAACATGACTCTACAGCAGTTATCTACAGAGGAGACAATTACAAGGGCTATAATAATTCTTTCAAATTACAGAATTCTGGGAGGTGAGGCAAAAACTTTTTTAAAAATTAACAGCCATACATATAACATTATGAGTGAAGAAGAAGAATGCAGCAAGAATTTTGGCATGACCATAAATAAACGTCTGAACTGTCATAGCACTATAACTATAAGGAGGGAGCTGAGAACCATTTTTGGGTATAAACAGTCCTACGAACTTTATGGGACAAACCAAGAGGAAAATATGGGCTGACACATGTGTGCACACAGAAAAGAATACAGCAATCCAGGAGTCAGTGCAAAATAAATGGCCCCTGATGGGTGGTTTCAAATAACCCGCAATTTTGTGCCTCAGCTGTGTGTCATGTATTCCCCAGACTTTAACTTGATTTCAAATTGGGCAAATCCAACACTAATGTAATACTTTTTGCTAGTCAACATTCTAAAGAGGTAAAAGAAAAATGGACTTTGAAATATCATTGTAAGAGATGTCATGGAATTTGAATGCCTTAGTCATGTAAATAGGTTACAAGAGTGTGTTAGTGTGATTTAGTTAATCACTTGGTTTAGGTTGCATAGAGACAAACCTGCTTTGACTTACATTGTGTTGAGAAATCTTCATTAAGATGCATTATGTCAGCTAGACAAGTGCCTCTAGCGGCACTTTAATTATTAAAGGGAGAATTTACCCACACAAGTTCACACACTTTGAACTCTAGCGTCATCCACCCAAAGTCGGGAGTAAAAGGTGTCCTTGAATCTTTAGATGCTTGACATTGTTAAGGTGGGGGCAAGTGATAGTTTAGTGTATAAAAGTGACCCCTAGATAGCCCAGAAAGCAGCTGGGGAGTCGGGGACAGACAGGAGATGTAGTTTCAAATTCCTGAAGATGCAGCACTGCAGAGAAACAAAATTTTGAAGGCAGATGCAGCCACTTAGCAATTATCAGCAGTGATACTCTAGTGTAAATTAGCATATTTTTATATGTGTTAACATATTCCTTCACAAAGCAATGTATACATTGTATGCATAAACAGAGCCATCTTGGAATTATTTGAAAACCTCTAGTTAAGCTAGCTTTCTGAGAAACACACCCAAAAGGGTCTTATCTGAAATAAGCAGCCATGTTTACCACTGAACATGTTAGAATGTACGTCACTGTATATGTAAGTTAGAATGTATGTGACAGACATGGAGATCAAGATAAAGTGTGAAATGCCTAACATCCTGGGAGACCATCTGGACTGAAGACACATGTGCGAGGCTTCATGAAAAGTATAAAATGCTGGCTATATCTTTAATGGGGGTCCTTGGATCTGATGGATCCAAGACCATGCATATATGCATTATTATGATGTACCATGATCATGTGTAATTGTATTTTGTTGTACTTTGACAGAAAAACTTAGATAAAATTCTCTTTTGCATTTCAAACCTCTCTGGCTAAGTTATTTACAGAAAATGTTCAGTTTCTAGCCAGGAGAGGCGAGACTTAGAAAATAATCACGTTGTTATTTTCTTAATTCAAGTATTAGGGGACACTGCGTACGTAGGAATAGGTTAGCCTGATAGAGCAACTTACAGTAATACCTCATACAAAGTCTGCTTCGTACAACATCGAATTCATACAACATCACCTAATTCCTTGAAAAAAGTTGCCTCATACAAAGTCGCTGTGACTTTGTATGAGGCATTGGGTTTTTTCCAGGTTGCATTGTGCCTAGGCCATATAAAAGACAGAACGCATGCATGCATTGCTCTTGTGGGTTTTGCACGAGACGAAGAGTATTTAGAAGTGGTTTTGAGCGCGATTTTGGATTTTTTTGAATTTTTTTCATCAGAATTTTTAGCAGCATTCCTGGGATTTTTGCAGCATTCTTCAGATTCTTGGACAATCAGGGTTGTTTGACATGTTTTTGTAATGTATTTAGCGTTTAGACAATGATTTCTTAAAGTTCTGTCAGTTTCCTGTCTGTTTCCTTGACTTTGCTCTGAAGTCTGTGCTGTTATAGTACAATGTATCTCTATGGAAATGACGTTGTACGAGGCATCACGGCAAGGATTTGGACATTGTATGAGGTATTGCGGCTAGGATTTTGCATGCCTCATACAAAGTCCAAATCCGTATAAAGTCCAAACTTGTGAAACCAAGTTTGGATGTTGTATGAGGTATCTGTATTAGCTTTTTAGCAAGGATTAGAACCCTGGAATGGGATATTTTATTTTGGATTTTCTGGAATAGATTTTTCAACCTAGCTATTGCTATGCTTAGCTTACTGAAGCAACATTTTGATTTATGGACATTGCTATTCCTTTTAACAAATAAACGCTAAGACCGCCCAGGTCTTATTTCCAATTAATTTTGAAAGTGTCGTGTCCAGTTTGGTGTGATCCTGGAACAACGTGAATTTTGGCATATTTTGTTTCCTGCTTACATGAATTTAAAACTTACACGGTACTACGCAAACCTTCCATGGCTCATCATTTTGGATCATGACCCAAGGAAAGTGAGCTGGTTCATGTGTAGCGCACACGTTACGGGGCTGGAGGACTGGAAGCTGTGGAAGTCAAAATAGCCCTCAGCCTGAGGGAAAAAAAGAGAGTTTCAGCAGGTGTTTGATGCTGTCTCTGGTTGGCGACAAGAGAAAGTAAATAGTTTGCTTTTACAGCTACAGTAAAAAATGTTTTTTTTAAAAACCTGGTTGTATAATTGTACTGCAACCTTCCAGACGTACAAATCATGCATTGTTTTTAGTTCATTTCTCTCTTTTTGGAAAAAAAGGATTATTTTAATCTCATTATTCTTAAACCCGTCATATGATTTTGGGAAGACGGAAGGGTGAGTCAGGGTAATTGGGTATTTTAGTTTTTTCTATTGTCAATTACTTTTATACACACAATTATTCCCCATTCCACCCCCTGCTCTCTGCTAGTCCAATACTAGGCACAACCTGAAAACAGCACTAAAATCTTTTCACACCAAAACCACTCAGAATGACTGCAAAGAACTTGAGGGTGTTTTTTTTTTAAAAAAATCTACTTTTTCTTTCTTATGCTTCTACACCTAGGGATTATGGTTTCAATGTGTGGCTGCACCGGCTGCTCATAGATGCATGTGTGGCAAACGTTTTGTTTTACCACCTCTTTCTTTTTTTACACTGTTAGGGTGACTAAAATGCAAACTGCTGACCTCAGTTCAGTGCCTGGGCTTTAAGCAGCTTCTTATCACCAATAACAACTTAGAGGCTGGATGGGGACCCTGTTACAGATCATGTTTGTACCACTGTTCTTGCAATTTCTTGCTTTCAAACTGCTAAGTTGGCAGGAGATGGGACAGATGACGAGTGCTCAGTCCGTCATGCAGTTCCCGGGTCTCAAACTGCTAACTTGCCAGCCTTCCAGCTAACAAGGCGAGCTTCTTAACCACTAAGTCACCACAGCCCCTTTATTTATTCATTTAAAAAAACATGTCATGTGGGCTCTATGGATAGCGTCTTTTAAAAAAGAGAAAGAAAATAAGTCTACCAGAGGCTTTTACAATTATTTTGTTCCCAAAGATGTCATATCATATTATGGTTTAGTTGCCCACTTAGATGTTGATGGGTTTTCCCTGCACTTCCCAAATTGTGCTACGGAATTTACTTGTAGCTGTGAAAGAAGCCCTGATTAGCAGAAGTACAGACTTGGGACTTCTGGGAATTGATGTCCAAGACCATCTGGTTGACCCAAGGTTGAGAAAATCTGCAGTAAACTGCAAACGGAGTAGTCTCAAAATGAAAGAGTGGACTCGCCAAATCCCCACTGATTTTGTGGTTACATGAATCACAACGTACTACACTGCAGAACAGGGTTGCATCCACTGTACACATAAATGGACATGCAGGTCACCAATGTTTGTGCTTTAATTGTGAAATTTTATTTTTAGCATTTTGGAGACAAGGAGACAGGCCATTTCCCCCTTCCCCAACACTCCCAGCTATTTTTAACACAGCGTCCAGCCTAAAGAAAAGTCTTCCAAAAACTGCTGAACATTTTAATACATTTTGGATGCTTCTCAGCATATCATCCTCCTGTGTTTGGCCCTTTTTTAAAAAAACCTAATGGGCCATTTAGTATCATTATTTATTTATTTATCACTTCACTTCTCTCCCAGCTAAAAAGGGGGGGGGAGGTTTCCTGTATTGTTACCAATATCAATTCACTTTAAAGCATCATTATTTTTTTCCTGGCCCGTTAAAAACTGCAGTGCCATGAAATGTCTCCACAAAAATCCATTTGTCTTCTACTTCACAACATGAAGGTCCGACATCTGTCTGGCTTAAATCCTTTTTGATGCAGTCCTCCTCGCCCCCCCCCCCCCCCCATGAGTATAGCTTGCTAAAACTCCTCTCAGCTTCTGGCAGCCACAAAGTACCCAGATGGTGTGAAAATTTACTGTCCACATCATCTAAAGCCAGGACACAGCTCCCAAACACTGAGATGATGATGATGATGATGATGATGATGATGATGATGATGATGATGATGATGATGATGATGATAATAATAATAATAATAATAATAATAATAATAATAACAATAACAATAACAATAATAATAATAATAATAATAATAATAATAATAATAATAATAATAATAATAATAATAATAATAATAATAATAATAATAATAATAATAGAGGTATGTGCCTTCAGCAACCCAAAAAGATAAGACTACTGTTTTTTGAAAAGCTTTGAAAGGCAACCTTTCATCCACCTCCACAACAAGAACAAATCATTCAGCTCCCACCTTCATGACACCGAAATTAATGGGATTAAAACCAGACTATGGTAAATGTAGACTTGGATCCAGCAAGACAAATGAACCAGCTTGTTTTTCAAAACCACTCCTTGCTTCAATGGATTAACAGTGTTAATTTAACACAATGGCATAAAAGTCTGCAGGGTGTGTGTGTGTGATACATCCCTGCATTTTCAAAAATCACTACAATAGACCCTCGCATAACGGCGTTACTTGGTTCCCCAAGTAGTGTTGCTAAGCCAATTTTGTTGTTATGCGGGTTTCTATGGAGTTTCCCGCATAACGACATTTTGTCGGGATAATGATGGTTATTTTAGCGTTGTTGTCCGGATGACAACGCTAAAAATGTTATGCAGGGGAACATGTGGTGCATAACGACGCGTTGTTAAGCAAAAATGATGCTGTCCGAACGCGTTGTTATGTGAGGGTTGACTGTACATGAACAGGTTGCTCTTCTTCTTAGCGAACAAATGAAACGTCCTGGGTATCAAAACCAGGACAACCCATTCCAGCCTTGCTTCTGCAATGATCTCTCTCCTGATGTTTCAGTCCCACATCTGCAGAACGGTGGCAAAACAAGGGGTCACACAGGATAGCTGCATAGGTGATTTTACCAATGGGTAGGACATGCTATACTTTTCACCGATCTCCCAGCTCCCAAGCAACCCGCGAGGTACTAGGTAAAGGTAAAAGTCGCCCTTGCTCAAAAGCAAGTCTTATCCAACACTAGGGTTTGGTGCTCATTTCCATTTGCAGCCGAAGAATCACTGCTGCCTGCATCTGCAGATGTTTCCGTGGACATGTGGCAGACATGACTAGGTACCGGAGTACATGGAACACTGTTTACCTTTCCACTGAAGTAGCATCTGTTTATCTATTTGCAATTTCTTGCTTTCAAACTGCGAGGTTGGCAGGAGCTCACTATATTGTGCAGTTCTCAGGTCTCAAACTGCTGACCTGACAACCTTCCAGCCGGCAAGTTCAGGATCTTAACCACTGAGCCATCCTGTCTATTGAGCACTAGTTAAGTCTAGAGCACTGTGTCCAATTTTGGGCACCACATTTTAAGAAAGATGCAAACAAACTAGAGCAGGTACAAGGAAGGGCAACAAGGATGATCAGAGGACTGGAAGCCCTTTGGGGAAAGACTGAAGGAACTGGGTACGTTCAGCCTTGAGAATAGGAGCCTGAGAGGGGATATGATAGCATTCGTCAAATGCAGTACCTGAAAAATGGTCATAAAAAGGAGAATCAGGATCTGTTCTTGATCATCCTAGAGAGCAGGAAGCATAATAATAGGTGGAATCTATAGGAAGCTAGATAAAGGATGAATATCAGGAAAAACCTCTTAATTGTTAGAGCAGTACGACAATGAAACCAACTGCCTCAAGAGGTGGTGGGCACTCCAACAAGGAAGCCCTTTTGAAGCCCCTGCTTGAAAGCCAGTCATATCCGACTCTAGGGTTCAATGCTCATCTCTATTTATAACCAAAGAGCCAGCTCTGTCTGCATCTGCAGATGTTTCTGAGGACATGCGGCAGGCATGACTAGACACCGGAGCGCATAGAATGCTGTTTACCTTCCCATTGAAGTAGTCCCTATTTATCTCCTTGCAGTTTCTTACTTTTGAACTGTTAGGTTGGCAGGAGCTGGGACAGAGATGGCAGCTCACTCAGCCATGCAGTCAGGATCAAACTCACAACCTTTTTGATGCAGTACAGCAGTTTAATCACTGTGCCACCAGGGCTCAATACCAAATTTCATAATGCAACATTGCCCGCACCCACCCATTGGCTGCTCATTCCCCAAGTATTGGTCCCCTCAAGGACCAGTACTCTAAAACCCTAGCAGTCCCTTTATCAGGGACTGCTAAATACTGAAGAGACCATCTGCTCAGTGAGAGACCACAGCCCCATCTGTCAGCAATTTCCCGTTTTAATTGCTGAATTAGAAGAGCTTTTAAAAAACAACTAAGCAAGATGCCTACATAACATCTTGTCTCACTGCCAGATAAAATGCAGTCACACCTCTGTGCATGGGAAGGTGTGTATGGGTCTTCTTCTTCTAACCTATACAAGAAAATTTATGCTTCAAAGGAAAAGAGTATCACAATAGAAGGAACACAACTGGCCACTCTGCAAATTTGTGTTAATCCACTGAAGCAAAGACAAGAAACACTTGTGCAGCCCCATAAAGCTGCAAATACTGTATTGTACTTCTAAACAGCAAGAGCTACTGTAGACTATATCCCACTTCAGGCACCTGAGGCATTGTCCAATTTTCAAGAATCCTACTGGGAAAAACATCAACTATATTGGCAATTACTCAATGGTGCTTTCTTCTTTCCTTGCCATCTCTTCTGCACAAGAATCCAAATTTGACCCAACCATGGAAGCTAAGAAATGCATAAGCTGGCAGTACAAGTAACCTGGGCAGAAATGACAGGATTCTACTTCTGTATGTAGCCATACACACAGAAAGAGAGATAACATATAATTTGTAAATAGCAAAATCAAAGAGGAATTACATGTGGAAGATGCTGATGGTGGCTCTGTTCCAACATTATTCAATAAATGATCTCAAAACTATTTGAAACTTTACATTGACAGGAACCTTACAGTCATCACTTCTCCAAGTGGAGGGAAGTAAAGAGTGGGGTCCCCCAAGGTTCAGTACTGGGACCCCTGCTTTTCAACCTCTTCATAAATGATCTAGAGGTAGGAGTAAAAAGCAAGGTAGCCAAATTTGCTGATGACACTAAATTATACAGGGTAGTGAAAACTGTGAGAGATTGTGAGGAGCTCCAGAGGGATCTCTCGACACTGGGGGAGTGGGCAAAACAGTGGCAAATGAGCTTCAATATTAGTAAGTGCAGAGTGATGCATTGTTGTTGTTGTTCAGTCGCACAGTCGGTTCCAACCCTTTGCGACCCTATGGACCATTGTTCTCCAGGCACCTCTGTCCTCCACCATCCCCCTCAGCACTCCCAGTTCTGTGCCCATTGTGTCTACAATACCATCTAGCCATCTCATCTTTGGCCTCCCCCTTCTTCTTTTGCCCTCCACCTTTCCCAACATCAGGGCCTTCTCAAGTGAATCCTCCCTTCTCATTTGATGTCCAAAATACTTTAGCTTCGTCTTTACTATTAGCCCTTCCAATGAGCAGTCAGTGTTGATTTCTTCTAAGATTGACCTATTTGTTCTCCTCGCTGTCCAGGGTACTCTCAAAACTCTCCTCCAACACCACATTTCAAAGGCATCTATTCTTCTGCGTTCAGCTTTCCTAATTGTCCAGCTCTCACATCCGTACATTACCACTGGGAATACCATTGCTTTGACTATTCTAATTTTTGTTTGCAATGTGATGTCTCTGCTTTTCACTATGTTCCCCAGGTTTCTCATGGCTTGTCTCCCAAGAATCAGTCGCCTTTTTATTTCATGGCTGCAATCCCCATCTGCCGTGATCTTTGATCCCAGGAAAGTAAAATCTGTCACTGCTTCTACTTCTTCCCCATCTATTTTCCAGGAACTGATTGGGCCTGTTGCCATTACCTTGGTTTTCTTGATATTGAGTCTCAAACCAGCTTTTGCACTCTCCTCCTTCAGCCCAATCAAGAGGTTCTTTAGGTCTTCCTCACTTTCTGCCATTAGGGTGGTATCGTCTGCATATCTCAGATTGTTTATGTTTCTCCCAGCAATTTTAATCCCATATTGTGATTCCTCCATCCCTGCATTTCGCATTATGTGCTCTGTGTATAGATTGAATAAGCAGGGTGATAAAATGCAGCCTTGTCTTACTCCTTTTCCTATTCCAAACCACTCTGTCATTCCATGTTCTGTCCTAACTGTTGCTTCTTGGTTCATGTACAGATTTCTCAGGAGGCATATGATGTGCTCTGGTATTCCCATCTCTTTAATTACTTGCCACATCTTGTTGTGGTCCACACAGTCAAATGCCTTAGTGTAATCAATGAAACAAAAGTAAACTTGTTTCTGGTATTCCTTTGTTTTCTCCATGATCCAACGTATGTTGGCAATGTGGTCTCTAGTCCCCCTGCCTCTTCTGAAACCGGCCTGCACCTCTGGTAGTTCTCTCTCCACATGTTGCTGAAGTCTGTCCTGTATTATCTTGAGCATCACCTTGCTGGCGTGTGGGATGAGTGCAATTGTTCGGTAATTTGAGCATTCTTTGGCGTTGCCCTTTTTTGGGATTGGGACGTATACTGATCTTTTCCAATCCTGTGGCCACTGTTTTGTTTTCCAGATTTGCTGGCATATTGAGTGCAGTAATTTGACGCCATCATCTTTTAGCGCTTTGAAAAATTCGACTGGGATACCATCATCTCCACTAGCTTTGTTGTTTGCAGTGCTCTTTAGGGCCTTTATAACTTCGCTCTCCAGGATGTCTGGCTCGAGTTCAGTTTTTTCATCATTGTGGTTATCAGGAGTGTTGAGGTCCTTTTTGTAGAGTTCCTCTGTGTACTCTTTCCATCTTTTCTTTATCTCTTCTGCATCAGCTAGCTCTTTTCCGTCTTTGTCCCTTATCATGGTCATTTTTGCTTTAAATGTTCCCTTTATTTCCCCGATTTTTCTGAAGAGATCTCTAGTCCTGCCTCTTTTGTTGTTTTCCTCCATTTCTTTGCACTGTTCTTTTAGGTAGTTTTCCTTATCTCTCCTTGCTTTTCTTTGAAATTCTGTGTTCAGAAGGTTGTATTTTTTCCTTTCTCTTTTGACTTTTGCCTTCCTTCTTTCCTCTGCTATTTTAAGAGCCTCATCAGACAACCATTTTGCTTTCTTACGCTTCTTTTCTTTTGGTATGGTTTTCTTTGCTGCTTCCTGCATGATGTCCTTTATCTCTGTCCATAATTCTTCTGGCACTCTGTCTATTGCGTCCAGGCCATTATATCTGTTCATCACCTCCACCGTGTATTCTTTAGGGATGCTGTCTAGGTGATATCTGTCTGGTCTTCTTGTTTTCCCTATTTTCTTTAGTCTTAACCTGAATTTTGCGATCAGTAGGTTGTGATCTGATCCACAGTCTGCTCCAGGTCTTGTTTTTGCTGATTGTATGGAGGTTCTCCATCTTTGGCTGCAGAGTATGTAGTCAATTTGGTTTCGGTGTTGGCCATCTGGTGATGTCCATGTGTAAAGTCGCCTCTTGTGTTGCTGGAAGAGAGTGTTTGCTATGACCAGTGCGTTCTCTTGGCAGAACTCTATCAATCTTTGCCCTGCTTCATTCTGTGTTCCAAGACCGAATTTGCCTGTTATTCCATTTACTTTTTGATTTCCTACTTTGGCATTCCAGTCTCCTAATATAATTTGGACATCATTTCTTGGTGTCTGTTCTATGAGGTGTTCTAGGTCCTCATAGAACTGGTCCACTGTGGCTTCATCTGCACTAGTGGTTGGTGCATAGACTTGGATTACGGTGGTATTGAAAGGTTTGCCTTGAATTCTGACTGACATCATTCTGTCATTTTTGAGGTTATATCCCATTACTGCTTTTCTTACTCTCTTATTGACAATTATGGCAACTCCATGCCTTCTAAGGTTTTCTTGTCCACAATAGTAGATATGATGGTTTCCAGAGCTGAATTCACCCATCCCTGTCCATTTTAGCTCACTGATGCCCAAGATGTCAATGCTTATTCTTTCCATCTCATTTTTTACCACTTCCAGTTTACCTTGGTTCATTGATCTCACATTCCATGTCCCTATGCAGTATTGCTCCTTACAACATTGCATTTCCCCTCCCCCTTTCCTGTCCCTCCCCTTCCTCCACTCTGTGGTGTTAAGCATCCTGTATCACCTAGCCTGCCCTTTTGTTTTGCCTTTTGTTTTGGTCCATAGGGTTCTCTTGGCAAGATTTATGGCGTGGTTGCCGGTGTCTGCGCCATTTTTCTCTCCTCATACATTTTATCACAGTTTTTAAAAGTTTAAAAACATTTAAGACAACATATTATCATGCATATTATCACACTTTAAAGCACAGTCTCTATGTCAGTTGCTATATTAAGTCATTTTAAAGTCTTTATGTGAGTTACTATATTAAGTCATCAACATTTCTGCATATTTAACTACTTATCCTTTGTATGGGGCTCTGAGTCTCACCCCCTGGTTTAACTCCTTTGCCTTCTTCCCTTCTGCCAATTGGACCTCTCCTTCGGCGCTTGGTTGTTTTCAGGGCTTGGAAAAGGCTCTCGTCGGGGCGACTGGCTGGCCTCTCCCCGCCCGGCTGGTCTTTCTCCTCCCTTGCCGGCCCGGCTGGAGATGGTGGGGACCGGCTTAGGAGGGCTCGCGTTGGGGCGGCTGGCTGGCCTCTCCCCGCCCGGCTGGTCTTCCTCCTCCCTCACCGGCCCGGCTGGAGATGATGGGGACCGGCTCGGTTCCACAAGTTTGGACTTTATATGGATTTGGACTTTGTATGAGGCATGCAAAGCCCTTGCCACGATGCCTCATACAATGTCCAAATCCTTGCTGTGATGCCTCATACAACGTCGTTGTATGAGGCATCACAGCATGTTGATGCATGTTGGGGCAAAAAACCCCAATTACATTTAAAAACTGATGGGGTCTGAACTCTCTGCGGCAAACCAGGAAAGGGACCTTGGTGTCCTGGTGGACAGCTCAATGAAGGTGTCAACCCAGTGTGCCTCAGCAGTGAAAAAAGCAAACTCAATGCTAGGGACCATTAGGAAGGGTATAGAAAATAAGTCAGCAAGTGTCATTTTGCCTCTTTATAAATCTATGGTGAGGCCCCATCTGGAATACTGTGTACAGTTCTGGTCTCCATACCTCCAGAAGGATATTATGGAGCTGGAAAAAGTGCAGAGGAGGGCAACCAGAATGATTAGGGGACTGGAACACCTTCCTTACCATCTGAGGCTGCAACGGTTGGGCCTTTTCGCTCTTGAACGACGGCGTCTAAGAGGTGACCTGATTGAAGTTTATAAAATCATGCACGGTGTGGACAAAGTAGATAAGGAAAAACTGTTTTCCCTATCGCATAACACTAGAACTAGGGGACACTCCATGAAACTTTTGGGGACTAGTTCTCAAACAAATAAGAGAAAGTACTTTTCTCACCCAGAGGATTACTGGTCTATGGAACTCCCTGCCAGAAGAAGTGGTGACAGCTGTCAGTCTTGACAGCTTTAAGAAAGGATTAGACAAGTTCATGGAGGACAAGGCTATCAATGGCTATAATTATGGCTACCTAAGGACAACCTCCGGGTTGGAGAGATAGGCAGGATATCTCTCAATGCCATTTCCAGGGAATCCTAAGCAGGTGAAGGCATCTCCTTGGGAATACCCTGAAGGAAATGGTGAGCCACTGTGTGAGACAGAATGCTGGACTGGATGGGCTGTGGCCTGTTCCAGCAAGGCTGTTCTTATGTTCTTATCAAGTTTAGTGTCTCAACTACTAAGCCACCTAGAAATCCATGAATCTGCCTTATGCTGAACCATAATTTTTAAAGTCCATATAACTGAACCTTGCCAAGTCTGGTTTACAACCGTCTCCACCTAGGATTACTGGGAATGATAGTTTCTCAACCAACCTATGGCCCCACTATAAACACAGCATTTGGACCGGGCTAATATCTAAGGGAGGCTGACCCTGCTTAGTTTGCAAAATTAAACAAGAATATCTTGCGGGAAGAGGAGGGTGAGACCTGTTCTTGAAAGACCAGCATTTTCAAATTGTTTGCTTTCTTTGCTAACTTCCCTGCATGTGACAGATAAGCTCTTTAGCTTATCAAGATTTGCTGTTTACTAATTTAGAGAAGTAGCTGAGTGGAGTTATCCCGTTATACAAACACACCCATGTGCACATGCGTGCCTACACACTCACTCCCAATGAACGTACCTATTTGCTCGCTGCATGCACTCACTGTGATTGTGTGCTGATGGTGTTCTACTTTGGAGAAGAAATGCCAGAATAGCAAAACCTGCATCAACAAGCTGTCACACCCTCTGTTGTTCTCCATAACCCTAGACATATCAGGGCTGGCTTGAAGGACAGAGGAACACTCTGTGCTTAAATTATACATGCAACAATAATCTTAGAACTGCAAAGCTGGAATGGATTTTGTAGCTCAAGTCCAGCCCTGGTCAAGGAGGCACAGTGGGGAATCGAACTCCTAACTTCTGCTTCCATAGCCAGATAGCTAAACCCCTGAGCTATCATGCTTCCCACCCAGGAACTAACTGTCAAGCAGTGATCGTTTCAACAGGATGTTACAGCCTGTTGCTATAATTATATTGAGTAAGATGAGAACAACATTGGCATCAAGGCACAGCTATGTTCATACCTTAACATTGGCAAGCACTACCGAGAAGGAACAGAAACTACAGCCTAGTCTCTCCCTTGCCTGGTGGGTGTGAGTGAAAAGTGGGTGGCCAGGAGGGGGGTTGTAAAAAGCCTGGAATACCCAAGTAAGCGAACAGCATCCCATTGTTAACTGCCCCCCACTATCCCACAATACAAAATTGGCATTGATTAGAACACTGCTTTTGGCATAAACTGCCAAAGATCACTGCAGATGGGGATTGTAGCCATGAAATAAAAAGGCGACTGATTCTTGGGAGACAAGCAATGAGAAACCTGGGGAACATAGTGAAAAGCAGAGACATCACATTGAAAACAAAAATTAGAATAGTCAAAGCAATGGTTTTCCCAGTAGTAATGTATGGATGTGAGAGCTGGACAATTAGGAAGGCTGAACGCAGAAGAATAGATGCCTTTGAAATGTGGTGTTGGAGGAGGGTTTTGAGAGTGCCCTGGACAGCGAGGAGAACAAATAGGTCAATCTTAGAAGAAATTAACCCGGATTGCTCACTGGAAGGTCAAATAGTAAAGATGAAGCTAAAATACTTTGGACATCAAATGAGAAGGGAAGATTCACTTGAGAAGGCACTGATGTTGGGAAAGTTGGAAGGCAAAAGAAGAAGGGGGAGGCCAAGGATGAGATGGCTAGATGGCATTGTGGACACAATGGGCACAGAGCTGGGAAGGCTGAGGGGGATGGTGGAGGATAGAGGCGCCTGGAGAGCAATGGTCCATAGGGTCGCAAAGGGTCGGAACCGACTGTGCGACTGAACAACAACAAAGGAAACACAGACCGAAGGGAGAACTAGAGTCTTGTAGGTGAAAATGAGCTAGAAGCATGAACTAGAGAGCACACACACCCTCACACCCCCATACAAAGATGAACCTCTGAGAGAGAGAGAGACTGTGGTGCCTTAGTGGTTAAGACACTGAACTTGATGACTGGAAAGTCAGCAGTTCAGCAGTTCAAGATCTGAGTACTGCATGACAGAGTGAGCTCCTGTCTCTGTCCAAGCTCCTGCCTACCTAGCAGTTCAAAAGCAAGAAATTGCAAGTAGATAAATAGAGACCACTTCGGTGGGAAGGTGAACAATGTTCTGTGCACTCAGGTGTTTAGTCATGCCTGCCACATGTCCACGGAAACGTCTGCAGACACAGACAGTTGGCTATAATCAGATGAGAACTGAACCCTAGAGTCGGATCCGACTGGCTTTCGAGCAAGGGTGACTTTTACCTTTACTTAGGGGCTCTGAGAGTGACAGATCAGGGCATGGGATCTGAATCTCTGCTTGGCCAGGAGGAGGATGCTCGACATCCTCTGTAAGCCTCGAGTCCACCGACTCAGATCCAGGAAGAGCTTTATGACAAGAACAAGGATGAAGGAAGGAGCTCACTGGGTAAAGAATAACATTAAATGATATGGCTGAGGAACTCGACCTCCCCTCTGTCACTTGAGAGGACCCTGAACAAACTGAGGGTCAGAGTCCCTAAATGTAAGACCAACATGCTCAAGTGGGGGCTGCTGGAAGACAACAACACACTGTGTGAATGTGGAGAGACACAGAAGCCGGATCATCTGCTGGTCTGACGATTACTACCAGAAACATGTACCGATGAGGATTTAATTTTGGCCAATGACAAAGCCAAGAAAGTTGCTTCATTTTGGCAGTCCAAACTTTTTTTAAAATAATTTTTATTAGTTTTTTTGGGGTGGGGTGGGGTGGGGGGAAATAAAACAAAAAAATCAAACAATACATTTCAATACAATACAGAATACAATAATATAAAGAAATAAACCTTTTCATATTCATTATTTTGGACTGGTCTCATTTTTAACAACTCATTTGCCAAATATATACTCATGTAAATATCTTTTATAATGTATAACCACTTCTATGTTTATCTGTAAATGTTTCAATAAATGTATATCTTATTCCTAACATTCTAATAATATAAAAACATTCTCGTTAAATATCACAGTAATAATAAGTAAACCATAAAATAAAAACAAAATCAAAAACAGAATAAAATCACCAGTGATATTTACAATGCCCTGGAGATTACGGTTTTCCATATATAACTCTTACAGGTATTGTTTCTAAAAACTCAATTGGCCCGGTGCTGGTCTGCCACCTTTACCCTCAATCAATGTATACTCCAGAAATGGTTTCTATATACAGTAATACCTCGGATAATGAATACATCGGACGTTAAAATCGGATAACGTCGGGGAATCTGAGGAACTTGTGCGATGCAAAAGTTTTCCTCAAATTCTGCCGGCTTTGGGGCAGAGATCCCCGAAGGCCCCCTTGCTGGGGAGGGCAAGAGGGCCTCCATAGAGTCAAGCATCAGACTGCCGGTTTCCTTGGAGTGAGAGCATGTGCGGCCGTTCTGCCCCCAAGGAAATGGGTGGTCTGAGTGTCGGGCCACTAGTTTCCTTGGGGTGAGAACCCGCCTGCGCCCTCTTACCCCAAGGAAATGGGCGGTCTGAGCGGTTTCCCCCAAACCAAGCCGGGGATCAGACACAGTGATCCCCAGCTTGGTTTGGGGAACCTCTTGGGCGTGCCCATGCGCATTCGCCCAAACCAAGCTGGGGATCAGATGCTGTGAGCCGGGATTGGGAAGGAAGGAGGCAGGCAAGCGGGTCACTCCCTCCTTCCCAAGCAAGCTGGGCTTCATAGCCTTGAGTCCAGCTTGCTTGGGAAGGAGGGAGGCAGGCGAGCAATTAGTCCCCCTCCTTCCAAGTCCCTGGCTTGCTTGGGAAGGAAGGTGCGACCTGCTCACCTGCCTCCCTCCTTCCCAAGCAAGCAGGAACTTGGGAAGGAGGGAGGGAGGTGAGCTGGTCACCCCCGGCTTGCTTGGGAAGGAGGGAGGCAGGCGAGCAGGTCACCCCCTCCTTCCCAAGTAAGCTGGGCTTGGCAAGCAAGCCGGGTAGACCCACCCATGGCCCCTTCTGCAAGGGAATGGGCCACGCGCTTGGCTGGTTCTCTTGCAGAAGGGGCCGCAAGTTGGTCTGCACTCACCTGCGGCCCCTTCTGCAAGGGAATGGGCCATGTGCCTGGCCGCTTCCCTTCCAACAGGGTTGGCGGGTGTCTCTGCACTCACCCATGACCCCTTCTGCAAGGGCCGGAGGGTGTATCTGCACTCACCCTCTGGCCCTCCAGGAAGGGAAACGGCCACACGCCTGGCCAGTTCCCTTCCCAGAGGGCCGGCAGGTGTCTCTGCACTCACCTGCCGGCCCTCTGGGAAGGGAAGCGGCTAGGCACATGGCCTTTTCCCTTCCTGGAGGGCCGGCAACACGATGCATTGAATAACGCTAAAATAACGTTATTTGATACCAATTTTTTTAAAAAAATTCTCATTGTTATCCAATTTTTAGCATTATCCGATGCATTCGTTATCTGAGGTATTACTGTATCTTAATATTTTCATAATTAATCATTAACATCCTCTCATAAGTTCCAACACAATCTCCTAAGGGTGTGTACTTATCTAAACAGTCTGAAATTTAATCTGGGCATGAAATAAAAATTCTGACATGCGGCAAATCTTGGTAGGGTTTTCCAGGTAAAGGAAAATCAGGAGTGGTTTCCCATTCCCTTCTTTCTGGGGGTGTCCTGGGACAGTGCAGCTTCCTCAAGGCCACAAAGGCTGTCTCTTCTCCTGGAAGGCACAGTTGAGAATCGAACTCCCATCCAGACACCTAAAGCATTAAGCTATCCCTCCAGCTGGAACTAATAAAGCTCCTCTTTAACTATCTCACCCCCTTAAAAGCCCTGTTAAGGTCATTTGAAATCAATTCTGACTTGACGAGAAGCTAACACTCACTCACAGAAGAAAGCCTTGCCTTTTCTTCCAAATACTGTACAGTGGAACTCCAGATAACGACAGCAGCGCTATCTGGATTTTGACGCTATGCAGTCCCTATGGGAGATGCTCCGGATAAGGACAAAAACAGTGTTTTTTGACGTCATGTGGAGCATCACATGGTGCATAATGAATACTTCATTATGCAGATTTGGCATTATCTGGTACCGTTGTTGTCCGGAGTTCCACTCTTTATATTTTGACTTTGCTGATTTCTTTTTAAAAGTAATCTTTTTAAAAAAACAAGGTTATCTCTTTGTGAGACGCAACATGTTTTGCCTTCTATGCAAAAGTTGGGATAAGCAGCTAGGGAAAGGTTTGCATATGTTGGTTGTTTTTTTTTTTAATAAGTGAACTCCAAGACCCAGATAACATCCTCTCTCTGACCCAGATCCAAGATTATTTGCACATAAAGCTTGGGGAAAGATGTTAACCCTTCAACACATGCCATGTATCACAATTCAAGCCATTTGACTAGCCCAAATCCCCCTGTCAGGCCTCACTGTTCACTTCCCACTGTTTGTGGGATTGCTGTGAGCATAAATCAGTGGAGAGTCACATGCAGTGTCTGGAACAGTCTGGAGGCAAGATAGGTAAAGGTCACCCTTGGTCGAAAGCCAGCCGTATCTGACTATAGGGTTCAGTGCTCATCTCTGTTTATAGCCGAAGAGCCAGCGCTCTCTGCATTTGCCGCTGTTTCTGTGATCATGTGGCAAGAATGCCTAGACACTGAAGTGGACAGAGTGCTGTTAAAGGTAAGCTAAAACTAAATAAAGTAATACATACATCAACTTATGTGAACTGCTTGGAACACTTGATATTTTGTTTCATTTCTTTAAATGAATTAATTTGTTTTACATTGTAATATTAGAGGAGGATATGGCTGAGGAACTCAAACTCTTCTATTTCATTTGGAAGAACCTGAATAGGCTCAGGGATGGAGAGCCTAAATGTAAGTCCAACATGCTCAAGTGGGGGCTGGTGGTGGACAACAACAAAATGTGTGAATGTCGAGAGATACAGAATCTGGCTCATGTGCTGGTCTGCTGATTACTACTGGAAACATGCACTGATGAGGATTTAAGGTTGACCAATTATAAAGCTGTAGAACTGTGGTGGCTTAGTGGTTAAGATGCTGAACTTGGCTACTGGAAGGTCGGCAGGTCAGCAGTGTGAGACTATTCATGCCTGCCACATGTCCACAAAAATGTCTGCAGATGCAGTCAGCACTGGCTCTTTAGCTATAAACAGAGATGAGCACTGAACCTTTGAGGCAGATATGACTAGCTTTCATGCAAGGGTGGTCTTTACCTAATGATAAAGCCAAGAAAGTGGATTCATTTTGGGCCATTCAAAGTTTGATCTGGATCCGAAAGAAGAAGAATTTATTTTACACCCAGCCCTTCAGTAGCGTTTCTAAGGTAATTCAAACAGTAGGAGTGAGGATGGGACAAAATGCATGAATAAAACACCACAACCATCAACACGTTCAAGGGACTCTCTAAGTATTGGTTGCATTATTCACAACCATCAGGGGCAGCTTCTTGAAAATCCCACAACTCCAGCATTTCCTCAAGAACTGTCCACAAGCTCACCTATTTATTGCATGATGTTTATGTCCTGCCTTCTTTCAGTAAGCTGTAGATGGATTCCACAACTCTCTTTCTTCACTGTATTGTCACAAACATCTTGCAAGGTAGGTTACTTTGAGAGACATCTAGAAATCCATATCACTTGATGGTCCTTGCTAAGGACCACATTGACTAACAGAAATCCAAAAGATGATGAAGTCACTGAAATGATTAGTCTAAGAACCTAAGACTTCCTTCTCCTTCAGAATAATGCACACTTGAGTATCATGTACAGTAAAAACCTCACATAAAGAGCACCTCGCTTAGAGACTAACTCACTTAAAGAGCAGAATTTTCTCTGAATGGTCGCCAACTGAAACCAACCAAAAACTCGCTTAACAACTAAATCGGAGTTCACAATCCCCCTCACCAGAAGTCACAATCGGTCACTTACAATAGTGTTTTGCTTAAAGAGCAAACTCGCTGAAAGAGCAGTCCCATGGAACGCATTATGCTCTTTAAGCAAGGTAGCACTGTACTCCCGAAATGCTCCTTTAAAAGTACTGCAAAATAGTTCAGAACTACCAGTAAATTTTGACATATTACACCTAAATATCAGCAGACTCTGCTCAAGACATCCACCTTTAACCAGCACCACTACTGGAGGCAATGAAGAGTTCAACCTTCAGGACACATGGAGAAGAGATTGTTTGGGGAAAGCACCATACCAGTACCAGAATTTTCAATGTGTAACTGAAACACCACCTGGTTTTGATCAACCTTGTAAGATACGGACTAGCCTTAATAGAATACGTACAGGGCATGGTAGATGTGCGGACTTTTTGCATAAATGGGGGAAACTACCATCACCAGCATGTGAGTGGGGGGCACCGTGACAGACTGGGCAACATATTATACAACAATGTAGCCTTAGAGCACATGCGGGCAATAGAGAAGATTTTTTTAAAGGGCAACTCCTGGTGCAATCAAATATATAACTTGTTTAGATGTTTGTTTATAAATTAATGTTTAGTTTTATAGAGGTTATATATACTTTCTTTCTTGTTATATGTTGACTCAATGTGTATAAATGCCATAAGCCCATGATGGTGCACCTTGGCACTCCAGATGTTCTTGGACTTTAATTCCCAGAAGCCCCCATGAATCCACACAAATGGGTTTACTGCGATTCATCCGGCCCATACCACCCTTGTCGCTCATGGAAGCGGAAGTAAAACGCGCCCATACGGAATTGAAGTCCATGAACATCTGGAGTGCCAAGGTGTGCCATCACGGCCATAGGCTAAATAAATAAATAAACTCCCAAACAGAGAGGACACCCAGATTCAATGGGTCTATACTAGTTAGGCCACAGTTCTTTTTGTGGAGTGCCTTGCCAAGGCTACAACCCTACCTTTTTACATCAACACATCAGGAGCAAATGCATCATGAACATGGGTTCAAAGGCTGTCTAAAAGATTTGGAGTGGTTTCAAGGTTTGTTCTGGAGCAACAGATGCCAAGTATCTTTGCAGGGCATTGGAAGCTGCCAAAGGCAAAAAACAAAACAAAAACAAAACAAAAGCAAAGTAAAATAAATAAATAAATAAATAAGCAGGCAGGAAGAGAACTTGTTGCCTGGTCCTTTTCCTGTGCTGATATCACTCCAGCACAGAACTTCCCTTTTCAGAGATGAAAAGCAATAATCCACGTTTCCTCCAGGGCCCCTTCGCTTTGCCCAAACCAGATGTAGAGTCTGTAAACTGGGACCTTTTGCTATCCTCCACCCTTTATATATACAGTATACAACCCAGAAAAATAACTTCTTTGAATTTTTTTCAACAGCTTGGGTAGGGCATCTTTTGGGAAGGGTACTTTCTGGGACTCCAACTCAACCTAAGGTGACTTGGGCTTCTGGGAATGGTCATCTTAAAAAGCCATGTTTCCAAACTGGAGGCTAGTCTCAGAAACAAAAGAGGGGGGCAGGTTTGAGAGGGAGGGCTTTCGGTCTCTCTTCCAGCAACAGGGCTGGAAGGAGAAATAAGGAAGGAGAGAAATCAACCAGCAAGAGGACTCCACCCGACAGCTAGATCCCCAAACCCGGCTTCGCCCAGACTTAGTGGGGACAGCAGCAAACAGAACAGCCACCCTTCCTTCAATGGATTCCTTTACTGCCTAAAGAACAGGACCCACAACTTCAAGGTTGTGTGTATGTGTGTGTGTTTCTGGGGGCAGGACATCTTCCCCTCTCCCTCCTCACACACGAAACGCGCACGCACGCACACACACACACTTTCGAAAGCTAAGCATGACCTGGCTTGGTTGAGCCCTTGAAGTGGAGGGGGCGAGTCGGGAACCCTAAACATCTGGCCTCCCCTCCCCGCAAGGAGATAATACTCCCTGGGAACCCCCCTCCCTCTCCCCCGAGCCACAACTGTCCTCCAGATGTGAGGAGGAGGGAGCTGGATGACAACTCTCGGTTCCACTGGGCGACAAAGGAGCCGAGCCTGGAAATAAAGCACATCAGACAGTCGATAAACCCAACCAATTCTGAAACGTTGTGGCGCCGCAAAGACTCACGACTGCCTTTGACGAAGTCACACTACTCGATCCAGGAGGAATGAGCTCTCCCGTTGAACTCGGGGCGCGACACAACGTTTCTGAATTCCCGCCCCCCCCCTCCTTTTGGTTTTATTGATCGGCTGATCTGCTTGCACAGAGTAACACGGAGACCACTTAGAAACAAACAAAGGTTTTTGTTTTGGTTTTTTTTAAACCCCAAACAAGTCTCTTTGGATGTGGTGCCTGAGCCTCTTGACGAACTCTGACACACACACACACACACACACACACACACACACACACACACACACACACACACACACACACACACCGCGATCTAACCCTCTTCCCCGGCCCGGGGTCGAAAACTTCTCCGCAACAACCCGGAGCGAAAGCGGGGCAGAGGCGGCGCCCGTCGCCCCGAGCCCCACAAACTCCGCGGGCGGGAGAGACCCAACCAGGCGCCCGGTCCTATATATCGCTAGTCCAACAGGACCTTTCGCCGCCCCCGACGGGACCTCCGGATCGACCCCCGGCTCTCCCTCCAAGCTTCCCTCCCTCCACACACAGACACGCGCCGAGAAGTCCTAGGCAAGGGGGTGGGGGACGCCCGCCCCACCCCCACCCCCGAGCCAGATCGCGCCGAGACGGATCCCATCGCGGATCCAGCAGCCCCCCTACCTCCTTCACTCGGCAAGTCTCGAAAGCTAGTCGTATCTGACTCTAGGGCGCGTTGCTCATCTCCGTTGACAGACGAGGTGGCCGTAGGGACGGCCCCTTTGTAGCCCCTTCTTCCCCTCCCAACCCTGCCCCTTCTCCTTCCTTCCTGCCACGACCCGCGCTTCTTTCTCTCCCCCCTCAATAAAAAAGAGGGAGGACCTTTCCACTACTTGGATCCCCTCCCCCCTCCCATCCCAAGCAACGGGCGATCCTCGACTCACCGCGATCGCGTCCGATCCTGTCCCCGCCCGCCGATCGCATCCCGGCGCCTCCGTCCCCGCCTTTCCTGGGGGCTCCTTCTTTGTCCTCCTAAAGTATAGCCGTCCACGTTCCCGCCCCCCTTCCTGCCCCTATCCTCGTGCAGCGCAAAGAGGAGGTAGAGGATCGCGCCCACCGCCCGATCTCTCTTGCCACAATCGGTTGGAGGATCGAGGGACCCCCCCCCCCCACACACACACACACTTCCTTGCTTGCTTTGCTTTATGATCGACGGCTCCTTCCTCGGGGAAGCCACGTGGATCAGGGGGGTGGAAGGAGGGGGGGCTGAGATCTCGGCCCACCCAGCCAGACAAAGTGGAGGGGCGCAAGGCCCCGCCTCGATCGGAGAGGGAACGAAGCTGGAAGGGGCGAGAGGAGGAAGCCCCCCCCCCGTCGGATCGCGCCTGGCCAGCGGAAGGGAGACGCAGGCGAGGGGGGGCGAGGGTGGAGGGAGGGCGAGGCATGGACGGCCCGCCTCCTTCGGCCCCGTCCGCCTGGCCCGAAATAGAGCTGGATCGGAGCGGGAGGTGCAGATGGGACGGACGGAGTCGGCTTATGACGCGGGTGGGCGAGAAGCAGAGGGAGGGGCGGGGGAGACGCGTGGGAGCGCCCCAGGTACGTTATTCCACTTACAAGCCAACCCTCACAGAACAACACGTCCAGATGACATCTTTTCGCTTAAGAACGTGTCGTTATGCACCACGTGTTCCCCCGCATAACAACATCTTCAGTGCCAACATAAGAACAGCCTTGCTGGAACAGGCCACAGGAGCCCATCCAGTCCAGCATTCTGTCTCACACAGTGGCTCACCATTTCCTTCAGGGTATTATTCCCAAGCAGATGCCTTCACCTGTTTAGGATTCCCTGGAAATGGCATTGAGAGATATCCTGCCTAGCTCTCCAACCCGGAGGTTGTCCTTAAGTATCCATAATTATAGCCATTGATACCCTTGTCCTCCAGGAACTTGTCTAATCCTTTCTTAAAGCTGTCAAGACTGACAGCTGTCACCACTTCTTCTAGCAGGGAGTTCCATAGACCAGTGATTCTCTGGGTGAAAAAGTACATTCTCTTATTTGTTTGAGAACTAGTACCCAAATTTTTCATGGAGTGCCCCCTTATTGTTGTGCAATAAGGAAAACAGTTTTTCCTTATCTACTTTGTTCACTCCGTGCATGATTTTATAAACTTCAATCAGGTCACCTCTTAGACGCCGTCGTTCAAGAGTGAAAAGGCCCAACCATTGCAGCCTCAGATAGTAAGGAAGGTGTTCCAGTCCCCTAATCATTCTGGTTGCCCTCCTCTGCACTTTCTCCAACTCCATAATATCCTTCTGGAGGTATGGCAACCAGAACTGTACACACTACTCCATATGGGGCCTCACCATAGATTTATAAAGAGGCAAAATAACACTTGCTGACTGTTGTGTTCTAATGATGTAACCTTGCCTACGGGTAACAATGTAACCTTCAGTTGTATCACTATAAACCCTGTAATAGGACGCGAGCTAATGACCACCAGCTGGCAGCAGCGAGCGTCCAAGCTCTCTTGGTCCAAACTCATCAAAGAGCCACAGCGCGGGAAGTTTCCCGCCACCACCTACACCTGGACAAGAAGGGCGTGACCAGCAATGACGTCACGAAGACAGTAGCCAATGGGCTATCGTGGAGCCACGTTCAAACGTATTACTACTGTATATAAAGAGCTATTGATCCGCCATTACCTCATGTTCCCTCTGTCCACCATGCAATAAACCTGAGTTAACCCAGCCCGAGGCTGTGTCCTGTGTCTTGGTTCTCATACACCAAATTGGCGACGAAGGTGGGATGATGGATCCCCAAGGAGCCAGGGCACAGAGCGGGTTCAACATCACCACACCGCAAGACTGGGAGCTCTTTGAGATGGACTTCCAGGCGGCACTGGTGGAACTCAAAGTCAAAGAGGACGACGAGGAAAGGAAGAGGGCCATCCTCACCCGCATGCTTGGGATAGAAACCAAGCGAACGCTGGTGGGCATTATTGCACCGAAGAAGATGAGTGATTTCAAAGCCGATGACATCATGAAGCTGCTGCGTGAGCGTTTCCGACCCTCGAGGGCAATGTTTCCCGCTCGGAGCGCGTTTTGGAGGCGAGTCCAAGCGCCAGACGAGTCGGTCGAGGCCTTCGTAACAGCCATGAGAATAGCCGCCGCCCCCTGCAGATGGGACAACCTGGAAATGGCCCTCAGGGACGGAGTTCTGTGTGGCCTGAAGGACAAGGAAGTGCAGCGCAGCCTGATGAACAAGGAGCCACCTCCCACGCTGACAGAGGTTGTAGAGGCCGCGGAAGCCGCGGAATCCACGAATGCTGGAGTAGACGAAATGCACCAGTGGCGTGAGTGGCGTCCTAGGGCCGGCAAAGCGGAGAATTCGGTGCACGGAAAGTCCGGACAGTCGGTGCACGCGACCCGGCGGACCTCGAAGTCATCTACGGATGGCAGCGACGGCGAGGAGGTCCAGAAGGTACGAAAAGGAGGGCGCCACTGCGATGGTTGCGGAGCGGCCCATGAGCGCGCGAGGTGCCCATTCAGAAAAACCGAGTGCTACACCTGCGGCCGTCGGGGGCACATCACCAGGGCGTGCAGAAAGCGGAAAGAGGGCCGGAGGCATTCACAAGACCGTTCGACCAGACCGGACCGTCCAGCGAGGTCCAAAGATGGCGCCCGGACCACGAGGAAGCAGGACGGCGTGGGCCGCATCTCGGACGACAGCGAGGACGACGCCCCCGTGTTCAGCGTATCCGCGGGGCAGGCCCATTACTTCGTTGAGGTACTAGTACAAGGGGCCCCTATCAGAATGGAAATTGACTCGGGGTCCTCCTATTCTATAATTTCCCAGAAGGAGTTCTTGAAAATCGACCCCCACGTGCGGCCCAAACTTAAAACGTTGAGGTCCACGCTACGAGACGTACAGGGGAACAGCATCCCAGTGTTGGGGGTCGGGAAATTTCGGGTCAGTTATAAGAGACATTCTGCGGAACTCCCCCTAGTTGTCCTTAAGGGGGGAAGTTGTAGCCTCCTAGGGACGCAGTGGTTTCAGCCTTTAGGTTTGTTCATAGGGGGGGTGCATTCCGTGGGGGTAGATCCAATACAAGCGGTATTGGACGCGCACCCCGCCGTTTTTAAAAAAGGACTGGGAAAGTTCAAGGGACCCCCCGTAGCCTTCGACCTAGACCCGGAGGTCCGCCCGATAAGACTCAAACCGCGCAGGGTGCCGTTCGCACTAAAGGACAAAATAGAGGCGGAACTGGACAAACTGGTGGGCCAGGGGATTCTTGTTCCTGTTGATTCCGCGGAGTGGGAAACTCCAATTGTAACAGCGCTAAAGGCTAACGGGGAGGTGCGCATTTGCGCTGATTATAAGTGTACAATTAACAAGGCGATCCGCCCCAATGCATACCCGGTGCCGGTGGTCAGCCACCTTCTGGCCAGGCTGAATGGGGGAAAGTGTTTCGCTAAACTCGATTTAGCACAAGCCTATCAGCAACTCCCTGTAACGCCCGCCACGGCAGCGGCACAAACAATAGTCACGCATAAAGGGGCGTTCCAGGTGTCGCGGTTACAGTTCGGCATGAACTCGGCACCCGGCCTTTTTCAGTCGCTTGTGGAACGCCTCCTAAAGGGGCTGGAGGGGGTGTTGCCCTATTTTGATGACGTGTTGATTACAGGGGGGAGTGAGGCCGAACTGGCAAAGAGATTGGATAAAGTACTGACTGTGTTCGAGAAAGCGGGGCTGCGACTGAGAAAAGACAAATGCGTTTTTTTCGAAACAGAGGTTGAGTTTTTGGGGTTCAGGGTCACACCCGAGGGAATTAAGCCGTCCAAATCCAAAGTAGCCGCCATAAAGAAGGCTCCTCGCCCCACATCCAAAACCGAGCTACAGTCATTCCTGGGGCTCCTCAATTTTTACCATACCTTCCTTCCACGGAAGGCGTCTGTGGCCGAACCGCTCCATCGGTTGCTTAAAAAGGAGGAAACGTGGCTGTGGGGTGACGAGCAAGAGAGGGCATTTGAAGAGTTAAAGCAACTCCTAACATCCGAGGCAATCCTGACTCATTTCGACCCCAAACGGCCAGTGGTTTTAGTCTGTGACGCGTCCCCGGTGGGGGTGGGGGCGGTGCTTTGCCACGTGCTGGACGACGGAAGGGAAGCCCCGATAGCGTTTTATTCAAGGTCCCTGTCCCAAGCAGAGCGGAATTACGCACAGACCGATAGGGAGGCATTAGCGATAGTAGCGGGAACCAAAAAATTTCACGATTTTCTGTATGGTCGCCCGTTCAAAATCGTGACCGATCACAAGCCCCTGTTAGGAATTTTCACTGCAGATAAGCCCACGCCACAGATCTTGTCCCCGAGAATGCTGCGGTGGGCTATCTTTCTCAACGCATACCAACATGAGTTGGAATACCGGCCCGGGAAGGAGATCAGCCATGCAGACGCACTTTCAAGGTCTCCCTTGCCCTTGTCGGGCGACCAAAAGGCAAGGGTAGAGAGAGACCACCAGGTATTGTTAATAGAGGTTTTAGATTCACCCCCAATAGTGCCAGCCGACATTGCCAGGGCGACAGGCAAGGATGGAACGCTGGAGAAAGTTAGCTCATGGGTACAGAAGGGGTGGCCGGCGTCATCCCCAGGTACGGAATTCGACCCATTTTTTTAGAAAAAAAATAGAGTTGTCCCTAGAGAGGGGGTGCCTTTTGTGGGGGCAACGGGTGGTGATCCCTACGTCCCTACGGCCGAGGGTGCTCAAACTGCTGCACGTCAGCCACCCGGGCATCGTCCGTTCCAAGGCGCTGGCCCGGAGTTACTTCTGGTGGCCACAGCTGGACGCAGACATAGAACACATGGTTGGCACTTGCGAGGCATGCCAGGGCTCCCGACCGGAGGCGGCCCGTCTCCCGCATAGGGAATGGGACGCAGCAAGGGTGCCGTGGTCCAGAGTGCACGTAGATTTCGCTGGCCCGTTCCGAGGAACTATCTTTCTCTTGGTGGTGGATGCGTTCTCTAAGTGGCTGGAGGTTATCCCAGTAAAGAGCACGTCCTCCGCCACTACAATTAACCGCCTAAGGAGAGTCTTTTCCACGTTCAGTTTACCCGACACTCTGGTCAGCGATAACGCTAGTTGTTTCACGTCCGCTGAGTTCAGGGCGTTCATGGAGGCAAACGCCATTCGGCATGTCACATCCGCGCCGTTTCACCCGGCCACGAATGGCCAAGTGGAACGGCTGGTGCGTACAACAAAGGATGCGCTGCGGCGCATGGGCCCGGGGGACCTAAATCACCAAGTATGCCAGTTTTTATTAGCGTATAGGGTGACCCCTTTAGCATCAGGATACTCGCCGGCAGAGCTGCTGATGCGGCGGAAACTGACCACGATCCTGTCCAGGTTAGACCCGACGAGGGTCGAGGACAAAGGGAAGAACATAGGGTTAGCGGTCTCGAAAGGTTTCGCCGTCGGCGATCCTATACACTGCAGGAACTACGCCAACGCTGGTCCAGCCTGGGTACCAGGGACGATTGTGGAGCAGACGGGACCAGTATCGTACCGGGTAGAGACTAACACCGGTCTCCTCTGGAGGAGGCACGCGGACCAACTTAGGCGCCGAGTAAGTGAGGGGCCGGTCAGTGGGGCTCAGCAACAGAATTCAGCGTTAGGGTCCTCCCCCACCCGTTTAGCCCAAGGGGGAGACAACGACGGACAACAGTCCCAAACAAGGGGGGAAGGCAGCGGCGGTCCCGACTCACATCCTTTTGGTACGCCAGCTCTATTAGAGCCTGGGGAAGGGGGAGAGGAGTTTGCGACCGCTGTCCCCGAATTTGATTCCGATTTTGATTTTGCGAGCCGGGGGGGTTTTTGGGAGTGTTCCCCCACCCATCCAAGCGAGAAGCGGGGTTTTTCGTTAGCCCCCAGTGCCCCCGGTTTTTCCCAAATAAAACACACACCTCCCAACAACGCCGCAGAGCCGCGGCAAGTCACTAACAAGTCTCCCTCTCCGATTACAGGACAGGAAACCAGGGGACAAAGAGAAGGTAGCAAACCCGGGGAAAGGCAGCCCGCATCGAGACCCCAGCGTGTTCGAAATAAGCCATCTTGGCTGAGAGATTTCGTCTCATCCTAGGGGGGAGGAGTGTTGAGTTCGAGACTTCGTCTCATCCTAGGGGGGAGGAGTGTTGTGTTCTAATGATGTAACCTTGCCTACGGGTAACAATGTAACCTTCAGTTGTATCACTATAAACCCTGTAATAGGACGCGAGCTAATGACCACCAGCTGGCAGCAGCGAGCGTCCAAGCTCTCTTGGTCCAAACTCATCAAAGAGCCACAGCGCGGGAAGTTTCCCGCCACCACCTACACCTGGACAAGAAGGGCGTGACCAGCAATGACGTCACGAAGACAGTAGCCAATGGGCTATCGTGGAGCCACGTTCAAACGTATTACTACTGTATATAAAGAGCTATTGATCCGCCATTACCTCATGTTCCCTCTGTCCACCATGCAATAAACCTGAGTTAACCCAGCCCGAGGCTGTGTCCTGTGTCGTTCAAGAGTGAAAAGGCCCAACCATTGCAGCCTCAGATAGTAAGGAAGGTGTTCCAGTCCCCTAATCATTCTGGTTGCCCTCCTCTGCACTTTCTCCAACTCCATAATATCCTTCTGGAGGTATGGCAACCAGAACTGTACACACTACTCCATATGGGGCCTCACCATAGATTTATAAAGAGGCAAAATAACACTTGCTGACTTATTTTCTAACGTAGTTATGCGGGAAACTCCATAGAAACCTGCATAACAACAAAAATCGCTTAGCAACGCAACTTGGGGAACCAAGTACAGTAATGTTGTTATGCGAGGGTCTACTGTACTCCAGTCCAGCCCTCGGGAGGAGGAGGAGGAAGGGTGGAAGTTGCTCCAAGGGGCAGTTCCCCCCTTCTCCTCCCCCCTTATCTTATAAAAGTCACTCTGCCTGAGCCAGAGCCTTGCAAACATGGGGAAGGGTGAGCCGTCTGCGAGTTGTCGGTCTTTAGTCTTTATTCGTGTGCCAGAGGGCACCACCAGCATATAAAAATGCACCAAGCTACAATTAACATACTGCATCTATAACGAGAAGGGCCCCCCGTGATGGCAAACCTTGACACTCCAGATGTTCTTGGACTTCAATTCCCAGAAGCCCCTGTGAATCCAGACTGTTAAGGTGTTAGCCCTTCCTCCGTATGGGCACATTTATTTTATTTATTTTATTTATTTATATTCAAATTTATATGCTGCCCAATCAGGTAAACCCGACTCTGGGCGGCTCACAACAAGTTAAAACACACATAAAACAGTACAATCAATTAAAACCAATTAAAACCCAACATACCCACCCACCTACCCCATTCCTCTTAAAACCCACATAAACCCACATTACAAAAAAGACAATTAAAAGAAATGGGGGCTTACTTTATAAGCCAACAGGCGGGGGCCACTCTTCCATCTGGGCCCCACACCTGCCCTGCCAACCAGGTTTTTAGGTCTTTTCTGAAAGGTAGCAGCTCCATCTGCTCCCGCAACTCTACAGGCAGGAGGTTCCACAAGGCCGGTGCGGACACGGAAAATGCCCTCCTTCGTGTGCCAGAGAGACGAGCCCCTCTGGCAGATGGAACAATCAGGGAGCCCCTCAGATCCACTCTGGTTGGACGGGCGGACACTCTTGGGACGATGCGGTCTCTAAGGTATCCTGGCCCACTACCATGAAGGGCTTTAAAGGTCAAAACCAGCACCTTGAACTGCACCCGGAGGCAAACTGGTAGCCGGTCCAGGAGCGAACGCAACTGACGGATGACGCGAAGCTGTGAGAAAGCCCTCCTGGCCACAGCCGCCACCTGATCTGCTAGTAGCAGCCCCGAGTCCAGGAGAACCCCTAAGTTGCGTACCGGGTCTGTCTGGGGCAAAGCAGCCCCATCCAAGACCAAAGTTGGCAGCTCCCTGGATAACGCGGGACCCCCTATCCAAAGGCACTCAGTCTTGGAGGGATTCAATTGTAGCCCGTTGTCCCCCATCCAGACCCCAACCACTTCCAGACATCTGGATAGAACATTGACTGCATCACTGGGGTCCCCATGGACCAAGATATATAACTGGGTATCATCAGCATACTGATGATACCTTACCCCATTTTATTTCCGCTTCCGGGAGCGACGAGGGCAGCACGGGCCGGACAAATCGCAGTAAACCCATTCTGAGTGGATTCACAGGGGCTTCTGGGAATTGAAGTCCAAGAACATCTGGAGTGCCAAGGTTCGCCATCACAGAGAAAGCCCTTCCAGCTGAAACTGCCCAGAGTTCAGAGCCGTGCCTGATCAGCTTCACGAAAACTAGCCGAAGTCCTTCATAGTCAAGGTTTTCCAAGTGGTAGCAAACCACATGGTCTTTGCAACCATGTCAGAGAGTAAACAAAACAAATAAAAACCAAAAAAAGAGTTGCATCCTAGAGACTAAGTGCTGTATTTTAGTGATTGCGGTGGTGTTGTGTTCTATTACTGTACCTTTTACAATGTACCCATTCACGTGTATCCAATGTAACCATGCTTGTGTAACATTATAACCAGCAGCTGCTTAACTGTAGCCCTTACAATAGGACGCGAGCTAATGACCACCGGGTGGCAATAGCGAGCGTTCAAGCTCTCCTGGCCCAGACTCACCAGCAAACAACAGCGCGGGAAGATTCCCGCCATCACCTACACCTGGACAAGAAGGGCGTGACCGTCCATGACGTCACGCGGACAGTAACCAATAGACTGTCGAGGAGCCACATTCAAAATGTATAGCCACTGTATATATTGAGCTATCCATCCGCCATTACCTCATGTTCCCCCGGATCATCATGCAATAAACCTGTGTTAAGCCAACCTTTCGGCTGTTTCATTGTCTCAGGTCCCATACACTAAATTGGCGACGAAGGTGGGATATGGCTGCCCACGGGACCAAGACATGCGCCGGTTTCGAAATCAGGAGACCAGCAGACTGGGACATCTTCGAGATGGACTTCCAGGGAGCCCTGGTGGAATCCGAAGTCACGGATGAGGCAAAGAAAAGGGCCATCTTCACCAGGATGCTGGGGCCAGACACCAAGAGGGTCTTGGTGGACCTGATCGCGCCGAGGAGGGCGAGTGAATTCAAGGTGAAAGAGCTCATGCACATGCTGCGTGAGTACTTCCGGCCCTCGACGGCGATGTTCCCCGCCCGGAGCGCGTTTTGGAGGCGAGTCCAAGCGCCCGGGGAGATGGTCGCCGACTTCGCAGCGGCCCTGTGACTGGCGGCTGGCCCATGCAAATGGGAGAACGCAGAAATCACACTAAGAGACTGCGTGCTGTGCGGCCTGAGCGATGCCGAAACTCAGCGCACATTAATGAACCGCGAGCCACCCCCCACATTGCAGGAGGTCCTGAAGGAGGCACAAGCCGCGGAAGCTACGAAGGCCGGGGTCCAGGAGCTCCAGGACTGGCGGCCAAAGACGGGCAAGGCAGAGACTTCGGTGCACGTTTCGGTGCACGCGGCCCGGCGAGTTTTGAAGTCGTCCGCGGAGAGCAGCGACGACGAGGACGTCCGGAAGGTCCGGAAAGAAGGCCGGCGTTGCAACGGCTGCGGAGCGAACCACGACCGCGCCAAATGCCCCTTCAGAAAGGCCGAGTGTCACAACTGCGGCCGCCGCGGGCACATCGCCAAGGTCTGCAGGAAATGGCGCGAGACCCGGAAGAGCTCGAGAGACCGCGCGACGAGACCCAAGGACGGCACCCAGGCCACGAGGAAGCGAGACGGCGTGGGCCGCATCGCCGACGACAGCGAGGACGACGCACCGGTGTTCAGCGTGTCCGCGGGACACCCCCGTTACTTTGTTGAGGTACTAGTACAAGGGGCCCCCATTAGGATGGAAATTGACTCGGGTTCCTCATATTCCATCATTCCCCAGAAGGAGTTTCTAAAAATTGCCCCCCACGTGCGGCCCAAACTCAAAGCTTTGAGGTCCACGCTACGGGACGTGCAAGGGAACTGCATTCCGGTGTTGGGGGTTGGAAATTTTCAGGTCCAATTTAAGAAACACGCCGCGACTCTCTCCCTAGTTGTTCTCAAAGGGGGGAATTGCAGCCTCCTCGGGACTCAATGGTTCCAGCCCCTGGGTTTGTTCATTGGGGGGGTGCACGCCATTGCCGTTGGGACTGACCCGATACAGGAGGTGTGCGACGCGCACCCCGAAGTCTTCAAAAAGGGACTTGGGAAATTTAAGGGACCCCCAGTAGCCTTCGACCTAGACCCTGAGGTCCGCCCAATAAGACTCAAACCGCGCCGGGTCCCATTCGCCCTCAAGGACAAAATAGAGGCGGAACTGGACAAATTGGTGGGCCAGGGGATTCTTGTTCCTGTTGATTCTGCGGAGTGGGAGACTCCAATTGTAACAGCACTAAAGGGCAACGGGGAGGTGCGCATATGCGCTGATTACAAGTGCACCATCAACAAGGCTATTCGCCCTAATGCGTATCCGGTGCCGGTAGTCAGCCATTTGCTGGCCAGGTTACATGGGGGAAAGTGTTTCGCTAAACTCGACTTAACACAAGCCTACCAGCAGCTCTCGGTAACCCCAGCCGCAGCGGCTGCACAAACCATAGTCACCCATAAGGGGGCGTTCCAGGTGACGCGCCTTCAGTTCGGCGTAAACTCGGCGCCTGGAATTTTCCAGTCACTTGTGGAACGCCTCCTGAAAGGGCTCGAGGGGGTGTTGCCTTATTTTGATGACGTATTGATAACGGGGGGGAGTCGGGCCGAATTGGCAAAGAGGTTGGGCAAGGTTCTAGCGATATTCGAAAAGACGGGGTTGAGACTGCGAAAAGACAAATGCGTCTTCTTCGCGACCGAGGTCGAATTCCTAGGGTTCCGTGTCACTCCTGAGGGAATAAGGCCGTCCACATCTAAGGTAGCCGCCATCAAGAAAGCCCCTCGCCCCACCTCCAAGCCCGAGTTGCAGTCGTTCCTAGGGCTGCTGAATTTTTACCACTCCTTCCTTCCCCGGAAAGCAGCCGTGGCCGAACCGTTGCACAGATTGTTTAAAAAGGACGAGGCATGGAAGTGGGGCGACGAGCAAGAGAGGGCATTTACTGAGCTAAAGCAGCTTCTGGCGTCTGATGCCATCCTCACCCATTTCAACCCCAAGTGCCCAGTGGTCCTGATATGTGACGCATCCCCGGTGGGGGTGGGGGCGGTGCTGTGCCACGTGCTGGAAAACGGGAGGGAGGCCCCGATAGCGTTCTACTCCAGGTCCCTGTCCCAAGCGGAGAGAAACTACGCCCAGACTGACAGGGAAGCATTAGCGATAATTGCGGGAACAAAAAAGTTCCACGACTTCCTGTACGGCCACGCCTTCACAATCGTAACCGATCACAAGCCCCTGCTAGGCATTTTTACCGCAGATAAGCCCACGCCACAGATCCTGTCCCCAAGGATGCTTAGGTGGGCCATTTTTCTCAACGCGTATCAGCACGCGTTAGTGTACAGGCCCGGGAGGGAGATCAGCCATGCGGACGCTCTATCGAGGTCCCCCCTTCCCTTGGGTAACAGCCACGTGGGGCGGGGAGGAGCCAGACCACCAGGTGCTGATGATAGAGGTCCTCGACTCGCCCCCAATACTGCCCACCGACATCGCCAAGGCGACCGGCAAGGACAACGTTTTAGCAAAAGTTAGCTCCTGGGTGCAAAAAGGGTGGCCAGCGTCCTCCCCGGCAGCGGAGTTCGACCCATTTTTCCGAAAGAAGTTAGAGTTGTCCCTTGAGAAGGGGGTGCCTTCTGTGGGGCCAGCGAGTAGTGATCCCGGTGTCCTTACGACCGCGGGTACTCAAACTCCTGCACGTCAGTCACCCTGGAATTGTGCGCTCCAAAGCCCTGGCACGGAGCTATTTCTGGTGGCCCCAACTAGACGCCGACATCGAGCACATGGTCGGCACTTGTGAGCCTTGCCAAAGCTCCAGACCAGAAGAAGCCCGCCTGCCTCACAGGGAGTGGGATGCGGCGAAGGGGCCGTGGTCCCGGATTCATGTAGACTTTGCTGGCCCGTTCCGTGGGACGCTGTTTCTCCTTGTGGTGGATGCTTTCTCCAAGTGGTTGGAGGTCATTCCGGTTACAAGCACGTCCATGGCCACAACCATAAAGCACTTGTGGAGGGTTTTTTCCACGTTTGGTTTACCCGACACTCTTGTAAGCGACAACGCAAGTTGTTTCACGTCCTCAGAGTTCAGGGCATTCACAGAAATCAATGCCATTCGGCACATCACCTCCGCTCCTTTTCACCCTGCCACAAACGGCCAACTTGAGCGCCTTGTGCACACCACCAAGGACGCGCTGCGGCGCATGGGGCCCGGGGACCTAAACCATCAAGTGTGCCAGTTTCTGCTAGGTTACAGAGTGACTCCCCTAGCGTCAGGGTACTCCCCCGTGGAGCTGCTTATGCGCAGGAAACTGACCACCATACTAACTAGAATAGACCCCACGAGAGTAGAGGACAAGGGGAAGAACATTGGGATAGAGGACACAAAGAGTTTCGACGTGGGTGCCCCCGTGTATTGCAGGAACTACGCCAGCGCGGGTCCGGCCTGGGTACCGGGCGTCATCTTAGAGCAGACCGGTCCCGTCTCGTACCGTGTCGAGACCGGCACAGGTCTACTCTGGAGGCGGCACGCAGACCAGCTCCGGCGCAGGGTCCCCGGCGAGCAGGGCACGGACCGCGGGAAACAGGATTCAGCGTTAGGGTTCTCCCCCACCCGTTCAGCCCAAGGGGGAGGAAAGGGGGGCCATGGGTCCCCACCAAGAGGGGAGGAAAGAGAATCTGTCCTCGTAGATATCTTGCGGGATCGGTCAGCAGAGAGAAGGGAAGCCGATCTCATAGATATCCCGCGGGATCTCCCTACTAATACGGATACCCCAACAGAGTTAGATTTTGATTTTCAGAACCGGGGAAGTTTTGCGGAGTGGTCCCCCACCCGTCCAAGCGAGAAGAGGGGTTTTTCGTTAGCCCCGAGTGTCTCCGGTCTGCCCACAATGGAGTTTTTCCCTTCCCCCAAAACCGCCAAACCACGGCAAGCCGCTAACAAGTCTCCCTCTCCCGTTTCAGGACAAGGGACCAGGGAACGAGGAAGCAGTAGCGCCCCTGGGGCAAGTCTGCCCACATCGCGGCCCAAACGCGTTTGCAATAAGCCATCTTGGCTGAGGGACTTCGTCCCATCCTAGGGGGGAGGGATGTTGTGTTCTATTACTGTACATTTTACAATGTACCCATTCACGTGTATCCAATGTAACCATGCTTGTGTAACATTATAACCAGCAGCTGCTTAACTGTAGCCCTTACAATAGGATGCGAGCTAATGACCACCGGGTGGCAATAGCGAGCGTTCAAGCTCTCCTGGCCCAGACTCACCAGCAAACAACAGCGCGGGAAGATTCCCGCCATCACCTACACCTGGACAAGAAGGGCGTGACCGTCCATGACGTCACGCGGACAGTAACCAATAGACTGTCGAGGAGCCACATTCAAAATGTATAGCCACTGTATATATTGAGCTACCCATCCGCCATTACCTCATGTTCCCCCGGATCATCATGCAATAAACCTGTGTTAAGCCAACCTTTCGGCTGTTTCATTGTCTCTGGTCCCATACACTAAAGGTGGCTTAGTGGTTAAGGTGCTGAGCTTGGCAACCAGAAGGCTGGCAAGTCAGCAATTTGAGACCCGAGTGCTGCATGACGACGGAATGAGCTCCCATCTCTGTCTGTCCCAGCTCCTGTCAACCTAGCAGTTCAAAAGCAATAAATTGCAAGTAGATGAATAGGTGCCACTTTGGTGGGATAGGTAACAGCGTTCTATGCACTCCGGTGTCTTGTTGTGCCTGCTACGTGACCACGGAAATGTCTGCAGAGAGAGACAGTGCTGGCTCTTTGGCTGTAAACATGAGCACCGAATCCTAGAGTCGGATACACCTAGCTTTCAAGCAAGCGAGACCTTTTGTCTTCATAGATCCAAGATTTTTTGTCTTGGGGGGGTGTAGAGGCACAGCCTCTCTATCTGCAAATCGTGTGTGTTTGCCTTGGAGATCTGGGCCCACCAGGAGGAAGAGGACGGGGTTTCTTCCTTCCACCCCCACCACTTCTTTCCCACAGAGACTAGTCAGTTTCTGATCCCCTCAGAGTCCAGAGCACAAGCAAAGCTGCCAAACCACAAGGGTTTCAGTCTTTTGCAAGTTTGCAACTGCAATTACACTTAAATACTGCCTCACAGGGCTTAGTGCACTCTCTGGGTGGTTTACAAGTTAATTAGTATTTTGCCACCAACATGCTGGGTACTCATTTTACCGAACTCAGAAGGATGGAAAGCTGAGTCAACCCTGATTCCGAGGTCAGGTTCGAACTCACAACACTAGCAGTTCTGGCTGCAGTACAGTAGTTTAATGACTGCACCACCGAAGCTCATGAATGAATCCTATGGAAGTTTTTTTCACCATTAAAATGCACGTACTTTTAAAGTACTGTACAGGTATTCCCATTGGCATTTGGGACGGAAATTTCTATTGTTTGCAGTACTACTGTATATTTATTATATACAGTTTTACTTTATTTTCCTTTCTTAGGAACAGGAAGAACAATGACACTTACAAATTGTCCCATAGCACTTAGCGCACCCTCTGGGTGGTTTACAATGTACAGTTGGGTACTTATTTTCTGTCCTTGGAAGGCTGAGTCAACCTTCATCCCTGGTCAGGATTGAACTCACATCCTTTTTGGTTGCAGTACAGCAATTTAACCACTGCGCCACCAGAGCTCCTCAAGTTGAGAGCCGAATCAGACTGAGACAGTGTGGCCACCACTGAGAAGAAAAATCAGAAAATAAATAGGACATAATCCTCTTAGTAAAGGGAAAGGTCTCCCTTGCTCGAAAGCTAGCCGTATCTGACTCTAGGGTGCAGTGCTCATCTCCGTTTACAGTCAGTGCTATCTGGGTCTGCAGATGTTTCTGTGGTTTTGTGCAGGCATGACTAGACGCTGGAGAGCACAGAACGCTGTTACCTTTCCTATTTATCAACTTGCAATTTCTTGCTTTCAAACTGGTAGGAGTTGTGACAGATGATGAGAGCTCACTCTGTCATGTAGCACTCGGGTCTTGACCTGCTGACCTGCTGACCTTCAAGTTGTCTCAAGTTCTGCATCTTAACCACTAAGATGCCACAGTGCCTACAAATCCTCTTTGGTGGAGCCCAACAGCCACACACGGTTCAACGATAAACCTGAGCAAGTTGGGTTTGGTTCCACCCAGCAAGATCACAAGCTGAGTAACACCCAGGAGTTACACCTGCTTTCAACCAGCATGTTAGGGGACACCATAAGCCTTTATGAGGCACAGAGGAACCCCATCCTCTGCAAGAGGTCTACTCCGTTGGCTGTAGGGAGGTGTGCCTGTAGCTGGATCATGGAGCATGAGAGAATGGATGGCCAAGATCAGAATATTTCGGCGTGGGGAAAGCAGGAAGCCAAAAGAGACTGCAGGAGATGGCATTTGGCAGCAGAAAGGGGGCATGTGTGCTTAACTCTGAAGGCAGAACAATGGAGAGGGAGGGAGGAGCAGGAGGATGGGGGTGAGGGAAATGCACTCTGTACTACTGACCATCTTAAAGGTTTGAACATTAGCATGGGATTTCTGGGACATCAAATTTAAAAATTACATTCACCGTGCAGAACAGAATTAAAAGTGTGGGGAGGAGGGAGGGGGATGCCTCTCAGGGCAGTTGACCCCTAGCTGTGCCTACTCCATAAAGCTTTCCTCAATTAACCCATTAGGAGAGTTGCAATGTCAAAATGTTTATTTTGACTTCCACCAGAGAGTTTCTGCTGTAAAACCTTTTATTACTGGTTGTAAATAACTCATTGATTTCCATGTCCAATGAACCTCGGAGGCCAGCGAGGACAAGGGCATCCGAAAGGTGCGGAAGGCGGTGACTGAGAAGCGTGGCAAGGAAAGTCGCCGTTGCGACGGCTGTGGGGCATCCAACGACCAAAGCAAGTGCCCATTCTGGAAAGCCCGTTGCACAACTGCGGACGGAGGGGCTACATCGGCAAAGTATGCAGACGACAGCGAGGAGAGTACAAGGGCCCAGCAGAACGTCCCCCGAGGAGACCGGACGGCGTCGGCAGGGTTTCCGACGACAGCAACCCAGAAGTGCATCGCATGTACCAGCGGGTTTGCGGTGACAGCAGTGCGGCTGTTCACAGCGTGTCCTTGGGGCACCCCTATTTTTTTGTTGAGGTACTGTTGCAAGGGGTCCCAGTTAGGATGGAAATAGACTCAGGGTCTTCCTACTCCATTATATCCCAGCGGGAGTTCCTGCGTATTCCCCCAATGAGCGACCCAAACTCAAGGTCTTAAAGACTCATTTGCGGGACGTCCAAGGGGTCGGAATCCCAGTTTTGGGGGTGGGGGAATTCAAGATACAATTTAAACACCATAGGGAGAAGCTGCCCTTAGTAGTCCTGAAAGAGGGTGGTTGCTGTCTCCTGGGAACGCAGTGGTTCAAGCCCCTGGGAATTTCAATAGAGGGTATCCATGCCATCGGGTACTACCCCATCCAGGACGCTTGCAATGCACACCTGGCGGTATTCGAGAAGGGGTTTGGGAAATTCAAGGGCCCCCCAGTTTCATTTGATCTGGACCCGGAAATCCGGCCCATTTGGCTCAAGCCAAGAAGGGTCCCATTCGCCCTCAAGGACAATATAGAGGCGGAACTGGACGAACTGGTGGGCCAGGGGATTTTGGTTCCAGTGGATTCTGCAGAGTGGGAAACTCCTATTGTGACTGCTTTGAAACCTAACAGGGAGGTTAGGATTTGTGCAGATTATAAATGTACGATAAATAAGGCAATCCGCCCAAATGCATACCCGGTGCCGGTTGTTAGCCACCTATTAGCCACATTGCACGGGGGGAAGTTTTTCGCTAAATTGGATTTGGCGCAGGCGTACCAACAGCTGACCATAACTCCAGCTGCTGCCGCTGCGCAGACAATTGTAACCCACAAAGGGGCTTTTAAGGTCACGCGTCTGCAGTTTGGTGTAAACTCGGCCCCCAGGATTTTCCAGTCCCTCGTGGAACGGTTGCTAAAAGGGCTCCCCGGGGTTCTCTAATATTTTGATGACATGCTGATAACAGGGGGGAGTGTGTCGGAACTGGCTAAGAGGTTGGACAAAGTTCTGTTGATTTTCGAAAAAGCAGGGTTGAGGTTAAAAAAGAGCAAGTGTGTGTTTCTAGTGAGGGAGGTTGAGTTCCTTGGGTTTAAAATAACCCCCTATGGAGTAAAGCCCTCTGAATCGAAGGTTGCGGCTATCCAAAATGCCCCTCACCCCACCGCGAAACCGGAGTTGCAGTCATTTCTTGGGCTCCTGAATTTCTACCATTCCTTCTTGCCAAGGAAGGCATCAGTTGCAGAGCCACTGCATCAGTTACTTAAGAAGGATGCGGTTTGGCAGTGGGGAGACAGTCAGGAAAAGGCGTTTAAAGAATTAAAGCAGCTTCTATCCTCAGAAGCGGTCCTGACCCACTTTGACCCCAGAAATCCATAGTTCTAGTCTGCGACGCCTCACCGGTAGGGGTGGGGGCAGTACTGTGCCACGTGTTAGACAATGGGCGGGAAGCCCCAGTTGCGTTCTACTCCAGATCGCTTTCAAAGGCAGAGCACAACTACGCGCAAATGGACAGGGAGGCTCTCGCCATAGTCGCTGTTACAAAGAAGTTCCATGACTTCCTGTATGGTCAGCCATTCACCATTGTGACCGACCACAAACCCCTACTAGGCATTTTCACCACAGGCAAGCCCACGCCACAGATTCTGTCCCCCAGAATGCTCCGGCGGGCTATCTTTCTCAATGCATACCAGCACACGCTGGTCCACTGCCTGGGGAAAGACATTAGCCATGCAGATGCTCTTTCCAGGTCGCCCCTGCCACAGTTAGGAGACCCTGAGTGCAAGGTGGAGTGAGATCATCAAGTGCTTCTGATTGAAGCCCTCGACTCACCCCCGATAGTTCCCGCAGACCTCGCCAAAGCCACGGTGAAGGACAAGACCCTTTCCCTAGTGAGCTCCTGGGTTCAGAAAGGGTGGCCAATGACTTAGCCCAGGGAGGAATTCATGCCTTATGTTAGAAAGAGGAATGAGCTTTCCACAGAAAGGGGCTGCCTCCTTTGGGGCCAGCGGGTGGTCATTCCAGAGTCATTGAGGTCGAGAGTGCTCAAGCTACTGCACGTCAGACACCCCGGGATCGTACGCTCTAAAGCTCTGGCTAGAAGCTACTTCTCGTGGCCCCAAATGGATGCTGACATAGAGCACATGGCCGGCAAGTGCGAGAATTGCCAAAGTTCTCGACCTGAAGAATCCCAACTTACCCATAGAGAATGGGACATGGCCCGAGGGCCGTGGTCTCGGGTACATGTAGATTTCGTGGGTCCCTTCAGGTGAACCCTTTTCCTGCTAATAGTAGATGCTTACTCCAAGTGGTTGGAGGTGATTCCAATGTCCAGCACCTCATCAGCCGCAACCGTAAAGCAATTGCACAGGGTGTTTAGTTGTTTCGGGATACCAGATGTGTTTGTGAGCGACAATGCCAGTACCTTCACGCCTGCGGAATTTCAGGCATTCATTGAGAAAAACGCCATCCGGCACATCACCCCTGCCCCTTTCCACCCTGCAACAAATGGCGAGGTAGAATGCTAGGTCCGAACTACAAAAGAGGCATTGCGGCGCATGGGCCCCAGGGACCTGAACCTACAACTGTGCCAGTTCCTGCTGTGCTATAGGGTGACGCCACTTGCGTTGGGGCTCTCACCTGCAGAGCTCCTCATGCGCAGGAAACCTGTAACACTTCTAACTAGGTTGGATCCCACAAGGGTGGATGATAAAGGGAGGAACATAGAAATAGGAAATACCAAAAGTTTCAGAATAGGAGAGTTGGTATATTGCAGGAATTACGCGGCCGCAGGGCCGGCCTGGGTCCCGGGAGTAGTCATTGAGCAAATGGGACCAGTTTTGTACTGTGTGAAGACCAGCACAGGTCTACTCTGGAGAAGGCACACCGATCAACTCAGGCGTAGGGTTACTGATAGGCAGGACACAGACATGCAGCCACAGGATTCAGCGTTAGGGTCCTCCCCCACCCACCTATCCCAAGGGGGAGACACAGGGTACCCCTTGGGTACAAATGCGGATCGGCGATCCTCACCTAGGAGGGAGGGGGTTGGTACAAATCCATATTCCTTGGACACCAGGTATACTTTGGAAGAGAGGAACAAATTTGACAGGGAGGAAGAGTTTGATTTTGAGTTTCGGAACCGGGGTGTGTGTTTCGGAGTGGTCCCCCACCCGTCCGAGCGAAGAGTGGGTTTTTTGTTAGTCCCAGGAGCCCCTGGTTTCTTCACATTAGAGTTCACCCCTACCCCACATTTGCAGTCAAGGGCTCCCCAGTCAGGGCCGGCGCAAACGCGAAACCCCAGTTCCCCACGTTTTCAGTCAGGGGCTGCACAACCACGGCAAACCACTAACGAGTCCATCCCTCATATTGCAGGGCAAGAACCAAGAGAGCAGAGAAGCGTGAGGGCCCCCGAACCAAGCACAGCCGCCGCACGTTCCAAACGCACATGCGGGAAACCACATTGGTTGAGGGACTTCGTCCCATCCTAGGGGGGAGGGGTGTTGTGTATGAAATGTATCTGCTACGTTATGCCTTTAAGTTAAATGTAACCAGTTCTACAGGAAATGTATATTCAAGCCATTTGTAAAGAACACATTGTATTCAGCTGCTATTGGAATGCGAGCTTGCTACCAGAGATGGGAGCAGTGAGCATTCAACTCACATGGTACAAATTCCCCAATCATGCACAGCTGCGGGAAACCTTTCCGCCACGGATACACCTGGACAATAAGGGCGGGACTCCGGATAACGTCACACTGACAGTAGCCAATAGGCTACCGTGCACCCATATTCAAATGTATAGTGACTGTATAAAAGGAGTTGTATTGCCACCATTACCTCATGTTTGAACTGTACTTCATGCAATAAAGATGTGTTAGCCAGAATATGGCTGCTTCTATCGTCTTGCTTCCCTGAACACCAAACTAATGCAAGACTTTCAATGCTAAAAAAAAAAGCCTTTCTCTCCCTCATTTTGCAGTGCTGGGTATTTTCCTTTGGGGCGCATCTTCTTCTTTCCTTCCAGCAGTCTGCTGTTCCAATTTTAAAAGTTAATTTTAAGACACTGACAGAAATATCAGAAGTGTGGCTTTTCCCATCAGTGCTCAACCACTCCATACTAGAAAAATACCTTGCTTGTTAACATTTTCAGCTCTAGGACTTTTTGTTTTTTAAGGCCCTGGGGACCATCACTGCCCAGTATAACATCTCCTGCTTATCCAGCTCTCACGGTCAGAGAGATGACAGCCGAAACATACATCAACTTGCAGAAACTAGATGCTACAAGGGGAACAGAGGGCACATTCAGCAGCCCCTACCTGGTGGCTAAAATGTCGAGCTTGATGAACAGAAGGTCTGCAGTTGGAGACCTGAGTACTGCACAACGGAGTGAGTGCCAGTCGTCCGCCCCAGCACCTTCCAGCCTAGCAGTTTGAAAGCAAGAAATTATAATTGTATAAATAGGTACTACTTCAATGTGAAAAGTAACAGTGTTCTGTGCACTCCAACACTTAATCATTTATTTTATTTTATTTATTAGTCATATTTATACTGCCACCCCCTCGCTGTAGCGACTCCGGGAAGCTAAAAGATTAAAAAAAAACAACTAAAACATGGACAAAAAATTGCAATAAAACATTTAAAACATCATCAGTATTAAAACCCACCCACCCCATCCACAAAAAAGGAGAGTGGGAATCTTTTAGACAAGCAAGCAGGCAGGGGTCACCTTTCCATCAACCCCACACACCTGCCCCACCAGCCAGGTTTTAAGTTTTTTTCCTAAATGGCAGCAATTCCATCTGCAGCCATAACTCTGTTGGCAGGAGGTTCCATAGGGCTGGGGCGGACACAGAGAAGGCCCTCCTCCTTGTGCTAGAGAGGTGAGCCCCTCTAGCCGATGGTACAGTTAGAGAGCCTCTCCGGTCCGCTCTGGTTGGGCAGACAGACATTCTTGGGGATACGTGGTCTCTTAGGTATCCTGGCCCACTACCATGTAGGGCTTTAAAGGTCATCACCAGCACCTTGAATTGCACCCGGAGGCAAACTGGTAATCAATGCAGCTCCCAAAGCAGTGGTGAGGTGTGGGCATGCCGCCTGCACCCCATCACCACCTGGGCAGCTGCCACATGGCCACGGAAACATCTGCAGAAGAAGACAGCACTGGCTCTTGGGCTGTAAGTGGAGATGAGGATTGCCCCCTTTTCGTGTTCAGGGAATGAAGAAGCAGACGAGTGAAGTAGTAAAATTCAGCTCTTTAATAGTGGGGTTTGAACACAGTTTGGATGGGGCAAAACTCGGACTTATATACACTATAAACAGTAACAGTAACAATAATACAACAAGCCCATTGTGCACAGTTTCAATCCACTTATTTGCATAAGAATAGACACATGAGAAAAGATACATTCTGCTCCTGTCAGAAAACACAGTTAACATACATAAAACCCCTACAGTTGGATACGACTGGTTCAGTGTTCATCTCCATTTATAGCCAAAGAGCCAGTGCTGTCTGTGTCTGCAGATGTTTTGATGGACATGTGACAGGTAAACAGAACGCTGTTTACCTTCCCACCAAAGTGGTACCTATTTAGATACAGTAAAACTTCACACAAAGAGTGCCTTGTTTAGAGACTAACTTGCCTAAAGAGCAGAATTTTCTCTGAATGGTCACCTCATTTAACAATTAAACCCAACCAAAAAAAACTCACTTAACAACTAAATTGGGGTTCACAATTCCCCCCCCCCCCCCATTGGTGACAATTGGTCACCTACAATGGTGTTTTGCTTAAAGAGCAAACTCGCTCAAAGAGCAGTCCTGTGCGTGGAACACATTAGGCTCTTTAAGCGAGGTACCACTGTACTTGCAATTTCTTGCTTTCAAACTCCTAGGTTGGCAGGAGCAGGGACAGAGATAAGAGCTCATTCTGTTATGCAGCACTTTGGTCTCAAACTGCTGACTTACAGACTTTCCAGTCATCAAGTTGAGCATCTTAACCACTAAGCCACCACAGTCCCATATCAGCAGAGTTAGAGATTAATTTTAGGTTGGGCAAAGGATAAAAAAAGTCTTTATTTCATTTACTATGAAGATGTAGTTATCATTAGCAGTAGCTTTTACAACTGTGAGACTTTCTCTTGTACATGTTAGGCTCACTGACTTTAGCAGAACATAAAAAGGAGGTACTTCTGTCGAACCTTTTTTCTCCAATCACCTGGAAAGAAGAATTTGCAATCAAAACCAGTAGCGTAGCAATAGTATGGAAAGGATGGTTTATGGAGTGATTGGTTCTCTTGGAGGCAGAACATGGTTCCCAAAATAATTAACATTGGGTACTAATTTCAGCAAGATGGAAGGCTATGTCAACCTTTGCTGCTATTGGGATCAAACTCAGGTTGTGAGCAGATTTATGGTTGTTTAACCACTACTATGTGGGTTCTTATTACCCAGTAGTTCTGAAACCTTTTGGTATCCCATTCATTTTCTGTTTTCTTTCAGAAGCCCTTACCCCACCCCACTTGTCTGTTATCATCATCTAACCCACTTTTAACAACAAAGAGTAAACCACAATTTAAAAATAAAAAATACAGTTATTATACAGAAGTATATTTATTGTTATATACATTGTGCACACATTCATGAAAATCCCTACATTCTAGTAATGGTATCCATTACTGAAAACTATTTAAACGATTAAGAACAGATTTTCTCTATGGGGAAAAAACTTACATTGCAATGCCCCCTGGAATTTCTTCCTGCCCTCCCCATGGATCCCCCCCCCCCCCAATTTTTGGAACAAATGATCTAGCTCTGTATTTCTTATTACTGAGAAGCAATGGCTGTCCAGAGTTTCAGGAAGGAGTTGTTCCCAGTCCTACCTGGAGATACCAGGGCTTGAACCAACCATTTTCTTCCCACCATGTTTATTTATACAGTACAGTGGTACCTCACTTAAAGAGCATAATGCATTCCACAGGACTGCTCTTTAAGCAAATTGCTCTTTCAGCGAAACACTTGGAAAAAGGGCTGCCGCTGCCAATGACCGGTTGTGACCTCTGGCAGGGAGAAGGGGGTTGTGAACCCCAATTTAGTTGTTAAGCAAGTTTTTGGGGTTTTTTAGTTGTTAAGTGAGGGTGACCAGTCAGAGAAAATTCTGCTCTTCAAACGAGTTAATCTCTAAGCAAGGTGCTCTTTATGTGAGGTTTTCCTGTGACTTGATGTCACGTACTAGCAACAACAGCAACAGCAATATCTATTAGAGCAGGAGTTCTCAGCCTTTTAAAGCCAGGGACCGGGTCACGCTCCCTCAGATAGCTTGGGGGGGGGGGGGGCTGGATGGCCATTTTGCCATTCCTCCACCACATGGCATTTCCTGGTGTGGTGGAGGCGGTGGGGGGGGGCACATGAAATGGTGTTGTGGACCGCATCCGGCCCGTGGACCACAGCTTGAGAATCCCTGAATTAGACTAAGAAACTCAGATCACACAGTCTATACAGAATCCTGCAAAATCCCTTAAAAGTGAAGGCACAACTCAGGAATCTTTAGATTGTGGCTTTACTTTTATGGCATTTTTCAAGCTTCTGCAGAGATTATTTAGGTTACTCTTTCTAACCGTGATCTTTTCAATTGTCAGCTCAATAATCATAAATATATATATTGTTGTTGCTGTTTTTTTAAAAGTTAATACGATTATTATGACTGAAATCCTGTTCATCTTTCTGTAATGTAAAGTTACATCTGTATAAGTGTGTCAGCTGTTATGTCCAGGAAATGGGAATTGTGGAAATCAACTGTGCAATCAATCATGCAGCTATCACCATGATAATGGTACAGCCCACATGCAAAAGTGTTTTATGAGTAGCATGTCTTCTGTGCCGTGATTTTCCAAACAGGTTGCTCTCCTTCGTGTAGTACATATAGAGATCTGTAGCAGGAATTCAACCATTGCATTATACACAAAGAATTTCTTTCTTTCTTTCTTTCTTTCTTTCTACCACCTCCCATCCATCTTTCCATCACCATTCTAATACCTGTATTTTTTATCCCAAGATAATTTGACATGACGTGTCTTTGTTGAAGTTGCAAACAGAAACTATTAACCTTTGTAAAAACATCACGACTAAAACAGTTATTTGATATATTGCCGTTCTAAAAGAAACCTGAAAGTAAATAAGAAAAGAATATCTAACATACAATTGTTTTAATAATAGCTGAAATGTGTGCAAATATCCTTCATAAAGATTTAAGGCTACTGAATGAAAACAAAATGCTGTTCAACCCTTTCTGCATACCATTAGTTCTTGCAATACTTTGTAGACAAACAATTGAAAAAACACATAACAGAATAGTGAAATGTTTGAAGGACTTCTCATCATTGTTTGTGGATTAGTCAGCTATAATTTTTTTCTACTGAGGAGATTTTAACATATTTTATATTTTGTGAATTATACATTTCCAAACATTTATTGTTCTTTTCTTATATTCTGAATAAAGCTGTGGTGGAAGGTGGATGTTAATCTTAACCTATAAAACCAAGGGTTAACCGTTGGAACTGGCTATAGGTTGCTATGCCTCACCCTACTTGCCTGCACTCACCCTTCGTGCACACGGCCGATCTGGGTCCGCAGGTCAACGAAGGATTGAGAAAACTGGCAGTGGGGCAACAGCCCCACAAACGCGAAAAAAGGGAAACAACTTCACTTCCCAACATTCCTTGCGCTGCGCCGTGCCAGAGCCAATCAGGCTGAGAGGCTCTCACACGGTGCAGCATTCAGAAACGCGCCGCGGCCAATCAAAAGAAAACCATTTAAAAAAAACACAGCACAAACACAAAGCATAAACCAATAACTACAAGCCCCAACATCCTGCGCACCATGAGCGCGCAGAATGCTGAGAAAGCCGGCGCCCAAAAAATAAAACAAAAACAAAAACACCGGAGAGCAAGTCCGCCAAGCCGCGGGAACCAACGCCCAACCCTCCCCAACGGCGCCTAAAGCTCCCGATCGGCATTTCCCCTTTAATATCACGGGGTGTGTGTTGTGCTCCCCCGGGGTTGGGAGGGTTGGGGCGGGGACAAAAGGAGTCTGTCTCCTCAACCCTCCTAACCCCAGGGGACCTGGCAGAGAGGGGATTCCCCTCCCCACACACACACACATGCCACATATTAAAGAGAAGAAAACAAGTGGTTACTTCTCTTTAAAAACGGAGTTGGGGGGGGGAATCTCCCTCTCCGATGGCTCTCCTGGGTCCGGAAGGGTTGGGGAGACAAACCCCTTTTCTCCACCCAACCCTCCCAAACCCAAGGAAGCCAGCGGAGAGGGGGATCACACCCCCCCGATATTAAAGGGGAAACCACAATTGAGATTTCCCTTTTAATATCAGAGGGTGGCCTGGATTCGATCCCCTCTCCTGGGTCCCATGAGTCTGGAAGGTTTGGGGGGACAAAAGGGGTCTGTCTCCGCAACCCTCCTGACCCCAGGGGAGATGGCAGAGAGGGGATTCCCCTCCCCCCCACACACACCCCATATTAAAGAGAAGAAACCAAGCGGTTACTTCTCTTTAAAAACGGAGTTTGTGGGGGGGAACCCCCTCTCCAATGGCTCTCCTGGGTCCGGAAGGGTTGGGGAGACAGACCCCTTTTCTCCACCCAACCCTCCCAAACCCAAGGAAGCCAGCGGAGAGGGGGATCACAACCCCCCTGATATTAAAGGGGAAACCACAATTGAGATTTCCCTTTTAATATCAGAGGATGGCCTGGATTTGATCCCCTCTCCTGGGTCCCATGAGTCTGGAATGTTTGGGGAGACAAAAGGGGTCTGTCACCCCCAAGCCTTCCAGAGCCAGGGGAGATGGCAGAGAGGGGATCCCCCTGTAGGACACCAAAAAACACAAAAACAAACAATCAAAAACATCCAAAAATACACAAAAACAAACAAAAATAACACCAACAAGACAAAGTAAACAAAAACCAAAATTTCAAAACACACCCAGCACCCAGCCAAACACCACAAAATCCAACCACCACCACCACCCCAAATAAAGAAAAACAGCCAACTCACCACCACACGACCTCAGTCCACAACAACTGGAAAAGAAATGAATAAAGGTACTACTTACTGGAAGAAGCTCCACCCAGAGGCCACGAGAGAAAAAACAGTCAAAATACAAGATAACCCCTACCAGCAGCACTTGCTGCCCACAATAATAAAAAAAAATTCAAAAAGACACAACAGCCCCACACAAAAGGCCCCAAGAGTAAAAACAAGTAAAAACAAATAACACAAAATCATAATTTTACACAAATCAAAAACAGATGTCAATAAAATAAAATAAAATAAAAAGTATTCAAAAATCCTGTGCTGAATTTTTACTCAAATAAAAAACAAAAACATCAATACACAGTTTAAAAACATTTATTGTGAAAAACATGTATTTTCACATTTTTTAAATTATTACCTACGGTACAACTATTAAAAAAAACATACTAACAAATTATTGGGTTAAATAAATTTTTTTGGAAAAAGTATATCATCCGTTGTTCTTTTTTTCATCCACAAAACCAAAACACCAAACAAAACTCATCACAGTTTATAACAGGCTGCCAAAAATATGTGTATAACTAAAAAATTTAATTATAGACTAACCTCTTCTTTACAAACATTAACAACAACAACAAAAACTTTCCAGCACCATTTAAAACAGCCCGGCAACGCCGGGCAACCTCTGCTAGTTTTTTTTATAAAGAAGAGAAATAGGTTCCACATTGCAATTATTGGTAAAGTCACTAGAACATCAGGTGATTGTGATGCCTTCTCCAACCTTGAAAGTTGTTTCAGATTTTGCCCCCTGTCTGGGATGGTCAACTCATTTCTGAAAATGAAATATTAGTTACTATAATTAGTTATTTATTATTTTTCTGGCCAAGATGGCCTCAAAGTAGTGGGTGATAACAAAAGGATTCTTTTAAAGCATTTGACAGAATTTTAAGCATTTAACAGAATCTATTTTAAGTAAACAGATATAGTGTAATGGTGGCAAACCTATGGCCCATGTGCTAGAGGTGGCACTCAGAGCCCTCTCTGTGAGCACCCATGCAGTCACCCCAGCACAGAGTTCGCCCCGCCTCTCTGCCCAGCAGCCCAATGGGAGCATTTCTTCCCTCCCTCCAGCACAGAGTTCACCCGCCTCTCTACCCAGCAGCCCAATGGGAGTGATTCCTCCCTCCCCCAGCACAGAGGTCACCCAACCCTCTACCCAGCAGCATTAACTTCCTCTGCTGTTGCTGTGTTGGCACTTTGCAATAAATAAGTGGGTTTGGATTGCTGTTTAGGCACTCAGTCTCTAAAAGGTTTCGCCAGCACAGATATAGTGCATTTTCCACACTCATCTTTTCAACATCTGCATTTCACACAGATTCATATTGTTAAGTTTTCTTGATCCTTCTGTCTGTCTCTCTCTCTGTGTGAGATCTTTTCCAGGTTCCAAACTGATTTCCTGAGTTAAGAAAAAGCAAAGGTTTCTCTCTCTCCTCACTTTTTCTTAAAGACCAGTAGCTGCCCCCACTTAGAGTACTTAGAGAACTCTTTGGGTGGTTCACAAGGTAATTTGCATTTTATCCCACTCCAGCTGGGTACTCATTTTACCTTGGAGAGATGGGAGGCTGAGTCCATTAGAATCAAACTCAGATTGTGAGCAGGGTTTTGGCAGCAGTATTGCTTCTTAACTGCTACACCATGGGGTCCTCTGATACCTTCTCCTGAGATATCCCAAGCTCAACACTGTATAACTTATATTCATGTGCCAGATAACTTCTTACAAGAACAATTGGGCATAAACATATATCCATGGTTTCCCTCCTGTCATTGCTTCCACGAAATCTAAAGACTTGGGAGAATCCAGGAGTCAGACAGAACAAAATGAAGGAAGGTGAAGATCAAAGAAGGAGATGTGATAGAGCAAAAGAAAGAAAACATGAGAAGGACCATCAAGGAGAACTTTGAAGTCCTAAACAACAAGGACCAAGGATGATCTATGGAAAAGAGGTAAGAGCTTGAAGGCTTCATCCTCAAAGAGGTCTTACTTTTAAAAAGTAATGTACCCCTTTAGTTGCAGGGACACAGAAATGGCTGATGATACCTTAGTGGCCAGAGTTTCAGTTGTTTAGCCACCATAAGCAATAAATGTCTGATCCTTGAATTATAGAATATTCATCCACCACGAATTCATGGAATGAGGACTTTGTCACCCATTTAACCATACCTGTCAACCCGCAGCTCTGGAAAAAATGGAACCTGCGCAGATCGCTTGTGCGCAGGTCGCTTTCCACACATGCGTGGAAGCACTATGCCGCTTGCGCAGCCCCTACGCAAGTGGCATAGCGCTTCCACGCATGCGTGTAGAACCCTTCCACGCATGTGTGGAAGTGCTCTGCCGCTTGTGTAGGGGCTGCACAAGCGACATAGCGCTTCCACGCATGCATGGAAAGCGTTTCCCCACACTGCCAAATTACGGGTTTTTGGCAGCGCGGGGCGGGTTATGACGTCAATCGGCGTCAAATTACGGGGTAATCCCGGCCAAATTAGGATGGTTGACAGGTATGCCTTTAACAAGTAGAAATGTAGTTGGCTCACCAGAGATGTCCAGAGTGATCTGCTCACAGATCCCCTGGAAAATTGAAATGAACAATGGAAGTTTCCAGAGATAGACATTCATTGTGCAATTCACTTGGGTTCATTTGCGTTCATTTCATTGAAAGTTCAGACTGAACTTGGAAATGTCACCTTTTTGAATTATAAATCCTTGCCATGGGATTCTGGGATTCATAGCCAGAAACCCCTAACTTTTCCTATTTTGGTGCTCAAATGGACAGGGAATGTAGGAGGGCATCATCATCTCTTTGCAGGTATGGAGCTTACCTTGAGGCAAGTCTATGGTACTTTAATTATACCTTCCTTCTCTTTTCTAGCCCTCCCTGGTACAAAACCATTTTTCATTTATAGCTGAACTAGTTTTTCTGGACTTCTGTCTAATCTTCCCTAAACAGTTGTTTCTTCTTTTAAAAATAATAATCATGTGTATTATGAATGCATTTCTTGTTATTTAAAGTAGCTGCCTACACTGGCGTTGTCAGCTACTAAATTAATAGCATCCTGACCTTACTGCCCTCCTGAATGAATGCGCCTTCATCTTAGCATTGAAATTGTCTGCTTAATTATAGGATTCAGCTGTGCACATTGCGGCTTCTTCTCTAAAAAGTAAGCATGTGTTACTACATGCTAATAAAACAGAACAGCAGAATGTTGCAACTTATGTCCTTTATTTTAAAAGTGCTTGCTGAAGAGCTCAGTGGTTTAGTTATCGACTCCCAGTAAAGCCATAGGAATAGAGTTTGCCTCCTAGTACCAGAGCCAACCTGTGTAGTCACGAGCAAACTGCACAGTTCCAGGGTGTAAAGTCTCACATGGTAGTGAGTCAGGATAGCTAAGAGACTGCGTCTCCCCAAGAATGTCTGTCCATCCAACCATAGCAGACCAAAGGGGCTCTCTAATTGTACCATTGGCTAGAGTGATTCGTCTCTCTACCACAAGAAGGAGGGCCTTCTCTGTGTCCACTCCAGCCCTATGGAACCTCCTACTAATTGAGTTACAGCTGCAGACGGAATTGCTGCCCTTTAGGAAAGAACTTAGAACCTGGCTGGTGGGGCAGGTGTGGGGCACTGATGGAGGTGTGACCCCCGTCTGCTGACTTGTACAAAACATAATCAAGATCAGTGATGCACTGCAAAAATTTTTTTACTATCCCCACCCTGGGCATGGCTAACTCTGCAGGCATGGCTAACTCTGTGGGCCATGCCCATTTGGCCGGCCATACCATGGCCTGGGGTAGGGAGGTGGGCGTGGTCAGCCAAGTGGGCATGGCCTGGGGGAATTTCTGCTACCAGTGCCCGTGCACCTGTGGGCACTGGGAGCAGCGCATCACTGATCAAGATCCTCCCTCTTTTACAGAAGGGGTGGATGGGATTTTAATGGGGATAGTTTTAAATGATTTTATTGTGGCTTTTTGTATATGTTTTTTTAAAAAAATGTTTTTATCTGTGAGCCGCCTGGAGTCGCTTCAGTGAGGGGGCAGCAATGCAAATGTGAACAATAAATAAATAAATAAAAATAAGAAGGGAATGGGAAGCCACTTCTGTGTGTATTTTCAACCTGGGAAAACCCTGAGTCTGGTTGGGTTATCCTGCTATGGTAATAGAGTAGACCATACTGCTAGTGACTCAACACCGATCGTAAAGTGGCAGTTAACTAACTTGACAACCCTGACAAATGGAAGACTACTGAATTATATTGTTTCCAGGACAATCCTCATGGCTGATCGCCATGATGATAACCAATATTCAGAATCAGACATGGCATTTGAAGAAGAAGAAGACCGCCAACGGTGCCGCCACTGCCACCGCCGCCAATGACAATGACTCTAAAAAGGGTCACCATAAATAAGAATTTTCCTTATGGCATAATATTCTTAATCTTTAAAAAAGTAACAAGAGATTGTGTTGATGATAAGGTTGACACTCCCATGAATTAAATAGCAAAATTTTGGTTTGTTGACATATTCCTTCTATAAAGCAATGTGTATGCGGTCAGACTTTAGCATGAGCAAAGCCATCTTGGAATTATGAAACCTTCTCTAGTTAAAGTTGTTTACAGCTAGTTTACTGAGGAACGTACCCAAAAGGGTCTTACAGTATCTGAAATAAGCAGACATGTTTACTACTGAACATGTTAGAATATACATGACAAACAAAGAGGACAAGGTAAATGTACGTCATAGAATATGCTAGTTGAATATGTAACATCAAGGTAAAGTATGAAACGTCTGGACTGAAGACATGTGTATGATGCTCATGAAAAGTATAAAGGCATCGTCAAAATGCTCATCATGGTTCCTGATTTCCACGGAATCAGGCACCAAGTGTGCACACATCACGATCATGTAATGAATGTCATGTTATGCTATGCTTTGATTGAAAAACGTAGATAAAATTTTCTTTTTCCATTTCAAAACATCTCTAGCTGTTTTATTTACTTAAAGGCTGTTCATCTCTTAGAAAGTGGGAGTGACAAAGGTAGGGGGAAATGTGCATTTTCAAATCTTATTGTCACCCTGCCCCCAAACACTCAAATTGACACTCTTTGCATGTGAGAAATTGATATTTCTCAAACTCACCTAGTGGCCTAAGCCATAGGTAGCCTCCATTTCAGGATGAGGATCTCAGGCATCCAAGCTACCTATCTGCTGCTATTCTCCATTAGCTGATTTTCTATCTCACTGTCCCCCAGTTCTGTTCTGTAAAACAGCCCACATAGCTTAATCTTTCTGAGGGCCGCCTGAATAAAGAGTTGGCGTGTGCTTTCCTTCCAACACAGTGTTGCTTCTTACTACTGTGGCTATCAGTCCTTTGCTTAGCTGACAGATTATTGAAATTCTAGCCTAGAAGACGGGTCTGCATTCCAAATCCTTTCCAAAGGGCAGCTTCTCCTTTTGGGATGTTCCCCCTTACAATGCCTCTCACTCCTGGCTCTGGTTAGCAACATCATATGCTTCTCCTCATGGCTTTCCTTGAACTGGTTTTAAAACACAGAACATTTGCCCACATGACTGCCAAAACTTTGGAAAAGTTTGCTTTTTAGTATGCACAGTAATTCTCATAAGCCCCTGGCTGTGGGATTTCTGATTCAGAAAAGCTGCTTTCCCAAATGATAGGGTACACATGCAGCTGCCATGGGTGGCAACACTAATTAAAATACAAGATCCTCCATTCACAACTCTGCAAAGAATCTACCTTTCTAACAAGGCATGTTGTTGATAAAATGTAGTTTGTTATGGCATGTGTGTGTTGTTTCTGATCAGCTGGCTATAGCAAAGGAATTGATTTGAACTGAATACACATGTGTCTGTGTTGTGTGTTCTCAAGGCAGAAACAACTTATAGTTCAAAGTTGCAGCATGAAACGGACCACTTGCCTGATTCTGTAACTGTGCTCAAAGCTGAGGAACCACCTTCCCTAATGGCTGTTTGGAGATGTTTTGTGAGCATCAACCACAGCAAAAAAAAAAAAAAAAGTGCTACAACCTACTGAATGCCTACAGGAAAAAACACAGGGCTGCGATTCATGATAGTAAAGGTAAACATCTCCCTTGCTCTAAAGCCAGTCATATCCCACTCTAGGTTACAGTGCTTTTCTTCGTGTACAGCCAAAAAGCCAGCACTGTTGGCATCTGCAGACGTTTCTGTGGTCATGTGGCAGGCATGACTATACACTGGAGCGCACGAAGCACTGTTACCTTCCCACCGGGACAGACGATGGGAGCTCACATCTGTCGGGCAGCATTCGGGTCTCAAACTGCTGACCTGCCAACCTTCCCATCATCAAGCTCAGCATCTTAACCACTAAGATACTGGCTGGGTTCAAAATCCTCACTCCAGACAGGGAAATGGAAGAGCTGTCATTATTAAGACACATCTTTAGAATCTCAAGTACAGTGGAACCTCATACAACAATTGACCCATATAGCAACGAAATTGCATAAAAAATAGGTTTTTGGGGAAAATAGCATCCCACATCACAATTTTCCCTATGGAAAAAAATCGTACAAAAATTTTTCAATGGGAAAAAGCACTTAACAAAAAAAAATATCATTGTACGATGCATCCCATAGGGAAAATCGCTATACGATGCATGTATAGTATAGCAATTGTTTCGTACAACAACAAGCCCCATGGAACGGATTAAAATCGTTATATGAGGTACCACTGTACCTGGAAAACTCTGTCAGAATCAGGGCAATTTAGAAGTAACATATAAAAACAGCACACTTTAAATTACAGTGTCCCTTTCTAAATGTGCATGTTAACATATGGAAACGCACAACCTTTTGTCCACCTTTTGGGTGATGTATTTTCTTTTCTTTTCACCAGTGTGTCAGTGGCCACACTGGCCTCTCAATAGCTGGACCCGCCACCCTCGCAATGTTTCCTCAGCTGAAGACGTTGAGCCCAGGGCTCCGTCTGGGATGTTTGAGCCGGTCTCCGTCATTTGTGGACTTTGTTGTATAGTATTTGATATTGTGATATTTGATATTATGTGATATTGTATTTGATATTATGTGATATTGTATTTGATATTATATGTGATATTGTATGTGATATTTGATATTATGCGCTATTGCTTCAATACTTGTGATATTTGATATTTTGTGATACTTTGTTACATTTTGTCTTTTCATTGTAAGCTGCCCTGAGTGGTGCCAGCACCCGTGGGGTGGGGTACAAATTAAAATCATTCATTCATTTCCACTTCACAATTCTACCTCGGTCAAGGGACCTTCCTGCACTACAAAACAGCATGTGCTTGCTAACATTCACAGCATGGTGACATTGCAAACCTAACCTTTGTCCTGCCATCTGGTCATTTGGAAACAGCATTTCTGCTGCATCAGTTTCCACTCTCTCTTAGCTCTTTGGGTAGCGGTAGGCTTGTGAAGGTAGTCACAATTAGGTCTTATAAGAGTAGAGTAAAACTGGGAGGTGGAAGGTCAGCAGTTCGATTCCCATGTACTGCAGGATGGAATGAGCTCCTGTCTTTGTCCCATCTCCTGCCAACCTAGCAGTTTGAAAGCAAGAAATTGCAAGCAGATAAATAGGGACCACTTCTGTGGGAAGGTAATCAGCGCTCTGTGCACTCCGGTGTCTAGTCATGCCTGCCACATGACCACGGAAACGACTGCGGAGGCAGACAGCACTGGCTCTTTGGCTCTGAAACAGAGATGAGCACTGAACCCTAGAGTCAGATACGACTGGCTTTTGAGCAAGGGAAACCTAAAAAACACCCACCCCAACTGCAGACAATACAAAGAATGAGGTTGTTACAACAATTGTGTGTGTGTGTATGTGTGTGTGTGTGTGTTCATGTTTTCTTCTTCTGTGCCTTGATGGCTTCCAGCCACTATGTGAAATACTCACCATAGTCCCAAATATGTGACATGGCTTCATTGCAACCAGCATTGCCATATGGGTGAGATGGTGGCTTCTCTCTCATGGTAAACTTTTCAGTTGATGAGTCTGAGAATGACATCAGGATGAGACTGAAGCTCCTCCTTCAGGGTCCTTCCAGCGAGAGCCTACTTTGACTGGTTCAGAGGACTTCAGCACAGGAATCCAGATCAGGACAAATTCCATTACTGGCCTCTTCTGAGACTCAAGGAGTGTGGAGACTTACCCCAATGCAGACCTTACCAGCCATTATAGTGTTGGGCAAGGTGATGTCCATGGGCTACTCAGAACTCCCTGTGATTTCCTTATGCTGCCAGACTCAGTCCCCTGGTCCATAATCCCCCAAATGGTTTGCCTCCAAATGGCCAGTTGTATCATGTTGGGTGCTGTTTGGCACCGTTCAGTATTGTTTCCCCACTGGCTCTGTTGTAGGTTGCGTGAGCTATAGAACCAATATTAAGCTACACACAGAGACAACAAATAAAGTGGTTTGCCCATTTGGAGAGAATGTCTTGGAATTCCATATCTTACAAGGTATATGTGGAAAGAGGAGAACAACAAACACCACGAGGCAAACTCAGAGGAAGGTAGAGAGATAACATAAGTGACGTATTACAAGAACACCACAAAACATCGGTGGTGGTGGCCTCTAGAAGTCCCAGACCAAGAACCTTGTATCTCCCTGTACACCAGAAGGAGTAAAAGAGGAAGTAAAGAAGAAGAACAAAAGGTGTGACCAAGTAGCAAAATAACAGCTGCAACTGGTGCTTGATTTTGTCGTTCTTTCTTACTCTTCTAGATCACTTCCAGCTATCTTCCTGTTGCTCCCTCAAAGCCTGCATTGCTTTTGCTGTCTGAAATCTGCAGTTATGTCTGTATGCATATGAACATTTGTTGTAATGGTGGGCCAGATATGGCCCATTGGGTGCGGAGTGACTGGATGAAGAAAGGCACACGAGGCAGAGCTGAGGTGGAAGTCCAGTAAAGACCACTTGGTCGATTGGCATTTTATTCTTTGCCCCAAACCATTGTGTGCATACAGACATGATGATCTGGCACAAGGGAAACGAGTAACCAGGATGTTCCAGGAAACATGCTTATCAGTTAATTAACTTGGGGATGGCAGTCCATTGTCTACTGCTATTGGGAGTAAACATGTGCCTAGGTTGACTCTTGGACTCAGAGCCTCTGCAGATACAACATTACCCATTACATGCCTATCGAGTTCATCACCCGGTGATCTTTTGCCCTCTATTGTCCAAACTGCCTGCCAGGTCAGCGATTGGTGAATCAAACTATGACTATTAATCTGCTCCCCAATTTCTGTCCTTTCGGAATCAGGGCTCCAAGGAGTGTTCCCCCAAACCGTGGTTCTGTCAGGGACAGTATGCCAATTGTGTGTGCGGATCCCACAACATTCATGTGAGGTCCAAACCAGCTCTTTATCAAAACTGCCCCAATGTAATGCTTAGAATCCCACCTTTACCACCCACTGACTTGCACAGTAGTTTTACATTAGATTCAGACAGGTAGCTTTAGAGATTCTTAGCCCCTAGAAACTTTTATATTTGCTTTTCAAAAAAATGAAAGGAAGAGAAAGCTAAAAGCAATATGTCCCCCATTCAATTTGATTGGGCTCCAGACATAAAGGGATTTGTAAATTCACTTTGCTCTGGTTATTCAGGATAATGTTTGTACATTGCCAGCATACAACTCCAGTGGGAAGAGGAAAATTGTGTTGCAGCCTCTCAATTTCCTTCCAATAGCTTAGCAATCGGAATCATAGCTAAACTGATATTTAACTCCAGTTGGCCAATCACAAAGCAATGAAATCGAATTTTCAAGTTATGGGAGATGTGGAAATCAATCAATCAATCAGTTTAATTTATATCCCGCCTTCCTCAGCCAAGACCAACTCAAGGCGGCTAACAACATAATCCAACAAAGTAACAATAAAAGGATAATACAGAGATACAATAAATTCAAAATGGAAAACAATCCAGCATAATATCAAAATACAAAAAAAGCTACACTACATAATTAGGTCATAAAAGTACAATAAAAATGCAATAAATATAATTATACTACAGCAAAACCAACGTAGCAAGACCCCCATGTCCACTGGAGAAAAGTCGTAGGAGCTACCACTCCCCCGACAACTTGGGGAAGGAGCTCCCCGTCTCAATCTCAACATGAGCCAAGGCAGCCACGGGAAGGAGCCGAAGATGGCGATGGTCCTGGGGCGGCGGCAGTCTTTGGCCTGGTCCGGCGGCCCACGGCCCTTTATCTCCCCCCGCAAGGGATGGGAGAGGAGAGCGGGGCCCCCTCACAGCTGTGGCGATGGTCCTGGGGCGGCGGCAGTCTTCAGCCTGGCCCGGCGGCCCACGGCCCTTTATCTCCCCCCGCAAGAGATGGGAGAGGAGGGCGGGGCCCCCTCACAGCTGTGGGATCATCATCAGATGGCTTTTCATGATCCCATCTTGTGGGATCATCATCAGATGGCTTTTCATATATAAGGAGTTTCCGTTTCTTGTAGTTGCATACTCTACAGCGCCTAGTTCAGCTGTTAGGCTCTAAAACAGGAGTGCTCAAACTTTTCAGGTTGAGGGCTAGTCATGTTCAGCGGGCCAGTCACGTTTCCTCCCACCAGAAGCGGAAGTAAAACACACCTTGCAATCTGTTTTGCAACTGGATGAGATAGATTTTTAAGCTGCAATTTTCTCTGCTTAAACCAGGGGCGCCCAAACTATGGCATGTTGGCCAGATCTGGTCCCTGACACCAATTCATCCAGCCCACACCACCTTCGTTGCTCCCGGAAGTGGAAGCAAAACACGCAGGCGCATTTTGCTTCCATTTCTATGAGCAACAAGGGTGGCGTGGGCTGGATGAATTGGCATTGGGGGCCGGATCTGGCCCATGGGCTGTAGTTTGGGCATGCCTGCTCTAAAAGGTAGGAAGCCACATGTGTCAGCCAAAGCTGCTTCCTGTTTGTCTGGGCTGAATCCTTCCTGCAACTCAATGAGAAACATGTTTCTGTTCTCACAATGGGCAGCACAGTGACAAATATTTCCTGTAACCTAATGTCGATGAGAACTTTGTTCTTGCTGGTACATTCTTGTCTGTAAACGTTCTTGCATGATTTTCAGGAAAAAAAGTGAATGCAGAAAACAAAAACCTTTTGGAGCACAAGATATTTTGATAGCCAGGAAAGATATGCTTTAAAAATAAAGTTCCTTAACTAGGTATCCTTAGCTCAGTAAGGAAAGCACATTTTTCATGACTGTTGATTGTCGTCATCATGTTCCATCAAGTTGCTTCTGACATATGACGATGGTGCTGCTTAAGGTCTTCCTGGCATGAAAACCAGTCATGTCTAAGGGGCGGTGCTCTTTACAACCAAAGAGCCAGTGACGTCTGCATCTACAGACATTTCCCTGGTCATGTGGCAAGCATGACTAGACGCCAAAGCATATGGAACACAGTTATCTTTTTTGCTGAAGCAGTACCTATTTTTCTACTTGCAATTTCTTGCTTTCAAACTGCTAGGCTGGCAGGAGCTGGGACAGACAATGCCAGCTCATTTGGATCTCAAAATGCTGATTTGTTGACCTTTGACCTTTTGAACAGTCCTGCTGTTTAATCTTTAGTTTCCTTTTGGATTTTTCCTTTACAGGGTTTTACATTCAAGAAATGCAGCAGGAGTTTACCCTTGCTGTCTTTTGCTCAATATTAAGAAAAGTCAACTTTAGTGTCATAGACATTGTGTGTGAAAGATCCTATGCCAGTGCCACCTTCCATTACTGCCGATGTACTCAAGACATTCCTCAAGTATTTCTCCACCCTCATCACCATTAGGGCTACCCATTGACTTCTGCTGATTACCATTCATTCACTTCATGGCAAGGTGGATAGATCTTTATCTGTTGTCTTAGCTTTGATCTTTCTGCCTAGCTCATGAGGGAGCTGACTGCATTCTTTTCACATACTCAAACATCTTCCCCACATTAAGGTGTGGATCCAAGAGGGGCATAGATCATCAGGTGTGCTGAAGTGATTAACAACTCCATTAACTATAATGGATATTTAAATTAAACACATCCCCCTACCTCTCTACAGAGGAGCAGAGACAGTGTATTTCTCCCACTTCTAACCAAGTATAGTATTGCTGTATTGGGTTTTTTGGAGGGGGAATAATTACACTTTCCTTGCACCTCTGCAGAGGGGTAGGGAAAGTGTTTTGCTGCACCTGCAAATGTGAATATAACTCCTTAGTTGGCCTGCAAAAGGAGACAGGTTGCCCTCCAATCACTCTCTCTCTCTCACTCTGCCTGCCTGCCTGCCCATTACTCATTCCTCCTGTTCTCCCTTCTTCTTCTCCCTTCATCATCATCCACCTTCTCCTCCTCCTCTATGTACACCTCCTGGTCACTCAGCTTTGGAGTTAGGAAACAAGCTAAATGTCATTTTACATTCAAAGTCAACCTGAAAATGAGTGAGCTCAAAAGGAGCAATCTGGACATCGTCATACTTTGCCACAGAGGTTAGAAATATTAGCTTTAGGGAGTTAAAATGATAAGATTCAGGTAGTTTAAAAAAGTAGACTCAGTTTCATGTTTTGTGCTGAGTTTACATCCCTCATTCTATTGAAGTCTGAAAGATTTGTAATGCATCAACAAGGCATGAGCCATCGCCATAAAGATATTAGTGCATTTCTGGAAGATTGGCTTTGTCCCATGCGTTTGATTTTGGAAAGTGAATTAAGAGTATATTTCATATGAATGCTTCCATCTAAACATAGTTTCTTTGAAGCAAGACCTATTAATTTTTGATGGACTTACTGTTCAAGGCAGCAAACCTTGCGTCGAATGTTTTTTGTAATTGCCAGTTTATGATTCAGTTATAATTTCCAGGTGCTGGCAGAAGCGAAGTTCTCCCCACCTTCCCCCAGAATTAAGTGAGCAATAATGGAAAAATCTGTCTCATTTCTGCCCTGAAGAAGTATGTGAAGCAGCAGTTTTGTCACATTCCCCCCCGCCCCCCGGCTTTTAAAAATACCAAGAAAAGCCATCCTCAGTAGAATGGAACAGAACTTGCTGATCTACCATCTTTCAACACATTTCCTGTGAAGGGGTCTTTCTGAAAAGATGCCTTTCACTCCATTCCATATATTAGTGTTGTGAGCTGCTGTCAGTTTCCTCCTGACTCAATCAAATGAATGAGTGACTTCTACAATTTTCTCTTCTTTACTGCCCTGCTTAGGTCTTGCAGGTCTGGCTGGACATCCTACTAAGGTAATGGAGTAGACTGTACAGCCAGTGAATCAATGCTGAGTGTTGGGCAGTGGTAAATAACCTGACTCCCTAAAGGGGCCAATGGCTACTGGCGGATGAGCCCCTTTCGGTGGGGTGATGGTCCCCCTAAGTGGAGGAAATGCCACTGGAAACCATCATCTTGGGGCCAACGGCAAAATGAGCAGAGGAGGAACCACTTCACTATTCTGATTTCCAATAGTCATGGAGGCGGAAGAGACAATGCCAGATGGACTGGGTGGGAAGGCGCACTTTGTCAATATCCTCAAAGCTGTGGCAGTCCATTGCAGTCTCAGTGTTGAATCCTGTATGTCTCATTTTGTGTGTGCCACAATCTTCACAACTTTGAGGAGGGTCTTTCTGTGTACCCCTCTGTCATATGTGATTTCACCCTAGGATTCTGGAGACCCGGGTTAAAATCCCTACTTGATCATGAAACTGACAGGATGATGTTGAGTCAATCACTTATTCCTGATCTACATTACATGTTATGTTGAAACAAGGAGAAAGAGTGTCCTGTGACCTGCTGCACATTCGAAGGATGTCCAGGTAGGATATAAGTATAAAAATAAATAAATGAATAGTTTGTGTCTAAATCACTGGATTGGCAAAGGGATCCCGTGCTTATCTCCTAGTGAGTAATCACACAACAAAACAAAATACTCAACTGCAAACTATGGAAATTATGAGAAAGAGCCTCCTGTGACAATCAGATGTCTTTTAGAACTGATGAGGTCCCACCTGCTAAGGATATGCTATATGTAACATGCAATTTGACCCCTAGCCAGTCACTCCAATTCCAATACCGGGTTGGCTCATGAAAATAGAAATAAATAAATAAAGGCCGACATCAGGGATAGTGAATTGAAAAGGCTCAAATAGGAATCTTCTTTGTTCCTTCACAGCAATCTTTTTGATGCCCAAAATTCCTAATACAGTAATACCTCGGATAACGTTTGCACCACGCAACACTAAAACTGCATAACGTTAAGGAATCTGGAAAAAATTGCATCACACAACATTAAAATCCTATGGGATATATTGCATAACGTTTGCTGAAGTCTGTGCCGGTTACAATGTATCTCTATGGAGTTTTAACGTTATGTGATTCATCCCATAGGATTTTAATGTTATGCAATACATGTATTGCGTAATGTTAAAAATCGGATAATGCTAAGACTCATGGAGCCAAGTTTTAGCATTATCTGGGATATTACTGTACTGAAGCCATGTAGTAAAAATGACCACACGCAGTGGCTTCTGGAACATGCAACCACAGTCATTTATTTGTGGCTGCTGTCTTTGCTCCTGCAGCTTATTCAGTACCTCTAAACCAGGGATTCTCAATCTGCAGACCACAGGCTGGATGCAGCCCACAGCACCATTTCATGTGGGGCCCCCACTGCCTTCACCACACCAGGAAGTATCATGTGGTGGAGGAAGGGCAAAATGGCCATCCGCCCACCGAAGCTGTCTGAGGGAGCGTGACTTGGCCCCTGGCTTTAAAAGGTTGAGAACTCCTGCTCTAAACTGTCCTGACCCCATTTAATCTTCTTTTCTTTTGGCAAAACCACCGTCATGGCCTCCCCCTTTATGCTCCTTACACACTAAGCCTTTCATTATGAATTTGTTGACGACTCAGCAAAGGAGCGGTGATCCCTCTGACAGCCATTCGGCAAAACAAAACAAAAAGCCTAAAGTGGGGTTTCCATTCTTTCTAACCTTTAGCCCCCTAAAGCATAACAAAAAGGGGAAAAGTATTTTAGAGTGGAATGGTAATTTGTACACATGATTGTAGGGTAGAATAGCACATGGGGGTGGAGCAAATTTTGCTTTAATTAGTGCAACCATTTCTAGCGCCCAAGTAACCCTGGCCATATTGCATTTGCAGGATTATTCTTAGCTATTTGTGGCATGCTGAAAATGACAGGGATTATGAAACTGTTAATCTTTATTCAGTATTATTTTTAACCACCTGCTTGCATCTGATACTTAACTTCCTGCCAGCAACCCTCTTAAGGGATCTCTCCTCCAGAGTTCCCAATTTGCTCAGGTCAAGAGTTCAACCGATTCTAATCTCTCGAGATATTAAACCGCCAGCAAACCATCCAGATGTTTTATTCCAATTAAACCCTCTTTGCATCTGTTGAGGTGTACAAAAGGAGGAAAACAATGTGGTAGAATAGTTTGGGATTGCAGTCTGTATTTTTTCCAGAAGGTATAATGTCAGGAGATACATTTCACAGCTTCCATTCTGCTGTTAATACAAGACTAAAGCCCCTAAATAGATAGATAGATAGATAGATAGATAGATCTTTATTGTCATTGTCTTGCACAGAACAACTACTCAAATGCGAAGCCTTCCCCTGAAAAATGGGCTAGTCACCATTCCTATACTTCTAACTAGATGAGAAATGAGTCCCATCTCTAGAAAGAGTGCTCCCTCACACATAAAACAAGGTACGAGTGGGGAAATTTGAATGAATTTTATTAATGTTTATTATTGGATTTACCTTGTTTTGCTTTCTGTTTGATGTCATTTTAATTTAATTTTATTTAATTTAATTATCACATTTATATACCGCTCACTCGGCCAAAGCCAACTCAGGGCGGTTCACAATAAAAATTAAAAACACAAGTTAAAACAGTTAAAACAGTTAAAGCTTTCTGGGTTGCCTGTTTCACTGTTGTAAAAGGCCCAGAGTGGTGCTTGCACTAATTGGGGTGGGATACTACCTACCTACCTACCTACCTACCTACCTACCTACCTACCGACCGACCGACCGACCGACCGACCGACCGACCGACCGACCGACCGACCGACCGACCGACCGACCGACCGACCGACCGACCGACCGACCGACCGACCGACCGACCGACCGACCGACCGACCGACCGACCGACCGACCGACCGACCGACCGACCGACCGACCGACCGACCGACCGACCGACCGACCGACCGACCGACCGACCGACCGACCGACCGACCGACCGACCGACCGACCGACCGACCGACCGACCGACCGACCGACCGACCGACCGACCGACCGACCGACCGACCGACCGACCGACCGACCGACCGACCGACCGACCGACCGACCGACCGACCGACCGACCGACCGACCGACCGACCGACCGACCGACCGACCGACCGACCGACCGACCGACCGACCGACCGACCGACCGACCGACCGACCGACCGACCGACCGACCGACCGACCGACCGACCGACCGACCGACCGACCGACCGACCGACCGACCGACCGACCGACCGACCGACCGACCGACCGACCGACCGACCGACCGACCGACCGACCGACCGACCGACCGACCGACCGACCGACCGACCGACCGACCGACCGACCGACCGACCGACCGACCGACCGACCGACCGACCGACCGACCGACCGACCGACCGACCGACCGACCGACCGACCGACCGACCGACCGACCGACCGACCGACCGACCGACCGACCGACCGACCGACCGACCGACCGACCGACCGACCGACCGACCGACCGACCGACCGACCGACCGACCGACCGACCGACCGACCGACCGACCGACCGACCGACCGACCGACCGACCGACCGACCGACCGACCGACCGACCGACCGACCGACCGACCGACCGACCGACCGACCGACCGACCGACCGACCGACCGACCGACCGACCGACCGACCGACCGACCGACCGACCGACCGACCGACCGACCGACTTCAATTCCCAGAAGCCTAAATCAATTCCCCAAAGCACTGAACAGCCAATGTACTGACTTAGGCTTCTGGGGATTGAAGTCCAAAAACAAAGTTTGGGAAATGTTGCCATAGACTCTGAGATCAGGACATTGTTTAAAGCAGGGATTCTCAACCAGCAGCCCACAGGCTGGATGCGGCCCATGACACCATTTCATATGCCCCTCCTCCTCCACCACACCCTGAAGTGCCATGTGGTGGAGAAATGGCAAAATGGATGTCCGGCCCCCAAAGCTGTCTGAGGGAGCTTGACCCAGCCCCCATCTTTAAAAGGTTGATAACTTCTGGTTTAAATTAAGATCAATAGCAATTACACGTATATACCACCCCATAGTGCACTCTCTGGGCACTTTACAGATAATTAGCATTTTGCCCCCAACATATTGGGTACTCATTGTACCGACCTCAGAAGGCTGATTTCAACCTTGATCCCTGTTGGGACTGAACTCACAATGTTTTGGCTGTGGTTGTTGTTGTTCAGTCGCACAGTCGATTCCGACTCTTTGCGACCCCATGGACCATCGCTCTCCAGGTACAGCATTTTAACCACTGTGCCACTGGTCAACTCCTATATTCTTGTAAACCATAGTATTTGTGCAACTCATTTTGTCACATGGTCCACCATGACCTTTCAAGCCTTTGGTATGATGGAAGACCTTGGTTATATTGCCAAGCTTTGCTTTTAACGAAAAGAGCTTTACAAATATTTGTTTGCAGATATGCTGATGGTGTCTAGCAACACTGGGAAGCAGTCTTGTGCAATTGAGGCCAACAGCATTGGCAGGAAATAAGTGAGGGAGAACTAAAACAATTGTCTTCCAGTATAGCGGTACTAATCTTTCCTTGGGGGTCCATGCGGCACAGTAAATCGCAAAAGTATTTCTTAAATTTCAAGCATTCATTTCTCCTTCCAGTCTGTCTCTTTGTTTCCTTTTTGTTTAGAATGCAAAGTACTTTTCATTACCCATTGGCAACAGTGTAGATGAAATACCATGAAATTGAAAGACTATATATAGATATAAGTGAGGAGTAATGAGGCCTGTTGCCAAAAATGTTATTGTTTTTTCTGGGTGGGAATAATCAAGTGTGCTTTCCAGACATCTTAATCCTTTAATCTTAGATTTGCTTCTCCTTGTATTTTGTGAATTATTTTGCAAATTTGTCCTAAAGAAGGGGAAAGCAATCCAAAACATCAAAAATGGAAATGGGGCTATACAGCTACATTGAAATGGAGAAAAGTTGTCAGCCTCCTTCTCTTGTTGCTGTTGCTATTGTTACTGTTGATTCTCATCCCTGGCCTTAAACTGCAGTCCCACTGCAGCTATTTGATGAAATTGCTCTAGGAAAATATTTGAGTACAGAAATCATGTTAAGGTGTTTAGACTCTGGCAAACATAGACCCTGCAAGGATTTTTCCTCTTGTAATGGTAATGCACTGAGCACCAATGGCCAGGAAACTGCCAGATAGTTCAGTACCATATATACTTGAGTATAAGCTGAGTTTTTTAGCCCCAAAAATGATCCCCCAAAAGGGGACACAGCTTATACTTGGGTCAATGACCACAAGGGTCCCAAAACTCTTCATAAATGATCTAGAGGTAGGAGTAAAAAGCAAGGTAGCCAAATTTGCTGACGACACTAAATTATACAGGGTAGTGAAATCTGTGAGAGATTGTGAGGAGCTCCAGAGGGATCTCTTGACACTGGGGGAATGGGTAAAACAGTGGCAAATGAGTTTCAACATTAGTAAGTGCAGAGTGATGCATGTTGGGGCAAAGAACCCCAATTACATTTATAAACTGATGGGGTCTGAACTCTCTGCGACAAACCAGGAAAGGGACCTTGGTGTCCTGGTGGACAACTCAATGAAGGTGTCAACCCAGTGTGCCTCAGCAGTGAAAAAAGCAAACTCAATGCTAGGGATCATTAGGAAGGGTATAGAAAATAAGTCAGCAAGTGTCATTTTGCCTCTTTATAAATCTATGGTGAGGCCCCATCTGGAATACTGTGTACAGTTCTGGTCGCCATACCTCCAGAAGGATATTATGGAGCTGGAAAAAGTGCAGAGGAGGGCAACCAGAATGATCAGGGGACTGGAACACCTTCCTTACCATCTGAGGCTGCAACGGTTGGGCCTCTTCACTCTTGAACGACGACGTCTAAGAGGTGACCTGATTGAAGTTTATAAAATCATGCACGGTGTGGACAAAGTAGATAAGGAAAAACTGTTTTCCCTATCGCATAACACTAGAACTAGGGGGCACTCCATGAAACTTTTGGGTACTAGTTCTCAAACAAATAAGAGAAAGTACTTTTTCACCCAGAGGATTACTGGTCTATGGAACTCCCTGCCAGAAGAAGTGGTGACAGCTGTCAGTCTTGACAGCTTTAAGAAAGGATTAGACAAGTTCATGGAGGACAAGAGTATCAATGGCTATAATTATGGATACTTAAGGACAACCTCCGGGTTGGAGAGATAGGCAGGATATCTCTCAATGCCATTTCCAGGGAATCCTAAGCAGGTGAAGGCATCTCCTTGGGAATACCCTGAAGCAAATGGTGAGCCACTGTGTGAGACAGAATGCTGGACTGGATGGGCTCCTGTGGCCTGTTCCAGCAAGGCTGTTCTTATGTTCTTATGTTCTAAAACTGTGCTGGATTGAGATGCGCCAACAATTTAATTAATTTTATCATATTTCCATGTATTTTGATTATTGAGACTCACTAGCAGCTGCTGTATTTCCCACCCTCGGCTTATACTCAGGTCAATCTATTTCCCTGGGTTTTCAGGTCAAATTAGGTACCTCAGCTTATATTCAGGTTGGCTTATACTTGAGTATATATGGTAGCTATGGATGTATAGTATTTTAATGCAGAACCAAAGGCTGGGAATTTGATTCTCCACTGCTTGACACCTGGGCTCAGTAACCCATGAGTCTCCTTTTAGCTGTGCAGTTCTGTTGTTTTATTATTATTATTATTATTATTATTATTATTATTATTATTATTATTATTATTATTATTATTATTATTATTATTATTATTATTATTATTATTATTATTGTTGTTGTTGTTGTTGTTGTTGTTGTTGTTGTCGTTGTCGTTGTCGTTGTTGTTCAGTCGCACAGTCGATTCCGACTCTTCTTCTTCTTCTTCTTCTTCTTATTATTATTATTATTATTATTGTTGTTGTTGTTGTTGTTACATTGAGCTGTGATCTCCACATCAAATCTCACTTCTGCTATGAATTCATCTGCATCACTGGATAAACTTCTCTTTCTTTACTCTCCATCTGTTTCATGATACAGTAAAACCCCAACTTACATATGCCTCGAGTTACATAAAATTTGACTTACATAATGATCCTCTCTACCCAGAACTCCCTGGAAAGAGTCACCATTAGTCATAACTGTCCAGATTGCATGTAATTATTATTATTATGGTTGTCTGAAAACATTTCTAAAAGGATTTTTTCTCCCGACTAAACCAGCCTTTCCCACTTTCTGGTGTGTTTGAACTGTCATCATTCCCACTGGGGAGCTTAATACTAGCAGGAATATTGTAGGAAATCGTATGTCTCTGTATTGCTTTCTACATGTGTGCTGAGTATGCCCTCAATCTTGCAGCAGCCTAATTCCTTTCAGCTGTCTAGCAAAAATTTCCTTCTCACCATAACCTCTTCCAGCGAGTAGACTGCGAGTATGGATTGCTCTGTTAATCACTGTAAAATCCCCTAGAAACCATCCTGGCTGCTGAGTCTCACTCTGTTTCATACCATGTTGTTAAAAAAGAGCTCTGCTCTTCTCAAGCCTGCAGGATATTTTGTTCGCTTGAGATAAACCAGTTTTCCAGACTGTGCAGGCCTACGCGACTCTTCGGCAAGCCTTTGCCAAAGGCGACGGGTTCCAGTTTTGTACCCTAATTAACACAGTATTATTACACTAATAGCTGTTTTATAGCTTCTGTTGAGCTGACTCATCAGCTGATTCATCCGTTAACTTGTTTCTTGCTGTTTCTTCATGATCAGTAGCCAAACAAATGAGAAATACAGAAAGTTTGTCTGCCTACAGCCAGGGAGGTCAAACTTTTCAGGCTGCACGTCAGTCACATGGTTCCCCATACCATGGCCTGGGGGCCAGATCCAGCCCCGGATGCCAATTCATCCAGCCTGCGATGCCCTCGTCACTCCTGGAAGCGGCACGTTTTACTTCCACTTCCAGGAATGACAAGGGTGTTGTGGGCCAGATGAATTGGCATCGGGGGCCGGATACAGCCCCTGGGCCATAGTTTGGGCACCCCTGGCCTACAGCTTTATGTTCCATTTCCCCCACCCAGATGGGGAGGAAGGTGCATATTCACTACTCTCCACCCCCAGTCTTATATGTTGAAGGAAACCGCCTGCAAACATTATGCATCTTTGAGACAATCTCAGAAATGTACATGCAAAGAAAACTTCCATATAAAATTTTACATATTAGGAGAGATGCATACAAAGAAAGGCAGGAATATTCATGTGGACTTCATACAAAAAGATTCACAATCTAATGTAGACACCAACATGCACTTCAAAAAAATGTTCAAAGTTGGGGAAAGGGAGACACCGTACTTCAGTGGGAATGCAGCAACCCAAATAGCCTAGAGTTGTATCAGCACCTCAAAACGCAAGAAGAATCCCCAACATTTGTACTTTAGTAGTTTGCAGCTTTCAGAAGTATGCATAGGAATATAACATCAGTACTGCAGTGGCTCAAGTCGCTAAGACGCTGACTGGGAAGCGGAAGGTCAGCAGTTCGATTCCCGAGTACTGCAGGACGGAAATGAGCTCCTGTCTTCATCCCAGCTCCTGCCAACCTAGCAGTTCGAAAGCAAGAAATTGCAGGTAGATAGGGACCACTTTGGTGGGAAGGTAACAGTGTTCCGTGCGCTCCGGTGTCTAGTCATGCCTGCCACATGACCATGGAAACGTCTGCAGAAGCAGACAGCGCTGGCTCTTCGGCATAGAAACAGAGATGAGCACTGCACCCTAGAGTCGGATACGACTAGCTTTCGAGCAAGGGAAACCTTTACCTTTACCTTTTCCTCATTTCTTACTACACAGAAATCAAATGCATCCATTTCTTGGACATCCACCACAAGGGTTTGAATACTGTATTAGCCAGGGTTTATGGGACATTATCAAATTTGATACACATATTGTTACATGCTGCTATATATTTTGTATTTTGTTATATTATACTACCTCAACACCCAAAGGAGTAAAATCGGAAGTAGTAGCAATAATAATAGGATCTACAAATCCAGTAGAAAAAGTGTCGGGCCAGGGGAGACACAATGTCACAGAAATCTCCCATTTCATCAGGGGCAAATTGGCTGGGAGGTAATTTTTGTGAAGGTGATGCAATGACATCAAAATAAGCTAACCTGACTGCCATCTGAAGTCTCTGCAACCCAGTGATATTTGGGAATATACGATGTGAGTGACTCAGCCTTAACTGACTTCTTGCTCTCACTGTCAGTTAAAGAAGGTGACAAGAATATGTCACACACACCCGGGACTCTGTCACTGCTCTGTAATATGGAGGTAGAGGACTGTCTCACCTTTGGAGCAGGTTTGACATGTTATGATAAATGAGCCTCTTGCCTCTTGGGTGTGTTAGTTAGGCTCATTTAAATGGGCAGCTGCCACTTTTCTGTTTACTGCCTGTTTGGGGAAATTTATCTCCAGGAAAGAAATATGCTAGTTGTGTTTGGATGATGCTGTTGCACCTGGCCCAGGTCACAGGGTCTCTTTCACGCATGCAAAGCCATTCTTCACAGGTTGTCTTCACAGGAGCACACCCTTGAAAATAATTTTGATGAAAGATATCACCATGCAAAGATGAATAATAATAATTGTGTACCCTCGGCACTTGCAGTCTGGCCAGGTTATCCTGCTATGGTAATAGAGTAGACCATACTGCTAGTGACTTTATGCTGAGCATCAGGCAGCGGTTAACTAACATGACAATCCTGAGGACTAGTGACCTTGCAAAGTCCACAGGGAAGGGTGATGTTCCCCAAGTTGATTAAATCCCACATGAATCCATCTTGATGGAGGGAAGCAGCTTCATTAATTCTGGTCTGGGGCTGAGGAGGACTTTGTGAGCTAAAGGGGCTAAGGACCAGAAAGTGACTCGCGGAGTTGGATCAGTGGTACGGGTGTCATGCTATGATGTGGAAGGCAGATGAAAGGCCCCTGTATTATATTCTCAGGGCAGTCTTCATGGATAATCACCATGAGGATTGCTAATATTAAAAATCAGATACGGCACAAAAAGAGGAAGCCCTCAAGACTATTCTGGCTTATGGTAACACTTTCCAGGGTTTACTAGGGAGATAATACAAGCTGTGGTTTGCCATTCCCTTCTTCTGAAGATGCCCTTGGACTATGCAGCTTGCTCATGACTACACAGGCTGGCTCTTTTCCCAAGAGGCCCAGTGCGTAATTGAATTTCAAACCTCCACTCCTTAGTCAGGTACCTAAATCTCTGTGCCGATGGGTCTACTCCTTGTTCTTGTTACATGCCGTCAAATCATCTCCAACTTATGGTGATCCATTTTTCTTCTTTCACATCCAGCGAAATTTCTTTAACAGCGATGTCAATTAGTTTGTTTATTTTGGATACACTCCATACTGCCAAAGCTGATGTACTCAACGTGGATGGTTGAGATTCCCCTATAAATGAGAGATCTCTGGAATGTCCTTCCTCAATAGCCCTGCTGAGCTCCTGTAAGATATGGTCTATGGCTTCCCTTAGGGAATCAATCCATCTCATACTTGAATTTCCTCTTTTCCTGCTGACTTCTGCCTTTCCTGGGACAGCTTCAGCTTAATTTGGCTTCCAGAAACAGTTCAAGCTTGATTTGCTCTAGGACCCACTTGTTTGTCTTTTTGGCAGTGCAGGGATATCCACAAAACTCTCTTCTGGCACCACATTTCAAACAAGTCCACCCCCCCCCTTTTTTAGATTTCTTTCCTGTTGAGCTTTCACACTCAAAGATGGTGATTGGGAATACAATAGTGTGCATGATCTTGGTCTCTAGTGACACATCTGTTTGGATAAATCTGGATACTAGCCAAAGGGCAACAAAGACTATATATGGATTTCATGAGACTCACTGAAATCAAGGAAACACGACAGCCATAGCTATTGTAACACCCACTTGTCCAGTAGATCTACTCTGATCATAACTGTCTATCTCTGATCTAGTGTTTTTACCTTGAGTTAAGTAAGTTTGCTATGTTTGAATCTGAATAAGTTTCCATTCAAAGATATCCCAAAGCAAAACAATTAAAAAAAACACCTTTATACTGGCAGATTTGTTTCACAGGCAGCTTTAAAAAAAAAGCTAGCATCCCAAAGTCTACCAACAAAGGTCTCCCTTGCTTGAAAGCCAGTCGTATCTGTCTCTAGGGTTCAGTGCTCATCTCTGTTTATAGCCAAAGAGCCAGTGCTGTCTGCATCTGCAGACATTTCCATAGACATGTGGCAGGCATGCCTCGACACCTATTTATCAACTTGCAGTTTCTTGCTTTCAAACTGCTAGGTTGGCAGGAGCAGGGACAGAGATGGGAGCTCACTCCATCATGCAGTACCTGGAAATTGAACTCCAATCTTCCAGTCATCAAGTTCAGCATCTTAACCACTTGAGCCACCGCAGTCCCTCTACCAAGAAAAGGCTGGTGTAAAAGAGTCAGATAAAGAAACAGCTCAGATAAAACTTTAAACTGCCAAAATGAATCCACCTTTTGGGGGTACACAGAAAGAGCCTCCACAAAGATTGTGGTATTTTTGAACCACAGTTGGGTGTACCCTGGTAATGGCAACCTTGTGTTTCTGGCTAATCTTTCTCACACTTGGTCAGGTGAAAGGAACTGCAGAATGAACTCTCCAAAAGATGACTTCATTTTGGCATTTTCACATCTGGCCTAGACATGGAAGAAGAAGGCTTTGTTGTTGGCCAAACTCAAATCTTCATCAGTACATGTTTTCTATAGTTACCGACAGACCAACAGATGATCTGGATTCTGTGTCTCTTCACAATCACACACCATGTTGTTGTCCGCCAGCAACCCCCACTTGAGCATGTTGGCCTTGCATTTAGGGAGTTCAACCCTCAGACTTTTCAGGGTCCGCCATGTCGAGTTCCTCAGCCATATCTCCTTTCAGTTTTATTCCTATGTCCAGTGAGCTCCTTCCTCCATAGTCTAATTTTATTTTGTTCTTGCATAGCTTCAAAAATGTTCTTTCATTTTCCAAATGAAAAAGTCTTGCAAAGAGTGGGGCCACTTTCATAATTTCTGCCAGCCTTAACTGAAAACAAAGGAATTTATCTTAATTGTGGAATTCCTAGTTAGCAAGACTTTATTGCCAGAGTCCAAGGTTGGTTTGGTGCGTCATTAGAATCCTCATGTCTAGGAATGAGAGCCAGATACAAATGTGAATTGAAGGAACAGAATTATTTGCAGAGGAGGTACTAACTTACTGAAGTTGTTTAGGTAATTTACATTTCAGATTATAGCTTCCGGAGATATAATTTGTATCCCAGAAAATTAACTTTTCAAACCTTCCCCAGCTAGCTGCACTTTATCAGTTATATGCTGGGTTGAGGTATATCTTACTTATTGCAGAGCAGGGATTTTAGAAGCCAAATGTAAAAGGGGAAAAACATCCCTTCTTTTTGTAATTGCTTTTGTTAAACTTTATGGCAAAGATTTCAGACGGATTTACTGCAAATGATGTGAAGATCTCCCAGTAGATCCAGATTTATCCATCCTCTACTACATCCTGCTATAATCTATTCTGCTTTGTACAAGAAAATATGTACACTATATTTTCATTGATGACATTAAACCCAAGTCCTCGTCTTGGATGTGAATCTGGCCCTGGGCTGTATCACTTTAGAGTACAAGTGATTTCATGCACTCCATTAATGTAATGTCTGGAATTGCAGCCAAATAAGTAGAAAAACAGAGTTGGAAAATACTTAAAAGCCATCTGGACTTTTTTACATAGAAAATATCTGAAGCACAATGTGCAAAGTAGCCAAAGTTGCCTTGAGAGATGCCTGCCCAAATGCTACCTAAATATTTTCAGCAAAGGAGAGTCTATCATATTTTCTCATTCACACATACTTCTTGAAGTTTAGTCAAATTGGCACGCATTTGCGACTGTGGCTTTGGGACTAGGAAAGTTCTCCAACACATCTGGAAGATACCAGACTGGGGACAGTTGCTGATTTCATGTCTGTATTGTCTATAAATTCAACACAGGGCCTATAGGCTGCATGCATCCCCAACCCAAATTACAGACCCTCCCCCCACCCCCAGGGCATCTCATTGACACACTAACTACTGCTTTTCCAGAAAACTTGCATTTCCCTACATAACAAGGTAGGCAAAAAGCACATGCTGACAGTAGGACATATATATCTATTTGCAATTTCTTGCTTCCAAACTGCTAGGTTGGCAAGAGCTCACTCCATTGTGCAGCACTCGGGTCTTGAAATGCTGACCTGCTGACTCTCTGGTCGTCAAGCTCAGCATCTTAACCAGTACGCCACCGTGTCCCTACTTTTTTTCTAATACTCACTCACTTAAATTCTTTGTTAAAAACTTATTTAGGCTGACCAGATTTGATTAGACACCTTGCTGTGGAATTTTCCAAGTGAGATTAACAAGAAGAGAGCCAATTTTATTTAATCAAAATTAATGTACTTTTCTGATTGAAATGCAGCATATACACCGCATGCAGAAAACAACTGAGTGAAAAGAGTTGCAATCATACTGTCTGATGTTTAAAGTTCTAAAATTCTGTGCCACAAATCAGCAGCTCTCATCTTTTTTGCAGTTTCCACTGTCTGCACCTATGGCACTGGTGGAGAACCTTGACACTCCAACTGTTCTTGGAGTTCAATTACCAAAAGCCCAAGTCAGCACTCCTGCTGATCAGGGCTTCAGGGAATTGAAGTCCCAAGAACAGCTGGAATATCAAGGTTTGCCATCCCTGACCTATGGCATTACTTGTGCAACTTTTGCTGATTTTGTACAAAAAGTAAAACAAAAGCGTTTATCACCCTTGTTCTTTCGACAAATGACCGAGCTCCCTCATATGGCAAGGAGACCAATTTTGTGGTTCCACATCTTCTCAAACAGGAACAAAACAAGTAAGAATTTACATCAGGGGTGGCCAAACTATGGACTGTGGGCCAGATCTGGCTCATGGTGCCTAATAATCCAGCCTGTGCTGTTCCTAGAAACAGAAGTAAAATGTGCCCGTGCATCTGCAAAATGCTGCCCTAAAGCACCCACGGCAGTCATAAACACGTGCTTTTATGGCAGTTTTGTGCATGCATGGGTGCATTTTACTTCTGCTTCCGGTGGGAGGAACCACATAACTGGCCTGCTCAACCACATGACCAGCCCACAGCTCAAAAAGTTTGGGCGCTCCGATTTACATCCTTAGTGCAAACAACTCCAAGAGCTGGAAAGGCTAGGAAGTAAATGAATAAGAAAAGGAAACTTTTGATTCGTAAACGTCCTGGTCATTGCTCGTGCTGGACTCCACATGATTGTATTCTAGGTCATGCAAAGGTTCCTGAGAACACAGGCTGCAAAATTCATGCCAGTGTTTACTGACCTCTAGGATCTACAGTAGTGGTTCCCAGACTTAGGGCGTCAGAACTTCATTTCCCAGGAGGCCTAGCCACAGAGTTAAAGATTAGGACTTATCTATTGCTCACTGGAGATGATGGGCTTTGTGGGAAATGATAGTGATTGCAACAAGCTAGGCAACATTCCCATCCCCCCACTCCAAGCTCCGAAAGCACTGAACCCTATAGTCAGATATGACTGGCTTTTGAGAAAGGGCGACTTAAGCTCTAAAATGGCTAAAATCATACTAACATGTATTAAAGAAGTAGAATTTGCTTGCTAACTAATTAATGCATTTAGAAGGGCTTGCTGACTGGGAAAGGGATTTCCCCCCATTAAACTTATCAATTAGTAGGCTTAAGTAGGACCATAAGAATAGATGGGGAGTATTTGGAAGGAGAAGACAAAGGAGTTATGATGGCTTTGAGCACATCCATGTTCTTGGCTGATTAAGTGGAGAAGCACTAGGAAGTCTCATGAGTGGAAAGTCCCTGACTAAATAAGGATGGGATAAGGCAGGTCACAGTGACCCTTTCTTATGCTCTTAGCTGATAGCGACCAGCACAGTGGTGGGCATCAGCAGGTTTGCACCAGTTCACCAGAACCGGTTGTAGAAATTCTGGCTGGCCACACGCATCCAAGTTTTGAAATAAAGTAGTCCTAATTTTGGTGCAACGCAGGGCTTTCCCCCTTGTTACGCCCACCATACCACACCCACAGTGTGGTAGTAATTTTTTTTGAGCCCACCACTGGACCAGTAATGAGTCCCACCAGCAAGTGCATTGGACCAATTAACTGATTCCAGATGCCATCACCCTGGAAGGACACCAATTAGCCCAAGTTAGCTGGCCATTGTTGGGTCTGGACATCCTCTGAGCAAGGGCTATAGAACCACTGAAGATGAGATAGCACTTTAGCTGCTAGGTATAAGAGAAGGGGGACTTAGCCCCCAGACTTTGGAGCTTTCCATCCATTAGAAGTGCCAGAAGCATCCCTGCCACCTAACCAGGCTTCCAGGTGACTAGAGAAGAGACAGAGGGAATCAATACTAGGTATTGCATAGCCTGTTTGTGTTCTCGCTCTTGTTTGTTGCTCTGCCTCCGTAATGTTTTGTTTAGTGAACTGTTGAATAAAGCTTTGTTTCTTTACCCATGAGTGCTTATTGCCTCTGAGATCCTAAAAGATCCTGAACCCATCAGGCCTGGTCAGCCTGTGTGGCAAGACAACGTATGGAGGTTGTAGTGAAATTGGCTGTCTCTGGCATATGTGGGCAGTAAATACACTCAGAGTTTACCCTTAGCCTTGCAAGAACTTTTGAAGGTACTGAACCACAAAATAGGTATCTGATTTATTAGTCAGACTATAAACCAGAGTGAGTTCCCTGTCTTCACAGACAGTGGAGCCTACCACAAATGTTGAAGTCCAATAACAATTGAGACTCCAAGTTTGAGAACCACTGATCTGGAAAATCAATATCACCTTTGAACAGCTGCAAAGAGCTATTATGGGTGGCCACAGAACCCAATGCCTGTGTTCTTTTAAGTAAGTCTTCTACTCTTGCTGGAGCAAGCCATACACGTACACATTGCACACCAGAGAAAATGAAGACTGCCCTGAGAATATAATGCGGTGGCCTTTCATCTGCCTTCCACATCACAGCATGACATCCATACCACTGATCCAGTTTCATGAGTCACTTTCTGGTCCTGAGCCCTTTTGACACGCAAAGTCCTCATCAGCTCCAGTCCAGTATTGATGAAGCTGCTGTCTTCCATCAAGATGGATTCAAGTGGGATTGAATCTACTTGGGGACCATCACCCTTCTCTCTGGACTTTGCCACCCAAGGCCGTTAGTCCTCAGGGTTGTTGGGTAAGTTAACTGCTGCCTGACACTGGGTGTTGAGTCACTGGCAGTATGGTCTACTCTATTGCCATAGCAGGATAAACTGGCCAGACAGGGATTTCTAAGCTAGCAGTGGATAATTACACCCACATGGTGCTGTACACCCATGCAGTATGTTTATTTCCTCCCGTATTTCTCAGGAGTATCGCTGGTGAAAATGAATAGAAACATATCAATCATATAAAAACAAACAGAATGGAAAACTGTGAAGCTGGAGAACTTGAGTGTGCCTTCAAGTAAACATGTACTTCTGCTACTTTTTTGTCTAACGTGCAGAGAACATCATGCACATCTGATGGCTAATTTTCAAAGGGGGGTGGGGAGAGGAAAAATCACAGATTCATTCAAAGGTGAACCCAGGAAGCCTCACATTGTCAGATTCACCAGCAGATTCATGATTCTTGTTTATTGAGGCCATCTGTCATGTGTTTAAGAAGCAGGCACGTGCATTGATGTTGGGCAAATGTGCAAAAATGGAACTAATTGAAAATATTTGTGTGTTCATAGAGCAATTACAGAGCAGCATAAAGAGCCACTCTTTACTTCTGGGGCATAGCAACATGTCAACAGATCCTTCACGTTCCTTTTTAAAAAGTTGCTGTTGCATGATGCTTCATGTTCCTTTACGAAAAGTTGGAACTGAAGAAAAGGGAAATCAAAGACATAATATTAAGCTGCTGGCACAGAACCCTATTGACCAAATCAAAAGGCAAAACAAAAGGGCAGGCTAGGTGATACAGGATGCTTAACACCTCAGAGGGGAGAAAGGGGAGGGACAGGAAAGGGGGAGGGGAAATGCAATGTTGTAAGGAGCAATACTGCATAGGGACATGGAATGTGAGATCAATAAACCAAGGTAAACTGGAAGTGGTAAAAAATGAGATGGAAAGAATAAGCATTGACATCTTGGGCATCAGTGAGCTAAAATGGACAGGGATGGGTGAATTCAGCTCTGGAAACCATCATATCTACTATTGTGGACAAGAAAACCTTAGAAGGCATGGAGTTGCCATAATTGTCAATAAGAGAGTAAGAAAAGCAGTAATGGGATATAACCTCAAAAATGACAGAATGATGTCAGTCAGAATTCAAGGCAAACCTTTCAATATCACCGTAATCCAAGTCTATGCACCAACCACTAGTGCAGATGAAGCCACAGTGGACCAGTTCTATGAGGACCTAGAACACCTCATAGAACAGACACCAAGAAATGATGTCCAAATTATATTAGGAGACTGGAATGCCAAAGTAGGAAATCAAAAAGTGGAGGGAATAACAGGCAAGTTTGGTCTTGGAGTACAGAACGAAGCAGGGCAAAGATTGATAGAGTTCTGCCAAGAGAACGCACTGGTCATAGCAAACACTCTCTTCCAGCAACACAAGAGGCGACTTTACACATGGACATCACCAGATGGCCAACACCGAAACCAAATTGACTACATACTCTGCAGCCAAAGATGGAGAACCTCCATACAATCAGCAAAAACAAGACCTGGAGCAGACTGTGGCTCAGATCACAACCTACTGATCGCAAAATTCAGGTTAAGACTAAAGAAAATAGGGAAAACAAGAAGACCAGACAGATATCACCTAGACAGCATCCCTAAAGAATACACGGGGGAGGTGATGAACAGATATAATGGCCTGGACGCAATAGACAGAGTGCCAGAAGAATTATGGACAGAGATAAAGGACATCATGCAGGAAGCGGCAAAGAAAACCATACCAAAAGAAAAGAAGCGTAAGAAAGCAAAATGGTTGTCTGATGAGGCTCTTAAAATAGCAGAGGAAAGAAGGAAGGCAAAAGTCAAAAGAGAAAGGAAAAAATACAACCTTCTGAACACAGAATTTCAAAGAAAAGCAAGGAGAGATAAGGAAAACTACCTAAAAGAACAGTGCAAAGAAATGGAGGAAAACAACAAAAGAGGCAGGACTAGAGATCTCTTCAGAAAAATCGGGGAAATAAAGGGAACATTTAAAGCAAAAATGACCATGATAAGGGACAAAGACGGAAAAGAGCTAGCTGATGCAGAAGAGATTAAGAAAAGATGGAAAGAGTACACAGAGGAACTCTACAAAAAGGACCTCAACACTCCTGATAACCACAATGATGAAAAAACTGAACTCGAGCCAGACATCCTGGAGAGCGAAGTTATAAAGGCCCTAAAGAGCACTGCAAACAACAAAGCTAGTGGATATGATGGTATCCCAGTCGAATTTTTCAAAGCGCTAAAAGATGATGGCGTCAAATTACTACACTCAATATGCCAGCAAATCTGGAAAACAAAACAGTGGCCACAGGATTGGAAAAGATCAGTATACGTCCCAATCCCAAAAAAGGGCAACGCCAAAGAATGCTCAAATTACCGAACAATTGCACTCATCCCACACGCCAGCAAGGTGATGCTCAAGATAATACAGGACAGACTTCAGCAGCATGTGGAGAGAGAACTACCAGAGGTGCAGGCCGGTTTCAGAAGAGGCAGGGGGACTAGAGACCACATTGCCAACATACGTTGGATCATGGAGAAAACAAAGGAATACCAGAAACAAGTTTACTTTTGTTTCATTGATTACACTAAGGCATTTGACTGTGTGGACCACAACAAGATGTGGCAAGTAATTAAAGAGATGGGAATACCAGAGCACATCATATGCCTCCTGAGAAATCTGTACATGAGCCAAGAAGCAACAGTTAGGACAGAACATGGAATGACAGAGTGGTTTGGAATAGGAAAAGGAGTAAGACAAGGCTGCATTTTATCACCCTGCTTATTCAATCTATACACAGAGCACATAATGCGAAATGCAGGGATGGAGGAATCACAATATGGGATTAAAATTGCTGGGAGAAACATAAACAATCTGAGATATGCAGACGATACCACCCTAATGGCAGAAAGTGAGGAAGACCTAAAGAACCTCTTGATTGGGCTGAAGGAGGAGAGTGCAAAAGCTGGTTTGAGACTCAATATCAAGAAAACCAAGGTAATGGCAACAGGCCCAATCAGTTCCTGGAAAATAGATGGGGAAGAAGTAGAAGCAGTGACAGATTTTACTTTCCTGGGATCAAAGATCACGGCAGATGGGGATTGCAGCCATGAAATAAAAAGGCGACTGATTCTTGGGAGACAAGCCATGAGAAACCTGGGGAACATAGTGAAAAGCAGAGACATCACATTGCAAACAAAAATTAGAATAGTCAAAGCAATGGTATTCCCAGTGGTAATGTACGGATGTGAGAGCTGGACAATTAGGAAAGCTGAACGCAGAAGAATAGATGCCTTTGAAATGTGGTGTTGGAGGAGAGTTTTGAGAGTACCCTGGACAGCGAGGAGAACAAATAGGTCAATCTTAGAAGAAATCAACACTGACTGCTCATTGGAAGGGCTAATAGTAAAGACGAAGCTAAAGTATTTTGGACATCAAATGAGAAGGGAGGATTCACTTGAGAAGGCCCTGATGTTGGGAAAGGTGGAGGGCAAAAGAAGAAGGGGGAGGCCAAAGATGAGATGGCTAGATGGTATTGTAAACACAACGGGCACAGAACTGGGAGTGCTGAGGGGGATGGTGGAGGACAGAGGTGCCTGGAGAACAATGGTCCATAGGGTCGCAAAGGGTCGGAACCGACTGTGCGACTGAACAACAACAACAGAACAGAAGGAGAAGGTAAATAGCAGCTGAACCCCTCAATAAATCCAAAGATCTGGAAGGACACTACAATTACTGAGGTGTTTGGGAGGGCTAAGCCTGTCTGAATAAAAAGAGTTTTCTAGCCAACATGCTAGTTAAGGGATACCGAGTTTAAACAAGTAACTTCTGCAATATTTGCCTACTGTTACTGACAATAATAATACAGTACTTTACGAAGCAGGCAGGTCAGACAGCGATGGGTTAGGAGAAAATGCTATTTTGAAAGAGTGCTGAGTTTTACTTTGTTATTCCCAGCATCCTCCTTTGTCAAGTGCTGCTAGACTTGACAACCCAATGGCTTTCTATCAGTTCAGTGATTCAACATCTCTCCTTCCTGTTATGTTCTCCAGCTGTCCTGAAAATAACCATTCCTGCAGCACTCCAGTTTCCTCTGTGTTCACAAATGGAGCCTGTAGTGATGCATACAGCTGGTTCTTCACGCCAGAACTTATGAGTTAGCAAGCTGTGGTTAGGGGGAAAGTAAATAAATGCACCTATTAATATCCCTAGTTCCATTTTCTCCCATGGAATAAAACTGAAAATAAATAAAATGTGCACTTAAAAAAATTCTCCTTGAATGCCCAGTATGATAATTGTTTGGAAGCAACACTAAAGGTAGATGCTGAATCACTGAGGTAAGTAATTTCTGTGTGTGCTTTGGCAGGCATCTGAGTGACGTCTTCTTTCGCTTATTGAGCAGTGGAGTAAACAGAGACAAAAAAAGATTCCTTTGCCAATGACTGAACAATTGTGCTTACTTGTTTTCTGCTGATTAATCTGAAAAGACTCTGAGAGGAAGAATACATTATTTTGTGAGGTTGCAGGGAAAGACAAAAGGCAGGATTTAAGTTTGGCTAATGACAAAGCCAAGAAGGTGGCTTCATTTTGGCAGTTTAAAGACTGACCTGGACATGAAAGAAAAAACACAAACAAACTAGTTTCACAGTCCCCCAGAGGTAAGTACCTAATATTAAAAAAGAGAAGGCTTTTACAAATGCTCTTTCTCTGCACGTTGCATTATTTTTAATGCACAATTTTATTCCTCAAAGTAAAAAGGGTTTGGAAGAGTTGAAATGAAACAAGACCTTTGATAGTATTCACATTTATAGTGAGCAGTTTGCAGTCCAAGCCAATGCATTTCTACATCATCTTTACATACTGTATGTAGTTGAATGGGTTTGTATTTGAAGGAAGAAAGTCTAGGGCAGGGGTTCCCAACTTTTTTATGCTGTGGGCCTGACTATGTGACCCAGACAGTTGAGTGGGCCAGACCACGCCCCACCCTGAAGTGGAAGCGGGTGTATTTATGGCTGTCGTAAATGCACCCACTTCCATGTTTACAACAGCCACTGGTGCATTTATGCATGTGTGGGTGCATTTTACAGCTGACATAAATACAACCACTTCTGGATGTGGTGGTGCAGGCTGGGGCCGGCCCACGGGCCATATGTTGGGAACCCCTGGTCTAGGATTTTTTTCTCTTTCAAAGGACTGAACAAATGGAGCCAATACTTTGCATTTACTAAACCATAGTAGAATTGCCACCACTTATTTTATTTTTAAGAGTTTAATGTCAAAAATTAAGAAATGCTTAATATGAGATAATATGAGAGACAATTGAAGAGTAAAGCATCATTTTATGAGAAGATAATCCAGTTTGTAAGTGGATGATGTACCAAGAAGAAAGGATTATACCTCCAATAAGGAAACATGGGAGAGAAATGGGGCACTGTAATTATTCCTCATTAGACTAAAACTCAAAGTGAATACACACACACACACAAGATTTCAGCTCCCATGCCTCAAAAGAGTTAGTTCTGTAGCAAAAAAGGCAGTAAAAAGCTGAAATTAATAAATATTATTATTATGCAGGGATAAAGGAATGGACTTGTCATTTGCAACAATGTGGATGAACCATGAATGCAGGCAGAGATTACAGTATAAAGATGTTCTCTGTTCTATTAAATTTTCAAAAATCTTCCTCCATCAAATTTCCCATAGAAGCCACAAATCCTTCAATACCCATTCCCAGGCTATTGCATACATAATGTTTTGCATACATAATTCCTTGATTCTTCAATTGACCAGACTGTTAAGGGATGAGTTCTTGCTGGTTGCAACTTGTTTTCCATTCGTTTCGCTGCCACGCTCTTCTTCTGCAGGTTCGACCAAAACTTTTCACAATTGGGTCTTCCCATCTTTTGGGTGGCCTGCCAAGGTGTCTTTTTACTCCTTTGGGATACCACTCAGTGACTGCTGCTAAACAACGCCTGTCTGTCACTTGAGAAATGTGTCCAGCCCAGCACAATTTCCATTTATGATCTTTGACAACAGCTTCGTTGCATATATAATAATCAATTTTTTTTAAAAAATAAGCAGCCCTAAAATGCATATAAAGATCCAAAATGAAAGAGTGGAGTGAGTTGACAAATATAAATATCTTCGAATTTGGCTTAAGGAATAGGGGGTTCGTAGCTATGCCATCAAAATCAGAATAACATGGCCCAGAGCAGCTTTTAAAACAAATAAGCAATGTAATATGCATCAGAATTTATAAATGGTTTTGGCAATGTGAATTCTATTATGGAAGGTGCCCTCAGTTCACTTGATGGCAGGAAGCATGACCTTTAACACACAGGCCTAAAATTCAGATATATCACAGGGTGCTGAGAACTTGTTGGAGTAGGAGATGGACCTATGAAGTAGTAAAGAAAATAGGTAATGATAAACAAAATAGAGGGGGGAAGCAGGCTGAGCCTTATACACAATCTGAAGATGAGTATGGGTGATATCACATTAGACAAGGGGTTCCCAACCTTTTCAAGTCAGGGGCTGGGTCACACTCTCTCACTCAGCTTTGAGGGCCGGACGGCCACTTTGCCCTACCTGCATGATGGGGTGGCCATTTTCTCCCAACAGCTTCAATGTGGTGGCCATTTTGTTTCACAAATGCCCTTGGAGGAGATGGAAGGTCACATGAAATGAAACCAAGGGCCTGATCTGGCCTGCAGGCCTTAGGTTGGGAACCCCTACATTAGACCACTAAAATATCTTGAGTAGAAGCTAGCTTTTGACATGGCGGGAGTCTTCATTACACTCTGGGCACTACAGAGTTGTTGGTGGAGAAGTAACATAAAAGTTCCAAAATGCATGGCCAGATGGGCAGGTCATGGTTTCTTGCTTAAAGTAAATTTTAAATTGGGGAGGGTTGTGTGCAATATAAGCTGGGATAACATACCATCCACACTTGTCTTCAAATAAAGGCCAGGACATCTTAAAGCATTTAAAATGTAGACAGATAGAATATTTGGATCATATAATGAATAATGAGAAGTATAGATGGTTACAGCTGATAATTCAGGGTAGAATGAATAGGAAGAGTATAGGAAGGAGAAGAATATATGGGCTGAAAAACTTTGATGTTATCCAATGTTTTATTACATCTTACCACATCTTCCCTTATTATTAAAGTACCTATTTCCCTTTTCTCTTTCTTCTCCGTCACCGCTCTTGCTAACATTTTCAATTCTTATCACTAAATTCAAAGTATTCCCTTTTAGAGTAAATTAAATCTTTCTTATTTTTTTTCTATGTCTCTTCCAATTAACTCCTTTCTTTAACATTTGTATTCTTTCCAAAATATTCTTTTCCTTAGAATTAGCATGTTTAATTTGAATTATATTAATTTCTTTTTCCACCTCCAATTGTCTATCTCTATATTGTTTATTCTTTACACTCGTAAACTTAATACATTCTTCTCTAAATATTGCTTTCATAGTATCCCAAAATATGTTATAGCTTATTTATGGGTTGAAGAATTTTGACCTTTGGAGATGACTTGATGGTATGTGACAATAAAAACTCAAAGCTCTTCTTATTTATGCAGCCTTCAGGAAATTGCTTTGAAAGCACTTATCTCTTTGGGAAGCATTGCCTTCAATACCTGTTTAATTTTAGCAGAGTGATGTCATTGAACTCATGCTATGATGCTCCGGTTAACCACGTGAGAGCATTCTAGTGGGAGAAGGAACCTGTAACTAATAGATAATGGACTCACGATGCCAAGCTAATTGAAAAATGGATGTACTCTATTCACACGAAGATAGCAAAATAAGACCTGACATATTTCATTTTCAACCAAGATAGGGAGTGGAAGAATATTCAGGTAGGTGTTATTTCTGATTTACTTTGCTGTTTTATGTGTAGTGGTTTATCAAAGAAAAATCTTGCTCAAGTTTTGATGACAATGGTGTAGTAATAGCCCACAAGTCATTATCAGTTCCTGCCATCAATTATAACATTAGATTGCTCTTCTATGCTCCAAAATAGTTGCTGTTTATAGAATTTAATGTTACCTATGCCTTCAAGGAGTGGATTTAGCAGGTGAATTTATCTACATGATAGACTGAAGGGTGTGATTTTATGGTTTCTGCAAAGAAGAAAGTACAAACTTGCACGTGAGAGATGGTGGGAGGGTGAAGGATCCTTTTTTTGAAGGTGTCCTGAGATTTCGTTACCCAAACCAGATCTATTTTAAAGAAACCAAGAGATCAGAGATGATAAAATTTTCTCTCCATAGTTATTATCTAGCACATAGATTGAGAAGGTATCCCATTCACCAGACTAAAATCCCATTTAAATTACAAATATTTCCAGTTTTGAATCTGTACATGTAAACTAGTGAATGCATGTTTAAGGAAATTGGTAACTTCTCTTTCGTGGTGATGGAGATCTACCCATAGCCAGCTTAGATTACTGCTACCATGTTGGGCATGTACATGCATCAAATGGCTGCTGCTAAACAGCAAATTGGCTGCCATGTTTTTTTTAAATTTTTTGGTGTTAGCCATCTTCCTCATGAAGAAATCATTTGTCAGGGCACTGAAGGCTGGAGCCAAGACAGCTACTGGCATCTTGTCAGCATGGATGCAATGGGGGGAATGGGTTAAATCAGGGATGCCCAGACTATTGCCTGGGGGCTGGATCTGGCCCCTGATGCCAATTTATCTGGCCCACAAAGCCTTCATCACTCCCGGAAGTGGAAGAAAAAGCACCCATATGGGCGCAATTATCTTCTGCTTCTGGGAGCAATGAGGGCTTTGTGGGCCGGATGAATTGGCATCAGGGGCTTGATCCGGCCCCTGGGCCATAGTGACCAGCCCCCTGAACCACATGACCAGCACATGGCCTGAAAAGTTTGGGCACCCCTGGGTTAAATATTAATAGTAGATAAACAGAAAGTAACCAAGGCATATGTTATGGAAGTAGGAGGATGTCACTTTGGTATGGGGATCATCCTTTGTTGAGGCTCATCCTGTCAATCACGCTTCAAGCTTTCTCATGACTCGCTGATGTCAAGGGTGTGACAAGGACTTTCCACCCATTCCCTTTAATTTTCCAAGAGTTTCAATGCAGAAATTGTCCCCTGAAGCTTCTCTTTGCGTCAGCACCATTTCCCTTTTATTTTCCTTTATAATAACAGTTGTTTCTTTTTCACACCTGTTCTTGCCCAGAAGAAACTACCAAATTGCATGCAGATGCTTTTGCTGCTGAATTCTGCACGAGAACAGTGTGATTCTGTTTGGGAATTGAAACCATACTTCACAGCATGGTATAAATTTTCTGGAGTTAAAATATGCCATTCTCCCCTGGAGTTGTAATAATCAGCCTACCTTGATGTTCCTTTACAAAAAGAATAATAACCATGACATTTCTGAGCAATTCTGAAACAATCCCTGTGAAACTATAGCAGGCAATTGCAATAGCAATTATACTTATATACCACCCCATTTTTTTGTACTGTATCATGATAAGGATGAGAATGTGAAAAGTCTCCTTCCCATCATTGTTCACAATGTCTGGCCAAACATCCCATTATGGTAATGGAGTAGACTGTACAGCCAGCGACTCAACGCCAAGTATTGGGCAGTGATAAATGACCTGACTCCCTAAAAGAGGCAACAGTTACAGGTGGATAAGCCCCTTTAGGTGGGGTGATGGTCCCCTTCAATGGAGGAAATGCCACTGGAAACCATCATATTGGCCCTAATGGCAAAATGAGCGGAGGATGAACTCTGATTCCCAATGGTCACGGAGGTGGAAGAAGCCATGCCAGATGGACTGGCTGTGAAGGCACACCTTGTCCATATCCTCAAGGCTGTGGCAGTCCATTGCAGTCCCAGTGTTTAATCCTGCATGTCTCATTTCATATGTGCCACAGGAGATAGCTCCATGATCATAGTGTGTTGGTCACTTTATGGCAAGCTGGGATCTACCTTAAACAAATTCACGCCAATGGCATTTTTTCTGCTTCAGGAAAAAAAATACATTCTCGGATACAAGTAGCAGCCAACGATGAGCATTTTTGTCCCCAACATGCTGGGTACTTGTTTTACTGACCTTGGGAGGATAGAATGCTTAGTCAACCTTATCCCCATCAGGATCGAACACACAACTTCAGCAGTTTTGGATGCAGTTCAGCTTTTCAACCACTGCACCATCAGGGTTCTATGGAGACCATTGGTCTCTGTAATGTAAGCAATCCTAGATGTTAGCAGTCTTATCTTTCACATATCTGGCATTTAGCAACAGCAGCTTCAGCCTAGGTGGCTCCATCAAGGCTCTTCTGCAAGGAGAAGCAGCAATGCAAAATGAAGCCATTCCTCCTTGAGCCTTCTATTCCTCAGGTTAAGCCTTGTTTACCCATCCCCAAAGCAGTAAGAAGTAACAAGCAGATACCCTGTTCTCATCCAACACAAAAATCTGACCACTACAGCAATGGTGGTTATAGACAAAACATAACTTCATTCTAGTTTATAACTACAAAATAAGCCTGTTGCCAAAACGGCTCCTTTAGAAAAGTTAGTTGCTTTCAAGCTCAGGAAATAGGTGTCACAGAGCATTGAGAAAGACCATCAACTCATGTGGAAAGTGAACCAGTAAACAAGCAGCCTACACTTAAGTAGATTGCTAAGTTTGTTTTCCTTGCTTGTTGTTGTCCAGTCGCACAGTCGATTTCCTTGCTTGGATTTCCCCAATTGCCCAACAAGCCATGGACCAGCAAAAGGCAAACCCATGTGATTGTTCTCTAATGGCTAAGCAGATTTGCACACATAGAGCCAGTTTAAGGAATTCTGTTTCTGTAACAAAATTTAGAACTTCTCCTCATGTGCTGTCACAAATCCTTTGCATGGGGCACACAATCACCAAGCAGAGCTGTTGAATCCAGACAAAGTAGTAATCTAACTAGCAGGATTGGGTTAACAACAGTGATCTTTATTCAGCTCAAGATCCGGACTGGGGAATATGTACACGGTGGCCTGCTTAAATACAGTGGATTTGGCCGTTACAAGAAGAGGATACATTTCGGTGGGCTTTCGGAGAAGAGGGAACATTCAATACAGCGAATCAGTGATCTAGGCTGCTTTTTTGAATTACGCACCCTTGGAAAATGGTGCGCAGCTTCGCCTTAGACTTCTGGTGAAGCCGACACACCGTAATAAATGCTTGGACACAACAAGAGCTCTCTTGAGTGCTGAGGAAGTTCTTTTAGTCTGGACCACAAGAACAGAATGCAGACTTCTCAAAAGACTTCTGTAAACAATTTGCACAACACGTTTGCAGGGAAAAATCACTTGGCTTCATCCTGACTTGGCCATTGATGTTGATACAGTTCTGTTAATAAAACCTTGGCCTCTGCTTGTCTAGTGATAATGAATATTTCTGCATAAGTATAGCCTGAGGCAATGGATAGGCTCCTTGGACCGGTGAGAACTGTCAATTATAAGGACATCTGTCCGTCCAAACAGAGTGGACCAGAGGGGCTCTCTCATTGTACCATCTGCAAGAGGGGCTCGCCTTTCCAGCACAAGGAGGAGGGCCTTCTCCGTGTCCGCACCGCCTCTCTGGAACCTCTTACCAACAGAGTTATGTCTCCAGACGGAATTGCTGCCCTTCAGGAAAGAACTTAAAACCTGGCTGGCAGGCCAAGTATGGGGTGCAGGTGGAGGCGTGACTTCCGTGGGGTGGCTGGTATAGCAAATCCCAGCATCCTCAGCCCCTGCACCCTTTTTTAGTGAGTGGGTGGGTAGTTTTTTAAAGCAGTTTTAACTATGTTTTAATTATGTTTTTTATTATGCTGTGAACCACCCTGAGTTGACCATGGCCAAGTGGGTGCTATAGAAACTGAAATAAATAAATAAAATAAAATAAAGGCCGTCTAGCAAGCCAAAGTAGATTAGCCTAACTGTCATGGTCTGGTCTTGCAGGCTGGGGTATTTTCTGAGCAGTAAACCCACCACCACCTTGCATAACTTTTCCAAGCTGTGGCATTGGCAAGATATAAACGTCCTTTCTGAGGCTGTCTGTCTAGCTGGTTGGAGGCAACAGTGGGAGAACCAACCTTGCCTAGTGGTTTTGATGACCACCAACCTTTTGCTTATGTGAATCGTGTGCCTGGTGGTTTTCTAATTTGCCTGGGCTAGCATTTCATCAGACTGGTGTGGACCATTCCAAGACAGTCCAGTCTGTGGATTCCCCTACTAACTTTCTGTTGAAAGAACTGCTTGTGCTGTTCAAACTGGAGGCTGAATTCACAAACCTTTGGCCCAGCACTGTATTTTTCCAACCACACTTGGAAGGCCAGTTAGCAGCTGGTTGGCAGCAAGGGAAAAATAGAGGGAAAACGTGACAAAACACTGAAAGAAAATTATTAAACTTAATAGAGAAAAAATGGTCTGGATTATTCATGAGGTGTCATTTTTATTTGTGTCAGGCAATATTTTTTTTCTTTCGCTCTAATTATTTATATTGTTCTGTGGAACAGAATTGGTGGGAAGGGAGACATATATTTACTGCCTGTCAAACAGCATATTTATGTCATTCCACATAATTATCAACGTGTGGAACTACATCATTGCTACTTCTGGAGATGTCACCTTGAATTATTTGGGAAATATAGATCTACAAAATGCAGTTGTATTATTTCATTAAAAATGTAACATGTGGATAACTTCTTTTAAACAAGAGGGGGAAATCAGCCTACCAGGGGCTTTTACAATAATTTTGTCCCCAAAGATGTCATATTGTATTATGACTTAGTTGCCCACTTATATATTGATGGAGTTTCCCTGCACTTCCCAAATTGTGCTACACAATTTATTTGCAGCTCTGAAACTGTATACAATGGTACCTCAGATAAAGTATGATTCAGATAAAGTCCGATTCGGTCGCGGTTTTCATGCACACGTGATGCATCACATAAAGTCCAAAACTGCAAAAAAAAAATATGGACATTATCTAAGGTATTTGGTATAGGAACCTCGGATAAAGTCCATTTTTGAACGTTATCTGATGCATCGCCCATTTGATTAGGATAAAGTCCAAAATCGGATAAAGTCCAAACTTGTCCGAGGTTCTACTGTATATAAAATTAAGCCCGTGAAAGCCCTCCCAAGGCTGGAAGAAGTTTACAAATTTATATTTGTTGAATTACAGTATCAAATTAGAGAGCCCTCTTCCCTTAAAGTTCCCTCAAGCTCTCTAACAATAGCATCAAATGAAGCTGTAACTCAAGATGCTGAGTGAATAGAGAGAAACAGCAGGACCTTATCTGTGGTAGCCCCTGTGTTTTGAAACTCTTTTCTCCAAGATGTTTGTCAAACTAATTTCCTTTCAGTGCTGTTGGCGATCTTCCTTTTTAGGAACATTTAAAGGACTAATTCCGGCTCTTTTCTTCTATGGAATCCTTGAGTCAGTATATTGTATATTGAAAGCCAGTGTGCTTTGGTGGACAAAAGTGATAGGCCAGGATTTAGGAGACTTAGGTTTATATCCTCATTCAGCACAAAATGATGTTTTGGGCTTGCCCTAATGAACCTCACAGAAGGGATAAAATGAGTCTCTCTGTGTGTTTACTTTAGATATGCTATTCTGATCTGGTTTGTGGGGAGGAGTTTGCTCCATTCTTACAACACAAGGCAATACCGATCAACACAAAGAGGCACCTCATACAAAGCATATTCATTCCCACATTATGTTACCAATGCCAAAAATGGACACTTATAACAAAACATAAACTAAACACAGAAATGAAATGTCTAAGGAAGGATGCTGGAATGACTAGAAGGGATAAAATCAGAAATGAGATTATAAAGGAAAGAACTAGAATAGAACCAACCTTGCACTACATACAGAGACAACAAATAAAGTGGTTTGCCCATTTGGAGAAAATGTCTACAAATTCCCTATCATACAAGGCATATGTGGGAAAAGGAGAAAGAAAAAGACCACGAAGAAGAAGGTTGTGTTGTTGTTGTTGTTTTTTTTTGGGGGGGAGATATATTAAGTCATTTTTGAAAAGTTATGCTCAGTTTAGAAGATTACTTTTGGACTCTTCCATAATCCCCCAGCCAGCATAGCTCAGAAATGTTGGGAGATTGAGTTTCAAAATAAACTTTGCCAAGTTCTTTTAAAGGAGGCAGATGAGCATCCCTGGAGTGACAGGGGACCAACAGTGTGAAATAAGCCCCATCTCTTTTTGTGTCTGCCATCTGCTTTGATGGTGGCCTGTTGAGCAGGGTCTCTTCAATTGATCTCGTATAGCTGTGTTATGTTCCAGAATGAGGACTAAGTGGAGAGCGAGCACATGCCATTAAGGGCAGAGAAAACAAAAGAACTTCAGCAGGAACACCAAAGACTATTTAGAGCAAAGCCAGGATACTGTCTCGACATGATTATATTGTGTGCCAATATAATGAGTCCTTTTCAGGAAACTTTTGGCATTGTATTCCAGCTCCAGGTTGGACAATGGCAGATAAAAGGCTAGTAATTTGTACTGTATCAAAGCTCTTGTACTTTGATGAGGTTCCCTCCCTCCCTCCTGAAGTCACAAAGCAAAGAGCACATTCTGGGAATGAAAATCAATGGCTGTGAGATAACGAGGCTGTGTTTCTGACACATGGACCAAGGGTGGCTGGCTAGCAACCCACTGGGCCAATGATAACAATGTCTTCTTGTAGTTAAAGCCTGTAAGAGCAATGATTTGATCTTCCAACATGTTGACTTTTGGTCTTAGCTGATCGCCAAGGACTTAAAAACTGTCATAAGACTCTATGTTCAGTCTTTGTTTCAAAAGCATTTCATGAGTTTCATCCACCATATCCCACCCGGTGGCTGAGGTTGACCCAAGGATGTTTTGCCACCTGAAATAAGAAACAAAATGGCACCTTCTCATGGAAGTTGGTAGTTGTGTTCTTGTTTTACATGGGCCTAAAACCTGTTGCTTGGCGTAGTACATTGCATTAGGATGGGTCTTTTGGTTTGGTGGGCCAACTCCTTGTAACCTGATTCGAATGAGCCTACTCTACCTAGAATGCCAAAGTGAGCATCTTCTTTCATGTCCAACTCAAACTTTGAACCACCAAAATGAAGCCACTTTCTTGGCTTTGTCATTGGCCGAAATTAAATCTTCATTGGCACATATTTCTAGTAGTCCCGATCAAACTCTGGACTGCCAAAATGAAGCCACTTTCTTGGCTTCATCATTGGCCAAAATCAAATCTCCATTGGTACATGTTTCTGGTAGTATTCAGCAGACCAGTAAATGTGCCAGATTCTGTATTTCATCACAGTGAGCTTTTGTTAGAGGAGGCTCATTTGAATCAATGAAACCTACTGAGGAGTTGATTCACCAAATCCACATTAATATCCAATAGGCCTATTCGAGTGTGATTTATTCGGCTAAGTAACAGGATTCGGGCCTTAAGGGTGTAACTAAGGTATGATGACTGGGGCTCTGCACCAAAATTAGGAGGATATAGAAATCCTTGTTTAAGCACCTATTTATTTCTTGGTGTCCATCATCTTGTATGTATGAGTCTTCAGGAAACCACAGGGTGAAACAAATTCTTTTTCTGTCCTCACCAAGCCCCAAAGTTACAGTTTCTGCTCCATCTTCCTCAGTGGACCTGGCTTGAGCTATACTCATAACATCCTAGAAGTGGTCACAGTAGCAAGTAGAGGAACAGTAGAGGAAGATTGCAAAGTCCTGTCACATTGCCTCAATATAGTAGTGAGATGAGGAATAGGAGGAGGAGAAAGAGGACTGAGCCTGCCTCATGTTGCTTACCTGGGATGCCAAAACTGCTATCTGTGGTTCTGGTTCCACAGTAACTGGTGATGAGGAACATGATGAACAGCCACTGATAGCCTTCATCTCCCTGGAATTGGATCATTCCTTCCTAAAACCGTCCCTGTTGTTGTCTGTTGCTACATTACTTTATGTAGCAAAGCAAACATACTTTCTAGGATCCTGTCGGATTGTGAGGGCAAAGCCATGAAAGGTTGAACATCCACTTTGCCTGTACCTTTCCTCTTTATTTTCACTGAGAATAGTGGCTCACATTAAGAAACCCATGATTGCCGTTGAAATGTATATAGTTGAACAATGTCCACATATGGAGAAGGCTTTCAGTTTAAAAAATCACCCTACATGCATTACAGCAAAAATACAGCTGAAAGGGAGAAGGACTATCACATTCCTCCCTCCCTATATTGATCTCACTTTAAAGGCTGAATACTTCTATAGCCATTTATAAAAACTAGATCAGCTTTAATCTATAAAAATTGATTATAATAATTATATGGTAACTGTAAGATATCTATATTCCCTATTTCTTTTCTCTTTGACATATCTCTTTACACTGTAAACTGGCTTTTATCTAAGCTGTTCTGGGAGATCTTTTTTTGGATGTGTGTCACTAATTTGCAGGATTTCAGAAATGTTTCAGCTTCATTTTCATTTTCAGAACTGGCTCCTGGCTCTTTTGGAGACGATGGCTTCATAGTGATGTCAATTTTGCAGATGTGCTAGGAAGACATTATTTTGGTCCGTGGGCACCCTTCTAGCAGTTGCTCAAAGAGATTGTGATTTCTACCGGCACAAAGAAGAAAAAATAGAGTTGGGGGGACAAAAAAAGGAAAGAAACTAATACACCAGTTCTGATCTAGCCAATCAAATATCATAAAATAAGAATGCAAGTCTTTGATATGATTATATGTAAAAAAAATCTAACACATCCACAAAGTTGATATCAATATGTAGCCTCCCCCCACCCCCATCTCCAAAGAACCATTTACAGGTTTTTGAATTGGGATTTAAGTGAATGGTAGTCCAAAGTGTGACAAAAGCTGCATGGGTGAGCAACAACATAGTCCTCTCTATGACTACCGATGAGTTCCCTCTAGCTCTGTCACATAGCCTTACATTATCCTTGCAGGCAGGCTCAGTTTTGGACCATAATCAAAAAGAAATGTGAAGACCAGACAGAATGTATAGAGGAAAGGTCCAAAAAATACCACCATCTTTTAGCTTCACTTCGAGGAGTTTCTGGAATTGGAATCTTGCAACATAGAATGGGGGAAACAGCCGAAAACCTGGCAAAGAGCAGATTATGGTAATATAAAAAAGGTTTGTGGTTATCATAGGAGGAGCTAAGTGTAAACAAATTAGGTACAAGGAAGGGCAACAAGGATGATCAGAGGACTGGAAACCAAGCCATATGAGGAAAGACTGAAGGAACTGGGCATACTTAGCCTTCAAAACAGGTGACTGAGAGGAAATATGCTATCACTCTTCAAATACCTGAAAGAGGGTCATAAAGAGGAGGAGCAGGATCTCTTCTTGGTCATCTCCGAGTGCAGGATACATAATGATGGGCTCAAACTAAAAGAAGATAGATATAGGCTGAATATCAGGGAAAACTTCTAAATGGTTAGAGCAGTACAAACGTGGAACCAACTGCCTCAAGAGGTGGTGAGTGTTCCAACACTGGAAGCATTCAAGAGTGAGTTTGACAACCATCTGTCATACCAGCTTTAATTCGGATTCCTGCATTGAGAAGGGGGTTGGACTTGATGGAGAAAAAGGTCCTTTCTAACTCAGTTGTTCTATGATTGGAGATTGGGGCCCAGATCTGCTGCTACATGATCTCCATCTCTGCTTTAAAAAGCTTCTCCCTCTCAATGAGTGGAGGAAGACAGGGAGCTATCCTCACCATGGGTAGTTTGATTCTTAGAAGAGTTTGTTTATAGAGGACAAAGGGGAATTTATATTTCCACCTCCTCATTATGACAGATAGGCTTCAGCCAGAGCCTCGCCTTGGTATCTCCCTGTTCCTTTCAGAGCATCCTTGTACTGGCCTGCTCTGTGTGGAAACCAAGACTCTGAGCTCAGGTCACCTAAATGCCATCCTGCAAATACCTGCAGAAACCTGGGGCTTACCTGAATTGTACAGAGCCCATACAATAATGGGGAGAATAATATGTGGTAGCATGTGGCTTATGACTTAACTCTTGTCTTACCCCTTCTTCTAATAAACAGATGTCATTGATGAAGTAAAAGTTGTTTATTGTTCTCGAAGCATAATGTAGAAATAGCAGTTCATCTGTAGGTTCAGGATACAAGAAAATCCAGCAAAACAATACTAATAAAAAAGTACAAGTAGGGAAATCCACACTCCAGCCTTCCTCCAGAAACAAAAGGAAAAGCTGGCTAATCTAGGTAATCATGACTAAGCTTGTGTTGGAGTCAAGACTCGGTGTTAGAGTCCCACTCTCCCTTCTGAGGTGTAACTCTCAGAACACCCCAAACTTGAATTGCTTCCCAAACCCATGTGTCTAAAAGAAAGAACATGAGTTTGGTTCTCCTAATTAACATTACAGCCAATTAGGGCCCAGGGATGGTATAAACACACCCTGGTTCCCATAACAAATGTCTGGTGTTCATAGGCTCGGGACGTTGACGCAAGCAAACATTCCAGGTCTGGAGAAGAAGACAAAACATAGGCCTGAAGCTCTGAGAAGCTTCTACTAAGCACACCTGCTTGATAAGTGCAGCAGACAGAATTTTGAGGCCTTTGCAAAGATGCAAAGCTACATTCTAAGACAGTTTAAAAACCAAAGAGACCCATATTGAATAACATGTGACCCTTTCCATCACCACCATCTTTAAATGTAAGAAGAGCCTTTCGTCCTTGAACTTGTGAGTTCAATCTCAGGGAAAAGTTGAGTTCATATTGATTATGTACATTCAGGTCTAGCCTGTGGTATGGGCAAGCTGGGCATCGAGCAGAGATCTGAGCATTGGGGATCACCAGATGAAGCACAGTGGCAGTACTACCTGCTGAGAGTGACAAAAAGATAGGAACGTCTACAAAGCAAAAGGAACAAAATATTGGAAACACTCAAAGAAAATCCATGATGGTTCCTGACAGTGTTGCCTAATGCCAACTGAGCTTTGGTTTGTGCAAACTATAACATAGTGGCTGAGAAACCAACAGTTGGAGCAATGACATTTTCAGTGGGTAGTTATCGTTGGAGTGACATCTATAGCTCATGACCGAGACTTCGGGTGGAATTTGAAATTGAAATTCTACTCTCTAAACAAGGAGTTCATAACCTACAGCCCACGGCCTCCGATGCCATTCCATCTAGCCCGCAATGACGACCCCAGAAGCAGAAGTGGATGTGCCCACACAAATACTCCTGCCGCCACTGTGTCTGGCCCGCTCAGCTGTCTGAGGGTGAGTAGTCCAGCCCATGGCGTGAAAACCTTGAGAACCCCTGCTCTAAACTAAGGTGGCAAGGGCCATATTTTACAACATGAAAACAGCAACTCCTGACTGAATCACAGCCCCTTTCTGGGATTTCCCCATTCATTGCACTGAACCAATTACTCCATAGGAGTTATTCTCACATCTTCAGTGCTTTGATCCACAGTTCATATTTTATGTTCTGAAAAAATTAGGTTTGTGGTGCTTTTTTCCTCCTCTCTGCTATTTTAAACAGCTTTTCTGCTGGGAAGTATAAACATGTTTTTAAATAAATGAATCTGGTTTTATGAATTATGCTGCTTGATCTAATGGATGTGGAAGGTAAAAATGTAGCTAGGGAGATGCTACAACCCAGTGCTTGGAGTAAATCCCACTGGGTAAAGTGAGACTTGCTTCTGAGTAATCTCCATCAGATTAGCCAAAATGTTCTGCAGGGTTCTGTAATAATATTTGAGCAGATGGTTTCAACAACTGATGTTGCACGTACAATGGACTTTAGAAAAATTCATGTATACTGACAATAAGAAAAAGCTTTCAATGAAACATGAGAAAAAGAGTGAAAGGGAAAATGGACTATATGTACAGCCAATTGTAGTTTCTTCAGCTATAGCAGAGGTGAATTCCCTGCGATTCATGTGGGGCTGCTGTGGCTCAGTGGTTAAGAAGCTTGCCTTGTTAACTGGAAGGCTGGTAAATTGGCAATTTGAGACCCGGGTACTGCATGATGGATTGAGTGCCCATCTCTGTCCCAGCTCTTGGGGACTGTTGTGTTCCTAACACTATGCCTTTTAAACAATGTAACACCCATCAGCTGTAACGCTGTAACCCTCGGTAATAGGACGCGAGCTAGTGACCACCAGGTGGCAATAGCGAGCGCCCAGCTCATATGGTTCCAATTACTCAAGAACTTCAGCGCGGGAAGATTCCCGCCACTACCTCACCTGGACAAGAAGGGCGTGACCAGGAATGACGTCACGCGGACAGTAGCCAATGGGCTATCGTGGAGCCACATTCAAATGTATAGCCACTGTATATAAGAACATAAGAACATAAGAACAGCCTTGCTGGAACAGGCCACAGCCCATCCAGTCCAGCATTCTGTCTCACACAGTGGCTCACCATTTCCTTCAGGGTATTCCCAAGCAGATGCCTTCTTAGGATTCCCTGGAAATGATATTGAGAGATATCCTGCCTATCTCTCCAACCCAGAGGTTGTCCTTAAGTATCCATAATTATAGCCATTGATACTCTTGTCCTCCATGAACTTGTCTAATCCTTTCTTAAAGCTGTCAAGACTAACAGCTGTCACCACTTCTTCTGGCAGGGAGTTCCATAGACCAATAATCCTCTGGGTGAAAAAGTACTTTCTCTTATTTGTTTGAGAACTAGTACCCAAAAGTTTCATGGAGTGTCCCCTAGTTCTAGTGTTATGCGATAGGGAAAACAGTTTTTCCTTATCTACTTTGTCCACACCGTGCATGATTTTATAAACTTCAATCAGGTCACCTCTTAGACGTCGTCGTTCAAGAGTGAAGAGGCCCAACCGTTGCAGCCTCAGATGGTAAGGAAGGTGTTCCAGTCCCCTAATCATTCTGGTTGCCCTCCTCTGCACTTTTTCCAGCTCCATAATATCCTTCTGGAGGTATGGCGACCAGAATTGTACACAGTATTCCAGATGGGGCCTCACCATAGATTTATAAAGAGGCAAATGACACTTGCTGACTTATTTTCTATACCCTTCCTAATGATCCCTAGCATTGAGTTTGCTTTTTTCACTGCTGAGGCACACTGGGTTGACACCTTCATTGAGTTGTCCACCAGGACACCAAGGTCCCTTTCCTGGTTTGTCGCAGAGAGTTCAGACCCCATCAGTTTATAAATGTATTTGGGGTTCTTTGCCCCAACATGCATCACTCTGCACTTACTAATGTTGAAACTCATTTGCCACTGTTTTGCCCACTCCCCCAGTGTCGAGAGATCCCTCTGGAGCTCCTCACAATCTCTCACAGTTTTCACTACCCTGTATAATTTAGTGTCATCAGCAAATTTGGCTACCTTGCTTTTTACTCCTACCTCTAAATCATTTATGAAGAGGTTGAAAAGCAGGGGTCCCAGTACTGAACCTTGGGGGACCCCACTCTTTACTTCCCTCCACTTGGAGAAGTGTCCATTTAGTGCTACCCTCTGTTTCCTGTCCCTTAGCCAGTTGCTGATCCAGGACAAGACCTGTCCCTTTATTCCATGACTGGTAAGTTTATTCAAGAGCCTTTGTTGTGGGACCTTGTCAAAAGCCTTCTGAAAGTCCAGATAAACAATGTCAACTGGATCCCCCTTATCCACATGCTTGTTGACACTCTCAAAAAAAATTCAACAGATTAGTGAGGCATGATTTGCCCTTGCAAAAGCCATGTTGGCTCTTCTTTAGCAGCGCCTTCTCTTCTATGTGCCTATTAATTCTATCTTTTAGGATGGTTTCCATCACTTTACCTGGGACACATGTCAAACTGACAGGTCGGTAATTTCCTGGATCACCCCTGGATCCTTTTTTGAAAATTGGTGTTACATTCGCTACATTCCAGTCATCAGGCACAAAGCCTGATTTGAGGGAAAGATTATATATTTTGGCTAGGAGATCAGCAATTTCATCTTTAAGTTCCCAGAGAACTCGTGGATGGATGCCATCTGGTCCTGGTGATTTGTTAGTGTTTAGTTTAACAAGACATGCAAGGACCTCCTCCCTGGTTATTTCTATCTGGCTTAATTCTTCGCTTTCCCTCCCTACGAAGATAGGCTCTGTTTTGGGCATGTGGTCTCTGTCTTCTTCAGTGAATACTGAAGCAAAGAATTCATTGAGTCTCTCTGCAATCTCTGTTTCCTCTTTAATAACCCCTTGCCTTCCATTGTCATCTAATGGTCCAATGGCCTTCCTAGTTGGGTTCTTACTTCTAATGTACTTAAAGAAGCCTTTGTTATTTCTCTGAGTATTTTTAGCTATACGCTCCTCAAAGTCTTGCTTTGCTTTCCTGATTGTTGCCTTGCATTTGTTCTGCCAGAATTTATGTTTCTGCCTGCTGTCCTCATTCGGACAAGCCTTCCATCTTCTAAATGAGCTTTTCTTGCTCTTGATCACTTCCCGAACAGCTCCTGTAAGCCACATCGGAGTCCTCTTGGACCTGGCAGTGCCCTTTTTCCTTTTGGGTATGCATTCCAATTGAGCCTCTGTTATTGTTTTTGTAAACAGCCTCCATGCCTCTTGGAGTGTTTGGACTCTCTCAATTTTCCCTTTCAGCTTCTTTTTTACTAGTTTCCTCAACTTTGGGAAATTTCCTTTTTGAAAATTTAAGGTCTCTGTGTTAGATTTTATCAGTGACTTGCAGTCCATGATCAAGTTAAACATAATTGAGTTGTGGTCACTGTTCCCTATTGGATCAGTCACATTAACATCTTGCACCAGATCCTGAGTATTACTCAGGATCAAGTCAAGGATTCTTGTACCTCTAGTTGGGTCTTCAACCATCTGTCCCAGGGAACAATCATTTAGCATATCTAGGAACTTTATCTCTTTATCATGTGCTGAACAACAGTTCACCCAGTCTATGTGAGGGTAATTGAAGTCCCCCATTATAACTAGGCTTCCCTTCTTGGATGCCTCCTTTACAACATTCTCCAACTGCCAGTCTCCCTCAAGAGTTTGGGTCGGAGGCCGATAGTATATGCCTACTGTTAGACCATCCTTGTGGCCTGGTACTCTTACCCACAGAGCTTCTAATGGTGACTCCAAATCACCTAGATATTCCAATTCATACGATTTTATCACTTCTTTGACATACAAGGCCACACCACCTCCCATTTGCCCCTTCCTATCCTTCCTGTACAGTTTGTAGCCTGGGATAACTGTATCCCATTGGTTATCATCTGTCCACCAGGTTTCAGTGATACCAATAATATCTATATTCTTATCTATTGCTAAGTATTCCAGCTCCCCTATTTTGTTCCGGAGGCTTCTGGCATTTGTATACAAGCATCATATATTGAGCTGTTCGTCCACCATTACCACATGTTCCCCCGGACCACCATGCAATAAAGCTGTGTTAAGCCAATCCTTCGGCTGTTCCTGTGTCTTGGTTCTCATACACTAAAGGGACATGAAAGGAGCCTCATTTGGGCATCAACCCAGAATAATTTCTGACATGAAATTATTATTACCAAGAGTTGTTGACTATAACTGCTATCTCTGCTGACTATTTGTCCCACCAGTTGAGAGTAATGAGATGACAAGCCCAACAATAGCTGAAAGACCACAGCCACATGCCTCTAAACCAGGAGTTCTCAAACCTTTTAATCTGGGGGCCGGGTCATGCTCCCTCAGACAGTTTTGGAGACTGGACGGCCATTTTGCCCTTCCTCCACCACATGACACTTCCTGGTGTGGTGGAGGTGGTGGTGGTAGGGTCAACATGAAATGGTGCCACAGACTGAATCCAGCCCATGGGCCACAGGTTGAGAATCTCTGCTCTAAACGACACCCAATCAGACTGAGGTAAACTGAGGTATAATAATGTTTACTGCTTTCCAGTGGTATCTCCTGGGATTGATCCTGGAAAAGTGACAACCAAGTTGAACCGAGACTTAATTATGGTTAGAGTAGACCCACTGTAATCAATGAGACATGTTAGCTCAAATCCTGTTTATTTCAGTGAGGCAATTACAGGCATGATTGAATTTGAGTCCAACTCATTGTCTGCTGAGTTGTGTAAATTAGATGAGAATTAATGAACAATGTTTCCACATTTCCTAAGTTTCAAGAACTTCAGTGCCACTGATCACAGAAACTTCTCCATTCTCCAAAGGCTGGAGGGATTAAGACAATGCAAATTTCTAGGGTATGCTCTCTAATTGATGAATTATTTCCCTGTTTGGCTTTTAACACATGTATCCACCATCTCAATCCCCACCCCACCTCCCTGCATTCCTCTCTTTCGCAATGGCAACAATGACCTTGGCAAGGGTATTGCCTGAAGACTAATGACTAACTGGGGTTAATGTTTCCATGCTACATCTGAGGCCATCAGTATTTCCCAGCTGGTCACTAATCCCATTATTGCTTAATGGATCGGTTGCATCAGAAGACTCTGCAGTTCAACTCTCTGCTGCACAAGAAGAGTCACAGAGGTTATAACTATAATAAGACAAGCCCATTTAATTAACTGATAAACCGACTTCTGGTACTTTTAAGGGGAGGATTTGGAAAACGATGTGGAAAAGCATGACTATTTATAGAGTTGGTTGTTTTCTGTAATTTCCTTCCCACACTCCGCCTCTCCGTTGTCAAAGATCTATGCAAACTCTGTCACCTTAAGCATATTTGTGCTGGATCTGCACAATCTCTTACAATTGCAGGGCGGGGTATTTTTTTGTTTGCCTTTTTTTTTAAAAGAGAGATCCAGAACACTTTACCAAAGGACAAAGAGACAGTATAAATGGGCAAGGAGAGAAGTGATCAGTGTATAGGGAACATGAAGAGCAGAGAAACAGGAACTAGAACTACACTATCAGGGAAGTCAGCAGTTTGAGACCCAAGTGCTGCATGATAGAATGGCCTCCCATCATCTGTCCCAGCTCCTGCCAACCTAGCAGTCAAAAAAAGAAAGAAAGAAATTACAAGTAGTTAAATAGTACCACTTCAGTGGGAAGGTAAACAGTGTTCTGTGTCAAGTCATGCCTGCCACATGTCCATGGAAATGTCTGCAAATCAAGACAGCGCTGGCTCTTTGGCTGTAAATAGAGATGAGCACCACCTGCTAGAGTCAGACACAACTGGCTTTCAAGCAAGGGAGACCTTTACCTTGTCCTAAGGCAAATTGGCCCAATTGATACATGCACGCAAAGGGTCCAACCCTCCCCAACCCTCCCCAAAGAAGCCCTGTAGACAGCCTCTTTTTCTGGCTTCAAGTATTTTGAGATGAGCCCTCATATTCTCTCCAAACACACCAAGAGATAGAAAATGGAAGAAAATGGAAGAAAATGAACTTTGATATTGGTCAGTGAGGAGACAATCAAGCCAGAAAGTTAGTTTGTAGAAACCCTCCCTTTCTACAGGTTGTGTGGTGGACTGCGACATTTCTAACAGCAAGAGTGAGGAGGTAGCTGTATAAGTCAAGTGTTCGCCCCATTTCCCAGTACTTATGGGCATAAATGGAAAATGATGGAAGGGGAACTGGGGGAAATTATGGAAGTGACAATTGATTTAAACCCCAAAATTGTATTATTAGGAGAGGTTGAGGATATTAATGTTGATAGTAAAAATAAAGAATTGATAGTTGTACTGTTATCGGTAGCAAGACAAATCATGGCAACAGAGTGGAAAAACAAGTTTGTAATAAGTAAAGATAGATGGTATAGAAAAGTTTGGCGCCTAGCCTTGAATGATAAGTTAACATCGGAACTGAGATTTTAAAAAAGGTATGATTAAAAAGAGTACATTTCAGGAAATATGGAAACCCTTTGTGGTATATGGATTGATGAATAAGGATGGAGTTAAGCCGACACAGGAAGCATGCAGTTTTTGGGAAAAATAGAAGAGTAAAATGTGTAATAACAATTTAAATTAGCAAATTACACTTTGTACAGCACTGAGGTGTGGGGAAGGGTTGGGGGACTGATAACTGTTCATTGATTGTTTTATGTTTGTGTAGAAAATAATAAAAATATATATATTTTAAAAAAAGTATTCACCCCATTATCTGCTATTTTGAGAGTTCTGGTCTATGCATCTAATTCCACAGCATTTTGGAGAGTGGCTGTAAGATTGTGTTCTGTGTTTCATGATTATTGTTTTCCTGCATTTTGTCCTCTGGCATCCACCACCTCCTTCTTCCTCTTCTATTATATATTTTAAGTTCAGAGTAACAAGTTGACCAATCTGTTTCTACTTAAAAAATAACAGTCTAACTTTTACAATCTTACTCGTGGGAGTTTGATTCTGACACATTCTTTTAAAAATGGAAGCCCAAGAGCTGTGAAGAGAATGCCTCCTGCAATGTGTAATTTCTTACGCTCACTGTCCAATGTAGACTTTACTCATTGCTGGCTGCAACTCGTGTCCAAGAATACATTTTTTTCCTGAAGCAGGGAAAATGCAAGCGCGGTGCCAAAATGGCCACCGCGCCCTTTGCGGGCCCCCCCCCATAGGACGAAGGCATCCGGGTAGTTAGGGGCGTGGCCAGTTCCCTTATAAAAGGGGTGGCCATGAGGCAGCCGAGCTGCCATTTTCCGAAGCGACGGAGCGGAGAAGTTTTTCCCCTCTTGTCTCCGTCGCTCTTACCTTGCCAGGGAAGCCTTTTTGGCGGCGAATTTTCTCTTTTGGCTTCCCTTAGATTTCCTTGCGATGCCTGCGAAGAAGAGGGTGGCCGCGAGCGCGGCTCGCGCTGTTAGGAGGCGCAATCCGGGTCGGAGGACCGCGGTTGCGCCTCCCCAGCAGCCGCCTTTGCTGGTACCCACCGGGACCGGTGGAATGGGGTCTATGCCCCCTTGCCCGGAGGCGGGGGACCCGAGCATGGGTCAAGTGAGGGCTGTGGCCCGCGGCCCGCAAGCGGTGGACGCCGCTCCTGGTGCTTCCCATCCTGTTGGGCCTCCAGCGGCGGGGGCGCAGCTCACCCCGGGGCCTTCTAGCCTTGGGGGGTGGTGTGGCCCCTTGCCCTGGCAGGTACCTACATCGGCCCTACCGGGCCTCGGCATGGGGCGATGGCCCTATTAGGGTCCCGGGGTACAGGGACCTGTACCTGTGCCTGTAGCAGGAGGGCCGGCCGGCCCTTGGCCCCATGTCAGCGTGGAGGTCTTACTGGCCCGTGTTGTGGCCCTTGAGGCGTCCTTGGCTCGGGCCAGCCATGCTGGGGCTCCCTTTGGGGTTCATTTCGACGCGTCGTCTGCTGGGCAGCGGCAGGTGACGGGACGGGTTGAGCTGCTTGAGGCGTGGCACAACCTCGGCCACTGCCTCGCAGCTCCCCAACCAACAGGCCGGTGTGGGTCAGCCCCCAGTGACGAGCTCTACGGCGGTCGTGAGCTCCGACGCCCCCAGTGGGCCGGAACCCCCGGTGGGGGCGGCCGCGGGGGTGCAGCACGTGAGTATGCGGTCCAAACTAGTGCACCTACACACGTGGCCACGTTTGGGGGGGGCCTTTCCAATGGCCTTGGCCTCGCGTGGGTGGTGCGGCGGTGCACCCGCTGACGCCCCACCCGGCGATGACAACTACCACCCAGGGCCCCGTGGTGGGGGGTGTTCCCTACCCCGAGGGGAATGTTTTGGGTGGCCGGGTTGGTCCAAGCCCCTATTCCTTACCGCTGAGTGACCACTTGGCACAGGCCAACAGAGAGTAAATTTGGCGGGGGGAGTACGTGGATATCTTCTCACTCCTAAACAGAGGGCCCACCAAGGAGGAGAGGGAGGGGCAGAATGAGAAGGATGGTGGCAGGCACGTCGTCGCAAGCCACCAAGTATGTGGGCCGAATGGTTGCCGGCCTGCATCATATGCATGGCGGTGTACCTTAGGGCCCGGCCGGATTTGGCAATTCCGATGGTCCAGTATTTGGACAACGTCTACCGGGCGATGGTTTACTTTCCGGGCCCATCGTGGTTGGCTTGTGACGTGGAATGCCGTAGGCGGATTTCCCCGCACCCCGAGATTAGGGTCCAGCAGGCGGCCCCAGCACAGGTCACCGGCCAGGGGGCGGGGCGGGGGGTTCCAGCCCGCCTGCGGTGCTGGACTTTCTTGTCCAATGGCTCCTGCAATGGGAAGAATGGCAAATACAGACAGGAGTGTCCCACCTGTGTTGGCCCCCATGCGGCCTCTGCCTGTCCCAGGCCTAGAGGGATGCGGGGCAGAGGGTGGGGCAGACAGGGGGCTGGCAAGACTGCCGCAGATGGATCTAGTCCACCGAAGGCCTCCCTCCCCAATTAAGGTGGGCATGTTGGAGCGTTGGCTCACATTATACCCGAAGGGAGAGGATGCGGGTTATCTCCTTCAGGGTTCTAGGCAGGGGTTCCGGATCCCTTTCATGGGTAACAGGTCCCCTCAGGATGCCCCCGATCTTTTATCCCTTGGGGGGAGGGAGGAGGTGGCTGCTGCCAGCTTTGACAAGAGGATCTATGCGGGCAGGGTCGTTGGCCCTGTCCCTGCACCCCCGTCCCGGGGAGCATATTATTTCAATGATGCCATGCCTTTTAGCTATTCCATTGGGGCTCGGTATTCGAGCGTTTCACCACTTTCCTAGAGTGGGCCTTTGTCCGCAGGTCAGGGTCCCGGTCTGTAGCCCATTCCCTGGATGGTTTTATTCGGGGCTGAACGGGGCTGGGACACGTACACACGTCTCCTCAACACATTTCAGACGCTAATGGAGGAATTTGGTCCCTTTAGCGCCCGAAAAGACCGAGGGCCCATCTCCACAGCTAGTATTCCTGGGGTGGAGAGTGACACGGTAACGTAGGATTCTAGGTTGCAGCGGGATAAGGTGTCAAGGCTAGTGGCCCTTATCTTGTACTTGCTGGCCGAGCGCATGGCATCACTGAGGGAACTTCTGGTGCTACATGGTCACCCCAATTTCGCTGGCAGGGTCGTCGCACCGGGCGGGGCATTTGCTCCGCGATGGTGCGACGCCATGGCAGGATTATCCAGGCCCCACCACAGGCTTAGATTTACCCGGGGTATCAGGGCAGACGTGCTTGTCTGGCCATAGATCCAGAGGTAGTTCAACGGGGTGTCATTTTGGGGTCTGATCTCCTGGCTCCCCCTTGCTTTCAGATGCAGTCCGATGCCTCAGGATTCCTGGGTTATGGGATGTACTTCAATTGGAAGTGGGCCTATGGTGGGTGGCCACCACCCTGGGCAGGCAAGGGTCGCCTGCATGGTCTCACGTATCTGGAATGTTTCCCTATCCTGGGTGCTTTGATGCTATGGGGCAAGGAGTGGGCCAACTCGGTTGTGCAATTTTGGCGTGACAATGCGGCTCTTGCCCGCATCGTCAATGCACAGATTTCCAAATCGCCCGGGGTTATGGACCTAGTGTGCGAGTTTGTCTTATGCAGCCTGTGCCTCAATGTTCTCTTCAGGGCCAGGCATGTCCCAAGGGTTGATAATGATATTGCTGCTGCTTTGTCCCGCCTGCAGATCTCCCGGGTCCGTGCCTCGGCCCCGGATGCGGAGGACTTTCCCTCGCCACTCCCGGACGAGAGATGGAACGTTGGCAAGGAGAAGTGACCCGGGCGATTGGCCTGTCACTAGCGCCATGCATGAGTAAGGCGTATCACCACGCATTTAGTTCCTTCAGAGCATTATGTACCCAATTTGACTGCCAGGAACCTGGCCGATCCCAGTGCCCATGTTCTGCGGTTCATGGTTTACCTGTATGCCCAGGGCCTTGCACCACGCACCATAGCATCTCAGCTGTCAGGGTTGGCTTTTATGGCCAAAGTGGGAGGTCGTGTGGACAGCACCAATGACTTCCGTGTGAGACATGTTTGGGAAGGGTGGGTGTGCGTGCGCGGGCGTTTCCCGGCGACCGCCACCCGATTTACCCAGGGGTTTTTACCCAATTGGCCCGGGGCTGGCCTGGCCTCTGTTTTGATAGATGAGGCAGCCCATTTCATGCGGCTACTACGGTGGCCTTTTTGAAGGCGCTCCGCATCAGCGAGCTTGAGATGCTGAATAAGGCGGATGCAAGATTTTTCCCAGGGTTTTTACCCAATTGGCCCGGGGCTGGCCTCGCCTCAGTTTTGATAAATGAGGCAGCCCACTTCATGTGGCTACAACGGTGGCCTTTTTGGAGCGCTCCGCATCGGCGAGCTTGAGATGCTGAGTAAGGCGGTTGCAAGATTTTCCCAGGGTTTTTACCCAATTGGCCCGGGGCTGGCCTGGCCTCTGTTTTGATAGATGAGGCAGCCCATTTCATGCGGCTACTATGGTGGCCTTTTTGGAGGCGCTCCGCGTCAGCGAGCTTGAGATGCTGAATAAGGCGGATGCAAGATTTTCCCAGGGTTTTTACCCAATTGGCCCGGGGCTGGCCTGGCCTCTGTTTGGATAAATGAGGCAGCCCACTTCATGCGGCTACAACGGTGGCCTTTTTGGAGCGCTCCGCATCAGCGAGCTTGAGATGCTGTATAAGGTGGATGCAAGTCGTAGGGCACTGGAACTCGAAGATGTCTGTGTGGATAATATTGGGCTCAGTTGGGGATACGCTCCTCTAAAACTAATCAGCACGGCGTAGGCAGTGGAATATACTGCTACGATGTTCCTCGACAGACATCTGTCCGGTTGGTGCCCTACAGGATTTCCGTGCACTGTGGCACGCACCATGGCACGTTTTTTCTGTCACCGAGGTGGGTCTTCTATTCCTAAATCCCAATTTGGAGGGTGGTGGGAAGGCACTAGACAGTGTTGGCCTCTCAGGGGCTCGTTGCGGCGCCCGTTCGCTCTGCATAGGGGCGGCTTCTGCTGCAGTTGTTTTTTGGGTACTACAGGGCTGAAATACGCCGCATGGGAGGGTCGGGATCACAATGTTTTCAGTTTTGTCTTCGCCCTCCTCAACTGTGAGTACCAGTTTTAGTCACTGCACTGTTTCTCCCCCCCCTTCCCTTTTTTACTTGACAGACCCTGGGTGTCATTTTACACCGGTGACAGTATGCCTGGTGGGCCGTAGCCAGGTGCACGGGGCAGCGCGTTACGCTGCATGGGGCAGCGCGTTACGCTGCGGCGACAGAGTGGGTACCCGACTGGGACAGGGTGCATCCGCACGTCGGACACGATACCGCGGTACGCTTACAGGGGGGCGTTCGGCCTCGGGGCTCTTGACTGAGCCGACGCTCCGTGAACGGGGCTATTGCCCGGTTCCCTTGACAAGGGCGGGGGATGCGTCATTAGCCTCCCCGCCATCAGTCTGCAAATTTACAAGCTTTACTCAGGGGATGGGGCCCATCTGTCGCAGGGAGGTATGGACCTCTGGATTACTGGACTGGCGAGCAGGCCTGTCGACCGAGCTGACGGTCTTGGGGGGGGGCGGTGAGCCTTTGCAAGCCTCCCCGTGTGGCGGGTATCACTGGTAAGGTAAACATTATGACCCACAGGTATCCGGCAGGTTCGCAATTGACTGGACAACAATAGACAGGCATAAGTTGGTTAAACGTTGTCCGGTCAACGACGAACTAGGCGACGGGGTGATGGCGATAGCTAGCCAGCATGCATCACCCCGTGATTCCACGGATACGCGTCAGAGGGTGGGGTCATTAGTTAGATATTGACTACGGTCAACAATTTGTTTGTGGTAAACAAACAAATTGATACAAATCGATACATTGTAACCAATTGCCGTTGGCAATTTTGGGGTGGTACCTTACCAGTGTTACTTCGGCCTGCTTGCCTTAAGAATTATGATTGGTCGTTTTACCAATAGAAATTTATAATTCGGACTAGGGCATGAATCAATAAATGTGGCCCGATGCTGTTATCCACTTTTACCGGTGTCTGAGTCCTTTATTGGGGGGTGCGCCTGCAATGCAAGTGCGGCGCCAAAATGGCCGCCGCGCCCTTTGCGGGCCCCCCCCATAGGACGAAGGCATCTGGGTAGTTAGGGGCGTGGCCAGCTCCCTTATAAAAGGGGTGGCCATGAGGCAGCCGAGCTGCCATTTTCCGAAGCGACGGAGCGGAGAAGTTTTTCCCCTCCACCCCCTCCCTAGTTAACAGTGTGATATTTTGGTCGCTTCGGGGCCGGGTGGGAATTTTTGGCTGGGACCCACAATTGGCTCTCGGGTCCTGGTTTTTTCGCCCATCCCACACTGTTGCTATGGTTTGATATAGGGGTTTCTGTGATGCTGTTGACTTGGTCACATGGGCGGGTATCACTGGTAAGGTAAACATTATGACCCACAGGTATCCGGCAGGTTCGCAATTGACTGGACAACAATAGACAGGCATAAGTTGGTTAAACGTTGTCCGGTCAACGACGAACTAGGCGACGGGGTGATGGCGATAGCTAGCCAGCATGCATCACCCCGTGATTCCACGGATACGCGTCAGAGGGTGGGGTCATTAGTTAGATATTGACTACGGTCAACAATTTGTTTGTGGTAAACAAACAAATTGATACAAATCGATACATTGTAACCAATTGCCGTTGGCAATTTTGGGGTGGTACCTTACCAGTGTTACTTCGGCCTGCTTGCCTTAAGAATTATGATTGGTCGTTTTACCAATAGAAATTTATAATTCGGACTAGGGCATGAATCAATAAATGTGGCCCGATGCTGTTATCCACTTTTACCGGTGTCTGAGTCCTTTATTGGGGGGTGCGCCTGCAATGCCTTTCGGGTGAATTTGTTTAAGATACTGTATATCCCAGCTTGCCATGAAGTGACCCACACACTATGCTCTTGGAGCCATCTCCTGTGGCACAAATGAAATGAGACATGCAGGATTTAACACTGGGTCTGCAATGTCTGGCCGGACATCCCCCTACAGCCAACAACTCAATGCCAATGGCTATAGGCAGATGAGCCCCTTTAGGTTGGGTGATGGTTCCCTCAGTGCAGGAAATGCCACTGGAAATCATCAGATTGGGCCCAATGGCACAATGAATGGTGGAGGAACTCTCCCAATGGTCATAGAGGCAGAGGAGGACATGCTAGATGTGAAGGCGCATCTTGATAATGTCCTGAAGGCTGTGGCAGTCCATTGCAGTCCCATTGCAGACATCACTACATTGTTGAGATCCAAACAAGCCTTCCCAGCAACTTCAAGGTGAACAGATTTGGGTTGTAATAGTTTGCATGGAGACGGAATGTGTTTCTGTGTACATGTTTATACATGTATGTCCAGAAGTACACATATTGACACACACCCATGTACAGGGTGAGAAGCAAGGGGAAAAACAATGAAAATGTTAGAGATAATATCTGCAAGAAGATAAAATATAATGTCCATTCACCACAGCAATAACTGGTGATTGTACTCTCATCGTAGCATTGCTATATTAGTTTAGAAGATTGTGATATCACCCACTTTTCCCACTTTTCTGCTGTGTACAAGTTAGTGTATTTTGAGTGTACACTTGGGGAAGATGAATGTATCTGTTTTGTTTTTCAGACACACATCTAATATGCTTTCACATTATTATGAATGCCCTTCCAAAGGTAAGCCCAATTTTATTTGCTTTGAAAAATTTGAAAACAGGACAATGCAACGCCAATGTGTTCTTGTTTTCTCATTAATTCAGGAAGTGAACCTTTTTCCTCACTCTCCTTGTTGCACCTCACACATGAAGTAGACATTAGTCCACCCAAGAGTAGGCTATGATAAAAAAATACATTAATCTCTAAGATGACAATGCATTCCTTTTTTCTCTAGCATAGTAATATTTCTGGAATGTCTAAATAGAACATTACATGCATTAATTTTAAGTGTAATTCATCATGGGTGACAATATAAACTATTCTGTCTTTTGTCTTTGTGCATAATGACAAGCCACTACCAACAAGGAACTATTTCAAGAAGTTTTTTTTTAAAAAAATCAAACAGAAAAGCTTGTCAGAATGGGCTGAAAACAAGTTAAGACCAGATCTTCTACTTTGGAATGAGGCTTTGGTTTCAAAGCTGGCTCTTGGGTCTACATTCATGATTATACTGAAAATAAAGAAAAGGGAGTGGGTTAAATCCAGAGATACCGAGAGAAGGGATGGGTGAATTTGTCAGTTAAGCTTTCTATTATACGTGCATTATTTAAATCCCACACACTTGCTATGATAAACGTGAAAAAAATGTGTGACTTCTATTTCAGTTCAGGTTTGTTCTAAATTGTGATTAAGTTGTTGTTGTTGCTTCCACTTATATGCTGCTCTAGTGCTTACAGCACACTCTGGCTGGCTCACGAGGTAAATAGTATTTTGACCCAACAAGCTGGGTACTCATTTTACTGACTTAAATAGGATGGAAAGTTGAGACAACTTTGTTCCCATTAGGATCGAACTCTGATCATGAGCAGAGTTTTAAATGCAGTACTGAAGCCCACCTCTCTCCATCAGCCAGTTTTAACAGGTACACATATCCACAAGATGAAAAGGAGCAGGTTATATCAGCCTGCCTTGCAGCTGTCAAAGATTAGCAACATTTCATACAAAATAATAAACAGCAATCCAAATTTAGGACTACATGGTAGAACACACAAAGCCTGTGGCCAGCATAGAGGAATCATTTCATTTCTGTTTCAATTTATATTAAAAAAAACCCTATTTCTATCACAAATTATATGGTGGTTATTTATGGCAGCTTTAGCCACTACATAATTATGGTGGGCTAGATATGTCCATGTTATCTCCCACATAAAAACTAATTGTGAGACTGTACTTTTGTTTGTTCCTTCCCTCTTTGTCAGCTCAGGATAGGACTAGGTTTTTGCTGGAAATATTTGATCCCGGAATGTGTTTCCTGGGAGAAAACTTTGAATCTGGCAAGGTTATCCTGCTATAGTAATAGAGTAGCCCATACTGCCAACGACTCAACGCCAAGTGTCCGATGGTGGTTAACTAACCTGGCAACTCTTAGGTCTAACGGCCTTGGGTGGTGAAGTCCACAGGGAAGGATGATGATACCAATGAATGAATGAATGAATGATTTAATTTATACCCCGCCCTACTGGTGCTGGCACCACTCAGGGTGGCTTGCAATGAAAAGACAAAATGTAAAAAAGTATCACAAAATATCAAAAATATCAAAACAATATCACATACAATATCAAATACAAAGTAGATTAAATCCCACTTGACTCCATTTTGATGGATGGCAGCAGCTTCATCTATACTGGCCTGGGGCTGGTGAGCACTTTGTGTGCCAAAAGGGCTTAGGACCAGAAAGTGACTCACAGAATTGGATCAGTGGTGTGGTTGTCACACTGCAATGCGGAAAGCAAATGGAAGGCCACTGTATTATGTTCTCAGGACAATCATCATGGCTGATCTGCATGAGGATCACCAATATTTGGATTCAGATATGGCAGAAGAAGAAGTGTAGTAATCATTCATGGGGGAAGGTTTGTAACATCTTTCAGCATACAGGGTGTATCTCTGCAAGAAAGAGTCTATGGTACTACCAGCTCCTTTTATTTATTTATTTTAGCAGCTGTAAGTACCTCGCAGAAACAGCTGAAATTGTCTGACAGATGTTGATGAGTCCAACAGTTTTATTTGTTTATTCTGAGGACTATGAGGAAATAGGTAGAAGAATATGAAGAAATTCAAATATTTCTGGGGACAAAACCCATATGAAAAATGCATTGATAGGAAATTCTCATCTGTACTAAGCCCTTAGCAGAAGTTCCACTCATATTGGAAGATGATTTTCTTTTTCCTCTACATCCTCCCAGAACTCAGTATGGTTGTAGGACTGTCCACAATACCATAAGGGATTATGTTGGGTATCTACTATTGTGAAGGAGCTGGTTGTTCAATGTTTGCTCTCTACCCTCTTTTCTCTCCCCCCACACCCACTGTATAGAATGTAGACAGTTCTGGGCCTAAGAGCACAGAAAGGCATCTCTTGCAATTTCTTTACACCACTTAGAAGATTTTCAAATTGATTATTGATTAAAATATTTATATGCTGCTCTATAGCTAGAAATCTCAAAGGAGGGCAGAATAATTGGGCTAAACCCACTGATTAACCACAACCAATCAATGGGTCTTATGTCAGTGTCACCTTATCAAGTCCCATTCATTGACCCAATGAGTTTACTGTAGTCATTGTTGTAGAGCAGGGGTCAGTAAACTTGACTCTTCAGATGTTCTTGGACTTCAATGTCCAGAAGCCCTGATCAACAGGTTCCTGACTTGGGCTTCTGGTAACTGAAGTTCAAGAACACCTGGAGAGCTATATTTACTGACTCCTGTTGTAGAGGAACAACATGAAATATAGAATACTCCAACTTCCTAGGCAAGGGAAAGATACCTGGGAAGAGAGGCCCTGTATGTAGATGGACTTCATGCTAAATAACTTGAGATACTTGTGTGGAATGTCCTTGGAAGAACTGTTCCAAGGATTTAAGAATGAGAAGACTATTGCCATGATGATAGCTAATATCCAGAATGGATACAGCACTTGAAGAAGAAGAAAACTATTACCACCACAACCATTAAAAAGTAATTTAAAATATCATAATTAACAGGAAAACATAGTTTTCTTGGGAGACAAGCTATGAGAAACCTGGGGAACATAGTGAAAAGCAAAGACATCACTTTGCAAAAAAAAATTCGTATAGTCAAAGCAATGGTATTCCCGGTGGTAATGTATGGGTGTGAGAGCTGGACCATTAGGAAATCTTAGAAGAAATCAACTCTGACTGCTCATTACAAGGTCAAATAGTAAAGATGAAGCTGAAGTACTTTGGACATCAAATGAGAAGAGAGGATTCACTTGAGAAAGCCTTGTTGCTAGGAAAGGTGGAGGGCAAAAGAAGAAGGGGGCGGCCAAAGATGAGATGGCTAGATGGTACTGTAGACACAATGGGCATAGAACTGTGCAGGTTGAGGAGGATAGTGGAGGATAGAGGTGCCTGGAGGACAATGGTCCATAGCGTCGCAAAGGGTCGGAATCGACTGAACAACAACAACAAACAGTTCAGGAGGTCAAAATGAAGGAATTCTCTCTGGCCATCAATCTTTGGGTGGAGAGGCAGGTATGAACCTGATACCGAAAAGAGGCCAATACAGGCCTCCAGTTTCAAGTACTTCATCACCAATGTCATCATCTTCATTGCAGTAGTAACAGTAGTATGTATACCTTACAATTTTGTTCACGGGAACATTTTTCTTTCTTACTCATGCACATTCCATTTTACAAGAGGTTAGCACATCTAAACTAAGTTGCCAGAGCTCATCCTGTCCACTTTAATCCATAGACTATGTTTCATTCTGAGAGCAGTGGAAGAAGCATATGAAGATGGCGGGATGTGTGAAGATATTTCTCTTGGAGGGAAAGTGTTCTTTCTTTTATTAATTTTGTAAAATCCTATCACAAACCGGGTATTAAAAGCAATCAATTTGAAGTTCTGAATGTGCTGCATCCTTTATTTATGAGCAGCTGCTCACAGGAGGGATGAGATTGGGTGATAAAAAAAGCAGAGAACAAAAAGTTGCCCCCCCAAAAAAATCTACTCATGAAACATGCAGGGAAAACAGGAAAGATAAAAGAGAGAAATATTACAAAACTAAGCTAGGTCTTGGGACAGATCATTTACAAGATAGATAGATCTGAAGCCTATTCACATAGTTTGTTTTGTTTAGCAGTTTTACGTATATTGAGATGACAAGGAAATTAAGCCAGAAATTATAATGAAGAAGTATTCAGAGAGAAAAGTTGATCCACTCAACACTTATAGTGAAAGGAATGCAAAATTGAGGAGGTAATGAGTCTCTTAATGTTGCCTGTCCACCCCATCTTATCTCTATTACCTGCTACATTTCAGAGACCTATAAATAAAGGATATGCCTGGTTGTTGGTCTGCTACTCATATCCGAGTAAAGTATACATTTTTCTTGGAAGTCATTTTCTCAATAAACTGTTCCTGGCATGAAACATGTGACCACACACATTACACTGAATAGATGGTGGAGGGCGTAGTTCAGTTTGATGAAGCTTTTGTGCTTGTCACTTAGCCTCTTCATGTTTGCAGTGTTCTCCTTCAAAGTGATCTGTAGCAGCAGAGATGGTTTGTCGCCAAAGTGGGTAATCTACGGACGTTGCTTCCCAAGTTTGTGGGTTGATACTCGACACCTTCATGGTTTGTTTCAGCTGGTCCTTATAACACTTCAAAGGAGCTCCGTGAGGTCTTGTACTGGAGCTAAGTTCCCCATAAAGAATTTGGTGAGGAAGCCTGGAACCATCCATACGGCGGATGTGCCCTATCCATCTAAGATGATGGCCTATGATGGAAGCTTTAATGCTATTTACATTTGCCTTCTCGAGGACTGCGATGTTGGTGACCTAGTCATCCCACTTGATGTTCAAGATGGATCTTAGCTTCTGTTGGTGAAAGCACTCAAGCTTTTTGATGTCTTGGTGATAGAGGGTCCATGTTTCACAGCCAAACAGTAACACTGAGATAACAGCAGCTTGGTATACTATGCAAAGTTGCAGCTTTCCTCAAAGAATCTGCCCTAAACCACTTGGTTCTACCATTAGTTAGTTAGTTAGTTAGTTAGTTAGTTAGTTAGTTGATTTTACATATGTTTAGTTATCAGAATAAGGGTGGATTAAAAAGAGTCACTTGCTGCTGATTTTAACTCCCACTTGCTGTTTTTCCCTTGTGCACTAAGAGGAATTAAGTAAATTCTTAACTTGCTCAACACTTGCAGCCTCCTCTGTCAGTGATTCTCAACCAATTATTTGGATAAATAATCAAGGTAGAGCACAGGTTTCTCGTAACAATTATTTTCTTCTTATGCACTCCTGCAAGCATGATACTTCCTAATGCAAAATTAATTGTATAATTAATTGATAGTACAGTTTAAAAACTAGAACAATTAATAGAGAGTACAGTTTAAAAAATAATGCATTATAAATATTAAATCACAATTACATTTATTATCATATTTAAATGGAATACAATTAAAACCATTTAAGGTCATTCAGTTTTAAAATTTAATTACAGTAAGTGAGTAGAAAAGTGTAGCCTCTCCATCAATGAGTTTCTGGAGACCTACCGGGATAAGAAAGCTTTTGGTGCACTGGTAGAAGGGGCTGTGGAGGCTTAGTAGTTAAGACACTGCACTTGACAACTGGAGGGTCAACAGGACAGCAGTTTGAGACTTAAGTCCTGTGTGGTGTGAGCCCCCAACATCTGCCCCAGCTCCTGCCAACCTAGCAGTTCCAAAGCAAGAAAGTGCAAGTAGGTAAATAGGTACAGCTTTGGAGGAAAAGGCAACAGTGTTTCATGTCTACTCATGCCTACCACGTGATCTCGTTGGCTCTTTGACAGTAAACAGAGATGAGTCAGACATGACTGGCATTCAAGCTGAGGAAAACTTGACCTTGGCCTTTAGAAGACATCAGGGAAATGGCCAAACCAGCTTTCATTGATAGGGACTCCATGGTCTGGAGGCAAGCTGCTCTATCTCATGTGCACATTAAATGTTTTCATGAAAATGGTGAGACAAAAAGAAGGGCGGAACTCTTATGGCAAGAGACCCTAGGAATGAAACATCCTGTTTATGACAAATTACTTTGGCTCAAAGAGCTGGACTTTGCTGCTCCCACCATGATTAACTGCTTGTTGCCTTGTGAAATTCTGGGAAGATACAAAGTGCTGTACATATAAGTATCACATTATTGGCCATCTGTCTATGTCAGGGGACAAGGCCTTTGGGACCACATTTCTTCCCAACACTTCCTGATGACAGGCAAAAGTGTCCCTGTTGCACAACTCACAAATCCGAAAGGAAGTGGTTTGCCACAAGTGGAGCTGCGTTTTTGATGAGGATGCGGGTGGGGGCTGGAAAGTTTTACACAAAGAGGCAGATTTAATTATATTGGAGATGACTCTTCATTGTTAATAATTTATTTATTGCATTTGCATGCCACTTAATATCAGAACATTTCTACATGGTTACAAGGGCAATATAGAACACTGCCAAAAAATTGAAAAGCAGTTTGATATTACTTCTATTTTTTTAAAAAAAATTAACTGAGTTCATTCGTTCATTCCAACTGGAGTAGACCAAATAGGATTTACCTAACTGATGACTCACCATCCAACAACAGGTTGGACTAGGTCAACCCTGGCTGGGTTACCTATTGAATACAAGTTATAAAAAGGAAAGCACAAATATAGCAAATGGTACTAGCTAGGGAAGTAGACTAGGATTTTCAAAGGATTTGCATAATGCTTTTTTAAAAAATAAAATAAATAAAAATCAGCACAGTTGCTGCTTCTTAAATTGTGACATCCAGAGTATTGTACAGAATAGGTGGTTGACACAACTGTTACATTACATGTTTTACTGTAAGCTGTTCAGAAATCCAAGCTGTGAACTTATGTATAAATGGAATAGAGGTACCCCCACCTTGGTATCCATTAGGGATTTGTTTTGAAACCTATTGTGGATACCCAAAACTGCAGATAATAGTAAACCCTACATTTTATATTGCTGACACTCTAGTGGCCATCTCTGGTAATGCACCATAGAAATACATATATACAGTGAAACCTCAGTTAACGAATGGCTAGGTTAATGTAAAAATCGCACATTGAAAGGAAATCCATAGAAAATATTGGCTCAGTTTACAGAATTTCCCCCAGAATGGATTAATTGGTTTTCAATGCATTCCAATGGGAAATTTGGTTTAAATAATTTTCATTGTATGAAATGTCCCGGAGAACTCATTAATCCCGTTAATCGAGGTTCCACTGTATTATGAATTGCAGGAATTTTATTGAATATTTTTAGACCAGTGTATAACTAGAACTGTGGATCTTGAACATACGGATATGGGCAAGCATAGTTAAATATCCATCATCAGAAGAGACTGACTGGACATTTGGCTTTACTCTTGGAAGCACACTCACCCATTCTGACAGAGGTAATGCCTTTGTTCTTTCATTTTTCTTCTGTATATACCTGCCTTTCAATACAGTTTCTAAAATTGTACCTTTAAGAGCGTGTGGTTGTTGATTCCAAGAGTTGGTTGGCTAAACCAAGAGAATAAGGAGAGAGAAAAATTACAGGGTGTTCATAAATTGATTGCATTCCTTTTTTGGGAGGAAGTGATTTAATTTTTTCTTCCACAACTACATCTGGGAGATACACAAACTTTGTTTGCGAAGGAGAAGAAATATACTACCAGGTGAAGTTTAATTGTAATTGCCTCTAATTAAACAGCTGTTTGGTGAAGATGTTGAACTTTTATGACTGGAAGGTTGGCAGGTCAGCAGTTAAACACCGGTGTACTGCACAACAGATTGAGCTCCTGTCTTTGTCTCAGTTCCTGCAAACCTAGCAGTTT